>JARQOD010000002.1:451327352-451466347 GCA_033576555.1 Oophaga sylvatica | reverse complement strand
CTCACCTCAGAGCCACCACCAGGTTACGGCCATTGTCACACACCACCATGCCTGGCTGTAGATTCAGTGGTGTCAGCCACATATCTGCCTGATCTTTCAGAGTAGTCCACAACTCTTCAGCATTGTGAGGTTGGTCACCTAAGCATATTAGCTTCAGCACAGCCTGTTGCCGGTTGGCTGAGGCAGTGCTGAAGTGCTTCCAGCTTCCAACTGATGTGGTCATTTTAGAGATACAGGTTGAAGAGGAGGTGGAGGAGGAGGATGACAGGTAGGAGCTGTAGACTGTAGGGGCAACCCTGATTGACCTAGGGCCCGCAATCCTCGGCGTTGGTAGGACTTGTTCCATCCCAAGTCAGACTGGGTCCTGGGTTCCACTATGTTAACCAGTGTACCGTCTGCGAGATGTGCCGTCACTGCCCAGAAGCACTTGTCCACGTGTCCATGGTTAAGTGTACTTTCCCTGTAACTGCATTGTTGAGGGCACAGGTAATGTTGTAGGACACGTGCTTCTGTAATGCCGGGATGGCACAATGGGAAAAATAGTGTTGGCTGGGGACAGAGTACCTTGGGACGGCCGCCCTCATCAGGTTGCGGAAAGCTTCGCTCTCCACTAGCCTAAAAGGCAACATTTTGAGCGCAAGCAGACAAGAAATGTGTGAATTTAGTACTGTGGCCTGTGGGGCGTTGGCTGTGTATTTCCACTTTTGTTCCAATGACTTGGGTATGGACAACTGAAGGCTGCACTGGGACAAGGACGTGGACGTGCTTGCTGATGGTGCTAGTTGAGTGTGTGCAATGACAGGTGCAGGGCAGGAGGCATCTTCACAGGCATCATGGACAGGAGATTGGCATCAATGCACAACAGCGGAAGAAGCTGTGGTGTCACCCGCAGACACTGTTTCTGGACTCTGGGGTTCAGCCCACAAAGTCGGGTGTTTCGCTGCCATGTGCCTGATCATGCTGGTGGTGGCCAGGCAGGTAGTTTTGCTACCTCTGCTTATTCGGGCATGGCAGGTAGTGCAAATCGCCTGTTTGGGGTTATCGGCAGAGTCTTTAAAAAACAACCAGACTCGGGAAGACCGAACAGTTGTAATGACAACTTCCAGCGTGTTGGTGATACGAGGAATGGTTGCCAGCCTTCTGTCTGTGGCCACCACAGTGCTTCCTCCTGCCTGTTGTGGTGCTACACCTCCCTCCCCGTGTGTGCTGCTGTCCTCGCTCTGCATGTCCTCCAGCCAGGTTGGGTCAGTTACTATATCATCCACCACCTCCTCTTCCACTTCCGCACCCTGGTCCTCATCCTGACTTTCTGACAACTGTGTCTCATCATCGTCCACCTCTTGTGACATATTCCCACCGTCACTTTCATGTGAACGTGGCTGCTCAAATATTTGGGCATCGCCACATGCAATCTCAGTTTGCTCCGCTTCAACTCTTCGGAGTGTCCAAGTGTGGGCACTCGGCATGGAAGATGGAAGGAGGATCAGGGTGAGGAATATGCGGTACAGACTCACGGCTACTCAGACTTGACCGTGTGGAAGACAGGGTGCTGGCGGTGGTGGCAAAGTGGCTGGAATTATTATCCACCATCCAATTAACTACCTTTACATGCTGCTCTGGTGTTAAGAGTGGTCTTCTGCCATCCCCTATGAATTCTGACAGGAATCTGTTGTGATAAGATATGTGTGTTTGTTGTGGAACAATTGCAGGTTGCCCATTGCCTCTGCATGCACCATCACCGTCATAACCAGTTCCCCATCCCTTGCACACGCCTTTCCCATTTTAAATATAGCACAATATTTTCAATGTTCAATAAAAAAGTCACAATTTGGAGGATAATTAGATGTTATACGTGTGCGGGCAAACCACACTTTCAAATACCTGGAATGTACTTTATTTGCTTAACAAACTGCTGTCAAACTGTCAATAACTGTGGAAAGATGAAGAAAAAACTGTCTAATGTAGCCCTGAAATGCCACAATTTTTAGAATAAATAGAGAGATCAGAGTCTGACACAGATACCACACTGGTCAGTAGGTGGCCTGTATTTTTTTATTTTATACCCCAAAATATTGTACCTAACTAGGGTAACAAACAGAAAATACAGTGGAATGTAGGACTGAATTGCCGCAATTTGTAGGCCACAAATAGCCGTCTGACAGTGATACCAGACTTCTCAATATGTAACATAGTTATTAAGGTTGAAGGAAGACTTTAAGTCCATCTAGTTCAACCCATATCCTATCCTAACATGCCCTAACATGTTGATCCAGAGGAAGGCAAAAAAAAACCAAGTGGCAAACAGTAAGCTTCACATTGGGGAAAAAATTCCTTCCCGACTCCACATACGGCAATCAGACTAGCTCCCTGGTTCAACGCAATATCTAGGAAACTAGTGAATATAGCCTGTAGTATTATACTTTTCAAGAAAGGCATCCAGTCTAGGGTTGAGCATTCCGATACTGCAAATATCGGGTATCGGCCGATATTGGCTGTATCGGAATTCTGATTCCGAGTTCCGATATTTTCGTCATATCGGATACCGGAATCGGGATGTCACTGTCACTGTCAGTGTCCGTCTGTCGGGTCTGTCAGGAGTCAGCGGCACTTACCTGGCAGAAGATATCCGGCGGTCACGGGCTGGACTGCTTCATGGCCGCAATCTTCTTTCCCCGGCGGTCACATGCAGTTTCTCGCGATAACTGCAGTGACTGCTGGGTAATCCCGGCCGTAAAGCAGTCAGTCCGATGACGTCACCGCCGGGGAAGCAGGTAATCAGCTGTGCTGCGTCGCGATGACAGGCTCTGCCTGTCATTGCGATGTAGCAGAGTTGGATCGTCGTGGGACTGTCGTTATGGACTGCGTCGGACAGGTGGTATACTGTTGGTTTGTTTTTTTTCTTTTTTTACAGGAGATCGATGGCGTCGCAGGAATGAGTGTACAATAAAATTAATGAAAACTGTGTTGTCTCTTTTATTTCATTAAAAGACTTTTTTCTTGCTTTGTCTTTTTTTTATACATTTAATAACTTTGGGATTAATAATGGATCGGTGTCTTATTGACGCCTCTCCATTATTAACCGGGCTTATTGTCACCGTGAAATCAACGGTGACATTAACCCCTTATTACCCGCTTGCCACCGCTACAGGGCAAGTGGGAAGAGCCGGGTAAAGTGCCACAATTGGCACATCTTTTGATGCGCCAAATGTGGGGCTGCTGTAGCCTGGTATTATCAGGCTGTTGAGGGCCAAAATCCATGGGCCTTGACAGTCTTTTAATACCAGGCCGCAGCAGTCTGCATTTTACTTGGCTGGTTAACAAAAATAGGGGGGATCCCCACGCCGTTTTTTTTTCGAGGGGATCCCCTATTTTTGTTAACCAGCCAAGCTAAGCAGACTGCTGTGGCCTGGTATTATCAGGCTGGCAAGGTCCATGGATATTGGATCCTTACCAGCCTGAAAAACCAGGCCTCAGCGGTCTGCTTCATCTGGCTGGTTAACAAAAATAGGGGGGACCCCACGCCAATTTTTTTCGAGGGGATCCCCTATTTTTGTTAATCAGCCAAGATATGCAGACTGCTGTGGCCTGGTATTATCAGGCTGGCAAGGTCCATGGATCTTGGCTCCTTAACAGCCTGAAAATCCAGGCCTCAGCGGTCTGCTTCATCTGGCTGGTTAACAAAAATAGGGGGGACCCCACGCCAATTTTTTTCGAGGGGATCCCCTATTTTTGTTAATCAGCCAAGATATGCAGACTGCTGTGGCCTAGTATTATCAGGCTGGCAAGGTCCATGGATCTTGGCTCCTTAACAGCCTGAAAATCCAGGCCTCAGCGGTCTGCTTCATCTGGCTGGTTAACAAAAATAGGGGGGACCCCACGCCATTTTTTTTTCGAAGGGAGCCCCTATTTTTGTTAATCAGTTCCCTCTGACGTCACTGATTGTGTCCCTGGCTGACCTGAAGTGAAAGTGGAAAGCAATCAATTAAGCTTTCCACCTAAGGGCCCGTCTCACATAGCGATATCGCTACCGAGATCGCTGCTGAGTCACTAGTTTTGTGACGCAGCAGCGAGCTCACCAGCGATATCGCTGTGTGTGACATTCAGCGACGATCAGCCCCCCTGCCGGGTATCGGTGATCGTCGCTGAAATGTCAGGACCTTTTTTTGATCGCTGGTTTCCCGCTGACAGGCACACATCGCTGCGTGTGACAGGCGGGAGACCAGCGATCCGCTGGTAACCAAGGTACACAGCGGGTTTCCAGGCGCGGGGCTGTGCCTAGAAACCCGCTGTGTACCTTGGATACCAGCGCCCTGATGCAGGGAGCTGGTATCCAAGGTACACAGCGGGTTTCCAAGCGCTGCGCGGTGCCTGGAAACCCGCTGTGTACCTTGGTTACCAGCGGATCGCTGGTCTCCCGCCTGTCACACGCAGCGATGTGTGCCTGTCAGCGGGAAACCAGCGATCAAAAAAAGGTCCTGACATTTCAGCGACGATCAGCGATACCCGGCAGGGGGGCTGATCGTCGCTGAATGTCACACACAGCGATATCGCTGGTGAGCTCGCTGCTGCGTCACAAAACTAGTGACTCAGCAGCGATCTCGGTAGCGATATCGCTATGTGAGACGGGCCCTTAAGCGATGTTACCCGCAGTGTCGCTGTCCCAGATCGCTGCCTGAGCTGCCTGTTTGGCAGCTCAGCAGCGATCATGTAGCGATACACCAGCGATCCTGACAAGTGCATATCGTTGTCGGGATCGCTGGTGTATCGTTATGTGACACCCAGCCTTTACTCTCCTGTCAGGCAGGAGAGGAACTCATTCATTTGGGGTTTACTGTGAGGCTGCAGCATTAGCTGCGGTCCCTGCAGTAAACATTAACCCTTTCTGAAGGATTACACCGTGGGACCTGACTGTGCATGGGATAGGTAAGAATAATTTTGCTTTTTTATTTTATTTTTATTACAGGAAATGGTTTTTGCAGTAAAATAAAAGATGGTCAAAAACATGTGTCTTTATTTCATTAAAATGATTTTTAATTAAAGTGTGTGTGTTTTATTTTTATTTCATGCAATAGGATTAATAATTGATAGTTGTCTAATTGACAGCTCTCAATTATTAACCTGGCTTAAGGTCACCTTTCAATAGCAAGGTGGCTTTAACCCCATATTAACCCATTCGCCACCGCTACAGGGCAATGGGAATAGACGGGCAAAGTGCCAGAAAGGGTGAATCTAATTATAGATTTGTCTTTCCTGGGGTGTCTGGGGGCAGATGTTAGTAGCCGGGGGGGACAAAAATAATGGTCCCTCTCTGGGCTATTATTATCTGCCCCCACTCACTGGCTTTGTCTGTCTGGTTGCGAAAATAGGGCGGGAGCCCACGCATTTTTTTTCAGCAATTTTACACCTCATATATATATATATACATGTCATTGAATTTGTGACACATATATATATATATTTATATTTGTAGTTCATACACTTCTACATAGTATAATAGCCGCTAATTCAATTGCCGGCTTTTGTGAAAATGCAGAACCCGACATGAAATGACACTTGGTGTACATAGGGTTAACCATGTCATTTCATGTCCTTTGCTATCTAATTTGCACAAACAATTAAATCAGACTATGTGTGCAAAATTTCACACCTGTAGGAGTTAATTAAAGGTGTAAATTCGTAGCAAAAAAGTCCGTTTTTTTTACAACGAATTTACACCTTTAATTAACCCCTACAGGTGTGAAATTTTGCACACATAGTCTGATTTAATTGTTTGTGCAAATTAGATAGCAAAGGACATGAAAAGACATGGTTAACCCTATGTACACCAAGTGTCATTTCATGTCGGGTGCTTCTGTCTTTTCACTGAAGCCGGCTTTACCCGGCAATTGAATGAGAGGATATTTTACTATGTAGAAGTGTATAAACTATACATATATGTATATATATATGTCACAATGACATGTATATATATATATATATATGTATTCTATGTGTGTATATTTAGTGTTTACAAGGAAAGAATGGGGTTTTTTTAGTTGCGATATTTTGTTCCCATAGACTTACATGGGACTTCCGGTATCGGTATCGGGTATCGCCGATATTTTAGTGATATCGGCGATACCATTCCGATTCCGATACTTTAGGATATCGGAAAGTATCGCTCAACTCTAATCCAGTCCCTTCTTAAATTTTAGTAGGGAATCACTCATTACAACATTAGACGGCAGAGAGTTCCATAGTCTCACTGCTCTTACAGTAAAGAATCTTCATCTGTGGTTATGACTAAAACTTCTTTCCTCCAGACGTAGAGGATGCCCCCTTGTCCCCGTCACAGGTCTAAGAGTAAAAAGATCATTAGAAAGGTCTTTGTACTGTCCCCTCATATATTTATACATTGTAATAAGATCACCACTAAGCCTTCGTTTTTCCAAACTAATTAACCCAAAGTGTAATAACCTGTCCTGGTATTGCAGACCCCCCAGTTCTCTAATAACCTTGGTCGCTCTTCTCTGCACCCGCTCCAGTTCAGCTATGTCTTTTTTATACACCGGAGACCAGAACTGTACACAGTAATCTAAGTGAGGTCGCACCAATGACTTGTATAGAGGTAAAATTATGTTCTCCTCATGAGCATCTATGCCTCTTTTAATGCATCCCATTATTTTATTTGCCTTGGCAGCAGCTGCCTGACATTGGCCACTAAATGTGAGTTTGTCATCCACCCACACTCCCAGGTCTTTTTCAGTGACAGTTTTGCCAAGTGTTTTACAATTAAGCACATAATTATACATCTTATTTGTTCTACCCAAGTGCATGACCTTACATTTATCCCCATTAAAGCTCATTTGCCATTTATCAGCCCAAGCCTCTAGTTTACATAAATCCTCCTGTAATATAAAATTGTCCTCCTCTGTATTTATTACCCTGGAGAGTTTAGTGTCATCTGCAAATATTGAAATACTACTCTGTATGCCTCCTACAAGGTCATTAATAAATATGTTAAAGAGAAGCGGCCCCAATACTGACCCCTGTGGTAGCCCACTGCTAACTGTGACCCAGTCCGAGTGTGCTCCATTAATAACCACCCTTTGTTTCCTATCCATGAGCCAGTTCTTAACCCACTTACAATATTTTCCTCTATCCCCATTGTTCTCATTTTATGTATCAACCTTTTGTGTAGCACAGTATCAAAAGCTTTTCAGAAGTCCATGAACACCACGTCCACTGCGTTCCCTTGGTCCAGTCCGGAACTTACCCCTTCATAAAAGCTTATCAGATTAGTCTGACAAGAACGGTCCCTCGTAAGCCCATGCTGATACTGTGTCATGAGGTTATTCAGCCTCAGATACTCCAATATAGTATCCCTTAAAAAAAAACTCCAGGATTTTACCCACAGTAGATGTTAAGCTCACTGTCCTATAATTTCCAGGTTCAGTTTTTGCCTCCTTTTTGAATATTGGCACCACATTTGCTATACCCCAGTCATGTGGTACAGACCCCGTTATTATGGAATCTTTAAAGATTAAAAATAATGGTCTATCTATGACTGTACTCAATTCCTGCAGTACTCGGGGGTGTATCCCATCCAGGCCCGGGGATTTGTCAATTTTAGTGATTTTTAGATGCCCCCGTACTTCCTGCTGGGTTAAGCAGGTGACATGTAATAATGTGGCCTGTATTTTTTAAATTTTTACCCCTAAATAGTGTTTAGAACTAGGGTAACACACAGCAAATAAAGGTGAATAAAAGGCTCCAAAGCACACTTTGTAGCCCTCAGATACATGAGGCGTGTCACAGAGATACCGGACTGTTCAATATGTGGCCGTTATTTTTGTATTTTTTACACCAAAAAAGTTTTTTGAGTTACGGTAACACACAGCAAAAAAAGGTGAAGGGAAGGCTCAAAAGCACACTTTGAATCCTACAAATACATGAGGCGTGCCACAGAGATACCAGACTGTTCAATATGTGGCCCGTATTTTTTTATTTTTTAGCCCAAAATAGTGTATACTAGACATAGGGTAGCAGACAGCGAAAAAAAAGTGTAAGGTAGGCCTGAAAAGCAACTATTTGTAGAGCACAGATACACCAGGCATCTGACGGAGATAACAGACTGTTCAATATGTGCCCTGGAGTTTTTTAATTTTTTTTTACCCAAAAAGACAGTTTAGAAATAGGGTAAGACACAGCGTAAAAGGGTAATGTTTCCCTGATATGCCACAATTTTTTGCACTCAGAGAGATAGGAGTCTGACACAGATACCACACTGGTCACTCTATATAGCCTGTATTTTTTTAGTTTATACCCCAAAATATGGTACAGAACTAGGGTAACAGACAGCAAATACAATGGAATGTAGGCCTGAATTGCCACAATTTATAGGCCACAAACAACTCAGCCGTCTGACGGCGATATCACACTGTTCAATATGTGGCCTGTATTTTTAAAATTTTTACCCCGAAATAGTGTTTACAGCTAGGGTAACACACAGCAAATAAACGTGAATGGAAGCCTCAAAAGCATACTTTGTAGCCCTCAGATATATGAGGTGTGTCACAGAGATGCTGGACTCTTCAATATGTCACCGTCTTTTTGTATTTTTTACACACAAAAAAACTGTTTTGAGTAACGAGTAGTGATGAGCACTTTTGCTCATCACTAGTCCCGTTTGGAGAGCCCTTGATATGCCTAAACAGTGGAAATCCCCCACAAGTGACCCGATTTTAGAAACTAGACAACTCAAGTTATGTATTTAGATGGGTGGTGAGCACGTTGAATACAATGTGCTTCATAGAAGCTTATACCGTTAAGCCATGAAGACAATAAAATAACATTTTCCTCACAAAAATGTTATGCTAGCCCCAAAATTTTGCATTTTCATAAGATTAACATAACAGGAGAAATTGCACCATGAAATTTGTACAGCAATTACTCCTAAGTACTGTAACATTTCCAGGGGGTATAGCTCTAGGATCGCTGTCTGGGTAGACAGAATGGCACGAAAACAGTTCATTCAGACAGCAGTTCTGGTGAAAACTGGCCGCAACCAGTTTTATTAAAGTCCACAGCAAACAGATAAAACAAAGCATAAACAGAAAACCTAGGCTTGTCTAGCCACTAATTACACATAGATAGATTGCCCTGTCTACCCGGGTCCCGGCTCTACCAGCCTGGCCCAACACAACACATATCATATATGTTACCAGTATGGAGTTTCACAGATACTCCTCCTTGTGTCTGAAGGCACATCCCACGTCCAGACTTGAGAGAGATCCACTCCTATTCAGCCGCTATTCGCACGGATTCTCACTGAGACTACTCCTGTGTCCGGGGTACCTCCTGCACCCCGACTGAGATAGCTCACACTCCTGGAGACGTACTCCCAATCCTGGAGACTGCTTCTTTGTGCCAGGACACCTCTCTGTGTCCAGACTAAAGACAGCTCCCAATCCTGGAGACTGCTTCCATGTGCCAGGACACCTCCCTGTGTCCAGGCTAAAGACAGCTCTCAGATTGTGTTTGCAGACACCTACTTCTGGTCTCCCAATTAACACCTGAGTGATTTCAGGCCTGAGCTGCAACTGTGTGTTGAATGTGAGGTGTAGTGACCTTTCTCTACCACTAGGTTTACAAAGCCACACATTTCCCTTATACCTAGGTGAAATGTACACCCCATTCAACACATATTCCTTCACTGTCTCACATATCCCCTCCCTCTTCTCCAGACCGGAGGGCTGGTCATCCAGACCGGAGGGCTGGTTAACAATCCAATAGAGACAGTGAACTCTGGACCAGTCATGGTCCTCATCAGCTTCATCTTCACCACTGTCATTTGTATCATCACCTGAGTCATAGCCAACATCAGCTTTCTCTTCATCTGAAGCATCCGCACTACCCTGTACCCTCCCAGGCCTATACTCTCTGCGGGCCTCGGGTATCCTACACGGTTTCATCTTGACCTTAGGGCCGGGCTCATTTTCGATATAGTGCCTGGCCAGAGAAGTACGACCCGACACATCAGAACACTTCTGCTGACTCTTCCTCAGAAACTCACGTACCTCCTGTCCCTGGTGCACTGACCATGTGTCACCAACTATCACAGAAGGTATAGGGGCTTTTCACTTTTCTCCAGTTCCCCACTTTCAGGCTCTTCTGGCAAGACACGCCCAGAAGCCCCACCGTCCATCCCATACTCCACTTCTTCAGTCACATCTGGCTCACTGTCAGGGCTATACCCTTCATTTTCATTCATATCCTGCTCACTGTCAGGGTTATATAATTCATTTTCATTCACATCCCGCTCACTTTCAGGAGTATACAATTCATTCTCATTCACATCCTGATCTGGAACCTTAGTTAACATGTCATCCACAACATTAACTTCACCATCTGGTCCCTCAAGTATGTGACCATGTGACAACCCCAGCACTATACTTCTATATAGTCCAGGCACTAGGAGCTGGCTCACTACCTCTCCCTGGACTTCAGTGTTTATGGCAACATGAAGAAACCTCTCCTCAGAGCCAGGCTCTTGGGAAACCTCATTTAGAACATCCCTATTTTCCTGGGCCGTTTTAAGAGAGGGTCTCGCCACTGCTCACTCTCAAAATTGTCACAGGACACAGGCAAGTCAGGGACACTCGGTTCCCGAGAACCACCATCCTCGTTTCCCAACATCACCTGCAAAGGAATTTCATCACTATCACAGTCATCATTATTACCAACATCATTATCATGACTATGATCAGTATTATCATCACTACCATGATCATCATCATCATCATTATCAGCATCATTATCATGGTCATCATCATTATCATGATCATCATCATCATCATATAAGTTTAACATCCCACTAGCATTGTGTTCCGCCCCTCGGGACTGCGCACCCTCAATAGGAGCTTCATTACACTGTCCATCAGAAACATTTCTCCCCCAGAGCTCCTCAGATCGGGGAAAGTCACATACGGAAGTCACTGGACTCTCTGAGTCCAAGAGGGCCTGTGCTGGGCAGTCATTTACAACCACCGGGCACACCTGTGGTCCAGTCTCTTCGGCTGAGGTGGACACACACACAGGCTCTGCGCAGGGAGAGAGGGATCTGCCAACATCACAATACATAGGCTCCCCCTCTATTGGACAGTTGGCTGCAATTTCACGCCATCTCCAACACTGTCCACCACAATCACCCTCCCATATGTCCCCTACAGCTGGAACGCTCTTACCGCGAGAGTTCAGCGTCCGGGAACTCTGAAGTGACGACCACTCAGACGGCTGTACCTCAGGAGGACGTGCTCGGGTGTAGCGGTTCACTATCACCTTTTCAACTCCATAATCAGGTTTGCTGACTGCAGACTCCCAACTGTATCTCCAGTCACGAACTCCCCTGGCACGGGCTGTCACCGTAACACCCAGCCGGGTACGAATCTCCGCTTTCAGCTTGGCATAGTCTTGGCTGTCCTGCTCGCTCAGGTCAGCATAGGCCACCTGGGGCACTCCAATCAGGTAGGGTGCGACCATCATGGCCCACTCAGATAGGGGCAGATTCTCCTTCTCTGCCAGTTCCTCAAATCTAGTGAGATATACCTCCACATCATCACGAGGTGTCATCTTTTTCAGGGACCGTCTTACCGCCTTCTTTACAGCGGACAAGTCAGGTGCCTTCACAACATTACTCTGAGACGGGGTGCTGAGAGCTGCAATCTGCTCCAACACCCGGTTATTCTCCTGCTGCTGCTGCAGGATTTGCTGCTGGTACTGCTGCATGCACTGCTGGTGCTGCAGCTCCATGCTCCGCTGGGCCTGCACCAGGTACTCAATGAGCTCCTCCATACTGCCGGACTTATCTGTCTCAACCACGGCAGTCTTATGTTGCACAATAACTTGCGCCATTTGTTCAAACAGCACCTCCATGCTGTCATCCATGCTGTCAGACTTCTCTGTCTTAACAACGGCAGTCTTCACTCAAGACATACACACTCTGCAGTCTCTTCCATAGAAAATTTCAGCTCTGCTGTGCAGACACTTGTTTTTTTTTTTTTCTTTGCAAAGTCTATTAGGGCTACTGTCTCTTTAAGACTGCTCCACAGACTTTTCTTTTGCTACTGCACATTCCACAGTCATTTTCACAACAAGTTCAGCTTTGCTGTGCATACATTTTCTCTCTGCAGACCCTATCAGGGCCACTGTCTCTCCAAGACTGCTCCAAACAGACGTTTCTGCTGACACACTTTTTTTTTTTTTTTTTCCTCTGTTGCTATTTCAACAGACTTCACCTTTATTGCTGTCTCTAAGCCTCTGTGCTGCATGCACACTCCAGCACTAACTGTATCAGCCACTGCGCTGCCCGCATTCTCCACCAATTGTAACATTTCCAGGGGTATAGCTCTAGGATCGCTGTCTGGGTAGACAGAATGGCACGAAAACAGTTCATTCAGACAGCAGTTCTGGTGAAAACTGGCCGCAACCAGTTTTATTAAAGTCCACAGCAAACAGATAAAACAAAGCATAAACAGAAAACCTAGGCTTGTCTAGCCACTAATTACACATAGATAGATTGCCCTGTCTACCCGGGTCCCGGCTCTACCAGCCTGGCCCAACACAACACATATCATATATGTTACCAGTATGGAGTTTCACAGATACTCCTCCTTGTGTCTGAAGGCACATCCCACGTCCAGACTTGAGAGAGATCCACTCCTATTCAGCCGCTATTCGCACGGATTCTCACTGAGACTACTCCTGTGTCCGGGGTACCTCCTGCACCCCGACTGAGATAGCTCACACTCCTGGAGACATACTCCCAATCCTGGAGACTGCTTCTTTGTGCCAGGACACCTCTCTGTGTCCAGACTAAAGACAGCTCCCAATCCTGGAGACTGCTTCCATGTGCCAGGACACCTCCCTGTGTCCAGGCTAAAGACAGCTCTCAGATTGTGTTTGCAGACACCTACTTCTGGTCTCCCAATTAACACCTGAGTGATTTCAGGCCTGAGCTGCAACTGTGTGTTGAATGTGAGGTGTAGTGACCTTTCTCTACCACTAGGTTTACAAAGCCACACATTTCCCTTATACCTAGGTGAAATGTACACCCCATTCAACACATATTCCTTCACTGTCTCACAGTACGTTGATACCTCATATGAAGGAGAAAACTATGGCATGGGTCTGTATGGAAGGAGCATCATTTGACTTTTTGAATATAAAATTTCCTGGAATCATTAGCGGACGTCATGTCTGGTTGGTGACCTGAGTGATGTGCCTAAACAGTGAAACCCCCCCCACAACTGAACCCCTTTTTGGAAACTAGACCCCTCAACAAATGTATTTAGATGTGTGGTGAGCACCTTGAACCTCCAGGTGCTACAAATAAGTTTATAACATTGAGCCATGAAAATAAAACAAATCACATTTTCCCCACCAAAATGTTATTTTGACCTCAAATTTTTAATTTTCATAAGGCTGGGTTCACATTGCGCTTGGTGAGTTCGTCTAATGGACACGTTTTTAAGTACCCAAAACGCAATGTAACGGATATTGTGACGCATCCATAGACTTGCATTAGTATGACGCATAGTAACGCATGTCAAAATTGGCATGTGTTAGAAACATTCCATTTTTTTTTTTTGACGCACCTTCCAACGCGGTCTGAAGCGTTTTCGGATCCATTTAAGCTAACGCAGGGATAACGATGCATTAATTCTGCCATAGAAGTCTATTGCTAATGCATCCAGACGCAAATATAGCAAAATGTACAAATTATACCATACGTTGGATTGCGTTAATGAGCATTTCCAGGTGTTCACTTGATGCTTTCAAAATGGAGAATTGGTGTCGACTCCCACACCACGCAGACAAAAGGCAAAAAAAAAAAAAATTAACAACTTTATTGACAGTGCCTGAACGCAGACAAACGGATGCTTCAAGAACGGACATCAAAATGACATAATGCAGTCTCATGAGTTAACGCAAGCGTTAACGTGAAGCCAAATTTACACAAAATTTGGGTCATTTCAGCACATCCGTTTAACGGATCCGTTTAACGGATTGTACTAAACGCAATGTGAACCTAGCCTAAGGGTAACAGGAGAAATTGCACCATACAATTTGTTGTGCAATTTCTCCTGAGCACCTTGATACTCCATATGTGAGGGAATACTACTTTTGAGGCACAGTGCAAAGCTCAGAAGGGAAGAGGCACCATATTGAAATTCAGATTTTTCTGGAATCGTTTGAGGGTTCCATGTCACACTGGCAGAGCCCCTTAGGTGCCAGGACAACAGAAACCCCCCATATGTGAACTAATTTTACAAACTACACTACCCAAAGAATGCATCTAGGGGTGCAGTGATCATATTGACACTACATGTGCCTCACTGAATTTTATACCATTGAGCGGAGAAGAAAGAATAAATTACATTTTTATCACTAAAATGTTGTTTTTGCCTCAAGATTTTTAATATTTCTAAGGGCTAATAAGAATATTTTTTTACAAAAATCTGAGGTCCATTTTTTTCTGAGTGTGTCAATACCCTACATGCAATTGTGAAATATTTTTCAGGCACAATGCAAAACTCAAAAGGCAAGGAGCGCCATACTATAGTTCAGATTTAACTGTTCCGGTTTGCGGAGAGCACTGGGAGAGCCTATGAGGTGACAGAACAGCAGAACAATACATAAGTGACCCTATTGTACAAACTACACCTCTTAATGGATTCAGCTAGGGGTGCAGTGATCGTATTGACACCATTTGTGTGTCACCTAATTTTACACCATTGGGCAGTGAATATATTTTTTTGCATTTTTGAAACCAGTTTTGCCCAGCTCTACCAAAATGGGTTCAGCTTGGGTGGGGCAAATAGGGGGTGTGACACCACATATTGTTTATTTCATGACCATCTGTGGCTTTCCTTTCACCAGTAACCTAACTCCAGTCCCTGAATGAATGAGAAGCGTATGACTCCATCAAGTTCTCTCATCAAGAATGAATAACACCAGTTTTGATGAATCGAGGCCCATATGTTTGTCGCATCAACGTAATTGTACTGTAGAATCATGTTGACAGTTAATTTTTACTATACAATGAACACCATAAAAGCAAAACAAAAAAAACAATTGCAGAATTACTTTTTTTTGCCCAAATTCACCACACTTGGAATTTTTTCCCATTTTACAGTACAATGAATGTTAAAATGAATGATATTATTCAAACCTACATATTGTCCCACAAAACAACAAGCCCTCATACAGCTACGAGGATGGAAAAATAAAAAAAGTTAAGGCTCTTAGAAATAGGTGTGGGGGGAGACAAAAGTGTAAAACATGGAAAATCACCCTGTCAGGAAGGGGTTAGTAGTAGTAATGATGATAATAATAATTACAATAAGAGGAATAACAATAATTAATACAAATTAAACTGTACAGATAATATTAGTCATAAGGAAAATACAACTTTGGTCTTTTGAGTTTTTGGAAACAAACAGGATGGACAAACCGAAAATTACTAACACAGCTAGTAGCTATTTACTAGGACTGCATTTCCCCTATATTGCAGAACAAAATTAAACAAAAAGGCTTTCCTTTCCACGTTAAGTGCATATTGAAGATTTAAGTAGCAATTAAGGCTGTAGAAGAAGATGGGAAAACAGCATGTTTATTTCCACAGTAGGAAAAAAAAAGAAGAGACATCAATTAAGAGAATACAGTGAAGTTTAAAAAAAATGAAATATTTTAAACCATGTGTCGGTAAAGAAACAGTGCTGAGAGCATTTCAAGTCTTGTAAGAGAAAAATTACTGTAACATGCTGTTTACATAGCAAAAATCGGAGGAAATTATGCTGTCACACTGACATCTGTAGAAGACGGACAATTTTAAAATTACACCGTTCAACACCTTTAATGATTTGTAACACAAGAGGTGTGGCTATTCCTATTAAATGTGTTGCCAAATCAATAAAAGGCATAATTGGAGTTGTTAGAGCAAATTATAGCACCACAGTTATGTTGCAATACAATGTTCTGTTGTAAACTGCTATTACAAGCAAAGCTGTATTTCTCTCATATTTGGCTGTTTTGAAATGAGTTGGCATTTTGCTCCATAATAGTTCCTCTTTCTTTTATAGAGCTTTCACTTTTACTTTCCTCTTTTGTAAAGGCTATAATTTCCTATCTCTTCTTATTTCTAGACATGTTTTGAAAGTTGTATGGAGCTGGTGTAATAGCTGTGATGTTGTCAGCTACATTACTTAACCACTTGAATGCTGTTCTTGGTTCTTTTGAATTCTCACACTATTGATTTTATTGCATCTACTGGACACCCATTGAATTATGTTAACGTAATAGCAAATGTGAAAGATTTTTCTGGAACTGTGAATTTGAATTTAATTCAACTTTTTTGGGATAACAGTCTTATATTTTAAGAGTAAAATGCTAAGAAGGCACTATATTTTTGACAGCTTCTCGATAGTATAAACACTTCATCATACATCTGAGTATTGTAAGGCGTAATGTTTCTCCTTGTGGAGAGTGACAAGCCAAGCCTGGCATGTCAGAGTGAGGAGACTTATAAACCATGCTTGCTGCTCTGAGAAATTAAATATGCAAATTGTCCCTTCAGGGAGGAAGAGGACCAGAACTCTAGCACCACCTATTGGAAGCAGCGATCCTAAAAGTCAATATCGACTCTTTAACAGTCCAGATCCTCTTAACTAGCTAAATCAGATCTCATATTTTGCACTGGTGAGGGGCAACACCCTGAAATACCGTGTCTGCAAATTAAGATTCAGGTTTGGCTTTTAAAAATGTAAAGACAAGATATATGTGGTATTGGAATAACCGCTAACACAGTTTGGCTTTTATCCTAAGTCCTATTGCAAGGCTTGTCAAAGAGTCAATATTGACATTTAGGATAGCTGCTTCCAGTAGGTGGTGATAGAGTTCTAGTCCTCTTCCTCTCTGAAGAGACAATTGGAATATCTGAGTAGTTTGGACCTTTTTGGCCATGAGTTCATGTTGGTGCGTTTTTTACCTCAGTATTTGTAAGCCAAAACCAGGAGTGGGTAATAAATGCAGACGTGGTGCACATGTTTCTACTTTTTCTCTTAGGCCGGCGTCACACTGGCGAGTGTGATGCGAGTTAGTCGCACAACTTTCTCGCATCAACACCCGGCACGGCCGCCCGCTCTCGGACCCGAGTGTGCGGCTGCATGTATTTCTATGCAGCCGCGCACTCGGGTCCGAGAGCGGGCGGCCGTGCCGGGTGTTGATGCTAGAAAGTCGTGCGACTTACTCGCATCAAACTCGCCAGTGTGACGCCGGCCTTATTGTTTCACTCCTAGTTTTGACTTATGAATACTGAGGTAAAAAACTTATAATATACTCAATGTGTGCACATGACCTTAGGCTACGTTCCCACAGTGAGCTTTTTGGTGTGTTTCCAATAGAATTTCTACACCTATTAAGTAAGTAATCCTCCAAAGTGAAAAAAAATCACACAAAGTGTCAACAAATTATTAACCCCTTCACCCCCAAGGGTGGTTTGCACGTTAATGACCGGGACAATTTTTACAATTCTGACCACTGTCTCTTTATGAGGTTATAACTCTGGAACGCTTCAACGGATCTTCGCGATTCTGAGATTGTTTTCTCGTGACATATTGTACTTCATGTTAGTGGTAAAATTTCTTCCATATAACTTGCGTTTATTTTTGAAAAAAACGCAAATATGGCGAAAATTTTGAAAATTTAGCAATTTTCAAACTTTGAATTTTTATTCCCTTAAAACAAAGAGTTATGTCACACAAAATAGTTAAGAAATAACATTTCCCACATGTCTACTTTACATCAGCACAATTTTGGAACCAAAATTTTTTTTTGTTAGGAAGTTATAAGGGTTAAAAATTGACCAGCGATTTCTCATTTTTACAACAAAATTTACAAAGCCATTTTTTTTAGGGACCACCTCATATTTGAAGTCACTTTGAGGGGTCTATATAGCAGAAAATACCCAAAAGTGACACCATTCTAAAAACTGCACCCTTCAAGGTACTCAAAACCACATTCAAGAAGATTATTAACCCTTCAGGTGCTTCACAGGAACTAAAGCAACGTGGAAGGAAAAAATGAATATTTAACTTTTTAGCCACAAAAATGATCTTTTACAAACTTTTTTTTTATTTTCACAAGGGTAAAAGGAGAAAATGGACAGATAAGGTTGTTATGCAATTTCTCCTGAGTATGCCAATACCCCATTTGTGGGGAAAACCACTGTTTGGGCACACGGCAGAGCTCGTAAGGGAAGTAGCGCCGTTTGACTTTTTCAAACTAAAATTGGCTGGAGTTGAGATTGGACGCCATGTCGCGCTTGGAGAACCTCTGATGCGCCTAAACAGTGGAAACCCCCCAAGTGACACCATTTTGGAAACTAGACCCCCTAAGGTACTTATCTAGATCTGTTGTGAGCACTTTGAACCCCCAAGTGTTTCACAAAAGTTTATAATGCCTGGGTGTGAAAAAAAAAAAAAAAAATTCCACAAAAATGATTTTTTAGTCCTAAATTTTTGAATTTTCCCAAGGAAATTGGACCCCAAAAGTTGTTGTCCAATTTGTCCTGAGTACGCTGATACCCCATATGTGGGGGTGGAAAACTGTTTGGGCGCACGGCAGGGCTTGGAAAGGAAGTAGTAACGTTTTGGAATGCAGACGTTGATGGGGGTCATGTTCCGTTTGCAGTGCCCCAGATGAGCCTAAACAGTGGAAATCCCCCACAAGTGACCCCATTTTGGAAACTAGACCCCCTAAGGAACTTATCTAGATCTTTGGTGAGCACTTTGAACCCCCAAGTGCTTCACACAAGTTTATAATGCCCGGGCATGAAAATAAAAAATCCTATTTTTTTCCCACAAAAATTATCTTTTAGTCACTAGTTTTTTATTTTCCCAAGGGTATCAGGAGAAATTGGACCACATAAGTTGTTGTCCAATTTGTCCTGAGTACGCTGATGCCCCATATGTGGGGGGGAACCACTGTTTGGGCGCACGGCAGAGCTCGGAAGGGAAGGAGCACCATTTGACTTTTTCCAACCAAAATTGGCTGGAATTGAGATTGGATGCCATGTTGCATTTGGAGAGCCCCTGATGTGCCTAAACAGTGGAAACCCCCCACAAATGACCCCATTTGGGAAACTAGACCCCCTAAGGAACTTATCTAGATCTTTGGTGAGCAATTTGAACCCTCAAGTGCTTCACACAAGTTTATAACGTAGAGCCGTAAAGTTTAAAAATCATATTTTTTCCACAAAAATGATCTTTTCACCAGAATTTTTATTTTTCCAAGGGTAACAAGACTCCAAAAGTTATTGTGCAATTTGTCCTGAGTACACTGATACCCCATATGTGGGGTATACCACTGTTTGGGTGCATGGCAGAGTTTGGAAGGGAAGGAGCGCCGTCTCACTTTTTCAACGCAGAATTGGCTGGACGCCATGTCGTGTTTGGAGAGCTCCTGATCTGCCTAAACAGTGGAAACCCCCCACAAATGACACCATTTTGGAAACTAGACCCCTCAAGGAACTTATCTAGATGTGTGGTGAGAACTTTGAACCCCCAGGTGTTTCACTAAAGTTTATAACGTACAGCCTTAAAATAAAAAATCCTTTTTTTTTTTTACAAAAATGATTTTTTCGCCCCCAATATTTTATTTTCACAAGGGTAACAGAAGAAACTGGAACCCAAAAGTTGTTGTCCAATTTGTCCTGAGTACGCTGATACCCAATATGTAGGAGAAAACTACTGTATGGGTGCACGTCAGGGCTCGGAAGGGAAGTAGTGACGTTTTGGATTGCAGACTTTGATGGAATGGTCTGGGGGCGTCATGTCGCATTTGGAGAGCCCCTGATACGCCTAAACAGTGGAAACCCCCCACAAGTGACCCCATTTTGGAAAATAGACCCCACAAGGAACTTATCTAGATGTGTGGTGAGCACTTTGAACCCCGAAGTGCTTCACAGAAGTTTATAACGCACAGCCGTAAAAATAAAAAATCCTTTTTTTTTTTTACAAAAATGATTTTTTTGCCCCCAATATTTTATTTTCACAAGGGTAACAGGAGAAATTGGACCCCAAAAGTTGTTGTCCAATTTGTCCTGAGTACGCGGATACCCAATATGTGGGAGAAAACTACTGTATGGGCGCATGTCAGGGCTCGGAAAGGGAAGTAGTGACGTTTTGGATTGCAGACTTTGATGGAATGGTCTGGGGGCGTCATGTCGCATTTGGAGAGCCCCTGATGCGCCTAAACAGTGGAAATCCCCCACAAGTGACCCCATTTTGGAAAATAGACCCCACAAGGAACTTACCTAGATGTGTGGTGAGCACTTTGAACCCCAAAGTGCTTCACAGAAGTTTATAACGCACAGCCGTAAAAATAAAAAATCCTTTTTTTTTTTACAAAAATGATTTTTTCGCCCCCAATATTTTATTTTCACAAGGGTAACAGGAGAAATTGGACCCCAAAAGTTGTTGTCCAATTTGTCCTGAGTACGCTGATACCCAATATGTGGGAGAAAACTACTGTATGGGCGCATGTCAGGGCTCGGAAAGGGAAGTAGTGACGTTTTGGATTGCAGACTTTGATGGAATGGTCTGGGGGCGTCATGTCGCATTTGGAGAGCCCCTGATGCGCCTAAACAGTGGAAATCCCCAACAAGTGACCCCATTTTGGAAAATAGACCCCACAAGGAACTTATTTAGATGTGTGGTGAGCGCTATGAAGCCCCAAGTGCTTCACAGAAGTTTATAATGTACAGCCGTAAAAACAAAAAAAATCTTATTTTTTTACAAAAATAATATTTTCGCCCCCAGTTTTTTATTTTCCCAAGGGTAACAGAAGAAATAGGACAAATTTCACAATAACTCTTGGGGTCCAGAGTACGCTGATACCCCATATGTGGGGATAAACTACTGTTTGGACGCATGGCAGAGCTCAGAAGTGAAGGAACACCGTTTGACTTTTTCAAAGCAGAATTGGCTGGAATGGAGATCAGACGCCATGTCACATTTGGAGAGCCCCTGATGTGCCTAAACAGCGGAAACCCCCCAATTCTAACTCCAACCCTAACCCCAACACACCCCTAACCCTAGTCCCAACCCTAATCCCAACCCTAACCCTAATCCAAACTCTAACCCTAATCCTAACTTTAGCGCCAACCCTAACCCTAACTTTAGCCGAAACCCTAACCCTAACCCTAATGGGAAAATGGAAATAAATACATTTTTTTTATTTTATTATTTTTCCCTAACTAAGAGGGTGATAAAGGGGGGTTTGATTTATTATTTATAGCGGTTTTTATGATTGGCAGCTGTCACGCTAAAAGACGCTTTTTATTGCAAAAAGTAGTTTTTTGCATCGCCACATTTTGAGAGCTATAATTTTTGCATATTTTGGCCCACAATGTCATGTGAGGTCTTAGTTTTTGCGGGACGAGGTGACGCTTTTATTGGTACCATTTTTGAGCACGTGACATTTTTTGATCGCTTTTTATTTCGATTTTTGGGAGGTTAGAATGAACAAAAATCAGCAATTCATGAATTTCTTTTGGGTGAGGCGTTTTTATTGTTCCGCGTGTGGTAAAATTGATAAAGCAGTTTTATTCTTCGGGTCAGTACGATTATGGCGATACCTCATTTATATAATTTTTTTATGTTTTGGCGCTTTTATAGAATAAAAACAATTTTATATAAAAAATAATTATTTTTGCATCGCTTTATTCTGCGAGCTATAACTTTTTTATTTTTTTGCTGATGATGCTGTGTGATGGCTCGTTTTTTGCGGGACAAGATGGCGTTTTCAGCGGTACCATGATTATTTATATCGGTCTTTTTGATCGCGTGTTATTCCACTTTTTGTTCAGCGGTATGATGATAAAGCACTGATTTTTTGCTTAGTTTTTATTTTTTATTTTTTAAGGGGTTCACAAAAGGGGTTAACTAGTGGGACAGTTTTATAGGGGGGGTCGTTACGGACGCGGCGATACCATATATGTGTACTTTTATTGTTTTATTTTTTTTATTTACAATAAGTAATGAATTTATTGGGAATTTTTTTTTTTTTTTTTTTTTTATTTTGGATTTTTTTTTACACATGTTTATTTTTACTTTTTTTTACTTTTTTACTTTGTCCCAGGGTGGGACATCACTGTATTTCATCAGATCGCTGGTGTGACAGTGTGCACAGCACTCTGTCACACCAGCGATGTGACAGGCAGTGCAGGACGCTTCCTCATGCCTGCTCTCGGCAGGCACTGAGGAAGCCGCCTCCCTCCAGGACCCCAGCGCCATCTTGGATCCGGGTCCTGGGAGGGAGGAAGCCCTCAGAGCAGCGCGATCACATCGCGCTGGTCTGAGGGTCTCAGGGGGGCGCGCAGGGAGCCCCCACCCTGCGCGATCCTCCCCTGTGCCCCCAGTACACCGCGATCATGTTTGATCGCGGTGTGCAAGGGGTTAATGTGCCGGGAGCGGTCCGTGACCGCTCCTGACACACAGTCACGGGTGTCAGCTGTGATAATCAGCTGACACCCGGCGGCGATTAGCTGCGCTCCCTCCGGGAGCGCAGCTAATCGCCTATGACGTACTATCCCGTCCATGGTCAGAATGGCACGGGTTTTATGGACGGGATAGTACGTCTAATGTCAGAGAGGGTTAAGGGATTCATGGCAGCTCTGGGTCTGCTGAAATTTAAATGTTATTTTTTTCATTTTGGTCCAGCAAGAATAAATATCTGCCTCTTACTGGTAGTTCGTTTAGGATGGTCAACTGATGTTGGTTGATAACCACTCCCACCTCCCTTTAAATAGTCACATGACCCATTATCTGATTGTCAGTTATAGAGTTCTTCTATGCACACCAGGTAGGGGTGTAGAGCTCTCTTTTGATGGTGGTGTTGCTGCTGTTTGAGTTCTGATTCATGGTGCTGTTTGCTCTGCTGCTGTGGAGCTTAGCAGCAGAGCCTGAGCTGAGTATCTTACTTTTTTTTGTCTATTCCCTGTTTGTCTCTTCCTCTGTGTGTTACCATCTGCAGTGGTGAGGCTAGTGTCCTTGCTGGCCAGTGCACTAGCCAGGGTCAATCAAGGTGACGGTCAGGAATTAGGCATGTTACAGCGGCGGGGGATGGACCCGCATGGGGCGTTAGGGGAGCTTAGGGACAGGCACAGATTGGTGTCAGGGGTTGTCCCATCCCATGCTCCCTACCTTTAGAGCCATCTTCTCCTTTTTCCATCATGTCATATTTATTTGGTATGGAGTTGAGGATGCACTAATTATAATAAACAGTAAAGTTTATTGAAATAGTGGTAAAATCAGAGACGAAGACTCAGAGATGCAAACATGACAAGGTCAGCACATACTAATTAAGGGGGCAGCATAAATGGAAATAATATAGTACATACACTGATGATAGTAAAGAACAACTTGAACCAAAATAATATAAAAGAAAACCATCAAAACTAGTGAAAAAGTAAAAAATCATAAGGTAGACTATCAGTGTATGATGCCAAGTAGCTTACCCATTGCTCCCTGTGTTTGGACCGAGTACACACAACCCTGACACGCATTTTGCTTGGGCATCCTCGAGGTGGGGTTTGTGATAAAATCTCTGGTTTTATATATGCTTTTTGCCATTTTTGTCATTTTCAACAAACTTTACTTTTTATTATAATTGATGGAGCATTGACATCATGCCTTTCTTGAAGGATATATACAGTAGCCATTAAGTAAGATAGGTTAAATGGATTTTTTTTTTAAATATTCAGCAAACTCACTAAAAAGCTCATTGTGGGAACATAGCCTTACACTGCAACCAAACTGGAGCTTTGTGCCTTCAGCCACATCTCAATAACTGAGTAATTAGTTTTGCTATACGGCTAGTAAATGCACTTGTCCAAGTGTAGCCAATTCTTATACCGTACACACATTTTTGTCTTTTTGGAGCAGAGTTTTGTTTTCCAATATTAGTAGCCAAAAGAACTTCTGAAATAACACACAATATCTGGTTTCAAAGGCAGTTATGTTTGCAACACACTGCCTTAACGAAGAGAAAGGTGATTGCCAGCTTACCCCATGTACTTTAATACACGGTAAGAAACTGAACCAATGCTAGTCATATTCTAGCAAGTAAATAGCCATCCTTTGCTGCACAATTAAAAAAAATATATTTTTTGGGGGGTAAAAATCTGAGTAATTAAAAACAACTCAGAAAAATAATTCACCATCTATATAATTATGTCATTAACACTGCCTTAATGGTATTAAAAAGCAAAAAAAACATGACTGACATTGATCTTAAGTATCATATTATTCACTTGTCTACAGTGTGGTAATTTTTAAACGTTTTTCTTTAAGAGTTAATTGTTGATATACGTAACTGTTTAGGAATACCATTCTATGCATCTGGGTCATATGTTACGAGAACTATTTTAATGATGTATTCTGAACAAAATGCTAAACAAGTACTTGAATATGTGAACTTTACTTCACACATTGTTACCATGGTGTGATTTTTCCCTGCATAGTTTTTTGCAGCAATTTTTGAAAACCAGGTCAATATGGTGCCATACGATAGCTACTATGTATCAATGTAGTCTTATTATTTTTTGTGGCTCACAAGTATAAAACATAAACCACAATTAATAACTGCCATTTATTGCAATTTTTCAATTTTCATTTGGTGAAATATTGTAGCTTACACGTTTCAATATTTTTTTATTTTTTAGTATTAAGATAAAAACCTGCCATATATTTTTAAGGCTAGTACATCAGTATATGGTGTCTTTTTTTTGTTCAATTTTTCTGAAAAGCATAAACTATTATGCCTTGAAATATAAGTATATTCTGGAAATGAATCCATACCCGTTTCTATGTTCTGGAAATGCATGTTGTCTGGTACCAGGAAATCAGCACAAAATCAGCTTTACACTTGCTTTGAATTTATAGTTGTGTGCTTCTATCTATACTTTTGGTGAGTAAGTTTTAAATAGTCAAGCTGAAAGTTACCACCTAAAAGAGTGTAAATTTTATTTGAAGGAGCAGCTCTGACGGGCAATGATATGGCACTCAGTTCATTCCATGAATGCACTAAGCTTTGGTTTAGCAGCAATGTTATACTGAGATATGAATGACTGAGACATTTTTAATTATTGTCATTGACCTTGATCAATGATAAAATCCAGGGTTCACACAGTGTGGTTTGTTAGGCCTCAGTAGAAAATTTTTTAGAAGTCCGAGTTTGCCACACAGAGTTGGTCACATTACACTCCATGGAAATATTATAAAAAAACATAACTAATGTAATAGAAATGTTAGCAAAAAGAAAATTGTGAACAAATAGAACATTTTGTGTCACAAATATCTAATTATTGAATTAAAGACATAAGAAACATAATAAACCATTACAAAATAAAATAGAGAATGAAATGCTGAGTTTAGGACTAAATGTTCAGTTATACATTTTTCCATAATAATATGCAAACTGCTTCTTCGGAAAAGAAAAGGACTTGAACTCTAGTCCCACCTATTGGAAGTAGCAAATCTAAAAGTCAATGTCAACCCTTTATCGAGTATTGACCCATGATTTAAGAAAAATGCCATTCTTGAATCTCGATTTGCAGACACATGTTTTGAGGTGTTGACTCTTCTCAGTGCAGGGCATGAATATGATTTGGCTGTATGAGTGGCCTATCACTGGGATTTAAGGGGTTTCAACTCTGCTTGTGGAGAGTGACATGCTTGATATGCCAGTTTTAGGAGACTTACAGGTCATGCAATTCTCCTTTGGGAAATTAAATATGCAACTTTTCTCTTCAGAGAAGAAGAGGACTTGAACACTAGTGCCACCTACTGGAAGTAGCAATCCTGAAAGTCAATGTCGACCCTTTAACGAGCCTTGTCATATGACTTAGGATAAAAGCCAAACCAGAATGTCTATTTGCACTATGGAGGGAAAATAGCCCAAAACACGTGTTTGCAAAAAGAGATCCTGGTTTGGCTTTGATCCTAAGTCATGTAGCCAGGCTCGTTAAAAGGTTGATATTGACTTTTAGCATTGGTACTTTCAATTGGTGGCACTAGAGTTAAAGTCTTCTTCCTGGCTGAATAGGCAATTTGCATTTTTTATTTCTCAGAGAAGCAGGCATGGTCTATACATCTCCTTACACTTTTACGATAATGAAATGCTTCAGTTATCTAAGAAGAATAATTAGGGTGAATTTTACAATGCTAAATCATCTAGCACTCCATTATCTCCCTCAAAATATATACTAAATAGAGCAGAATTAATACTCAGGTGTTAGAGCAACAGTTTACAACATTAAGTGTACCAATGTTTTATCTACCTAAATTATTTGGGAATGTATGTAAAATGCCATGAGATTAAACAGTTGTTATGACTGTAATATGTATTCTGTTTAGAGATGGGTGAACACGAACAGTAAAGTTCAAGGTCCGTACCAAACCTACTGCACCTACTGTTCAGATATGGAGAATTTATCATGGTGAACTGCAGTCAACTCACTGAACTCAGCGCTGCACTGTGAGACTTTTGAGGTTACCGCAATTAATTGGCCCGGCTGGGAATGCAGCCTTAGTGACCTGCGGTAACCTTGATGATGTCACCGTTAGTCACTGACGCTGCACTCACTGTGGTTCATTCTCCATTGTTTTTCAGCTTGGATGGTTGCACCTTGGCACTGTCCAGTGGGAAAACTATTTATCGCAGACAATAGATTATGGCGTGGGACAGAACTTCAGACATCTGAGGGATATGGTTGCTTTTATTGTTGTTTTTTTTTTACAGGAGATGATGGCTTCCATAGAATGGGTGTTAGGTGAGCATTTTTGTTGTTTATTATTTTCTGTTTTTTACAGGAAAAAATGGCTTCAAGGGAATGGGCGTTAGGTGAGTATAACTGTGTTTATTATTTTTAATTAAAAAAGTAAAAGTCTGTTTTTTTATTTCAAATAAAGGACTTTATACTGACTGTGTGTTTATTTATAATATAACAACAGGATTACAAATGGAGAGTCGTATTACAGATGCCTCTCCATTAGTAAGCGTGGGCTTGATGTCACTGGAAAATACAAAGGTAACATCAACCTCACAAATGTTTACTCCACTTACCACCACCACAGGGCAAAAGGAAAGAACTGGGTAAAGTGTCAGAATTGGCGCATCTGTATTCTTGATTAAAATCTTTGCTTATGCTGACAGCTGAGGGTTTCAGCCTGTGGCATCAGGACCACACGGATGGCTGCAGGGAAAGAAGCGCTACCATAAGCGCTGTTCTCCTGCCTGTGGTGCTGAAGCCGGCTGTCATTATTCTCCCTGCTCTGCCGGCAGGGTCGGACTGAGCCACCGGGACACCGGAGAAACGTCCGGTGGGCCCAGCCCCAGCTCCTGCCTCCTTCATTAGTCCCTGTGTGGTGGGCCCTGATGAGAAAGAATAGGTCGCGGGGGCCCTTTAAAAGCATGTCCGAAGAGTTAATGGAGGCGCGCTCTCACCCTGACCACAGCAACACTGTCCCTGCATTCAAGAAGTAGACATGCTTTGTATGTTGCTGGCTGCAGCAGTGGTGTCAGGTGTCAGCACTGTGCTCTCCTCCTCTGCTGTCCTGACCTGTAATGCCGGCTGTGTGGTGACACTCTCCCTGGAAGTGCCGGCTTCAGCTATATCTCTCCCTGCCTGGGCTGCTGCTAAAGTGCAATACATATTTTTTCTGGGTGAGTGTTCAGCAAAATGTGTGTATCTGCCTGGTTTTGGTGCCTGGTAGTGCTCTGTGATGGCAGCTCAATGTGGAGTGTCTGTTGGTCAATGTTTATGGGGCCAGTGTCTGTTCATCATTGTGTATGGGGGCCCCATGTCCGTCCATCACTGTGTATGGAGGCCAGTGCTTGTTCGTCACTGTGTACGGGGGCCCAGTGTCCGTCCATCACTGAGTATGGGGGCCAGTGTCTGTTCGTCACTGTGTATGGGGGGCCCCGTGTCCGTACATCACTGTGTATGGGGGCCAGTGTTTGTTCGTCACTGTGTACGGGGGCCCCGTGTCCATTCATCACTGAGTATGGGGGCCAGTGTCTGTTCATCACGGTGTATGGGGGCCCCATGTCCTCCATCACTGTATGGGGGCCAGTGTCTGTTAATCACTGTGTATGCGTGTCCGTCCAACACTGTGTATGGGGGCCACTGTCTGTTCATCACTGTGTATGGGGGCCTCGTGTCCGTCCATCACTGTGTATGGGGGCCAGTATCTGCTCATCAATGTGTATGGGGGCCAGTGTTTGTTCGTCACTGTGTACGGGGGCCCCGTGTCCGTCCATCACTGAGTATGGGGGCCAGTGTCTTTTCATCAGGTGTATGGGAGGCCCCGTGTCCTCCATCACTGTATGGGGGCCAGTGTCTGTTCATCACTGTGTATGCGTGTCCGTCCATCACTGTGTATGGGGGCCACTGTCTGTTCATCACTGTGTATGGGGGCCTCGTGTCCGTCCATCACTGTGTATCGGGGCCAGTGTCTGTTCATCACTGTGCATGGGGTCAGTGTTTGTTCGTCACTGTGTACGGCGGCCCCGTGTCCGTCCATCACTGAGTATGGGGGCCAGTGTCTGTTCGTCATGGTGTATGGGGGGCCCCGTGTCCTCCATCACTGTATGGGGGACAGTGTCTGTTCATCACTGTGTATGCGTGTCCATCCATCACTGTGTATCGGGGCCAGTGTCTGTTCGTCACTGTGTATGGGTACCATGTGTCCATCACTGTATATGGAGGTCCCGTGTCTGTGAGCGGAGCCGCATGTGTATGGGGTGTGCAAAGCAGAACCGTGTGTGTACAAAGTGTACAGAGCGGAGCCGCGTGTGTATGGGGTGTGCGGAGCAGAGCCGTGTGTGTACAAAGTGTACGGAGCGAAGCTGCATGTGTATGGGGTGTGCGGAGCAGAGCCGTGTGTGTATAAAGTGTACAGAACGGTGCCCTGTGTGTATGAAGTGTACGGAGCCATGTGTGTACGGAGCGAAGCCGCGTGTGTACGGGGTGTACGAAACGGAGACCTGTGTGTACGAAGTGTACGGAGCTGAGCCATGTGTACAGAGCGGAGCAGAGCCATCTGTGTACAAGGTTTACAGAGTGTAGCCATGTGTGTACTGAGTGGAGCCATGTGTGTGCAAGGTGTATGGAGCGGGACCATGTGTGTATGAGCTGTGCGGAGCCATGCGTGTACAAGGTGTATGGTGGGGAGCATTCATACCTCCCAACCGTCCCAAATCCAGAGGAACAGTCCCGATTTTGAGAGTCTGGACCGCTGTCCCTGCCGGGAACTTACTTTCCCGCGCACACAGGAGTACACGGTGGAGCCCCGAGGAGCACTTTAACATTCGCACGTGACGTTCTACCGGAAGTGATGTGTTGGAAGCTGACCAGAAATGAGGTAATTTCGGGAGGAGATTGTGACGGAACCATGGAGGCACTTCAGGGAATGCTTCAGATCCATCCCTGTGTACTCCTCCGACAGCGCAGACAGCGGGATCTCTTTGGAATCGGGGATGTCAGCCATGTGAGCGGATCATTATCTGTCCTGCATCAGGAGGCTCAGGTGGGCATTACAATGGGAGCCGGACTGCTATAGTATCTTTATAGAATCTTTCTTTCTCTTTCTTTCTCTCTGTTCTTTCTTTCCCTCTCTAATCTTTCTTTCTTGCTCTCTCTGTTTCTTTCTTTCTCTGTTCTTTCTCTCTCTGTCCTTTCTCACTCTCTGTTCTTTCATTCCCCTTTCTTTCTTTCTTCTTCTTTTTTCTTTCTTTCTTTCTTTCTTTTCTTTTCTTTCTTTCTTTCTTTCTTCTTCCTCTGTTCTTTTCTTTTCCTCTCTGTTCTTTCTTTCTGTCATTCCTTTCTCTCTGTTCTTTTTTTCTCTCTCCTTCTTTGTTCTTTCTTTCTCTCTGTGCTTCCCCTTTCTTTCTCTCTCCCCCTGTTCTTTCTTTCTCTCTTTGTTCTTTCCCCTCTTTCTTTCTCCCTCTGTTCTTTCTTTCTCTCTCTATTCTCTCTCTCTATTCTTTCATTCTCTCTATTGTTTCTTTCTCTATTTTCTCTCTCTATTCTTTCTCTCTCTATTCTTTCTCTCTCTCTATTCTTTCTCTCTCTCTATTCTTTCTCTCTTCTTTCTCTCTATTCTTTCTTTCTTTCTCTCTCTATTCTTTCTCTCTATTGTTTCTTTCGCTCTCTATTCTTTCTCTCTCTGTTCTTTCTTTCTCTCTCTCTGTTCTTTCCCCTCTTTCTCTCTGTTCTTTCTCTCTGTTTTCTTTCTCTCTATTCTTTCTTTCTTTCTCTCTATTCTTTCTCTATTCTTTCTTTCTCTCTCTATTTCTCTCTTTATTCTTTCTTTCGCTCTCTCTCTAGTCTTTCTTTCTCTCTAGTCTTTCTCGCTCTCTGTTCTTTCTTTCTCTCTCTGTTCTTTCTTTCTCTGTTCTTTCTTTCTCGCTCTCTGTTCTTTTTTCTCTCTCTGTTCTCTTTCTCTCTCTTTTCTTTCTTTCCTCTCTTTCTCTCTGTTTGTTCTTTCTCTCTCTCTCCTTTCTCTCTCTCCTTTCTCTCTCGCTGCTCTTTCTTTCTTTTCCTCAGTACCAGCCACTGTGCCCATAATGCCAGCCATTGTGTCCTCAGTACCAGTCAGTGTGATCAGCAGTGCTAAATGGGTGCGGTTGGGGCGTAGATATGGATGTGATTAGTTGTGAAATGGGTGTGGTCGGGGCATGGCCTAAGATTTGCCGCGGCGCGCTACGCGCGCCTCAGCCTTTCTCCCTCTTTCCTGTCTTCAAAAGTGGGAGGTATGCTGTATGACCTCCCTACAACGTCTGGGCATGCTCCTGGTGAGCGCAGCGGATGGTCTCCTAAAGGATCTCCTCCCACACCTGGACTAAAGCATCCACCAACTACTGGACAGTCTGTGGTGCAACGTGGCGTGGTCTAAAATTTGCTGCAGCAGGCACAGCGTGCCGCAGCCTTTGTCCCTCTTTCCCTTCTTCAAAGGTTGAGAAGTATGATGGTGGGCCCCAAGAATGATTTTTCTCTGGTGGGCCCAAGGTACTCCAGTCCGACGCTGTCTGCCGCAACAGCGAGCAGGGAGAATGAGTGAAAGAAAACCCGACATGGGGTTCCCCTTAATTTCTGAACCAACCCTGCAAAACTATACAGATGCGGGCTGCTATTCTCAGACTGGAAAGTGGCCATGAATATGGCCCCCCCAGCCTAAAAACAGCAGCCAGCAGCTGCCCAGAAAAGGCGCATCTATTAGATGCGCCTATTCTGGAGCTTTGTCGGGTTTTCCCCACTTGCTCTGTAGCGGTGGCAAGTGGGTTTAATAAAGAGTTAATGTCACATTTCAATTGTAAGCTGACATTAAGCCAGGCTTTGCAATGAAGAGGTGTCAATAAGACACCTCTTCATTACTAACCCTAGAGTTATTCAAGGGTTAAATAAACACACACACAATAAGAATAAAGAATTTTAATGAAAGAATGCACTACACAGTTTTAAAATCTTTATTATACTCCTAATACCATAACGAATTACTTGTTCTCCTGGAAAAAAGTTAAAAAAAAACAACAATATACCCATACCATTTCCCCGTACAATCAAGTCCCACGGCGCAATCTATCTCGGGGGTTAATCAGTTTACAGCCGGAGCGCTGCTAATGCAGCGGCTCCAACTGTAAACTACTAGGGAATGAATGGAAGCAGCGCGCACAAACTCAGTTACGAGCGGTGACATCACTGAACCTGTGCTCGCTGACATCTGAACTCCTGTGCCCTCAGCACCATCATTTTCCCACGGTTACAGGAGTTCAGCTGTCAGCGAGCACAGGCTCAGTGACATCACCGCTACTCACTGAACCTGTGCGTTCTGCTTCCATTCATTCCCCAGTAGTTTACAGTCAGAGCGGCTACATTAACGACACTCTGGCTGTAAACTGATTAACCCCCCAAGATGGATTGTGTCGTGGGACTTGACTGTATGCGGGACAGGTATGGGTATATTGTTGGTTTTTTATTTTAACTTTTTTCTAGATGATCAAGGGCTTCGCGGAATAGCAGTGTAATAAACTTGTGTGATGTATTATTTCATTAAAAGACTTTATTCTGTATGTGTGTGCTTATTTAACCCTTTACTTACTATAGGATTAGTAATGAAAAGGTGTTTTATTGACACCTATTCATTACTAAGCCAGGCTTAATATCACCTTACAATAGAAAGGTGACATTAAACCCTTATTAACCCCACTTGCCACCGCTAAAAGGCAAGTAGGAGGAACCCGACAAAGGTCCAGCATAGGCATACATGAGGAAACTATCACTACACGTACCTGAGCCACTGACCTGTGAAACCAGCCTCAAACAGTGTAGTCTATCATTGTTCAATCCACAAATCTAGCTAAACCAACAGTCCTTTTAAGGGCTAATTAGGGAGTATATAGATTTCAGTGCTAAGTAGGCAGTGGAATCTATGTGAGCATATCCACATCAGTGCAAGACATGCAGGCATGTGTTGTGAATGTGTTAGAAATGAATTCTGAGCAGAAGCTCCCTCTGGTGGTTACAAACAGTACTGAACCATTCAATGAGGATTGGCAATCAGGAGTTACAGACTGGTCTTATATAAGGGAGGTTCCCTCCCATCATGGTTGCCGGTGATCAATTGTTCTTGTCTCAACTGTGGTTCCTGGTTCACTTGGAAGCTTGCTGAGTCTTGCCTCTTCTCCTGCTCTCAGATAAGATATTTTCTGTTTTTATTTTTGTGCTTGCTTTTTGCTTTGTTCCCTGCACTTCTGTGGAGGTCAGCCAGGTCCCCTCCGGGGGCTTGTGCTCCTCTCAGTTTATCTGAGCCACTGTTATTTGTTCATTTGCCTTTTCCAGTTTTTTCAGTGGCTGCGGCTTAGTTTTGTTACAGCAGAGAACTAATTTAAGTGGTAGAGGTTGTGTGATCTCAGGTGTTTTTTGCAATTAGTAGAGTTGGTATTTTTTAGGGTTTTTTGGATTGCAGTAAGTGTCCTTCCTATCCTTTTTCTTTCTAGGCAGATTGGGCCCCAACGTTTGCTCTTACTATTTTCTGTCTGTGTCTGTATTCCTCTTGTCTAAACGCCATTATATGTTTGGGGGCTTCCTATGTTCTTTGGGGATCTGCTCCGGGGCAGATAGCTTTCCTCTTTCTATCTTTAGGTGTAGTTAACCTCTCAGGCTGTGACGAGGCGTCTAGGACCAACGTAGGTACGCTCCACGGCTGCCTTTAGTTGTGGTGGTTAGTCAGGGTACTGCAATCCAGTAGATTCCAACCTCTCTGGTGTATTGCCGTTTTTGCCTGCTCTCCTCAGCTACCAAATCATAACAGCATCACCGGCCAAACTGAAAATTATATGGTACTCAACAAAAGGGAAAAATAGTAAAAGGAAAAAGAAAAAAGGCAAATTGTTAGAATTTTTTTCTTTTCTGTTTGTTGCATTTTTTCCCTCTTTTTCTCTGGGTGCTGAGGAGGATTTTTTTTTTCTCAATGGAGGTTGCACAGTTGTCTGGCTGTGTGGATCAGCTTGCCACTGAAGTTCGGAGTATTGCTACCTATCTTGCAGGGTTGGCGGTTGTGGAACCTAGGATCCCCATGCCAGATTTATTTTTGGGGATCGAGCTAAATTTCTGAATTTCAAAAATAACTGTAAGTTGTTTTTTGCCTTAAAACCTAAGTCCTCAGGGAACGCAGCACAGCAGGTTCAAATTGTCATCTCCCTCCTGCGCGGCGATCCTCAGGATTGGGCTTTTTCCCTGACACCTGGGGACCCTGTTTTGAGTAATGTTGATGCATTTTTTCTGGCTCTGGGGTTAGTGTACGATGAACCTAATCTCACTGATCAATGCTGAAAAAACCTTGTTGCCATTAAAACAGGGGCTTGAGGATGCTGAGTTGTACTGTCAGAAATTCCAAAAGTGGGCAGTGCTGACCAAATGGAATGATGATGCTTTGGCAGCCCTTTTTCGGAAGGGTCTGTCAGAGAATGTAAAAGATGTTATGGTGGGTTTCCCTGCTCCCTCTGGTCTCAATGATTCTATGTCATTAGCGATTCAAATTGACAGAGTTTGCGTGAGCGTAGAGGTATACGTGGGACAGTGTTGCCTTGTGAACCAGCTTCTGAACCCAAGCAGTGTGATAGAGTGGCTTCTGGGGCACAGCGTCATGAGTTTCAAAAACGCAATGGGTTATGTTTCTACTGTGGTGACGCCTCTCATGCTATTTCAGTCTGCCCTAAGCGGGGAAGACGTTTTGCACGCTCAGTTGTCTTGGGTAGTGTTCAGACTAAATTTCTGTTGACTGTTACCCTGATTTGCTCCCTGTCCACATTTTCTGCTCAGGCTTTTGTTGATTCGGGAGCAGCTATTAACCTGATGGATTTTGATTTTGCTAAACGTTGTGGGTTTCCCTTGATACCCCTACGGAAGTCTATTCCCCTACTGGGGATTGATTCTACCCCTTTGGCTGAGAATAAACCCCAGTTCTCTACTCAGGTGATAATGAGGGTTGAACCTGATCATCAGGAGAGTTGCAAATTTTTGTGCTGTTTAATCTGCATGACATTATTGTACTAGGTTTCCCTTGGTTACAGTCTCATAATCTGTTTTGGATTGGAATTCTGTGTCTGTAACCAGTTGGGGCTGCCAATGTGTTAATGCCAACACTCCTGTTTTTTCTGCCTCTCCCCAGGCTCAGGATGTTCCTGACTTTTTGACTGATTTTTCTGATGTGTTTAGCAAAAGTAAATCTGCATCCTTGCCCCCACATAGGAGCTATGACTGCGCTATTGAATTAGTGCCTGCTAGTAAATTCCCTAAAGGTCGCCTTTTTAACTTGTCTGTACCTGAACATGACGCTATGCGGTCTTATATCAAGGAGTCATTGGAGAAGGGTCATATCAGGGTCATCTTCACCCTTGGGTGCCAGTTCATTCTTTGTGGCCAAAAAGTATGGTTCATTAAGGCCGTGTATTGATTATCGTCTCTTGAACAATATCACTGTGAAATATCAATATCTGTTACCCTTGATTTCTGACCTGTTTTCCAGGGTGAAAAGTGCTACTTGGTTTACCAAGCTTGACCTCAGGGGGGCGTATAACCTTATTCGCATTAAGCACGGGGATGAATGGAAGACGGCGTTTAATACCCCAGAGGGGCATTTTGAGTACCTAGTGATGCCCTTTGGGCTCACTAATGCTCCTTCCGTCTTCCAGTCCTTCATGAATGACATTTTCAGGGATTTTGTGGATAAATTTCTGATTGTTTATTTGGATGATATCTTGATTTTTTCCAATGACTGGGACTCTCATGTGAAACATGTTCGGACTGTGTTCCAGATTTTGAGAGAGAATGCTCTGTATGTGAAGGGATCAAAGTGTCTTTTTGGCGTATAGTGGATCTCATTTCTGGGATTCATTTTGTCCCATCTGTTATTGAAATGGACCCGGTCAAGGTTCAGGCCATCTGTGATTGGGTCCAACCTACTTCATTAAAGGCTCTTCAGAGATTCTTGGGTTTTGCCAATTTTTATCGTAAATTTATTGGTAATTTCTCTGTTATTGTTAAACCATTGACTGATTTGACCAAAAAGGGTTCTGATGTGGTGAATTGGCCTCCTGAGGCAGTCTCTGCGTTTCAGGAACTTAAGCAGAGATTCACTTCTGCTCCTGTTCTACGGCAGCCTGATGTTTCTCTGCCATTTCAGGTGGAGGTTGATGCCTCTGAAATTGGGGCAGGTGCCGTTTTGTCCCAAAGAGATCCAGAGACCTCTAAAATAACCCTTTTGCCTTTTTCTCTCGAAAATTTTCTCCAACTGAACGTAATTATGATGTGGGTAATCGGGAGTTATTGGCCATGAAGTGGGCTTTTGAAGAGTAGAGACATTGGCTGGAGGGAGCCAAACATCAGGTGGTGGTCCTCACGGACCATAAGAATCTGGTTTATCTGGAATCAGCCAAGCGACTTAATCCTAGACAGGCCAGGTGGGCCTTGTTTTTCACACGTTTTAATTTTGTGGTTTCTTTTCTTCCTGGCACTAAGAATGTTAAGGCGGATGCCCTCTCGAGGAGTTTCTTTGTGGACTCTCCTGAGTTATCTGATCCTACTGTTATTTTGAAAGAGGGTGTAGTTCTTTCCGCCACCTCGCCCAATTTGAGACTGGCTCTGGAAGGGTGTCAGGAGGATAAACCTGAGTGCTGCCCTATTGGGAAATTGTTTGTCCCAGACCAGTGGAAAAAGAGTGTGATGTCTGAGATTCATTGTTCCGCGTTGGCCGGTCATCCCGGAATTTTTGGTACCAGAGACTTGGTTAGTCGGTCCTTTTGGTGGCCTACTTTGTCTCGTGACGTCAGGGAGTTTGTGCAGTCCTGCGGGACTTGCTCTCGCTCCAACCTTGCTCTCGCTCTTGTGGTTTGTTGATGCCATTGCCTGTGCCCAAGAGACCATGGACCCATATCTCTATGGATTTCATTTCCTACCTCCCTGTTTCTCAGAGAATGACCATTATCTGGGTGATTTGTGATAGGTTTTCCAAAATGATACATCTTGTGCCATTACCTAAGTTGCCTTCCTCCTCCGAATTGGTGCCTTTGTTCCTTCAGCACGTGGTTCGGTTACACGGCATTCCTGAGAACATTGTGTCTGACAGAGGAGTCCAGTTTGTTTCCAGATTTTGGAGGACTTTTTGTTCTAAACTTGGTGTTCAATTGTCTTTCTCCTCGGCTTTTCATCCTCAGACCAATGGACAAACTGAGAGAACAAACCAGACATTGGAGACTTATCTGAGATGCTTTGTGTCTGCTGATCAAGATGACTGGGTCTCTTTTTTGCCTTTGGCTGAGTTTGCTCTTAATAATAGGGCTAGCTCTGCCACTTTGATGTCTCCATTTTTCTGCAATTTTGGGTTTCACACTCGATTTTCTTCGGGACAGACGGAAGCTTCTGTCTGTCCAGGTGTTGACTCTGTTGTGGAGCGTATGCAGCAGATTTGGGACCAGGTAGTGGAGAGGTTGTCCCTCTCTCAGGAGAGGGCCCAGCGGTTTGCCAACCGGCATAGGACTGATGGTCCTCGGTTTGAAGTGGGGGACTTGGTCTGGTTGTCCTCAAGAAATATCCCTATGAGAGTTGCATCTCCTAAGGTTAAGCCTAGGTTCATTGGACCTTATAAGATCATGGAGATTCTTAATCCTGTTTCCTTTCGTTTACTTCTTCCAGGGACATTTAAGATCCATAACGTGTTCCACAAGTCCTTATTGAAGAGGTTTGTCGAGCCAGTGGTTCCTATGGCTGCGCCTCCTGACACTGTTTTGGTTGAGGGCAATCTGGAGTATGTGGTTGAGAAAATATTGGATTCTCGTTTTTCTAGACGGAAACTCCAGTATTTGGTTAAGTGGAGAGGTTATGGTCAGGAGGACAATTCTTGGGTGTTTGCTTCGGACATCCATGCTAGGAGACTGATCCGTGCGTATCACAGAGCTCATCCTGACCAACCTGGTTGCCCAAATGAGGGTTCGGTGACCCCTCCTCAAAGGGGGGGTACTGTTGTGAATGTGTTAGAAATGAATTCTGAGCAGAAGCTCCCTCTGGTGGTTACAAACAGTACTGAACCATTCAATGAGGATTGGCAATCAGGAGTTACAGACTGGTCTTATATAAGGGAGGTTCCCTCCCATCATGGTTGCCGGTGATCAATTGTTCTTGTCTCAACTGTGGTTCCTGGTTCACTTGCTGAGTCTTGCCTCTTCTCCTGCTCTCAGATAAGATATTTTCTGTTTTTATTTTTGTGCTTGCTTTTTGCTTTGTTCCCTGCACTTCTGTGGAGGTCAGCCAGGTCCCCTCCGGGGGCTTGTGCTCCTCTAGTTTATCTGAGCCACTGTTATTTGTTCATTTGCCTTTTCCAGTTTTTTCAGTGGCTGCGGCTTAGTTTTGTTATACCAGAGAACTAATTTAGGTGGTAGAGGTCGTGTGATCTCAGGTGTTTTTGCAATTAGTAGAGTTGGTATTTTTTAGGGTTTTTTGGATTGCAGTAAGTGTCCTTCCTATCCTTTTTCTTTCTAGGCAGATTGGGCCCCAACGTTTGCTCATACTATTTTCTGTCTGTGTCTGTATTTCCTCTTGTCTAATCGCCATTACATGTTTGGGGGCTTCCTATGTTCTTTGGGATCTGCTCCGGGGCAGATAGCTTTCCTCTTTCTATCTTTAGGTGTAGTTAACCTCTCAGGCTGTGACGAGGCGTCTAGGACCAACGTAGGAACGCTCCACGGCTGCCTTTAGTTGTGGTGCAGTAAAGATGTATATCTTCGTACCGTGTTAGCCAGTAGATAGAAAAATATTTAGAGTTGAGAGTCCTCAGTGGTTGATACCTTTTAATGGCTAACTGAAAAGATGGTAACAAATTGCAAGCTTTCGAGACTACTCAGGTCTCTTCATCAGGCTGAACTAATACAAAATCTGAAGAATCACATATTTATACACAAAAACACAGAAAAAATGCAATAGGTAAGACAAGTGACGTGAAGCAGAATAGTCATTATGGCAGAGGAATGAGCATAAATATTGGAACAATTCATAGATAAGGAGAGAAAGTTTTATTACCCTCTGATTGGGGTCTGGTAATGTTTTGTGATGTTTTCACAGGGTATTTGGAGTAAATTCCTTAATTGATGTAATAGGCCATAAAACCATGTGACAGGTTCATTCCAGCATTAAGAGTGTCAAAGGTCACCATCAATTTGTATTCGTATTTGTATTTAGTTGTGGTGGTAAGTCAGGGTACTGCAATCCAGTAGATTCCAACCTCTCTGGTGTATTTCCGTTTTTGCCTGCTCTCCTCAGCTACCAAATCATAACAGGCATGTATGTGAGTGTATAGATCTGGCTGCATGCTTCAAAAGGGTCTATTATTGTCTGGTTCTGCCTATTATATATACTGTATACCTAGCTGCTGGTATCCACGGCTAGGATTCTTTTTTTTGCACCTGAATTCTGCTAATTTTATTACAAAGCAATCCAGAGACCCATTTTTTTTCTACATTTATTTGCTTGGTCACACTGCAGACTACAGCCCGGTCATTTTAATATAACAGTGTGAAAATCTGGCAATTTAAAAGTGCTTTTTTGTCCCAGGCATGAGATCAGTGTACAGAAAATTCTATTTGTCTTTTTTTGTTACTGTAGTATTTTTTGGAGTGTCTTACAACATTTTTGGCCACCATTTTGCTGACCAAAAAATCTTTAGGCGGCCAAAAAATATTTATCTACAGTTCTCTTATTTATCACTGTGTTTTTATCGCCACACGCATCGCATATTAGTGCGATATCTATTTTACAATTTTAGTACTCCAACAATGTTTTTTTTTAGTGTCATAGCCTAGTTATTGACACAATTTTGGTGGTCCAAAACAAAATCCAGCCCACATATTTAACCGTGTTTTATCTCCGTCAGACGCCAGATCTATCTCTGGTCTACAAATTGTGGCATTTCCGGCCTATATTCCACTGTATTTGTTGTCTGCTACCCTAGTTCTGTACAATATTTTGGGGTATAACGTTAAAAAAATATAGGCTACATAGAGTGACCAGTGTGGTATCTATGTCAGACTCCTGTTTCTCTGTGTGCAAAAAATTGTGGCATATCAAGGAAACATTACCCTTTTTTGCTGTGTCTTACCCTATTTCTAGACAGTCTTTTTGGGTAAAAAAAAAATTAAAAACTCCAGTTCACATATTGAACAATCTATTATCCCCGTCAGATGCCAGTTGTATCTGTGCTCTACAAATAGTTGCTTTTCAGGCCTACCTTGCCCTGTTTTTCTCTCTGCTACCCTAGGTGTAGTATACACTATTTTGGCCTCATATTGAACAGTCTGTTATCTCAGTGTCACGCCTCATCTATCTGTGGGCTATAAAGTATGCTTTTGAGCATTCCCTTCATCTTTTTTTGCTGTGTGTTACAGTAGCTCAAAACAGTTTTTTTGTGTAAAAAATACAAAAAGACCGGCGACATATTGAACAGTCCGGTATCTCTGTAAGACGCCTTGTGTATCTGAGGGCTGCAAAGTGTGCTTCGGAGGCTTCCATTCACCTTTATTAGCTGTGTGTTACCCTAGCAGTAAATGCTATTTAGGGCTACAAATTTAAAAAATACTGCCCACATATTGAACAGTGTGGTATCGCTGTCAACGGCTGAGCTGTTTGTGTCCAACAAATTACGGCAATTCAGGCCTACATTCCACTGTATTTGCTGTCTGTTACCTTAGTTCTATACACTATTTTTTGGGAAAAAATAAAAACAATGGCCACATATTGAACAGTGTGTTATCTCTGTAAAAATACTTCTGTTTCAAGTTGTTATGGCTGCTTCAGGACTTTGTCTTAAATGCACCAACTACTACCACCATCATCATCTTCTCCCTAGAGCCAGTCACTGCGCAGATAGAAAGTCTGGTGAGCAGAGGGTGAATGCTTGGGTGGTGTTGTACTCTGTCTCTGGATTTTGAAGGCGAAAACTTATAGAATAAATCAGGACTGGAAGAGCCAGAGCAAGAGCATGTGGAAGAGCACGGAGCCAGGACTCGCAAGTACTGAAGCCTCGTGTTACTGGGCCTGATTCTGACAATCCATCACCTACTAATTCAGAGCTTGTTGGACGAGGATGTAAAAAAGGAGCCCGGCAGTTTCTATAACAGAAGCTAGAGATTTTGACATTTCGGCTGTATTTAAAGAGTCGTCAATTGTAGATCCTGGTGTTCGTAGATGTGACTTCTACTATAAGGGTGTTTCCACTAGACAATCCATCCAACATGTTATTGAATACATTTTTTTTATCTTGCAAATCTGTTCAGCTGTGCACAAACTATGTCAAATTTGGAGCTATACTCCAGTGGGTCTTGTCAATGTGTCATGTTGACTACACTCCACAGATGTTATGTAGATCCCTAATCTCACCTCTATTTTACCAGCATGATGAATTAATAGGAAAAAGCACGTGGTATTGATGGAGCATTTGTTTTCTTGCCAAAAGAAAAAAAATAAGATCAATGAGGTGGTTAGCCGCACACACAAAGTAGAAATAGTAAAGATGACAATTACTTTCACATTTCAGTTAACACACACTTCACCAACTTGATTTCACTTTTAAAACATTATATTCTGAAGCCTTGAAGAAGATGAATATATTGTGAAACAAATAGGTATGAATAATTATCACCAAAATGATGTTACAGAAGTCAGAACATACACGAACTATCTGTGGGAAAATGATTTATCAACGAAATCTTGAAGTATGAGACTAGTGTCACCGTGTGGATTGATATGAGCCACAAAGTCCTTCAAAGTTAAACTGTTCTGGAGGGAATGTACAATTTGCTCATAAAAATTAGAACATGCGTTCTATGATGCTTGCATTAAAGAACTGATTGGCCACATATGTACATACTCAGGATGATGGGGATGCAGGTACCTGTGCTGCTCCGGGTCCGGAAATGTCAAGTCTGCGTCCCCTGTTTCTCGGGGGAAGGAATAGTGGAACGGACAGGCCCCATTACCCAAGAAGAGGGGGCATGTTTCGACAGGGAACCTGGCTGGAAGCTGAATGAAAAAACACGCAAAGCAGGAGTGAGTTCCCAGCTATCAGCATGTGAGCAGCAAGGGGGGCAGTGCACTAAGAAACCGAAGGGCCGGCGCTGCGACGAACTGAAGTAGACAGACCCAGTGACCTAGAGGCAGGGGGGCCAGCTTAAGAGAATGCGTGCACGACAGCCGAGATTTTTATCGTGGACAAGCAGCGCATAGGAGGCAGATCAGCGTGCTCAGTCCTTAGAGCACTGGCGCCGCAAAGGACTGTTCCCATTGGCTCACACCACTAAAAGCTGTACTGCCAGAGAGCGAGGTACCATGTGCACAGTGACCGCCAGAGAGCGAGGTGCCATGCGCTCCATGACCGTGAGTACAGCGCGTGTGCAAAGTAGAGAGAGCCAGTTCATGCCACGTGTTCAGCTTTGCTAAGCAAAAATTATAAGGGACAGAGGAATGACAGAGGATGTTGGTACAGTCAGCAAGGCACTCCCTCAGCATCTTCCCAAACTTTGCACTCCTTGTGAGAGTCACCCGTGCCTCAGGGCCAGGGCAATGTGAGGGTCTGAGAAAACTCTCCCAGAACTTTGCCAGTGTTCCAATGCCTCTGCTGGATTGAAGTTGTGTCTCTCTCACCTGTACTCTTTGCTTTGCCAACAAACTGTGTCTGTGACCTCTGCTGCCAGTGTTTTCAGATGGGAATGTTTTTAATAATTCCGCAAGAAGGGCCCTTTGGTCCTCTAACATTTTAGTACACCTGTCTGCCTCTGGAATAAGAGATATAAAGTTCTCCTTTAGCGTGGGTCTAGAAGTATCACCAATCAGTATTGCCTGTCACCTTAAATATTGAGAACGCAAGGGTGATGGGAAAGGTTGGGTAACATAAAGTCAGCCATGCGTGCAAGACTGGTAACAGTCAATACTTTCGTGTCCTCACCAAGAGGATGACTGACCATGCTCTCCTCCTCCTCCTTGTCCTCAGGCATTCACAACTTTTGACTAACCTCAGTACTATCATTGTAAATACATAATTGTAAATACTAGTGATGAGCGAACGCGCTCACCACAACTCGTTACTTGCCCAAGTATCACGGTACTCGTCATACTTGGCGAGCAGCGAGCATTTCTGGGATTATTCAGCGGGAACAGGGGTCTCCACCCAGCATTTTTGGCAGACTTTAGAGATCCAATCACGCTGCAGGGAATGTCTGCCAGGCCATGAAACGCCGCAGCTATCTTTATTGTGGTCGTGCTGTGATTGGCTTGGCCGCACAGTATCATCATGAGTATAAGAGACCGGACTCCGCACTGCTCGCCACATTCAGCTCCGGATTCAGACAGTGTAGGGAGAGCGGTTGCCGAGATAGGGTAAGATTTGGCCCATGCAGTGTATTGAATATCCCAGGGGTTCTCTGTCTTGGTGTTGCTTCCCTGATATTCCAGAGGGTGATGATGTAAGTATACTGTATGTAGTTAATCTTTATATATACTTAATCATTATATATATTTAATCCCTATATGTACTTAACCTTTGTGTATTAAAATATAGAAAATTGAACGCACTTATACTATTCAATCATACTATTCCTTAAATTTTGTACTTTTAAATATAAAAGCGTTATATTGCAAGTATTAGCCATCTTTAAAGCCTTATCTGAACCTTTGGCCGGCGTCAGACATAACGTATAAAAATATGGACCGTATTGTACGGCCGTAATAAGCAGAAAAGTTCCCTGAACAGTGATCCGTATGTCATCCATTGTCAAGGTGTGGCTGCGTATTTTGGGCATTTAAGCATCCGTATGTCATCCGTATGGCGGGGGGTTTTCTCGCCGGCTTGCAAAACCGACATATAATGACAGGTTTTAAATCACAAAAGAAAGAATAGATATACACACATAGAATATATATATATATATATATATATTTAGAGTTCATACACTCCTACATAGCATAATAGCAGCTAATTCAATTGCCGGCTTCTGTAAAATCATTACATAACCCAACATGAAATGACACATGGTTTGCATATAGTAAACCATTTCATTTCATTTAGTTTGATATATGGTTTTGATTAACAATTATGTGAGTGTATGTGTGCAAAATTTCAGATGTGTAGGTGTTAATTTAATATGTGAATTCATTGTAAAAAATGCGTGTAAATACACCACTGTATATACACACCTGTACTTTGTATTCCCCCACCTCATTGTAGATTGTAAGCTCTCACGAGCAGTTGTCTTATTTTGCTTTAATTATTGTATTGTTAACGTTGTTACTTATGACTTGTGTTTTGAAACTGTTAAACTGTAAAGTGCTGCGGAATATGTTGGCACTATATAAATAAAGATTATTATTATTTTATATTAATAGCCTAGGGAGGGACCATTGTTTTTAGGCCCCCTGGCTACTAACATCTACCCCCAGCCACCCCAGAAAAGGCACATATATTATTAGATGCGCCTTTTCTGGCACTTAGCCTGTCTATTCCCATTGCCTCTGGCGGTGGCTAGTAGGTTAATAATGGGTTAACCCCTCTCTGACATCAGACGTACTATCCCGTCCATGAAACCCGTGCCAATCTGACCATGGACGGGATAGTACGTCATAGGCGATTAGCTGCGCTCCCGGGGGGAGAGCAGCTAATCGCCGCGGGTGTCAGCTGATTATCACAGCTGACACCCGTGACTGTGTGTCAGGAGCGGTCACGGACCGCTCCCGGCACATTAATCCCTGGCACACCGCGATCAAACATGATCGCGGTGTACCAGGGGCACAGGGGAGCATCGCGCAGGGAGGGGGCTCCCTGCGCGCCCCCCTGAGACCCTCAGACCAGCGCAATGTGATCGCGCTGTTCTGAGGGCTTCCTCCCTCCCAGGACCCGGATCCAAGATGGCCACCGGGTCCTGCAGGGAGGCGGCTTCCTCAGTGCCTGCTAAGAGCAGGCAATGAGAAGCCTGCAGCTATGCCTGTGCGATCGCTGGTGTGACAGAGTGCTGTGCACACTGTCACACCAGCGATCTGATAAAATACAGTGATGTCCCACCCTGGGACAAAGTAAAAAAGTTAAAAAAATAAAAATAAACATGTTTTAAAAAAAATTCCAAAATAAATAGGAAAAAAAAAAATATTCCCCAATAAATTCATTTCTTCCAGTAAATAAAAAAAACAAAACAATAAAAGTACACATATTTGGTATCGCCGCGTCCGTAACGACCCCCCCTATAAAACTGTCCCACTAGTTAACTCCTTTAGTGAACCCCTTAAAAAAAAAAAAAAAAAGCAAAAAAATCAATGCTTTATCATCATACCGCCGAACAAAAAGTGGAATAACACGCGATCAAAAAGACCGATATAAATAAACATGGTACCGCTGAAAACGTCATCTTGTCCCGCAAAAAATGAGCTGCAATACAGCATCATCAGAGAAAAAATAAAAAAGTTATAGCTCGCAGAATAAAGCGATGCAAAAATAATTATTTTTTATATAAAATTGTTTTTATTCTATAAAAGCGCCAAAACATAAAAAAATGATATGAATGAGGTATCGCCATAATCATACTGACCCGAATAATAAAACTGCTTTATGAATTTTATCACACGCAGAATAGTAAAAACACCTCCCCCAAAAGAAATTCATGAATTGCTGATTTTTGTTCATTCTAACCTCCCAAAAATCGATATAAAAAGCGATCAAAAAATGTCACATGCTCAAAAATGGTACCAATAAAAACGTCAACTTGTACCGCAAAAAATAAGACCTCACATGACTCCGTGGGCCAAAATATGCAAAAATTATAGCTCTCAAAATGTGGCGATGCAAAAAACTATTTTTTGCAATAAAAAGCGTCTTTTAGCGTGACAGCTGCCAATCATAAAAACCCGCTATAAATAGTAAATCAAACCCCCTTTTATCACCCCTTAGTTAGGGAAAAATAATCAAATAAAAAAAATTTATTTATTTCCATTTTCCCATTAGGGTTAGGGTTGCGGCTAAAGTTAGGGTTAAGGTTGGCGCTAAAGTTAGGATTAGGGTTAGGGTTGGGATTAGGGTTAGGGGTGTGTTAGGGTTAGGTTTGTGGTTAGGGTTGGGACTAGGGTTAGGGGTGTGTTGGGGTTAGGGTTGGAGTTAGAATTGGGGGGTTTCTCTGTTTCCGCTGGCACATCAAGGGCTCTCCAAATGTGACATGGCGTCTGATCTCAATTCCAGGCAATTCTGCGTTGAAAAAGTCAAACGGTGCTCCTTCACTTCTGAGCTCTGCCATGCGCCCAAACAGTAGTTTACCCCCACATATGGGGTATCAGCGTACTCTAGACCCCAAGAGTTATTGTGCAATTAGTCCTATTTCTTCTGTTACCCTTGGGAAAATAAAAAACTGGGGGCGAAAATATCATTTTTTTAAAAAAAAAATATGATTTTTTTTTGTTTTTACGGCTGTACATTATAAACTTCTGTGAAGCACTTGGGGCTTCATAGCGCTCACCACACATCTAGATAAGTTCCTTGTGGTGTCTATTTTCCAAAATGGGGTCACTTGTTGGGGATTTCCACTGTTTAGGCACATCTGGGCCTCTCCAAATGCGACATGACGCCCCCAGACCATTCCATCAAAGTCTGCAATCCAAAACGTCACTACTTCCCTTCCGAGCCCCAACGTGTACCCATACAGTAGTTTTCTCCCACATATTGGGTATCAGGGTGCTCAGGACAAATTGGACAACAACTTTTGGGGTCCAATTTCTCCTGTTACCCTTGTGAAAATAAAATATTGGGGGCGAAAAAATCATTTTTGTAAAAAAAAAAAAGATTTTTTATTTTTACGGCTGTGCGTTATAAACTTCTGTGAAGCACTTCGGGGTTCAAAGTGCTCACCACACATCTAGATAAGTTCCTTGTGGAGTCTATTTTCCAAAATGGGGTCACTTGTGGGGGGTTTTCACTGTTTAGGCGCATCAGGGGCTCTCCAAATGCGACATTATGCCCCCAGACCATTCCATCAAAGTCTGCAATCCAAAACGTCACTACTTCCCTTCCGAGCCCTGACGTGCGCCCATACAGTAGTTTTCTCCCACATATTGGGTATGAGCGTACTCAGGACAAATTGGACAACAACTTTTGGGGTCCAATTTCTCCTGTTACCCTTGTGAAAATAAAATATTGGGGGCGAAAAAAATCATTTTGTAAAAAAAAAAAAATTATTTTACGGCTGTACGTTATAAACTTTAGTGAAACACCTGGGGGTTCAAAGTTCTCACCACACATCTAGATAAGTTCCTTGAGGGGTCTAGTTTCCAAAATGGTGTCATTTGTGGGTGTTTCCACTGTCTAGGTAGATCAGGAGCTCTCCAAACACGACATGGCGTCCAGCCAATTCTGCATTGAAAAAGTCAAACGGCGCTCCTTCCCTTCCAAACTCTGCCATGCACCCAAACAGTGGTTTACCCCCACATATGGGGTATCAGAGCACTCAGGCCAAATTGCACAATAACTTTTGGAGTCTTGTTACCCTTGGGAAAATAAAAATTGGGGTGAAAAGATCATTTTTGTGGAAAAAATATGATTTTTTAATTTTACGGCTTTACGTTATAAACTTGTGTGAAGCACTTTGGGGTTCAAATTGCTCACCAAAGATCTAGATAAGTTCCTTAGGGGGTCTAGTTTCCCAAATGGAGTCATTTGTGGGGGGTTTCCACTGTTTAGGCACATCAGGGGTTCTCCAAATGCAACATGGCGTCCAATCTCAATTCCAGCCAATTTTGGTTGGAAAAAGTCAAATGGTGCTCCTTCCATTCCGAGCTCTGCCGTGCGCCCAAACAGTGGTTCCCCCCCACATATGGGGTATCATCGTACTCAGGACAAATTGGACAACAACTTTTGTGGTCCAATTTCTCCTGTTACCCTTGGGAAAATAAAAAAATAGTGACTAAAATATAATTTTTGTGGGAAAAAAATAGGATTTTTTATTTTCATGCCCGGGCATTATAAACTTGTGTGAAGCACTTGGGGGTTCAAAGTGCTCACCAAAGATCTAGGTAAGTTCCTTAGGGGGTCTAGTTTCCAAAATGGGGTCACTTGTGGGGGTTTCCACTGTTTAGGCTCATCTGGGGCACTGCAAACGGAACATGACCCCTATCAATGTCTGCATTCTAAAAAGTTACTACTTCCTTTCCAAGCACTGCCGTGCGCCCAAGCAGTTTCCTCCCCCCACATATGGGGTATCAGCGTACTCAGGACAAATTGTACAACAACTTTTGGGGTCCAATTTCCTTGGGAAAATTCAAAAATTTGGGACTAAAAAATCATTTTTGTGGAAAATTGTTTTTTTTTTCACACCCAGGCATTATAAACTTTTGTGAAACACTTGGGGGTTCAAAGTGCTCACAACAGATCTAGATAAGTACCTTAGGGGGTCTAGTTTCCAAAATGGTGTCACTTGTGGGGGTTTCCACTGTTTAGGCGCATCAGAGGTTCTCCAAGCGCGACATGGCGTCTAATCTCAATTCCAGCCAATTTAAGTTTGAAAAAGTCAAACGGCGCTCCTTCCCTTACGAGCTCTGCCGTGTGCCCAAACAGTGGTTTTCCCCCACATATGGGGTATTGGCGTACTGAGGAGAAATTGCACAACAACCTTATCTGTCCATTTTCTCCTTTTACCCTTGTGAAAATAAAAAAAAAGTTTTTAAAAGATCATTTTTGTGGCTAAAAAGTTAAATATTCATTTTTTCCTTCCACGTTGCTTCAGCTCCTGTGATGCACCTGAAGGGTTAATAAACTTCTTGAATGTGGTTTTGAGTACCTTGAGGGGTGCAGTTTTTAGAATGGTGTCACTTTGGGTATTTTCTGCCATATAGACCCTCAAAGTGACTTCAAATATGAGGTGGTCCCTAAAAAAAATGGCTTTGTAAATTTTGTTGTAAAAATGAGAAATCGCTGGTCAACTTTTAACCCTTATAATTTCCTAACAAAAAAAAATTTTGGTTCCAAAATTGTGCTGATGTAAAATAGACATGTGAAAAATGTTATTTATTTACTATTTTGTGTGACATATTTCTGTTTTAAGGGAATAAAAATTCAAAGTTTGAAAATTGCAAAATTTTCAAACTTTTCGCCATATTTGCATTTTTTCAAAAATAAACGCAAGTTATATCAAAGAAATTTTACTTCTAACGTGAAGTACAATATGTCACGAGAAAACAATCTCAGAATCGCGAAGATCCGTCGAAGCGTTCCAGAATTATAACCTCATAAAGAGACAGTGGTCAGAATTGTAAAAATTGGCCCGGTCATTAACGTGCAAACCACCCTTGGGGGTGAAGGGGTTAATGTCACCTTGCTATTGAAAGGTGACATTAATCCTGGTTAATAATGGAGAGTTGTCAATTAGACAACTCTCCATTATTAATCTTGTTGTAGAAAATGGTTAAAAAAACACACACACATTAATTAAAAATTATTTTAATGAAATAAATGCACATAGTTTTTGACCACATTTTATTGCACTGGTAGTCCTTCTGAATCCATTGTTCTCCTGTAATAAAAATAAAATAAAAAAGCAACAATATCCATACCTCTCCATCGTTCAGTCAGGTTCCACGCTGCAATCCATCTGAAGGGGTTTACTGGTTTACAGCAGGGACCAATGCTAATGCTACCAGCCTGGCTGAACGGCGGAGAGGTATGGATATTGTTGCTTTTTTATTTTATTTTTATTACAGGAGAACAATGGATTCAGAAGGATTACCAGTGCAATAAAATGTGGTAAAAAATGGTGTCATTTCATTAAAATATTTTTTAATTAATGTGTGTTTTTTTTATCCATTTACTACAATAGGATTAATAATGGAGAGTTGTCTAATTGACAGCTCTCCTTTATTAACCAGGATTAATGTCACCTTTCAATAGCAAGGTGGCATTAACCCATAATTAACCCATTAGCCACTGCTAAAGGCAATGGGAATAGAAGTGCTAAGTGCCAGAAAATGTGCATCTAATAATAGATGTGCCTTTTCTGGGGTGCCTGGGGGTAGATGTAAGTAGCCAGGGGGGGCCCAAAAACAATGGTCCCTCCCTAGGCTATTAATATCTGTCCTTAATCACTGGCTTTCCCTGTCTGGTAGAGAAAATACCGCGAGAGCCCACACATTTTTTTTACAACGAATTTACATATTAAATTAACACCTACAAGTCTGAAATTTTGCACACATACACTCATATAATTGTTAATCAAAACTGTTGTGAACACTTTGAATCTGGCTTCTGAGTTTGGGCTCCCTCTGGTGGTTGCTGCTGGTAATGAAGCTGCTCTTGGCTAACAGAAGTCTATCATCTAAGGGGATGATTGGAGATCAGGTGTTACTGACTGGGGAGATTTAAGTGAGCAGCCTTGACATAATTCTTGCAGATGATTTGTTTTCTTCCTGAGCCATTTGGAAGTCTGATTGCTCCCTGCTGTGTCCTGCATCTTTCAGATAAGTTATTTGGCTGTTTATTTCTGTGGCATTTGTTTACCTTTTGCTTTTCTCAGTTTTCTGCCCTGCTGGAGTTAGTTCAGCCAGGTTCCCTACGGGTGGCCTGTTCTGGACTCTGTTTCTCATTTGCCACAGCTTATGTATTTCTAGCTCCCTGTTATTTCAGTATCTGTTTATTTGCGTCCAGTACACACCAGAGTTCTGATTTAGCGGGGGAGAGGTCGTGTTGCCTCAGTATTTTTGCATATCAGACGTGTTGGAATTTTACTTAGGGTTTTTGCTGGATTGCAGACAGTATCCTTTTCTGTCCTGTTCTATCTAGACAGTTTGGGCCCCAGCATTTGCTTACTTTATTTTCTGTCTGTGTTTGTGTTTCATCTGTCTCACCGGCAATATATGTTTGGGGGGCTAGCTATTCCTTTGGGGCTCTACTCCAGGGCAGTTAGCTTTCCCCTTTCTCTCTTTAGGCTTAGTTAACTCTTTGGCTGTGTCGAGGCGTCTAGGGCATCATAGGTACGTCCCACGGCTAATTCTAGTTGTGTTGTCAATTTAGGGGTCTGCAATCCGCTAAGTTACCAACCTCTCTGGGTGTCTAGTTGCCAAGCCTATTTTTGCTATTGTCCTCCTCGTTTACCGAATCATAACACAAAACCATATATCAAACTAAATAAAATCAAATGGTTTACTGTATGTAAACCATGTGTCATTTCATGTCGGGTTCTGTAATGATTTTACAGAAGCCGGCAATTGATTTAGGGGCTATTATGCTATGTAGAACTGTAAGAACTATAAATAGGGCCATACAGCATAACCTTCCCAATAATAAACCTCTACCTCACACTAATCAGTGGACCCCACAGTATAAACCCAACAAGCCACTCAAGACGCCCACTCCCCAAGCATAAATTCCCAGATGCCCCCTTTCCCCGCAATGGTGAATCCTCATCACATGCCCCCTCCCCAAGCATAAATCTCAAACACCCCCACCCGTCCCCAAGCATAACCCCCATCGGATGTCCACTCACCCAAGCATTACTCAAGCATTACTCCCATTGGACTCCACCCACCCCGCTTTCCAAGCATAAACCTCCAGCATAAATCCTCATCGGACCTCCACCCCCCTCAACCCTGCAATCATAAACCCCATAAGGCGTCCACCCCCAAAGCATTACTCCCATCTGACGCCACCCAAGCATAAACCCTCATCGGATATCCACCCCCTTCCTGCATAAACCCTCATCGGACATCCACTCCCCCAGCATAAACCCTCATCTGACATCCACTCCCCCCAGCATAAACCCACAGACATCTACTCCCCCAGCATAAACCCCCAGACATCCCCTCCCCCAGCATAAACCCTCATCTGACATCCACTCCCTCAGCATAAACCCTCATCGGACATCCACTCCCCCCAGCATAAACCCTCATTGGACATCCACTCCCCCAGCATAAACCCTCATTGGACATCCACTCCCACCAGCATAAACCCTCAGACATCCACTCCCCCCAGCATAAACCCCCAGACATCCACTCCCCCCAGCATAAACCCCCATCGGTAGAGTTGAGCGATACTTTCCGATATGCTAAAGTATCGGAATCGGAATGGTATCGCCGATATCACTAAAATATCGGCGATACCCGATACCGATACCGGAAGTCCCATGTAAGTCTATGGGAACAAAATATCGCAACTAAAAAAACCCCATTCTTTCCTTGTAAACACTAAATATACACACATAGAATACATATATATATATACATGTCACTGTGACATATATATATACATATATGTATAGTTTATACACTTCTACATAGTAAAATATCCTTTGATTCAATTGCCGGGTAAGTCGGCTTCAGTGAAAAGACAGAAGCACCCGACATGAAATGACACTTGGTGTACATAGGGTTAACCATGTCTTTTCATGTCCTTTGCTATCTAATTTGCACAAACAATTAAATCAGACTATGTGTGCAAAATTTCACACCTGTAGGGGTTAATTAAAGGTGTAAATTCGTTGTAAAAAAAACGGACTTTTTTGCTACGAATTTACACCTTTAATTAACCCCTAGAGGTGTGAAATTTTGCACACATAGTCTGATTTAATTGTTTGTGCAAATTAGATAGCAAAGGACATGAAAAGACATGGTTAACCCTATGTACACCAAGTGTCATTTCATGTCGGGTCACCCGACATGAAATGACACTTGGTGTACATAGGGTTAAACATTTATTTTCATGTCCTTTGCTATCTAATTTGCACAAACAATTAAATCAGACTATGTGTGCAAAATTTCACACCTCTAGGGGTTAATTAAAGGTGTAAATTCGTTGTAAAAAAAACGGACTTTTTTGCTACGAATTTACACCTTTAATTAACCCCTAGAGGTGTGAAATTTTGCACACATAGTCTGATTTAATTGTTTGTGCAAATTAGATAGCAAAGGACATGAAAAGACATGGTTAACCCTATGTACACCAAGTGTCATTTCATGTCGGGTTCTGCATTTTCACAAAAGCCGGCAATTGAATTAGCGGCTATTATACTATGTAGAAGTGTATGAACTACAAATATAAATATATATATATGTGTCACAAATTCAATGACATGTATATATATATATGAGGTGTAAAATTGCTGAAAAAAAATGCGTGGGCTCCCGCCCTATTTTCGCAACCAGACAGACAAAGCCAGTGAGTGGGGGCAGATAATAATAGCCCAGAGAGGGACCATTATTTTTGCCCCCCCGGCTACTAACATCTGCCCCCAGACACCCCAGGAAAGACAAATCTATAATTAGATTCGCCCTTTCTGGCACTTTGCCCGTCTATTCCCATTGCCCTGTAGCGGTGGCGAATGGGTTAATATGGGGTTAAAGCCACCTTGCTATTGAAAGGTGACCTTAAGCCAGGTTAATAATTGAGAGCTGTCAATTAGACAACTATCAATTATTAATCCTATTGCATGAAATAAAAATAAAACACACACACTTTAATTAAAAATCATTTTAATGAAATAAAGACACATGTTTTTGACCATCTTTTATTTTACTGCAAAAACCATTTCCTGTAATAAAAATAAAATAAAAAAGCAAAATTATTCTTACCTATCCCATGCACAGTCAGGTCCCACGGTGTAATCCTTCAGAAAGGGTTAATGTTTACTGCAGGGACCGCAGCTAATGCTGCAGCCTCACAGTAAACCCCAAATGAATGAGTTCCTCTCCTGCCTGACAGGAGAGTAAAGGCTGGGTGTCACATAACGATACACCAGCGATCCCGACAACGATATGCACTTGTCAGGATCGCTGGTGTATCGCTACATGATCGCTGCTGAGCTGCCAAACAGGCAGCTCAGGCAGCGATCTGGGACAGCGACACTGCGGGTAACATCGCTTAAGGGCCCGTCTCACATAGCGATATCGCTACCGAGATCGCTGCTGAGTCACTAGTTTTGTGACGCAGCAGCGAGCTCACCAGCGATATCGCTGTGTGTGACATTCAGCGACGATCAGCCCCCCTGCCGGGTATCGCTGATCGTCGCAGAAATGTCAGGACCTTTTTTTGATCGCTGGTTTCCCTCTGACAGGCACGCATCGCTGCGTGTGACAGGCGGGAAACCAGCGATCAAAGGTCCTGACATTTCAGCGACGATCAGCGATACCCGGCAGGGGGGCTGATCGTCGCTGAATGTCACACACAGCGATATCGCTGGTGAGCTCGCTGCTGCGTCACAAAACTAGTGACTCAGCAGCGATCTCGGTAGCGATATCGCTATGTGAGACGGGCCCTTAAGTGGAAAGCTTAATTGATTGCTTTCCACTTTCACTTCAGGTCAGCCAGGGACACAATCAGTGACGTCAGAGGGAACTGATTAACAAAAATAGGGGTTCCTTTCGAAAAAAAAATGGCATGGGGTCCCCCCTATTTTTGTTAACCAGCCAGATGAAGCAGACCGCTGAGGCCTGGATTTTCAGGCTGTTAAGGAGCCAAGATCCATGGACCTTGCCAGCCTGATAATACCAGGCCACAGCAGTCTGCATATCTTGGCTGATTAACAAAAATAGGGGATCCCCTCGAAAAAAATTGGCGTGGGGTCCCCCCTATTTTTGTTAACCAGCCAGATGAAGCAGACCGCTGAGGCCTGGATTTTCAGGCTGTTAAGGAGCCAAGATCCATGGACCTTGCCAGCCTGATAATACCAGGCCACAGCAGTCTGCATATCTTGGCTGATTAACAAAAATAGGGGATCCCCTCGAAAAAAATTAGCATGGGGTCCCCCCTATTTTTGTTAACCAGCCAGATGAAGCAGACCGCTGAGGCCTGGTTTTTCAGGCTGGTAAGGATCCAATATCCATGGACCTTGCAAGCCTGATAATACCAGGCCACAGCAGTCTGCTTAGCTTGGCTGGTTAACAAAAATAGGGGATCCCCTCGAAAAAAAATCGGCGTGGGGATCCCCCTATTTTTGTTAACCAGCCAAGTAAAATGCAGACTGCTGCGGCCTGGTATTAAAAGACTGTCAAGGCCCATGGATTTTGGCCCTCAACAGCCTGATAATACCAGGCTACAGCAGCCCCACATTTGGCGCATCAAAAGATGTGCCAATTGTGGCACTTTACCCGGCTCTTCCCACTTGCCCTGTAGCGGTGGCAAGCGGGGTAATAAGGGGTTATTGTCACCGTTGATTGCACGGTGACAATAAGCCCGGTTAATAATGGAGAGGTGTCAATAAGACACCGATCCATTATTAATCCCAAAGTTATTAAATGCATAAAAAAAAGACAAAGCAAGAAAAAAGTATTTTAATGAAATAAAAGAGGCAACACAGTTTTCATTAATTTTATTATACTCTCATTCCTGCGACGCCATCGATCTCCTGTAAAAAAAGAAAAAAAACAAACCAACAGTATACCACCTGTCCGACGCAGTCCATAACGATAGTCCCACGACGATCCAGCTCTGCTACATCGCAATGACAGGCAGAGCCTGTCATTGCAACGCAGCACAGCTGATTACCTGCTTCCCCGGCGGTGACGTCATCGGACTGACTGCTTTACGGCCGGGATTACCCAGCAGTCACTGCAGTTATCGCGAGAAACTGCATGTGACCGCCGGGGAGAAGAGGATGGCGGCCATGAAGCAGTCCAGGACGTGACCGCCGGAGATCTTCTGCCGGGTAAGTGCCGCTGACTCCTGACAGACCCGACAGACGGACACTGACAGTGACAGTGACAGTGACATCCGATTCCGGTATCCGATAAGACGAAAATATCGGAACTCGGAATCGGAATTCCGATACAGCTAATATCGGCCGATACCCGATATTTGCAGTATCGGAATGCTCAACACTACCCATCGGACATCCACCCCTTCAGCATAAAACCCATTGGAAATCCAACCTCCCAGCATAAACCCCCATCGTACGGCCACCTCCTCACACATAACCACCATTGGACGTCCAGCTCCCCCAGCTTAAACCCCCATCAGACTTCTACCCCCACAAGCATAAATCCACATTGGAAGCCCCTTCCCCCAAGCATAAACCACCATGAGTCCGGCACCTCCCCAAGCATAAACCTCACACCTCTACCCCAACCATAAACCCCTACCATTCGAGCACCTACCACAAAAACTATCCCTCCTTCAAGTCACAACAGATGCAGACGGGTCCTCCCCGAGCACAAGCCCCCACCAGATACCCCCTTACCCAAGCATCAAGTCCCCAAGCCATTCAGACAACACAACTGTGTACTAATCCCTCAGGAACCCAACCAGACACCACAACCATGAATTAACCCCCTGGAGCCCAAACAGAACCCACACGCATGCAGTAACCCCCCAGGGGCACAACCCGACCCCACAACCATGCATTAAACCCCACTGGGGCACAACCAGACCCCAAAAGTGTGCATTAACCCCCCCAGAACCCAACCAGATCCCACAAGCAAGCATTAACCCCATTGGGGCACAATCAGACCCCACAAGCATGCTTTAACCCCCCCAGGAACCCAACCAGACCCCACAACCGTGCATTAACTACCCCCGAGGCACAACCAGACCCCACAACCGTGCATTAACCCTAAGTGCACAACCAGACCCCACAAACATGCATTAATTTCCCTAGGAGCACAACCAGACCCCACAACTGTGCATTAATCCCCCAGGTTCCAACAAGACCCCACAAGCATGCATTAACCCCCGGGGAACAACCAGACCCCACAACTATGCATTAACACCCCTAGGAGCACAACCAGACTCCACAAGCGTACCTTAACCCCCCAGGTCCCAACAAGACCCCACAAGCGTGCTTTAACACCCCTAGGAGCACAACCAGACCCCACAAGCGTGCATTAACCCCCTCAGGGCATAACCAGACCCCACAACCGTGCATTAACCCCCAGGTACCAACAAGACCTCACAAGCGTGCATAAATCATTGTAGATTGTATGCTCTCATGAGCAGGGTCATCTTATTTTGCTTTAATTATTGTATTGTTAACGTTGTTACTTATGACGTGGGTCATGGCACCTGCAAACCATAACAGTAAAATCTGGCGCTCCTTGCCTTCTGAGCTTTGCACTGTGCTTGAAAAATATTTCCAGATTACATGTAGGGTATTGGCACACTCAGGAAAAAATGGACCTCAGTTTGTTATAAAAAAATTTCCTATTAGCCCTTAGAAAAATTAAAAACTTGGGGCTAAAACAATATTTTAGTGGTAAAAATGTAATTTATTCTTTCTTCACTGCTCAGTGGTATAAAATTCGGTGAGGCACATGTGGTGTTAATATGATCACTGCACCCCTAGATTAATTCATTTGGGGAGTGAATTTTGTAAAATGAGTTCACATATAGGGGGTTTCTGTTGTTCTGGCACCTAAGAGGCTCTACCAATGTGACATGGCACCCTCTAACCATTCCAGCAAAACCTGAACTCCCCTTCTGGGGTTTGCACTGTGCCTCAAAAGTAGTATTCCCCTACATATTGGGTATCAGCATACTCAAGAGAAATTGCACAACATCTTTTGGGGTCCAAATTTCTCCTGTTACTCTTGGGAAAATAAAAAATTGTGGCAATATTTAATTTTTTGTTTTTACGGCTCCATAAACATCTGTGAAGCACTTGGGGGTTGAAAGTGCTCACCACACATCTAGATAAGTTCCTTGGGGGGTCTATTTTCCAAAATGGTGTCACTTGTGGGGGATTCCATGTTAAGGCACATCAGGGGCTCTCCAAGCGTGACAGCCAATTTTCCATTGAAAAAGTAAAACGGCGCTCCTTCCCTTCCAAGCTCTGCCATGCGCCCAAACAGTTGTTTACCCTCACATATGGGGTATCAGCATACTCAGGACAAATTGCACAACAACTTTTGGCATCCAATTTCTTCTGTCATGCATCACATGATAAAATGAATGATGTCATTCAAAAGTATAATTTGTCCTCAAAAAAACAATCCCTCATAAGGTTATGTTTATGGAAAAATAAAAAAGTTATGACTGTTGGAAGAAGGGGAGAAAAAGCAAAAACAAAAAAATGAGAAATAGCCCTGGTCATGAAGGGGGTAAAATATGTTGATTTCTAGTGTTGAAATCCATGTGGTGGCAGTTGAGATTACATTCTACTTTAAAGTGAACCTATCACATTGAAAATATAGTCTAATTTCCAGGCAGCATGTTATGCTGCAGAAATAGATTAATTTATAGTTTTTTATTAAAGATTCAGTATAACTTGTTGTTTTATTAATTTACAGTAAATTTCTATTTATTCTGGGCTTTTGAGTCAAGTAAGCAATCTTAATCAGTGACTGACAGTTATCTTTGTATGGACATTTAATCAATGGCTGGTAATTAAGCTGTATTTACTTTGCAAGATAATCATGAATTTATTTATTTGATTCACTTATATAGCGCCAATAATTTAACAGCGTTTCATATACATTATCATCACTGTCCCCATTGGGGATCCCAATCTATATTCCCTATCATTAGGTCTTTGGAGTGTGGGAGGAAACTGGAGAACCCGGAGAAACCCACACAAACATGGGGAGAACATCAAACTCCTTGCAGATGTTGTCCTTGGCAGGATTTGAACCTAGAACCCCAGTGCTGCAAGGCTGCTGTGCTAACCACTGAGCCACTGTGCTGCGAGCATTGTTAAAAATACCAATTTCATGAATATTTTGCTGTGTTAACAGGATGCTTATTTCCCAATGAGCAAGAAAAACACTCGTTCAGCAGGAGAAATTATCTTTTGAGACACACAAAAGATCATCGTTCTTGGTGGTGCCAGATATGGCATCCTATGCGCCCTGAACTTTCTAAAATAGATCGCTCTTGTACTTTGGTCTGACGGTGCAAATAAGCATTTAAGGGTATGTACACATGATCAGGAATGGATCACTATTTGCTCAGGATTTGACGTAGGTGAAATCTGCACCAATTCTGCATCTGAGGTCACTGGCAGGTCACCTGCGTTTTTTCTGCATGCGTTTTTGATGCGTTTTTTAATTGCTTCCATTTTTTTTGTCTTTTGAAATAAAGCTAATTGAAAGTTAGCTTCTGGGAAGAAAAAAAAAGTGATCAGTAAACGCTGCGGGTTTGATGCAGCTGTGATAACATAGTGGATGGGATTTCAAGAAATCTCATGCCCACTATGAGTGCACCGATGCCCGCGGCTCATCCGCAGAGATGGACATGCAGTGCATCTTTCCAGACTGCAGCATATCAATTTATGTAGCTGCGTAAATTACCCATTCACTATCATTAGATGCGGTAAAACTGCATTATCTTCCTAGTCACATACGTATTAAGTGCAGGAACGCATCTTATCAAACATGTATACTAATTTAAATAATGGTGAATCTTGTGACACAGCCAGAAGTACATGACACAGTAAGTGGAGGAAAGCACAGAGAGAAGCCCCCTCTTTTTTAATAAATAAATAATAATAATAAAAAGTAGCGTGGGGTCCCCTATATTTGCTAACCAGCCAGAGTAACGCAGACTTCTGGGATTGGTATTTCAGGCTTGTAAGGATCCACTGTCAATGATTCTTACCAGCCTGATAATACCAGACCACAGCAGTCTGCTTACCTTGGTTGGTTAACAAAAACAGTGAGATCTCCTCCAAAAAAAATTCCATGGGGTCCCCCTATTTTTGTAAACCAGCCAAGGAAAAAAGCAGACAGCTGCAACCTGGTATTCTCAGGCTGGCGAGGCCCATGGATTTTGCTCCTCACCAGGCTAAAAATAGCAGCCCACAACCGCCCCACAATTGGCACATCCAAAGATGCGCCAATTGTGTCACTGTAACCATCTCTTCCCACTTGCCCTGCAGTGGTGGAAAGTGGGGTAATATTTGTGGGGTTGATGTCACCCTTGTATTGTCCGTTGACACCAAGCCCACGGCTTAGTAAAGGAGAGTCGTCTATAAGACACCTATCCATTACTAATCCTATAGTTACATGGTAAATAAAGACAGCCAGAATAAAGTCTTTTAATTGAAATAATGACACAGACTCCTTTAATAAATCTTAATTAAACCATACTTACTGCATCGCCTAGTCCGCCGAAGCCCTCGTTCTCCTGTAAGAGAAATAAAATCAAAAGGCAACAGTATACCATACCTGTCTGCCGAGAAGATATACATACTGTCCCACGATGAGTCCAGCTCTGCTACATCTGGATGCCGCTGGCTAAATGGTAGCATTATGCCACCATTCAGCCTGACATCCAGACTCAGCGGAGCTTGAAGATGATGACTGCTGATGACCAGAAATAACTCGGTCCCCTGGGGTCACGTGCACTTCAGTTCCTGTGATCAGCTCAGCTCATCATGAGAACTGCAGTGTACGTGAACTTCCAGCTGAAACAAGGCATGACATCATTTAAATTAGCAAGCTGCATTCCCGCACTTAATACACATGTGACTAAGAAGATAATGCGGTTTTAATGCATCTAATGATAGTGAGTGGGTAATTTACGCAGCAGAAAGGGAGCGTCTCTGCTACATAAATTGACTTGCTGCGGTCTGGAAAGACGAGCCTCATGTGCGTTGTCACGGGTGTGTCGCTGCGAAGATCGTCGCGATTGCACACCCTGACTTCTCACAGCTGAGTTTCTGGTGCTGGGTGTTTTTCGGCAGTGAGAGAGTTAATTCTTCCACTCTCTGTGCTGGACAAGACCAGCCTCGCTCAGCTGCAATTAATGTTGTTGTAATTGGATTCCTTCAAATACCTGCCTGTCTGCTAGGGAAGTGTCGGTGAAAGCATTCATGCAGACCAGCAGAGCGGATCGTATTGAGAAGTCTAAAGCTAAGAGTACCTGTTGTGGTTTTCTCCTCTCCTCGCTTTATTATTTATCTCCTTACCCATTGGTGTTCCCTCTGTAGTGGTAGTTTTGTATGCTAGGTGGTCTTTTATTTTACCCCTTGTACTGTCTCGTTTGTCTTATACTGTGTGTGAAGGCAGTTACCTTCCTGTTCCCTGTGGTGGTAATCAGGGTCCTTCTCAGGACTAGATTACAGTGGTTAGGGATTCACAGGAGACAGGGTTACGCTGGCGGCCTGGACCTCTGTACCATCAACAGTACCTCCAGGTAGAGGGATTAGTCAGGACCCCAGCTTAGGGTCAGCATAGACCCCGGTCCTCCTGTATACAGAGACAGCGTGACATTTTCACCGACCATACTAAAGATTCCCCCAGCCACCATGGATCCAGTAGCCAGTCTAGCTCAGCAGTTGCAGAGTTTGTCCATGGAGCTGAGGGACGTTAAGTCCAAGGTTTTGTACCCCCGGAGCAAGCCAGACCTGAACCTAAAGTAGCTCTCCCGGACAGGTTCACTGGAGGGCGGGACAAATTTTTTGCTTTCCGGGAGGCATGTAAATTGTACTTTCGGCTGCGACCTCGGTCATCTGGGAGTGAGGATCAAAGGGTGGGAATTGTCATCTCGCTCCTTCAAGGGGACCCCCAATCCTGGGCGTTCTCTCTTCCCCCGGGCTCCCGGCTCTCCAGTCAGTGGATAGATTTTTCGCAGCTCTGGGTCTTGTATATGATGACCCGGATCTGGTCTCCCTTGCTGAAACTAAGTTACGTAAGATACAGCAGGGAGATCGTCCGGCAGAGGAATTTTCTTCGGAGTTCCGTAGGTGGGCCACGGACACCCAGTGGAATGACCCGGCTCTTAGGAGCCAGTTTTGTCAAGGTTTATCTGACAAATTAAAAGATGTGTTGGCGCAGTATGACCCTCCCACGACACTGGAAGCCGCTATGGCCCTTGCTATTCGCATTGACAGACGTCTTCCGGAGAGGTGCGGGGTAACTTCGCCCCCTGTGATGACTCCACATTCCTCAAGGGTCCCTTATACGGAGGTTCCCCTGGTCAGTCCAGAGGAGCCTATGCAATTAGGTGGAACATCATTCCGGGGGAGGGGATCGGTGGGGCGCCACAAAACTAGAAGTTGTTTCTTCTGTGGAAAAAAGGGACATCTTATTAGGGGGTGTCCATCCCGTCCTTTGCAGAGTGAGAAGTCGCCGGAAAACTATTGATCCCAGATTGTGTGGTGGACGGCAATCTGGGAGTAAGTATTTCGTCCCTAAGTTCGTCTCAGTTTCTCGTACCGGCGGAGGTGGTGGTGGGTGCGAGAACTGAGAGGATATCTGTTCTTCTGGATAGTGGGGCCGGGGCTAATCTGGTGGATGCTCGCTTTGCCCGGGTTCAAGGTATGCGATTGAGTGGGTTGGCTAAACCCATCCCCATATTCTCGATCGATGCCAGACCTCTCGGTCAGGGAAGTTTTGTGCAAGCAGTACATAACATAGATCTTCAAGTGGGGGCGCTACATAAGGAACTGTTGTCTTGTTATGTGTTGGAGGGTCTTCCCACTCCTATAGTGCTGGGCCTGCCTTGGCTAACTAAGCATAACCCGGTAATTAATTGGCAATCCAGAGAGATAAGCCAATGGAGCGATTTCTGTAATAAAAACTGCATGAATACGGTCATTGGTGCGGTCGCTCCTAGGGCCTTACCTCCATTTCTGATGGACTTTGAGGATGTATTCTTGGAGAAAGGGTGTCAAGAACTACCTCCTCATCGCGAGTATGACTGTTCTGTTAACTTGCTCCCTGGGGCCAAGTTACCGAAATCTAGGTTGTATAACCTTTCTGGTCCTGAGAGACAGGCCATGAAGGATTATATTTCAGAGAGTCTGGCTAAGGGGCATATTAGACCTTCATCTTCCCCGGTGGCCGCGGGGTTCTTCTTTGTGAAGAAAAAAGATGGAGGCCTACGCCCTTTCCTGGATTTCCGTGAGCTTAATCGGATTACGGTCCGAGATCCGTATCCGCTCCCACTTATTCCTGATCTCTTCAATCAGATCGTGGGTGCCAAATGGTTCTCTAAGTTGGATCTCAGGGGGGCGTACAATCTGATTAGGATGAAGGAGGGGGATGAGTGGAAGACGGCGTTTAACACTCCGGAGGGGCATTATGAGAACCTTGTCATGCCATTTGGTCTGAGTATTGCCCCGGCGGTGTTTCAACACTTTGTAAATCTTTCGCCACCTAATGGGACAGTTTGTGGTCATATATCTGGATGATATCTTAATTTACTCGCCAGATCTTGTGTCTCATCAGGAGCATGTTAGGCAAGTGTTGCAGATCTTGCGGGATAATAAACTGTACGCCAAATGGGAGAAGTGTGTGTTCGCCGTACAGGAACTTCAGTTTTTAGGATTCCTGGTGTCTGCATCCGGTTTTCGTATGGACCCTGGGAAAGTGCGGGCAGTTCTTGAGTGGGATCTGCCAGAGGATCTTAAGGCATTACAACGTTTCCTGGGGTTTGCTAACTACTACCGGAAATTCATTCGTAATTTTTCGTCCATAGTTAAACCTCTCACAGACATGACTAAAAAAGGGACGGATTTTTCAAAGTGGTCTGACAAGGCTTGTCAAGCGTTTTCCTCTTTGAAAAAATGTTTTGCTTCAGCACCCATACTTATTCAGCCTGATGCGTCACAGCCATTCATTGTTGAGGTGGACGCTTCCGAGGTAGGGGTGGGAGCAGTATTGTCACAAGGTTCGTCCCCTGGTAAATGGCATCAGTGCGCCTTCTTCTCTAAAAAATTGTCGTCCGCTGAGAGGAATTATGATGTCGGCAATAGGGAGCTCTTGGCCATTAAGTTGGCTTTTGAGGAGTGGCGTCATTTTTTGGAGGGGGCAGTCCACCCGGTCACCGTCATTACCGATCACAAAAACCTGCTATATTTAGAGTCCGCTAAACGTCTGAATCCCAGACAAGCTAGGTGGTCGTTGTTTTTTACCAGGTTTAATTTTGTCGTCACATATCGTCCTGGGTCAAAAAATGTTAAGGCGGATGCCTTATCTCGCTGTTTCCCTGGGGCTGGGAATACGGAGGACCCGGTTCCGGTCCTTCAGGAGGGGGTGGTGGTGTCGGCAGTATGCTCTGAGCTTGAGGAGGAGGTATTGGAGGCTCAGGGGGACGCCCCTGTAGGACCTCCAGGGAGACTGTTTGTTCCAAATCAGTTGCGACAAAAGGTGATCGAGGCACACCATAATTCAGCTTTGGCAGGACACCCAGGGAGTAAAGCAACTGAGGATCTCCTCTCGCGTCGGTTTTGGTGGCCTAACTTACATAGGGAGGTGGTAACTTTTGTCACGTCCTGCAAGGTTTGTGCGCGCTCTAAGACCCCACATACCCGTCCCTCGGGGACCCTCTTACCTTTGAAGATCCCGGAGCGTCCGTGGACTCATCTGTCTATGGACTTCATTACGGACCTCCCGCCATCTTCGGGTAAAACAGTCATACTCGTTGTAGTGGACAGGTTCAGCAAGATGGCACATTTTATCGCTCTTCCTGCTCTTCCTAATGCTAAAACTCTTGCGCAGGTGTTTATTGGGGAGATTGTAAGGCTTCACGGGGTACCCTCCGATGTGGTGTCGGATCGGGGGTCTCAGTTTGTGTCCAAATTCTGGAGAGCATTTTGTACACGGCGGGGGATGCAGTTGTCATTTTCATCGGCTTTTCACCCACAGACCAATGGTCAGACAGAGCGTCTGAACCAGAGCTTGGAGACATATCTCCGGTGTTTTGTGTCAGAGAACCAGGAGGACTGGGCTTCTTTCTTGCCTCTGGCGGAGTTTGCTCTAAATAATAGGCGGAGCGAGTCCACTGGTAAGTCCCTGTTTTTTGGGGCATATGGTTTTCACCCCCAGTTTTGTACTTTCAATAGGGGGGGCTCTTCTGGGGTTCCTGAGGAGGAACGATTTTCGTCGTCACTTGCTTCAGTGTGGAGAGGAGTGCTGAATAATCTGAGTACTATGTGGCTGATAGGAGGAGAGTGTCTGGTCCGGACCTAAGTGTGAATGATCTGGTATGGTTGTCTACCAAGAATATAAAACTTAAGGTTCCCTCCTGGAAACTGGGTCCCAGGTTCATTGGGCCATACAAGATCAGTTCTATAATTAATCCGGTTGCATTCCGTCTTGACCTCCTACATTTAAGATTCATAATGTGTTCCACAGATCGTTACTTAAGAAGTTTGTGGCACCGGTGATACCTTCACCTTTACCTCCTCCTCCTGTGGTGGTCAATGGTAACTTGGAGTTCCAGGTGTCGAGAGTCATCGATTCACGTCTGAATCGCCGGTCCCTTCAGTACCTTGTTCATTGGAGGGGGTATGGTCCTGAGGAGAGGACGTGGGTTTCTGCATCGGACATTAACGCAGACCGATTGGTTCGGGCCTTCCACACTACTCACCCAGATAAACCCGGCCCTGAGGGTCCGGATGCCCCTCGTAGAAGGGGGGGTACTGTCACGGGTGTGTCGCTGCGAAGATCGTCGCGATTGCACACCCTGACTTCTCACAGCTGAGTTTCTGGTGCTGGGTGTTTTTCCGCAGTGAGAGAGTTAATTCTTCCTCTCTCTGTGCTGGACAAGACCAGCCTCGCTCAGCTGCAATTAATGTTGTTGTAATTGGATTCCTTCAAATACCTGCCTGTCTGCTAGGGACGTGTCGGTGAAAGCATTCATGCAGACCAGCAGAGCGGATCGTATTGAGAAGTCTAAAGCTAAGAGTACCTGTTGTGGTTTTCTCCTCTCCTCGCTTTATTATTTATCTCCTTACCCGTTGGTGTTCCCTCTGTAGTGGTAGTTTTGTATGCTAGGTGGTCTTTTATTTTACCCCTTGTACTGTCTCGTTTGTCTTATACTGTGTGTGAAGGCAGTTACCTTCCTGTTCCCTGTGGTGGTAATCAGGGTCCGTCTCAGGACTAGATTACAGTGGTTAGGGATTCACAGGAGACAGGGTTACGCTGGCGGCCTGGACCTCTGTACCATCAACAGTACCTCCAGGTAGAGGGATTAGTCAGGACCCCAGCTTAGGGTCAGCATAGACCCCGGTCCTCCTGTATACAGAGACAGCGTGACATGCGTCTCCGCAGGGAAGCCAGAGGCATCTGAGGACGCACAGCTGTAACATCTGGCCGCTGCAGGTTTCACGTTGAGGAGGTACGCAGCGTCCAACCAGCAGGGTTTACAGACTGTGGGAGCATACCCTAAGCGATTGCCTGTCCTCAAAATTTTACCGAACAGTGGTTGTATCATGCCGCCTAGCAGTGCATGCAAATGGACCCTAAATGTGCTTAAAAAGCCTAGAATAATCAAAGATTTAACCGCTTTATGGCCGCCAATGGTAGATAAACGTCAGCGCTAGCAGGCCTTTGTGCAGCGCCGTTTGTCTATTGGTTGGCGGTTTTGTGCTGAACAGAACTACAAAGTACCTTATGACGAGGGGATTCTAGCACACAATGCTTCCTGTAACCCCCGACCTTATCAAGACCTGATTGGTTCAGGTCCCGATGATGTCAGCATCACACCAGTCAATGAGACAAATCACTGGAAAAAGTTTGTTGTAGCAATAAACTTTCCCGGGCGATCTGCCTCATAATAACGCTGTTTCTCCTCTGTTCTCCTGTCAGTGAGAGGTTAGAGGAGAAACAGTGTTAGGCCATGGTCACACTTTTGAGAAACTCACACGAGTCTCGCACCTCAATACCTGGCACTGTTGCTGGCACTCCGATTGGAACATTTAACTGCATAAAAGTACATGCAGCCGCACACTTCGGGTATTGAGGTGTGAGACTCATGCGAGTTTCTCACAAATGTGACCCCGACCTTACAAGTGCTGCTGGCAAAAGCTGTGCTAGTCAGCGATCTTGTAATAAAGTAAAAAAAACAGATAAAGCAGGTTAGGGTTAGTGCTAAAGTTAGGGTTAGGGTTGGGGCTAAAGTTAGGGATAGTGTTAGGCTAAGGTTAGGGTTGGGACTAAAGTTAGGGTTAGTGTTAGGCTAAACTTAGGGTTAGGGTTGGGGCTAAAGTTAAGGATAGGATTGGGGCTAAAGTTAGGGTTAGAATTGGGGCTAAAGTTAGGGTTATGGTTGGGGCTAAAGTTAGGGTTAAAGGTTATGCTAAACTTAGGGTTAGGGTTGGGACTAGGGTTAGGGTTTGGATTAGGGTTAGAGGTGTGTTCAGGTTAGGTTTGGGTTGGGATTAGGGTTAGGGTGTGTTGGAGTTAGGGTTGTGGCTAGGGTTAAGGTTGTGATTAGGGTTAGGGGTGTGTTGGTGTTAGGGTTGTTTTTAGGGCTATGTTTAGGGTTGGGATTAGGGTTAGGGGTGTATTTGGGTTAGAGTTGGAATTAAAATTGGAGGTTTCCACTACTTAGGCACATCAGCGGCACTCCAAATGCGACATGGCATCTGATCTCAATTTCAGCCAATTCTGAGTAGAAAAAGTCAAAGGGTGCGCCTTCCCTTACGAGGTCTGCCATGTGCCCAAACAGTGGTTTACCCCAACATATGGGTTATCAGCGAACTCAGGAAAAATTGCACAACTTTTGGGGTCTAATTTTTCCTGTTACCCATGGTAAAGAAAAATTTGGTGGCGAAAAATTATTTTTGTGGAAAAAATATAACTTTTTATTTTCAAGGCTCTACGTTATAAACTCTGTGAAGCACTTTGGGGTTCAAAGTGCTCACCACACATCTAGAGAAGTTCCTTTGGTGGTCTAGTTTCCAAAATGGGGTCACTTGTGGGGGGTTTACACAGTTTAGGCACACCAGGGGCTCTGCAAACCCAACATGATGCACGCAGACCATTCCATTAAAGTCTGCATTCCAAAACGTCACTACTTCCCTTTTGAGCCCCGACGTGTGCCCAAACAGCAGTTTTCTCCCATATATGGCGTACTACCTTACTCAGGGCAAATTGGTAAACAACTTTTGGGGTCCAATTTCTCTTGTTATCCTTGTGAAAATAAAAAAATGGGGGCTAAAAGTTCATTTTTGTGAAAAAAATGATGTTTTTATTTTCATGGCTCTACATTATAAACTTTAGTGAAACGCTTAGGGATTCAAAGTGCTCACCACACATCTAGTTTCCAAAATGGGGTCATATGTAGGGGGTTTCCAATGTTTAGGCACATCAGGGGCTCTGCAAACGCAACATGATGCCCGCAGACCATTCAATCAAAGTCTGCATTCCAAAACGTCACTACTTCCCTTCCGAGCCCCGACATGTGCCCAAACAGTAGTTTTCACCCACATATGGAGTACCTGCGCACTCAGGATAAATTGGACAACAACTTTCTTGGCCCAATTTCCAATGATTTTTTCTTTTCACGGCTCTACATTATAAACTTTAGTGAAACACTTGGGGGTTCAAAATGCTCACCACACATCTAGATAAGTTCCTTGGGTGGTTTTCGTTTCCAAAATGGGGTCATTTGGGGGGTTTCCACAGTTTAGGCATATCAGGGGCTCTGCAAATGCAACTTGACGCCCGTAGACCATTCCATCAAAGTCTGCATTTCAAAACGTCACTATTTCCCTTCTGAGCCCCGATGAGTGCCCAAACAGTAGTTTTCTCCCACATATTGGGTAACAGCGTAATCAGGACAAATTGGACAACAACTTTGGGGGTCTAATTTCTCCTGCTACCCTTGGGAAAAATTTTGGGGTGAAAAGATCATTTTTGTGGAAAAAATATGATTTTTTATTTTCACGGCTCTACTTTATAAACTTCTGTGAAGCACTTGGGGGTTCAAAGTGCTCACCACACATCTAAATAAGTTCCTTGGGGATCTAGTTTCCAAAATGGTGACACTTGTGGGGGGTTTCCACAGTTTAGGCACATCAGTGGTTCTCCAAATGCGACATAGCGTCTGATCTCAATTCTTGCCAATTCTTCATTGAAAAGTCAAACGGCGCTCCTTCCCTTCCGAGCTCTGCCATGAGCACAAACAGTGGTTTACCTCCACATATGGGGTATCCGCGTATTCAGGAGAAATTGCACAATAAATTTTGTGTTCATTTTCTGTTTTTACGCTTGTGAAAATAAATCAAAATTGGTTCTGAATTATGTTTGTGAAAAAAAGTGAAATGTTCATTTTTTCCCTCCACATTTCTTCAGTTCCTGTGAAGCCCTTCTTGAATGTGGTTTTGAGCACCTTGAGGGGTGCAGTTTTTAGATTGGTGTAACTTTTGAGTATTTTCTGTCATATTTACCCCCTAAACTCATTTCAAATGTGAGGTGATCCCTAAAAAAATTGTTTTGTAAATTTTGTTTAAAAAATAAGAAATCGCTGGTCAACTTTTAACCCTAATAACTTCCTAACCAATAAAAAATTATATTTCAAAAATTGTGCTGATGTAAAGTATACATATGTGATATATTATTTCCTAACAATTTTTTGTGATATGACTCTCTGATTTAAGGGCATAAAAATTGAAATTTTTAAAATTGCGAAATTTTCTAAATTTTTGCAAAATTTACATTTTTTTAACAAATAAACCAAGTCATATCAAACAAATTTTACCGCTATCATAAAGTACAATATGTCACAAGAAAACAATCTCAGAATCACCGGGATCCATTGAAGCATTCTAGAGTTATGACCTCACAAAGTGACATTGGTCAAAATTGACAAAATTGACCCGGTCAAAAAGGCAAAATCAGGCTATGGCGCGAAAGGATTAAAGAAATAAAATACAAATAAGTTTGAATCTTTTCCTAAAAAATTGTATATCAATCTGTTCAGCTCTTGAAGCACAATATCATGAAAATTTTCTAAATGTTTTTTACGTATGGATAGAATTTCTTTAATGGCTACATTACAATAATCTGTATATTATATATGTATTATACAAATATCTAAAATACTTTCCTGACACAGACACACAAAATTGTTGCTGTTTCATGCATGATTTACTTCATCATTACTTCTGGGACTATCAGAGTGATTTTTAAGTGAAAACCTCTTATACAACATTATACAAATAGAAATTATACAAATGACTAAATAAATAATACAAATGTTTTAAACATAGATTCAATGTGCACTGTCGAGGGCTGTCCTTTTAGTCATTGCAGCTGTCATGATTTCTACAGTGCGCTTCTAAAATATAAGATTTTAAATATGCGCTAGAAGATATTCTGAGTTTCAGGATGCATATCAATTTATCGTTTACTGCCTGCGAGATATTGTCAGCCCTTTTCATCTACTTCACATACCTCCTTATTTTCTGCCTCTTATATTTCTTCTAGCCACCATTTGCAAGCCTATGAAAAATCAGCAAATAAAAAGTTACATTAACCCCACCCTGACCTCTCAGACATAATACACTGTGGGCTGATAGGCTGCCTTTGGAGCTCTGTTGAAAAGCTGTCACTCTTTACCATCCCAAGTGCAGCCAAGGGAGCATTTACTGGATAATTAATATATTAAATGCATGAAAAATAGTTACACAGGGTCCACTCCCTGCACCGTGATCTTTTCAAGGAAGGGGACACATGCAAAAGATAGATACAGCATGTACACCATCAATATAAAAGCATCCCCTGAATAGCCATCATAAAAACTGTTCATAATTTTATAGCTTCATTCGTGGTAGAGCACCATAAAGGCAGGCCATATTTTTTACACTCTGGATGCCTCGTAAAAAGGCTGGCAAAAGCATCAAGAGACAGCAGTACACCATAGGGTGAAGGATGAAGAGGGCATGCAGTTGTCCTTGATGACCTGAGTAGCTTTGAATCTTGATGAAACCTTCAGGATAATTATTAATTGGCAGGCATTATCACTTTTTATTTGCTGACTGCATATTTGCCTTTTATAAAGATGATGGAAGGATAACTAAACACTCTTGCCCTACAGTATATCAATGTCCTTCATTCTTGTAGAGAACAGAGAGCACTGGTCTGAGCTTAAACATTATTTTACACTTAATTATGACATATTTTATATTAAATTGCAATATTTTTTATACACCATGAATAAGAAGATAAAAATATAATCCTTTCCATATACAGGAGGATAATAATTATTTATTGTTTTGCATTAATATTATTATCAGCTATTTACATTTTACTAAAAAGTCTACAGAGGAAAAATTTATTAGATTTCTTGCAAGAGTTTGCCGTGTTTTACATTATTGTGACAAATTACATTTCTTGCTGCATCTTGTTTTCATTGTTATAATACTGGTCTGCAAATGCAAACCATTTCTGATAAATTTTGCATTTGTTGGTGTTTCTGCTTTATGCTGGAATATTACATAGAATCGTTTTTATATTTTAGCAAACTAGCCACAGCTTCATCTCTTCGACATCGCTATATAAACACAGTCACATTACTTGGGAGCACAATATTTCCGAGGTGGCTTCCAGTGCTGGAAAATAAATGAATGAATACAGAGTGTGCCAGCATAGCTGAGGAAACCAAGGTCAAACTTTGTCCCAAGCAGAGAATTAGAAGTTTCTCTAGGTTTCAGGTTCTGTTGTAATAACCATCCCCAAATGTCCAACAAAGACCTATTTAAAAACAATGTATTGGTTAATTTCACAGAAAAAAATATTATTCAGATTGTAAATGTAGATGAAAAGTAAAGATGTGCAGTGTCAGTTGATGGTAGGCCCTGTAAATAAGTACAAGGTATACAAATGAATTTATGGGAAAACATAACATGCAAACCAGGGGAGGAGTCCTGAGGAGATAATTTGCATATTCCCAGTGCCTTCTGGGATAAGTGAAGAGTCTCCGCGAGCTCAAGGAACACTGGATTTTGGCTGTTGCAGCTGAAAGGAGGACATCAGTAAACCAGGGGAGGAGTCCTGAGGAGATAATTTGCATATTCCCAGTGCCTTCTGGGATAAGTGAAGAGTCTCCGCGAGCTCAAGGAACACTGGATTTTGGCTGTTGCAGCTGAAAGGAGGACATCAGTAAACCAGGGGAGGAGTCCTGAGGAGATAATTTGCATATTCCCAGTGCCTTCTGGGATAAGTGAAGAGTCTCCGCGAGCTCATGGAACACTGGATTTTGGCTGTTGCAGCTGAAAGGAGGACATCAGTAAACCAGGGGAGGAGTCCTGAGGAGATCATTTGCATATTCCCAGTGCCTTCTGGGATAAGTGAAGAGTCTCCGCGAGCTCAAGGAACACTGGATTTTGGCTGTTGCAGCTGAAAGGAGGACATCAGTAAACCAGGGGAGGAGTCCTGAGGAGATAATTTGCATATTCCCAGTGCCTTCTGGGATAAGTGAAGAGTCTCCGCGAGCTCAAGGAACACTGGATTTTGGCTGTTGCAGCTGAAAGGAGGACATCAGTAAACCAGGGGAGGAGTCCTGAGGAGATAATTTGCATATTCCCAGTGCCTTCTGGGATAAGTGAAGAGTCTCCGCGAGCTCAAGGAACACTGGATTTTGGCTGTTGCAGCTGAAAGGAGGACATCAGTAAACCAGGGGAGGAGTCCTGAGGAGATAATTTGCATATTCCCAGTGCCTTCTGGGATAAGTGAAGAGTCTCCGCGAGCTCAAGGAACACTGGATTTTGGCTGTTGCAGCTGAAAGGAGGACATCAGTAAACCAGGGGAGGAGTCCTGAGGAGATAATTTGCATATTCCCAGTGCCTTCTGGGATAAGTGAAGAGTCTCCGCGAGCTCAAGGAACACTGGATTTTGGCTGTTGCAGCTGAAAGGAGGACATCAGTAAACCAGGGGAGGAGTCCTGAGGAGATAATTTGCATATTCCCAGTGCCTTCTGGGATAAGTGAAGAGTCTCCGCGAGCTCAAGGAACACTGGATTTTGGCTGTTGCAGCTGAAAGGAGGACATCAGTAAACCAGGGGAGGAGTCCTGAGGAGATAATTTGCATATTCCCAGTGCCTTCTGGGATAAGTGAAGAGTCTCCGCGAGCTCAAGGAACACTGGATTTTGGCTGTTGCAGCTGAAAGGAGGACATCAGTAAACCAGGGGAGGAGTCCTGAGGAGATAATTTGCATATTCCCAGTGCCTTCTGGGATAAGTGAAGAGTCTCCGCGAGCTCAAGGAACACTGGATTTTGGCTGTTGCAGCTGAAAGGAGGACATCAGTAAACCAGGGGAGGAGTCCTGAGGAGATAATTTGCATATTCCCAGTGCCTTCTGGGATAAGTGAAGAGTCTCCGCGAGCTCAAGGAACACTGGATTTTGGCTGTTGCAGCTGAAAGGAGGACATCAGTAAACCAGGGGAGGAGTCCTGAGGAGATAATTTGCATATTCCCAGTGCCTTCTGGGATAAGTGAAGAGTCTCCGCGAGCTCAAGGAACACTGGATTTTGGCTGTTGCAGCTGAAAGGAGGACATCAGTAAACCGCGCGCCGAGTTTTGGCTTGTATTTCACCGCTTGATTATCTCTTGAACAATAAGAACATGGAAGAGGCTAGGAGCCATGTGGTGAGCTGCATTTCTTGCTACATGTTCATAGACTTACCAGTGGAAAAGCCAAACTTCACATGCCAGAAATGCAAGCTTGTGTCCCTGTTGGAGGAAAAGTTGCAAAATCTGGAAGAGAGGTTATCTACATTGAAGACCATTAAGGAAGGTGAAGAGTTCTTAGACAGAGCAGAATTATCTCTTCATGGTACAGAAAGAGAAGAAATTCGAAGTGCAACTGAAGAAACAGAGGAATGGAAGCATGTGACCCAGAGAAGCAGGAGGATCAGGAGGCAGTCAGCACCAATTCTGCTCAGGAACCAATACCAGGCTCTTGCACAGGAGAACGATGAAGAAATACATCAGGATAAGACTTTGCCCACAAACAACCTTGTACGCCCTCAGAGTCCTCCTGAATGGAGAAAGAAAACTGTTGTGAAGAAGAAACGGAGAGTTGTTGTCATGGGCGATTCCCTGTTGAGAGGAACAGAGGCCGCTATCTGCAGACCGGATATAACCTCAAGAGAAATGTGCTGTCTTCCAGGTGCAAAAATTAAAGATGTGTCTGACAGGATATCAGGACTCTTCAGACCTAAAGATGACTACCCATTCCTGCTAATACATGTGGGGACAAATGACACCGCTAGAAACGACCTGGAAACCATCTGCAGTGACTTTGAAAACTTAGGTAAGAAAGTGAAAGAACTGGGAGCGCAGGTGGTCTTCTCTTCCATCCTCCCAGTGGATGGCCATGGAACAAGGAGGTGGAATAAGATTCTGCAGGTGAAAAACTGGCTACGTCGATGGTGCCGTCAGCAAGGATTTGGATTTCTGGATCATGGAGTGAATTACCTATACGATGGACTACTTGCTAGAGATGGGGTGCATCTTACGAAGACTGGAAAACATGTATTTGGAAGTCGCCTTGCTACACTCATCAGGAGAGCTTTAAACTAGAACAATGTGGGAAGGGAAGCAAAACGCCAGCAAAAGCCATACACTTGACAAATACTATTGAGATTTCTGCTATTAGAAGAGAAGGGGAAGAACAAAGACAAAAAAATTTACATAATAAAAATATTGAAGGAAGAGAAACCAATCACAAACTAAAGTGTTTCTATACGAATGCACAAAGCATGGGCAACAAACAAGGAGAACTGGAGCTACTAACGCAGGAGAAGAAATATGATCTCATTGGAATCACTGAGACTTGGTGGGACGATACACATGATTGGAATACAAGGCTAGAAGGATACAACTTATTTGCAAGAAACAGACTTGATAAACGAGGAGGAGGTGTTGCATTGTATGTTAGAAAATCGTATATCTGCACAGAGATTGACGCTTCAGAGATTGGGAGTTCTGTGGAAACTGTTTGGGTAAGAATACAAGGACAGAACAATGGAAAGGACACCATTGTAGGCATTTACTACAGGCCGCCTGTGCAAGCTGAAGATATGGATGAACTCTTTATGCATCAAATGGCCAAGTTCTCCAAAAAATATGACATAGTGGTCATGGGAGATTTCAACTATCCAGACATTTGTTGGGAATCTCTCTCAGGCAAAACTAACAGGTCCAGGAAATTTTTATCCTCTCTTGCTGACAACTTTATCTTCCAAAAGGTAATGGAGAAAACAAGGGGATCTGCTACCTTGGATCTAATCCTCATAAACAGGGAGGAAATGGTGGAGGATGTAAGAGTGGCTGGGACTCTAGGAGGTAGTGACCATGCTATTTTAGAATTTTGGATAACAAGAGGAGGAAGACCTGTGAAGACTCAGACGTCAAGGTTAGATTTCAGAAAGGCAGATTTTAAGGAACTCAGAAAGAGAATTGGAGGGATCCAATGCCTGGATATCCTTAAGGACAAAAATGTCCAGGAAGGATGGAAAATCTTGAAAAATGAGATTCTCAAAGCACAATCGTTAACAATTCCGAAAAGAGGGAAGAATGGGAAGCATTTAAGGAAACCAGAATGGATGAACATAGAACTTAAACACATGCTAAAAAGGAAGAAAGAAATGTTTATCAAATGGAAAGAGGGAGGCATATCTAAAGAAGAATATAATGCCGTCTGCAGAACCTGCAGGGCACAAATCAGATTATCTAAAGCTGACAATGAATTAAGGCTTGCAAGTGACGTCAAAAGCAACAAAAAAGGATTTTGGGGATACGTCAAAAGTAAAAGAAAAGTCAAAGATGCTATAGGATTTTTACAGGATGAAAATGATGAAATGGTAAGTCAGGATGTTGAGAAGGCTGAACTTTTAAATTCCTATTTTGCATCTGTTTTCTCTCAGAAAGGAAATGTAACATCAACTGATCTTCACTGTCCTATTAAAGGAATAGAAGAATCCAGGATATCTATAAACAGAAAGACAGTGAGGAAACACTTAGCTAACATAAATGAATTCAAGTCTCCAGGTTCAGATGAATTACACCCCAGGGTACTGAAGGAGATAGCAGAAGAAATTCTTGAACCACTGTCCATAATCTTTGAAAATTCTTGGAGAACAGGAGAAGTCCCAGAAGACTGGAGAAGAGCAAATGTTGTTCCTATCTTCAAAAAGGGGAAGAAGGTGGACCCAGGGAACTACAGGCCGGTGAGTCTGACTTCTATACCAGGAAAGATCTTTGAACAAATTATTAAAGAACATGTATGCAAGTACCTGGATAAGAATGAAGTGATTAAACAGAGTCAGCATGGGTTTGTAACTAATAAGTCATGTCAGACTAACTTAATTTCCTTCTATGACAGAATCACTGACTGGGTGGATCAGGGAAATGCTGTAGATATAGTATATCTTGACTTCAGCAAAGCATTTGACAAAGTATCTCACACAATCCTTATTGAAAAAATGACTAAGTATGGAATGGACAAGGCAAGTGTTAGGTGGATTCATAACTGGCTTAGTGATCGGACCCAAAGAGTGGTTGTAAATGGCTACACATCCAGTTGGAAGAATGTCTCAAGTGGGGTACCACAAGGCTCTGTTTTGGGCCCTGTATTGTTCAACATCTTTATCAATGATTTAGATGAAGGAATTGAGGGTAAACTGATCAAATTTGCTGATGACACAAAGCTAGGAGGGGTAGCTAATACTAGAGAAGAGAGAGAGAGGATTCAAAAAGATATACATAAACTGGAGCAGTGGGCAGCAACTAACAGAATGGATTTTAACAGGGAAAAATGCAAAGTACTACATCTGGGCAATAAAAATGAAAAAAGCATATACAAAATGGGAGGAATAGGGCTAAGTAACAGCACATGTGAAAAAGACTTGGGTATACTAATTGATCACAGACTTAACATGAGTCAACAGTGTGATGCAGCAGCAAAAAAGGCAAATGCAATTCTAGGATGTATCAACAGAAGCATACAGTCTAGATCACGTGAGGTCATTATTGCCCTCTACTCCTCTTTGGTCAGACCTCATCTGGAATACTGTGTCCAGTTTTGGGCACCACATTTTAAAAAAGACATCAACAAACTGGAGCAAGTTCAGAGAAGAGCCACCAGAATGGTGACCGGTCTGCAAACCATGTCCTATGAGGAACGGTTGCAGGATTTGGAATGTTTAGCTTGCAAAAAAGAAGACTGAGAGGAGACTTAATAGCTGTCTACAAATATCTCAAGGGCTGTCACATTGTAGAAGGATCATCTTTATTCTCATTTGCACAAGGAAAGACTAGAAGCAATGGGATGAAACTGAATGGGAGGAGACACAGATTAGATATTAGAAAAAACTTTTTGACAGTTAGGGTGATCAATGAGTGGAACAGGCTGCCACAAGAGGTGGTGAGTTCTCCTTCAATGGAAGTCTTCAAACAGAGGCTGGATAGACATCTGTCTGGGATGATTTAGAGAATCCTGCTTTGAGCAGGGGGTTGGACCAGAAGGCCCAGGAGGTCCCTTCCAACTCTACCATTCTATGATTCTATGATTCTATGATTCAATACTGACTTGACCACAAAGTGATTCCACAGAGTTTTTTAATCCTTTTATGACTGAAACAATTTTTGTTTGTTTTTTTGCTCTTTTTTTCCTTACCTTTTTTTCCCAAGAGCCAACATTTATATTTTCATCCCAAACAGTTTTATGAGGGCTTATTTTGAACCTGCTGATTTGTGGTTTTTAAGACATCATCTATTTTCCAATACCTTGGACTAGGAAATCAGGAAACAAATTCCAAATAGTGCCAGAATGGAGAATAGCTTTTTGATACCAATATTCAGAAAGGAAAAGAAGGTTAATTCATGCAAATGCTGTCCAGGAAAATTGACATCTGTGGTATGCAAATGTTTAAAAGGCAGAGATGACCTTCAAAAGTATATAGCAAAGAAAAATGGAATAACTAACAACCAACACGGATTCATGAAGGAAAAGTTGCATTTAACCAATATACTCTGTTTCTATAAGGATGTAAGTGCAAATATAAGTAAATAAAAAAGTAGTTTTCATCTCACCTGTCCACTCTGTGCATGGCTGCCAACCCAGGAAAATCCAATAAGTAGTACCTAAGCTTCATAAAGAGAGGTTTCCCCCACCCATGAGACCTATTGTCTCTGGGATGGGATCCTTTAGTGAAAAATTATCTGAATGGGTGGACTCCCTCTTACAGCCTGTGGTCCAAATTTGCGTTACATCAAAGACACATGTCATTTATTGACATTTTTGGAACATACTGTGTGGCATGACAAGATTATGTGGGTTACTTGCGATATAGAATCTTTCTATTCTTGTATCCCACATAATATGAGAATATTAGATGTTCAAGTATTCTACCTACAGCCCTGACCTGATTTCTATTGTTTGCATTGCCCTTGATTTCCTACGCAGAGACAATTATTTTCTGTACAACAAAAAAAATTTTTTTGCAGTGTAAAGATGCATCAATGGGAGCGAAATTCTCTCCATCTTTTGCCAATTTATTTGTGTCTTGGTGGGACGATGCAAACATTTTCTATGAAAACAATCCATTCCAGTCTAGTATATTTAGCTATGCTAGATATAATAATAATTTTCTTTCTATAGCGCCAACATATTCCGCAGCACTATACTTTATAGAGGGGACTTGTACAGACAATAGACATTACAGCATAACAATAAACACATAGATCAAAGTGGATACCATGAGGAATGAGGGCCCTGCTCGCAAGCTTGCAATCTATGAATATATGGCTGACATGATTGTTATTTGGTCTGCTGACGTTTCTGATATTCCCAAATTCATGAGTTAACAAAAAGAACCTAAAGACCTACCTCTTCCAACTAGCCTACAACCTGCAGTAACCACCGATTGACCAAGCCACTGCACGACCAGCTCTACCCTCTCCTATTGTATCCTCACACATCCATTGTAGATTGTGATCCATCAGGGGCAGGATCCTCTCTCCTCCTGTACCAGTCGTGACTTGTACTGTTTAAGATTACTGTACTTGTTTTATTATGTATACCCCTGCTCACATGTAAAGCACTATGGAATAAATAGTGCCATAATAATAAATAATAATAATAATAATTAATAGTATTAATAATAATAACTAACTTTTTTTTTACCCACACCAATAATAAAACCAACATCAGTTTTTTGGACCTATTGATCTCTGTGGATGACTTCTTTCCACAAGGAAACTATGGGCAACATCATTTTGAGAGCTGATTCCTGTCATCCCAGAAATGTGAGGGTTAATATTTCAAGGGGAAAATTATATAGATCAAAAAGAAACTGCAGTGCCCATGAATCCTATATTCAAGAGAGAGAAGAAATCTGTGCACGTTTGAGGGCAAGAAGTTATCAGAATTGGTCTATGGAAATAGCAAAAAAAACTGTGGAAAAAATTCCCCCCAGAACTGACATGGTAAATTCCATAAAAAAAGACCCCAAAAAAAGGAGAATCATAAACCCATATTTGTCACCACCGCAAAGAATACAACCAGATAAAGATGATTTTCAAAAAATACTTCCAATGCTCTAAAGCGATCCTGCTTTGGAAAGTATTCTTCAGGAAGGGTGTTTATTTTCCACAAGGAAAGTTCCTACCCTTTCTAATCTGCTAACATCTAGTATGGTAATGGATAATCCTGTTAAAACGTCCTGGCTGTCTACTAAAGGTTTTTATAGCTGCAGGGGTGGCAATTCTGGAGCATGCAAATATGCAGTACCGTATATACTCATGTATAAGCCGAGATTTTCAGCACCTTTTTTTGTGCTGAAAATGCCCCCTCGGCTTATACATGAGTCATAGGGTAGAAACCAGCGGGGGAGGGGATGCGGCGGCAGGAGCCGGTGGCTGGGACATCATACTCACCCTCCCGTGCCATCGCTGAACATCCCTGCAATCCTGCGTTCTCCCCAGCTTCCTGCAGCTCTCCCCGGCTTCCTGCAGCTCTCCAGCGCTGAGCGGTGACGTAATACCCGCTCATTAAGGTCATGTAATATGGACGCGACGCCACTCCCATGGGCGTGGCCTCCATATTCATGGCCTTAATGAGCGGTATTACGTCACCGCTCAGCGCTGGAGAGCTGCAGGAAGCCGGGTAGAACGCAGGATTGCCGGCCGGGACGTTCAGCGATGGCACGGGGAGGGTGAGTATGATGGAGGAGGATGGGGGGAGCATGGAGGAGGACAAGGAGCATGGAGCAGGATGGGGGGGGAGGACAGAGAGCACGGAGCAGAATGGGGGGAGGACGGAGAGCACGGAGCAGAACTGGGGAGGACGGAGAGCACAGAGCAGGATGGGGGGAGGACGGAGAGAACGGAGCAGGACGGGGGGAGGACGGAGAGCACTGAGCAGGACGGGGGGAGGACGGAGAGCACGGAACAGAACGGGGGGAGGACGGAGAGCACGGAGCAGGACAGGGTGGGCACAGAGGAGAATGGGGGAGTGCAGAGCTGGATGGGGGAGCACGGAGCAGGACGGGGAGAATGGAAAGCACGAGCAGGACAGGATAATGGAGCAGGAGGAGGGGAGCACAGAGGAGAATGAGGGGGCACAGAGCTGGATGGGGGAGCACAGAGCAGGACGGCAACTTATACACCCGGCTTATACGCGAGTCAATAAGTTTTCCAAGTTTTTTGTGGCAAAATTGGGGGGGTCGGCTTATACACGGGTCGGCTTATACATGAGTATATACGGTAAATACCAAGCAATTTGTTAAGAAAGTGAGGTCTGAAACAATTTTTATTCGTGACTTTATGAATTGTAGTAGTACATACAGTTAGGTCCATATATATTTGGACAGAGACAACATTTATTTAATTTTGGTTCTAGACATTACCACAATGAATTGTAAACAAAACAATTCAGATGCAGTTGAAGTTCAGACTTTCAGCTTTCATTTGAGGGTATCCACATTAAAATTGGATGAAGGGTTTAGGAGTTTCAGCTCCTTAACATGTGCCACCCTGTTTTTAAAGGGACCAAAAGTAATTGGACAATTGACTCCAAGGCTATTTCATGGAGAGGTGTGGGCAATCCCTTCGTTCATTCTCAATTAAGCAGATAAAAGGGCCGGAGTTGTTTTGAGGTGTGATGTTTGCATTTGGAAGGTTTTGCTGTGAAGGAAACATGCGGTCAAAGGAGCTCTCCATGCAAGTGAAACAAGCCATCCTTAAGCTGCAAAAACAGAAAAAAAACATCCGAGAAATTGCTACAACATTAGGAGTGGAAAAATCTACTGTTTGGTACATCCTGAGAAAGAAAGAAAGCACTGGTGAACTTATCAATGCAAAAACACCTGGGCGCCCACGGAAGACAACAGTGGTGGATGATCGCAGAATACTCTCCAGGGTGAAGAGAAACCCCTTCACAACAGTCAACCAAGTGAACAACATTCTCCAGGAGGTAGGCATATCAATATCCAAATCTACCATAAAGAGAAGACTGCATGAAAGTAAGTACAGAGGGTTCACTGCACGGTGCAAGCCACTCATAAGCATCAAGAATAAAAAGGCTAGGCTGGACTTTGCTAAAAAACATCTAAAAAAGCCAGCACAGTTCTGGAAGAACATTCTTTGGACAGATGAAACCAAGATCAACCTCTACCAGAATGATGGAAAGAGAAAAGTATGGTGAAGGCGTGGTACAGCTCATGATCCAAAGCATACCACATCATCTGTCAAACACGGCGGAGGCAGTGTGATGGCTTGGGCATGCATGGCTGCCAGTGGCACTGGGTCACTAGTGTTTATTGATGATGTGACACAGGACAGAAGCAGCCGAATGAATTCTGAGGTATTCAGAGCCATACTGTGTTGTTGTGAATGGGTTTGAGATGAGTTCTGAGCAGAGGCTCCCTCTGGTGGTTACAAGCGGTGCTAGTCTGTCCAATGAAGATTGTGAGGACTGGGAATCAGGTGTTACTGACTGGTCTTAATAAGGGAGTCACCTTCCCATCAGGGTTGCCGGTGATCAATTGTTCTGGTCTGAATCCTTTATTCCAGTTTCCCTTGTAGCCTGCTGTGTCGTGTCTGCATCTCCTGCTAACAGATAAGACATTTTCTTCTTTTGTGTTTGTGCTATATTTTTGCATTTTGTCCTGCACTTCTGTGGGGGCCTTCAGGGTCCCCTCCGGGGGCTTCTGCCCTCTCAGTTTTGTTCAGCCACTGATGTTTGTACTTTTGCTTTTTCCAGTTTTTTCAGTGGCTGCTGTTTTGATTTTGTTACACCAGAGAACTAATTTAGGTGGTAGAGGTCGTGTGATCTCAGGTGATTTTGAAATTAGTAGAGTTGGTGCTTTTCAGGGTTTTCTGGGATTGCAGTAAGTACCCTTCCTATCCTTTTCTATTTAGTTAGTTTGGGCCCCAGCGTTTGCTCATACTATTTTCTTTCTGTGTCAGTATTTCATCTTGTCTAACCGCCATTACATGTTTGGGGGCTTTCTATTATCTTTGGGGTTCTGCTCCGGGGCAGATAGCTTTCCTATATCTATCTTTAGGTGTAGTTAGTTTCTCAGGCTGTGACGAGGCGTCTAGGACCAACGTAGGAACGCTCCACGGCTGCCTCTAGTTGTGGTGGTTAGTCAGGGTACTGCAATCTCATAGATTCCAACTGCTCTGGTGTATTCCCTTTTTTTACCTGCACTCCTCAGCTACCGAAACATAACAGTATCACCGGCCTAAAAATTGAAAATTGTATGGTACTCACAGAAGGGAAAAAATATTGTCAGAGTTGTCAGATATTTTTCTGTTTGTTGCATTTTTTTTTTTCCCTCTGTATCTCTGGGTGCTGGGTAGGATCTTTTCTCTCAATGGAGTTTGCACAGTTGTCTGGCCGTGTGGATCAGCTTGCCACTGAGGTTCGGAGTATTGCTATCTATCTTGCTGGGTTGCCTGTTGTGGAACCTAGGATTCCCATGCCAGATTTGTTTTTAGGGGATCGAGCTAAGTTTCAGAATTTCAAAAATAATTGTAAATTGTTTTTTGCCTTAAAATCTAAGTCCTCAGGAACGCAGCGCAGCAGGTTCAAATTATCATCTCTCTCCTGCGCGGCGATCCTCAGGATTGGGCTTTTTCCCTGACCTGGGGATCCTGTTTTGAGTGATGTTGATGCATTTTTTCAGGCTTTGGGGTTATTGTACGATGAGCCTAATGTCACTGATCAAGCTGAGAAAGCCTTGTTGGCATTAAATCAGGGGCTTGATGACGCTGAGTTATACTGTCAGAGATTCCGTAGGTGGGCAGTCCTGACCAAATGGAATGACGACGCTTTGGCAGCCCTTTTCCGGAAGGGTCTGTCAGATAATGTAAAGGATGTTATGGTGGGATTCCCTGTCCCCTCTGGTCTCAATGATTCTATGTCATTAGCGATTCAAATTGACAGACGTTTGCGTGAGCGGAGAAGTATGCGTGGAATGGTGTTGCCTTATGAACCAGCTTCTGAACCCATGCAGTGTGATAGAGTGGTGTCTGGGGCACAGCGTCATGGGTTTCGAAAGCGCAATGGGTTATGTTTCTACTGTGGTGATGCCTCTCATGCTATTTCAGTCTGCCCTAAGCGGGGAAGACGTTTTGCACGCTCAGTTGTCTTGGGTAGTGTTCAGACTAAGTTTTTATTAACTGTCACTCTGATATGCTCTCTGTCCTCATTTTCTGCTCAGGCTTTCGTTGATTCTGGAGCAGCTATTAACCTGATGGATTATGATTTTGCTAAATGTTGTGGATTTCCCTTGATACCCCTACAGAAGTCTATTCCCTACTGGGGATCGATTCTACCCCTTTGGCTGAGAACAAAACCCCAGTTTTCTACTCAGGTGATAATGAGGGTTGAACCTGATCACCAGGAGTGCTGCAAATTTTTGGTTCTGTATAATCTGCATGACATTATCGTGCTGGGTTTTCCTTGGTTACAGTCTCATAATCCTGTTTTGGATTGGAAATCTGTGTCTGTAACCAGTTGAGGCTGCCAATGTGTTAATACCAACACTCCTGTTTTTTCTGCCTCCCCCAGGCTCAGGATGTTCCTGACTTTTTGATTGATTTTTCTGATGTGTTTAGCGAAAGTAAATCTGCATCCTTGCCTCCCCATAGGAGCTATGACTGCGCTATTGAATTAGTGACGGGTAGTAAATTCCCTAAAGGTCGCCTTTTTAACTTGTCTGTACCTGAACATGACGCTATGCGGTCTTATATCAAGGAATCATTGGAGAAGGGTCATATCAGACCATCCTCTTCACCCTTAGGTGCCGGTTTTTTCTTTGTGGCCAAAAAGGATGGTTCATTAAGGCCGTGTATTGATTATCGTCTCTTGAACAATATTACTGTGAAATATCAATACCCGTTACCCTTGATTTCTGACCTGTTTTCCAGGGTGAAAAACGCTACTTGGTTTACCAAGCTTGACCTCAGGGGGGCGTATAACCTTATTCGCATTAAGCACGGGGATGAATGGAAGACGGCATTCAATACCCCTGAAGGGCATTTTGAGTACCTGGTGATGCCCTTTGGGCTCACTAATGCTCCTTCCGTCTTCCAGTCCTTCATGAATGACATTTTCAGGGATTTTGTGGACAAATTTCTGATTGTTTATTTGGATGATATCTTGATTTTTTCTAATGACTGGGACTCTCATGTGAAACATGTTCGAACTGTATTCCAGATTTTGAGAGAGAATGCTCTGTATGTGAAGGGATCAAAGTGTCTTTTTGGCGTACAGAGGATCTCATTTCTGGGATTCATTTTGTCCCCATCTGTTATTGAAATGGACCCGGTCAAGGTTCAGGCCATCTGTGATTGGGTCCAACCTACTTCATTAAAGGCTCTTCAGAGATTTTTGGGTTTTGCCAATTTTTATCGTAAATTTATTGGTAATTTCTCGGTTATTGTTAAACCATTAACTGATTTGACCAGAAAGGGTTCTGATGTGGTGAATTGGCCTCCTGAGGCAGTCTCTGCATTTCAGGAACTTAAGCAGAGATTCACTTCTGCTCCTGTTCTACGGCAGCCTGATGTTTCTCTGCCATTTCAGGTGGAGGTTGATGCCTCTGAAATTGGGGCAGGTGCCGTTTTGTCCCAAAAAGATCCAGAGACCTCTAAAAATAACCCTTGTGCCTTTTTCTCTCCAAAATTTTCTCCTACTGAACGTAATTATGACGTGGGTAATCGGGAGTTATTGGCCATGAAGTGGGCTTTTGAAGAGTGGAGACATTGGCTGGAGGGAGCCAAACATCAGGTGGTGGTCCTTACGGACCATAAGAATCTGGTCTATCTGGAATCTGCCAAGCGACTCAATCCCAGACAGGCCAGGTGGGCCTTGTTTTTCACACGTTTTAATTTTGTGGTTTCCTTTCTTCCTGGCATTAAGAATGTTAAGGCGGATGCCCTCTCGAGGAGTTTCCTTGCGGACTCTCCTGAGTTATCTGATCCTTCTGTTATTTTGAAAGAGGGTGTAGTTCTTTCCGACATCTCGCCCAATTTGAGACTTGCTCTGGAGGGGTGTCAGGAGGATAGGCCCGAGTGCTGCCCTGTTGGAAAATTGTTTGTCCCGGACCAGTGGAAAAAGAGTGTGATGTCTGAGATTCATTGTTCCGCGTTGGCTGGGCATCCCGGAATTTTTGGTACCAGAGACTTGGTTAGTCGGTCCTTTTGGTGGCCTACCTTGTCTCGTGATGTCAGGGAATTTGTGCAGTCCTGCGGGACTTGTTCTCGCTCCAAGCCTTGCTCTCGCTCTAGTGGTTTGTTGATGCCATTGCCTGTGCCCAAGAGACCATGGACCCATATCTCTATGGATTTCATTTCCGACCTTCCTGTTTCTCAGAGAATGACCACCATCTGGGTAATTTGTGATAGGTTTTCCAAGATGATACATCTTGTGCCATTACCTAAGTTGCCTTCCTCCTCTGAATTGGTGCCGTTGTTCCTTCAGCACGTGGTTCGTTTACACGGCATTCCTGAGAACATTGTGTCTGACAGAGGAGTCCAGTTTGTTTCCAGATTTTGGAGGACTTTTTGTTCTAAACTGGGTGTTCAATTGTCTTTCTCCTCGGCATTTCATCCTCAGACCAATGGTCAAACTGAGAGAACAAACCAGACATTGGAGACTTATCTAAGATGCTTTGTGTCTGCTGATCAGGATGACTGGGTCTCTTTTTTGCCTTTGGCTGAGTTTGCTCTTAATAATAGGGCTAGCTCTGCTACTTTGATGTCTCCGTTTTTCTGCAATTCTGGGTTTCACCCTCGATTTTCTTCAGGACAGACGGAGGCTTCTGTCTGTCCAGGTGTTGACTCTGTTGTGGAGCGTATGCAGCTGATTTGGGACCAGGTAGTGGAGAGGTTGTCCCTCTCTCAGGAGAGGGCCCAGCGGTTTGCTAACCGGCATAGGACTGATGGTCCTCGGTTTAAAGTGTGGGACTTGGTCTGGTTGTCCTCAAAGAATATTCCTATGAGAGTAGCATCTCCTAAATTTAAGCCTAGGTTCATTGGACCTTATAAGATCATGGAGATTATTAATCCTGTTTCTTTTCGTTTGCTTCTTCCAGGGACATTTAAGATCCATAACGTGTTCCACAAGTCCTTGTTGAAGAGGTTTGTTGAGCCATTGGTTCCTGCTGCTGTGCCTCCTGACCCTGTTTTGGTTGAGGGCAATCTGGAGTATGTGGTTGAGAAAATATTAGATTCTCGTTTTTCTAGACAGAAACTCCAGTATTTGGTTAAATGGAGAGGTTATGGTCAGGAAGACAATTCTTGGGTGTTTGCTTCGGACATCCATGCCTAGGAGACTTATCCGTGCGTATCATAGAACTGATCCTGACCGACCTGGTTGCTCAAATGAGGGTTCGGTGACCCCTCCTCAAGGGGGGGTACTGTTGTGAATGGGTTTGAGATGAGTTCTGAGCAGAGGCTCCCTCTGGTGGTTACAAGCGGTGCTAGTCTGTCCAGTGAAGATTGTGAGGACTGGGAATCAGGTGTTACTGACTGGTCTTATATAAGGGAGTCACCTTCCCATCAGGGTTGCCGGTGATCAATTGTTCTGGTCTGAATCCTTTATTCCAGTTTCCCTTGTAGCCTGCTGTGTCGTGTCTGCATCTCCTGCTAACAGATAAGACATTTTCTTCTTTTGTGTTTGTGCTATATTTTTGCATTTTGTCCTGCACTTCTGTGGGGGCCTTAAGGGTCCCCTCCGGGGCTTCTGCCCTCTCAGTTTTGTTCAGCCACTGATGTTTGTACTTTTGCTTTTTCCAGTTTTTTCAGTGGCTGCTGTTTTGATTTTGTTACACCAGAGAACTAATTTAGGTGGTAGAGGTCGTGTGATCTCAGGTGATTTTGAAATTAGTAGTGTTGGTGCTTTTCAGGGTTTTCTGGGATTGCAGTAAGTACCCTTCCTATCCTTTTCTATTTAGTTAGTTTGGGCCCCAGCGTTTGCTCATACTATTTTCTTTCTGTGTCAGTATTTCATCTTGTCTAACCGCCATTACATGTTTGGGGCTTTCCATTATCTTTGGGGTTCTGCTCCTGGGCAGATAGCTTTCCTATATCTATCTTTAGGTGTAGTTAGTTTCTCAGGCTGTGACGAGGCGTCTAGGACCAACGTAGGAACGCTCCACGGCTGCCTCTAGTTGTGGTGGTTAGTCAGGGTACTGCAATCTCATAGATTCCAACTGCTCTGGTGTATTGCCTTTTTTTACCTGCACTCCTCAGCTAACCGAAACAAACACTGTGTGCTCAGATCCAGCCAAATGCAGCCAAACTGATTGGTCGTCGTTTCACACTACAGATGGACAATGACCCAAAACATAAAGCCAAAGCAACCCAGGAGTTTATTAAAGCAAAGAAGTGGAATATTCTTGAATGGCCAAGTCTGTCACCTGATCTCAACCCAATTGAGCATGCATTTCACTTGTTAAAGACTAAACTTCAGGCAGAAAGGCCCACAAACAAACAGTAACTGAAAACCACAGCAGTGAAGGCCTGGCAGAGCATCAAAAAGGAGGAAACACAGCGTCTGGTGATGTCCATGAGTTCAAGACTTCAGGCAGTCATTGCCAACAAAGGGTTTTCAACCAAGTCCTAGAAATGAACATTTTATTTACAATTATTTACTCTGTCCAATTACTTTTGGTCCCTTTAAAAACAGGGTGGCACATGTTAAGGAGCTGAAACTCCTAAACCCTTCATCCAATTTTAATGTGGATACCCTCAAATGAAAGCTGAAAGTCTGAACTTCAACTGCATCTGAATTGTTTTGTTTAAAATTCATTGTGGTAATGTCTAGAACCAAAATTACATAAATGTTGTCTCTGTCCAAATATATATGGACCTAACTGTATGTCATATATATGGTTACCTGAGACCTGCAATATTTGTGATCTCTCCTACATAGGCTGCATAACACGAAAACTCCTGCAGCGCATCAGTGAACACTTTAAGTATTCAGTGAACAGAGATGCACCTAATCCCGCTAATGTATCAAAACATTTTTATCAAGTGTACGGTGGTGATAGTCAGTTTTCAGTTTTTAAAAGAATTATAGAATCATAGAATCATAGAATGGTAGAGTTGGAAGGGACCTCCTGGGTCATCTGGTACAACCCCCTGCTCAAAGCAGGATTCACTAAATCATCCCAGACAGATGTCTGTCCAGCCTCTGTTTGAAGAATTGCGTGGAATGAGAACTCACCATCTCTCGTGGCAGCCTGTTCCACTCATCAATCACCCTAAGTGTCAAAAAGTTTTTTCTAATATCTAATCTGTGTCTCCTCCCATTCAGTTTCATCCCATTGCTTTTAGTCTTTCCTTGTGCAAATGGGAATAAAGATGATCCTTCTACAATGTGACAGCCCTTGAGATATTTGTAGACAGCTATTAAGTCTCCTCTCAGTCTTCTTTTTTGAAAGCTAATCATTCCCAAATCCTGTAACCATTCCTCATATGACTTGGTTTGCAGACCGGTCACCATTCTGGTTGCTCTTCTCTGAAATTGCTCCAGTTTGTTGATGTCTTCTTTAAATTGTGGTGCCCAAAACTGGACTCAGTATTCCAGATGAGATCTGACCAAAGAGGAGTAGAGGGGGATAATGACTTCATGTGATCTAGACTGTATGCTTCTGTTAATACATCCCAGAATTGTATTTGCCTTTTTTGCTGCTGCATCACACTGTTGACTCATGTTCAGTCGGTGATCTTTAGTATACCCAAGTCTTTTTCACATGTACTGTTGCTTAGCCCTATTCCTCCCATTCTTTATATGCTTTTTTCAATTTTATTGCCCAGATGTAGTACTTTGCATTTGCACTGTTAAAAACCATTGCTAGTTGCTGCCCACTGCTCCAGTTTATTTATATATTTTTGAAACCTCGCTCTCTCTTCTCTAGTATTAGCTATTCCTCCTAGTTTTGTGTCATCATCAAATTTAATTAGTTTACCCTCAATTCCTTCATGCAAATCATTTATAAAGATGTTGAACAATACAGTGCCCAGGACAGAGCCCTGTGGTACCCCACTTGAGGCATTCTTTCAACTGGATGTGCAGCCATTTATGACCACTCTTTGGGCCCAATCACTAAGCCAGTTAGAATCCACCAAACAGTTGTTCATTCCAAACTTAGTCATTTTTTCAATAAGGATTGTGTGAGATAATTTGTCAAATGCTTTGCTGAAGTCAAGATATACTATATCTTCAGCATTTCCCTGATAAACCCAGTCAGTGATTCTGTCATAGAGGGAAATTAAGTTAGTCTGACATGACTTATTAGTTACAAACCTATGCTGAATCTGGTTAATCACTTCATTCTTATCCAGGTACTTACATAGAGTACATGTTGTTTAATAATTTGTTCAAAGATCTTTCCTGGTATAGAAGTCAGACTCACCAGCCTATAGCTCGCTGGGTCCACCTTCTTCCCCTTTTTGAAGATAGCAACAATATTTGCTCTTCTCAAGTCTTCTGGGACTTCTCCTGTTCTCCAAGAATTTTCAAAGATTATGGAGAGTGGTTCAAAAATTTCTTCTGCTAACTCCTTCAGTATTCTGGGGTGTACCGTACATACTCAAGTATAAGCCGACCCAAGTATAAGCCGAGTCCCCTAATTTTGCCACAGAAAACTGGGAAAACGTATTGACTCGAGTATAAGCCTAGGGTGGGAAATGCAGCAGCTACTGATAAATTTAAAAAATAAAAATTGATACTAATAAAAGTTAAATTAATTGAGACATCAGTAGGTTAAATGTTTTTGAATATCCATATTGAATCAGGAGCCCCATATAATGCTCCATACAGTTCATGATGGGCCCCATAAGATGCTCCATACAAAATACGCCCCATATAATGCTCCATAAAGGTTAATGATGGCCCCATAAGATGTTCCATAATAAAATATGCCCCAAATAATGCTGCACAAAGGTTAATGGCCCCATAAGATGCTCCACATTAAAATATGCCCCACATAATGCTCCATAAAGGTTGATGGCCACCTAAGATGCTCCATATTAAAATATGCCCCACATAATGCTACAAAAAGGTTAATGGCCCCATAAGATGTTCCACATTAAAATATGCCCCATATAATGCTGTTGCTGATATGATTAAAAAAAATGACATACTCACCTCTTGTCACTGGGGGCCTGGTGCTGGTGTCAAGAGCAGGCAGGGACACCGGCGCACTATGGGGGCCAGATGTCGGTGTCAGCGCTGGCTCAGGTCCCAAGCATTTGCGTTATTCACCTGTCCTCGTTCCACTGCCGCGTGCCTCTGTGTCTTCCGTCTCTCTTCAGTGACTGTTCAGGCAGAGGGCGTGCACTAACCATGTCATCTCGCCCTCTGACCTGGATGTCACAGCAAGAGGACCCGGAAGACACAGCGGCTTGCGCGGTGGAACGGGGACAGGTGAATATCACATGGCTCACCCTCCACTAGTCCTACTCACCCTCCTGGCACTGCTACATCTCAGTCACTGCATTCCGTTCGGGGCGGGCATGGCATCTCTCTTCCTGTCTTCCTTCCAAGGCAGAGCGGTCACGTGGTAACGAACATTAATATGAATTTACATGAACAGTAATGAATATGCGCTCCACGCCTATGGGAGTGGAGACGCGTGCATATTCATTACTTTAATGAGGGGTACGACGTGACCGCTCAGCCTTGGAAGGAAGACAGGAAGAGAGATGCCGGCGCCCGGACTCAGATGCAGAGACTGATATGCAGCGATGACGATGACGCCAGGAGGGTGAGTGTGATGTCTTTTGCCCCTCATCACCCTCCCCCATCGGCAATGACTCATGTATAAGCCGAGAGGGGCATTTTCAGCACACAAAAAAATGTGCTGAAAATCTCGGTTTATGCACGAGTATATACGGTAATTCATCTGGACCTGGAGACTTGAATTAATTATATCAGCTAAGTGTTTCCTCACTATCTTTCTGTTTATAGATATCCTGGATTCTCCTATTTCTTTAATAGGACAGTGAAGATCAGTTGATGTTACATTTCCTTTCTGAGAGAAAGCAGATGAAAAATAGGAGTTTAATAGTACCGCCTTCTCAACATCCTTTCTTACCACTTCATCATTTTCATCCCGTAAAAATCCTATAGCATCTTTGACTTTTCTTTTACTTTTGACATATCCCCAAAATCCTTTTTTATTGCTTTTGACAGGTCTTGCAAGCATTAATTCATTGTCAGCTTTAGCTAATCTGATTCGTGCACTTCAGGTACTGCAGACAGCATTATGTTCTTCTTTAGATATGCCTCCCTCTTTCTATTTGATAAACATTTCTTTCTTCCTTTTTAGCATGTGTTTAATTTCTCTGTTCATCCATCCTGGTTTCTTAGTTCTCTTAGTACATCTTAGTACTCATGGGTGAGTGCCATTACAACTTTTCCCATGGTGCTCGCGCTGACACCAGTGAATCAGCTGTCAGTTTTGCCTGGCTGGCTATCAAAAATACAGGGGAACCCACGCAATTTTTTTTACATTATTTATTTATAACGCAATTGATTGGTCAATTGATGCCACTTAAGGTTCTCAGTTTGTTTTTATCAAAAAGTGCAAAAACATTCCAGCCACATAAATCTGAGCTGTTTTGGTAGCTTTTGGACCCTCCTGAAGATGTTTTCTATGCATTTGAATTTGCCTCCCATTGAATTCAATGGCTATGTTCGGTGAACTGTTCAGCGAGCTCTTCGGCAAACATCGGGAAGTTCAGAGAAGATAACAGAACCAAACCTTAAAAGATCTCTCATCTCTATTTAATAGTCAAGTGGGTGATCCTACTGAACGCATCTATATCAGTGGTGTGCACCTCTGTGGGCATCACCAAAAATGTTAGAACATTTTTTGCACAAATTTGTGTTGCTCCAAGAAATTAAAACTTTTAAGAGTGTTTTACACCAGTTTTTTATGCTATGCATCAGCACATTGCAATACTTTCCAAAAACATAAGGTTCTTAGTTTGTTTTTTATCAAAAAGTGCAAAAACTTTCCAGCCATATCAAGGTATGTTTTACATGGATGATCTCCTCACTTATGTCTCCCCGTTTTTTCACTTCCTGAGTTAAAGCCTGGTTCGGCGCATAAAGAGATGAGACTTAAGTGATAGTGACTTATGCTCAATACCACATTTGCTAGCCATCTCTGCCACTGGTCATTTGGCTTGTGCACTACCATTAATGTTGATGTTTTGCATTCCCAATATTTTGCTTTGTTGTGTCATTTGTTTGGAATGTGCTTTGTTCCTCATTTAGCATTATGTGTATTATACTAGCAAATAGAATTTCCAGATAATAGGGCCATAAATAATTACATCTACATACACAATTTCCTGTAATTGTGCAAACGCTAGTTGTAAGACTGAAAAAGCTGACTTGCTAAGATTATTTAATTCAACTCATGTGATTACTCCCCCAATTCTTTAAACTTTTAACGCCAAAAAAGTGGTGTAAAAGCTTTGAAACATTGCAAAATATTGGCACAAATTCGAGTTGTGACAAAATTTTGTGACTTTTGACATTTTCATGTCAGTTTCTCCCTGCTCCATCAAAATAGGAGGAGATGGGGCGGAATGGGTGCAGCATAATCCTCAGCTGGTCTACCTCATGAAGAGCTGTGGCATCCTGTATGACAGAAATCTCAGTCCAATCTCTGAATGGAGTAAGATTTCTGGCTTGGCACACACAGACACATACAATAATGTATGCCACTCATTAGATGCTCCAGATTCATGAAGATTAGAGATGAGTGATCCCGAACTTAAAAGTTTGGTGTTCGTACTAAGCGCCAAACATAGACATTCCCCAGAAGTCTGTTACAATGTTCAGAGTTCTGAGGGAAGTCCGTTTGGGAGAGAGAGAATTTTTCAGATCCAAATTTTGGATCCCCATTGTTTTCAATTGAGTTTGGCTACAGGTTAACGTTCGGGTCAAGTTCTGGTACCCGAACCGAACTTTGAACTAAAATTTGGGTCGGGTATGAGAACCCAAACTTTTATGGGTCCGCTCATCCCTAATGAAAAGGTGTAGACCTCTTCATGAAACAGGAGCTTCTTACTGCACAATGCACCTTCATCAAGACAGGCAAGAAAATCGTAGCTCCTGATAAATTGGGGCCTATGTTTTTATCTTGCATTCTAAAAAACGTGAAACCTACAACATGATGCACAATGCATATCAAAGAGTTAATATAAATTTTATAAGATTAATGTGCAATAAAATTAAATAATTGCAGGAAATAAAAATTCATCAAGATATCAAATAAAAACCGCATAGGAGGTGGGTTTACAGATAATTTGAAGATGGCCTATACATATGTATGAAATAATGATCTAGTGGATGACCCCCAATCAGGTAATAATCATAATAATCATAATCATATAACAAGTACAAAAAATTCAATATATACATGTAATGATTAAACCTGAGGTTGTGCATCAAAATTAGTCCAGACTCCATAATTATAAGTGTAAAATACAGACAAAAAAGGCAAAATTCAGAAAAAGGGAATATAATAACCAAAATGAGGACTGTGACTATAGTTGGAAATGTCAGAGTAGTATAACATGATTTTTGTCATCCACACCATTCCTTACACCTCCACTTCCCATTCCATCTTAAGTTTAAACTCACTTGGGCACACGTTATTGTTTGGGTCAGTATAATGTTCAGTCCTCTCCATGTTTCTTTTGTCCTCTAACATCAGATTTTTCATTTGACTTCTGTGCACCCTATTTTGGTCAATTGGCAAATTGACTAATTCCTTTTTTACCTGAATTGTGTCAGTTTAATTTACCACATAGGACTCATGTTTCCAACCATTACCTCATCAAGTTTACTAGTTTGCAAGCACTTGGCACTTTATTATTATATAATATTTATGAATTTGGGAAATTTCCTTCAATCATATTATACTAATCTGACATTTCCAACTATAGTCACAATCCTTATTTTGGTTATTATACTCCCTTTTTCTGAATTTTGCCAGTTTTTTGTCTGTATTTTACACTTATAATTATGGAGTCTGGACTTATTTTGATGCACCAACTCAGGTTTAATCATATATATATATAATATATATATATATATACTTACCTGATTTGAGGTCATCCACTATATCATTATTTTATACGTGTGTATAGGCCGTCTTAAAATTATCTGTAAACCCACCTCCTGTGCAGTTTTTATCTGATATCTTGTTGAGTTTTTTATTTCCTGCATTTATTTCTATTATGTAAATTAATCTAATAAAATGTATGTTAACTCTTTGATATGCGTTGTGCATCATGTTATAGGTTCCAATTTCAATAGGATACAGAACAATTTTCGATTATTTGTTTGTTTCTCGTATTTAACTTAATTCTAAAAAAAGTGTCTGATTTTTACTTAAGCTGCGCTGGTCCTCCTTTGTCAATGTCATGCTAACCACACATGCAAATGCTATCATGAGTGTATATAGTTTGTTTGTATCTGATCTTTTTCATTGAGATTTTAATGAAGCAAGCTTAAAAAATGTTGCATTCCCTCTTTGAAAATAAACTAAAAGATAGATAAATAGATAGATAAATAGATAGCTAAAAGATAGATAGATAGAATAAGCTTCTAGCAGCTAAATGAATAAATGAACCCTTTTTTCTAACTCCGTTTTCCATCCTTTTCACCAGGCACTGCTTCATAATTACATTGTACTGCCTGCTATTGTCATGGATCATTAACTTGAAATCAGGTGACTCCAAGAACGCCTATATTATGCCCAATAGACCCCCATGGACTTTGACATTATTAATAGTCCAATTCATTAAATATTACTCTTCAAGATTTAATAGCATAATATTGGCCTGGAGATGGGAACAGTCAAAAGGAATAAGTTAAATTAATTCTGCAGCACAAGCACCCCAATTCAGTAAATTACCTTTTATATACTGAACACAATTGAAAGGTGACATAAATGGAAAGAAATACTTACTGAAAGCAAAATAGTACAAGGTGTGACTAAATATAAAATGGCACAAAAAATACACATTTTTAATTATATGATTAAATAGGGCATATGATGTAAAAATGAAAACATGTAGAAGCAAGAAAAAAATCACAAATTAAGATTATCACGTATATTATGAATAAAAGAATATGCCTGTTGTAAAATTATTGAAAATGTATGAAAAGCAGTGTGTACAAATTTACCATAGGTACCTTTACAACAATTTATTGAGTCTTTACTTATTTATTTTAACATCAGAATGAAATAAAGGATAACCTGTTGTTAGGGTCTGCGGAACGCACCTAATAAATAATGTAGAGAGGTGCGTTCACAGCCCGGGGTCCACAGTGCAGGCAGAGCCTGCTGCTAGTAAGATGGCATAAGTAGCGAACTCTGTTATCCCGCAGAGTAGCTAAAATAAATGCCGTAGCGCGCTGTGGCAGATAGTGCGAATTCTGTTAATCCACAGAGCCGCTAGCGGGAATGCCGCAGCGCTATATGGTGATATAAGCGAACTCTGTTACACACAGAGTCGCTGAGGTAAAGACGCAGAGATAGGTACTGTGTCCTGTTAACCCCACAGGGATACACAGATAACTACTGTGCGGATAGCAGTCCGTGATTATGCAGACAGCAATGCAATCAAGCAATCTCCTCACCGGAGAAGCCGGTATTCTAGGGGCTTATTTCAGCCAAGCACTAACCACGTGCACCCAAATCTCCTCACCGGAGGTGCCGGTATTCTAGGGGCTTATTTCAGCTGAGCCCTAACCACATGCGTGCATGATCACACTGGCGCAAAGCACATAATGCAAATGATCCTAGTGCACGGCCGTGCGGTAAGGACAGCCTTTTATAGCAGCCACGAGAAAAAGACCTTTCAGGAAAGACCAATGGAAAGCTGCTTCAGAACATCAACAGTCACAGGACCTTCCTAAAGGACCAATAGGAGTGGCAGCTGTGTCTGAGCATGTGACCCCTGATCTCCAATGGAGATCTTGCCCTGGGCATGCTCAGATGAAGCAACAAAAGACTTAGATCCCAAATCTGCCTGCTCCAACACTGGTTGCAGCAGCAAGTCTCTGCACAGTACTGGGCCGGGCAAGACGCTGGGACCGACGTCTCTGCTGAGCAGGAACCACTGCGGCCTGAAACAGATGGGGACCGCAGCAGGAACAGCTCGAGATTCCCCCTGTGCAGGAGTGGGAACTCGAACCCTAACACCTGTAGTAAGAAGCTGAGCGTTTGTGATCTCCGCCGGGTGTCAGCTGATTTTAACAGCTGACACCGGCACTGCTCTTGGCACTTTAACCCCCTAAATGTTGTGATACAATTTGATTGTAGCATTCTGGGAGCAGGCATAAGTAAGACAGCCCCTCTGTCCCTGGATCGGAGACCCTGCAATGTCACCACCATGTTTTTTTTTTAAAAAAGCTAAAAAAAAGTTTTAAAAACTTGTATTTAAAAATATAAAAAAATAAAAAAGTACAAAAAATCAAAATATATTGTACCCATAAATAAATATTTTTATGAAAAAAATATGAACAATAAAAGTACATATATTTAGTATCGCCGCTTTCTGAATGACCCAACTTATGAAACTAGTCCCACTAGTTAACCCCTTTAGTGAACATCAAAAAAATAAATAAAAAAAGCAAAAAAACAATACTTTATCTTCATACCACCAAACAAAAAGTGGAATAAAACTAGATAAGATGCCTATGAGTAAGGACGTAAAGTCCGAAACGCGTCAGTGTGCGGGGGATGTTTGCCCATTGACATTCTATGACATTTTTTTTTTTTACTTTTTACAAACAATGGATTAAATAAAAGACAAAATTTGAATTTTTATGGAAATCACCTGGCGCTGGTTTTTCCTTTTTTGTCTGCATTTACAAGTGGACTTCAGCCACATTGAACCTGGCACCTGTGATCCTGTGATTCTCTGGTGAGCACTGTGAAAATCCTTTTTCCCCTTTTCCCATGTTGATTTATTGCTGTAATCGCACCAACCAAAAATTGTGCCTAATCACTTATAATACACGAGGAGCGGAGTAAAAAATAAATTAACCAATTCCTCACCTGCTGTTTTGTTCATTCTGCCTCCCAAAGATTGCAGTAAGGCTCAGCGCACATTTATCCTACGCTCTGTGCTGAGCGCTTACACCAGGATTTCCATTTAAATCTCTGAAATACAGACGGAACTCCCTTTGGAAGATTACCTAAAATGAGGCAGATGGAGGCACTGTGGATGCCATAAGACCTGTGATCCCGCAGTGTCTGTCTTTTTAGGATTGCATAAAAATGCCATTGGCCACAGTTTTGTGCTCTTCTGAAAAGAAGGACAGTACTGAACAGAGGACAGATGGAGTCCAGAGTAACTCTGCTACCTTTTTATAGTGAATGGATCCCTCAGGGCTTTCATCTGAATCACGTCACTCAGATTTAGATGGAAACTCCAGAGTAAGTGCTCAGCATCGAGAGCCAGATAAATGTGATCCCAAACATTATGCAAAATGTTCCTAATAAAAGCTTGAACTCAATCCACAAAAAAAGCAAGTCCCCACTCTGGTCCGTCATCTGTCATTGGAAATATAGGGGGATTCCATGTTACTGGTAGTACAAAGGCTCTGGAAAAGCTAAATGGCTCCTCGCCCATCAAAAGAAATTCAGCAAATTCTGTGCTTGCAAATCCCAATGCCCCCTCCCTTCTGAGCCCCACAGTATACCTAAACCACTTATAGCATCCATATGTTTGGCATTTCTGAAGAAATGAGAGTCCACCTAACTTACTGGTTCATGTCTCCAGAAGCATGAGCTGGGTATAATGCGCTTGGTACTTGCTGCAGAAGCAGGAGGAGCTGATTTTCTGAACAAAATGATTTTGGATGGTAAGGGATGGACGTTATGACAACATAAAAAAAATTTGACTGCATTTACATAACGTTGAAGTCATCCGTAGTGTCTACAATGTCGGAGGAAATCCAGCCCCTTTTCAATATTAGAAGAATCAGCCTGTCTGCATTTTCCGTTGACAGGCGTGTGCACCTATCCATTATGATTGCGCTTGCCAAACTAAAAACCCAATCAGACAACACACTCACGACAGGGCAAGGCAGCACCTCCAAAGGCGTACAAGGAGAGGTCAGGCCAAGTGTGCAGATTGGACAACCAATAGTTAAAGGGCACTGAAGAATCAGGAAGGATGCTGGTGTGGTCACTTAAGTAGTCCTTCACCATCTTGGTCAAATTCTCCCTCCTCGTCATAGTTACATCCACAGATAGCCCTTGCTGATGGGACGGTCTTATGAAAAAGGCCCAGTTGGTGGACATTCCCCCCATGAGTTGCACTTGGTGTTTGTGGCCCTCACATGTAATACTTGTGGTCAAAAAGAGCCGGTACCCCTGCCACCAGCATTGTCTGAGTGTAACCTTTTGAGCAAGCCTTCCACTACAGCCCTCTGGCATGCATGCACCGAAAATGGCACGTCTGCTAGGACATTAGAGAAGCAAATTTCTCCTTGTACTGTAGGTCAAGAAAGGTGCACAGCAAGTATTTCATGGTGGACAAAATGTTTTTCACGGTGGACAAAATGTTTTTCACGGGAGGGTTTGGAAAAGGCATCTGGATATGAACTCTGCCATGTGTAGAAGAAAACAAAGAGTCAAATGTTTAGTGTCCTAATCAGAAAGAACAGTAACAATCCTCTCCTCACAATGCATAGCCTCCTCCTCTTCCTCCTTTTCAGGCCATCTATGCTGGACAGGCATGAAGCTGGGATTGGGTGTCCCCTCCATAGCGCAGAGCAAAAAATCCTGTTCCTTCTTCTCCTGTTCCTTATCATCACCCAATATGGCATGAGAATCCTGTATGAGACTGGGCTGTGTGATATCAGCCACTGAACAATCTTGCTCTATAGCCAACTGCTCAGCATTTAAAGCTTCCTTTTTCAGAATATGCAACGAACATTTTAACCCCTTAACGACCGCCGATACACCTTTTAACGGCGGTAGTTAACGGTACTTAAACCACAGCGCCGTTAAATAACAGCGCTGTGGAAAAAGTGTATAGCGCCCCCCAGAGTCGGATTTTCTCCGGGGTCTCAGCTGCCGGGGGTAGCCGAGACCCCAGAGAACATGATTCTGCTGTCCCTGGAATTAGAGTGGATGTCGCCAATTTTACGCCCATTGATTTTTTCCAAATTTTCATTAGCCCCAAAGTCCTAGAATTAATCGTCCACTAAACAAACCTATATGCCCGACAATACATTTCCCAAAAACCCACTGCCTTTCCTTCCCGTTCCTGGATCCCCACAAATGTCCCCAAAATAAAAAAAAATTTAGGCCTTACCCTGAATATGGGTTTAGTAAAAAAAAACACACTCCGCTCTTACTGGGCAACAAAAGCTGTCCATAGCACCTCTGTATTTGCAGCCGTCATGTCCCGAGTCCGTTACGAAGCCTTGATGAGATTCCTCCTCTTCAGTGACAATTCCCAAGCCTCCCCAAGAACTGACCCCTATTATGATCGGCTAAATAAATTGAGACCCCTAATTTTCCTCCTACAAACTTCATTTCTAAATTCCTATACCCAAGAGAAAAATATGGCAGTAGACAAGTCCTTGATGAGCTACAAGGGCCGTCTGTCATTCCACCAATTTATCCCCTCCAAGCGTGCCAAATACGGAATCAAATTATACAAAACGTGTGAAAGCTCATCAGGGTACACTTCCACCTTCCTTATTTATGAAGGTAGGGACCGCCAAATAAACCCCCCAAACTGCCTCCAGACAATTGGCATCCCAGGCAAAATTGTCTGGGAGCTAATGACGCCCTTTCTAAATCAAGGGTACCATGTGTATATGGACAACTATTATACAAGCGTCCCCCTATATAAATCCCTCCACGCTGCAAATACAGGGGCCTGTGGGACAGTCAGAGTGGGGTTTCTGTCACAGTTGGTGTCCAGACATTTGGAGAAGGGGACGTCATTCTCACTCGCAAGTGACCAACTTCTTGTAGTGAAGTTGAATCACAGGAAGGATGTCTACATGCTAACCACACTGCATGCGGACACCACTGTGACGTTCAGAAAGAGGGGTGCCACCGTGGACAAGGAAAAACCGGTCTGCATCACAGACTATAATAAATTTATGGGCAGCTGTTATGTTTTGGTAGCTGAGGAGAATAAGCAAAAACGGCAATACACCAGAGAGGCTGGAACCTATTGGATTGCAGTAACCTGAACTAACCACAACAACTAGAGGTAGCCGTGGAGCGTTCCTACGTTGATCCTAGACGCCTCGTCACAGCCTGAGAGATAACTACACCTAAAGGCAGAAAGATGAAAGCTATCTGCCCCAGAGCAGATCTCCAAAGAAAATAGGAAGCCCCCAAACATGTAATGGCGGTTAGACAAGAAGAAGCTCGGACACAGACAGAAAATAGAATGAGCAAACGCTGGGGCCCAATCTGTCTAGACAGAAAAGTACAGGAAAGGATACTCACTGCAATCCAAAAAACCCTAAAAAATACCAACTCTTCTGATTGCAAAAACACCTGAGATCACACGATCTCTAACACCTAAATCAGATCTCTGGTGTAACAAAACTAAAGGCTGGGTCTCACATAGCGATACACCAGCGATCCCGACAATGATCAGGATCACTGGTGTATCGCTACATTATCGCTGCTGAGCTGCCAAACAGGCAGCTCAGGCAGCGATCAGTACAAGCGACACTAACGGGTAACATCGCTTAGTTACCCACAGTGTACCTTGGATACCAGCGCCCTGATGTAGGGAGCTGGTAACCAAGGTACACATCGGGTTTCCAGGCGCTGCGAGGTGCCTGGAAACCCGCTGTGTACCTTGGTTACCAGCTCCCTGCTTCAGGGAGCTGGTATCCAAGGTACACAGCGGGTTTCTAGGCACAGCCCCGCGCCTGGAAACCCACTGTGTACCTTGGTTACCAGCAGATCGCTGGTCTCCCGCCTCTCACACGCAGCGATGCGTGCCTGTCAGCGGGAGACCAGCGATCAAAAAAATGTCCTGGCCTTTCAGCGACGATCAGCGATACCCGGCAGGGGGGCTGATCATCACTGAATGTCACACACAGCGATATCGCTGGTGAGCTGGCTGCTGCGTCACAAAACTAGTGACTCAGCAGCGATCTCGCTAGCGAGATCGCTGTGTGAGATGGGGGCTTAAGTCGCAGCCACTGGAAAAAAAAGGAAAAAGCAAATGAACAAACAACAGTGGCTCCAGATAAACTGAGAGGAGCACAAGCCCCCGGAGGGGACCTGGCTGACCTCCACAGAAGTGCAGGGAACAATGCAAAAAGCAAGCACAAAAATAAAAGCAGAAAATATCTTATCTGATAGCAGAAGATGAAGGCAAGACTCAGCAAACTTCCAAATGAACCAGAACCACAATTGAGACAAGAGCAATAGATCACCGGCAACCATCATGGGAGGGAACTTCCCTTATATCAGACCAGTCCGTGATCCCAGATTGCCATTCCTCGCTCTGAAAGGTTCAGTACTGTCTGTAACCACCAGAGGGAGCCTCTGCTCAGAAACCATCTCTAGCACATTCATAACAGGCGGCGTTGACTTATCAGACAAGGTTCTACAACCATACCTGGTCAAACGGAAGACCAGGGCCTGATACAAAAATGTGGCAATCTACCTTATTCAAACTGCCACATACAACAGCTTTGTCCTGTATAAAAAATCCAAGGACCCCTTACATTTCTCCAGTTTCAGGACAAAATTATTGAGGGCCTCATGTTTGAGTCAATGGCACCGGGGGGAAGCCTTCGAGTCTGAGGATTCCCGGAGACTTGCAGAGCGCCATTTTCCTCACCCTGTCCCTGTCACTCCGACCCAAAGGTATAATAATACACCAGAGAGGCTGGAACCCATTGGATTGCAGTAACCTGAACTAACCACACAAGTAGAGGTAGCCGTGGAGCGTTCCTACGTTGATCCTAGACGCCTCGTCACAGCCTGAGAGATAACTACACCTAAAGGCAGAAAGATGAAAGCTATCTGCCCCGGAGCAGATCCCCAAAGAAAATAGGAAGCCACCCAAACATGTAATGGCGGTTAGACAAGAAGATAGCACGGACACAGACAGAAAATAGAATGAGCAAACGTTGGGGCCCAATCTGTCTAGACAGAAAAGTACAGGAAAGAATTCTTACTGCAATCCAACAAAAACCCTAAAAAATACCAGCACTTTTGATTGCCAAAAAACCTGAGATCACACGATCTCTACCACCTAAATCAGATCTCTGGTGTAACAAAACAAAGCCGCAGCCACTGAAAAAACAGGAAAAAGCAAATGAACAAATAACAGTGGCTACAGATAAATTGAGAGGAGCTCAGGCCCCAGGAGGGGACCCGGCTGACCTCCACAAAAGTGCAGAAAACTATGCAAAAAGCAAGCACAAAAAGAAAAGCAGAAAATATCTTATCTGAAAGCAGCAGGTGCAGGAAAGACTCCAGCAAACTTCCAAATGAACCAGGAACCACAATTGAGACAAGAACAATTGATCACCGGTGACCATCATGGGAGGGAACCTCCCTTATATCAGTCCAGTCAGTGAACCCAGATTGCCATTCCTCTCGGAAAGGTTCAGTACTGTCTGTAACCACCAGAGGGAGCCTCTGCTCAGAAACCATCTCTAGCACATTCACAACACCAAACTATTATTCCAACAAATTTTCATCCATGTACCCACGTCTGTACACCCCAGAGTGTGGAGCCCACAAATGTTCTTGAAAAGTCATGTCATCTGAAAATTACTTCTAGGACTTGATCGATCACATACCAAACTACTATTCCAACAAATTCTCGTCCACGTACCCACGTCTGTACACTCCAGAGTGTGGACACCACAAATGTTCCTGAAAAGGCAGGTCATCTGAAAATTAATTCTAGGACTTGATTACTCACAAACATTTTTGACCATTTATCTAACTTTGACTGGTTTTACGACTGTCTTGCTACACAAAACTTTGGCTTCCATTTCTATTACTTATATTTATGATGATGATACGGGCATGATCATTTTATTGGAGGATTTCTAAAAATGAGGAAGTTCCGTACTTATACACTATGGGCTTTACTGTATGGTTCTTGCCGAACCTCTGGTACCAGACAATACTTTACAGATTCTGTAAGGGATTGGTTGTATTGTGCATATACTGGTTTTCACCTTGGCGGGTGGGAGCTTGCTATGGTGTACCACGTCTATTGTCACATTCGTCTCTCATATAGGGATTGATGGAACTAAAAAGGACATTGTTTGACCAGTCTCTGAAAGTGTCTGCCATTCTAGCCCTGATCGTGTTCTTTCATCTTTGGAACAAACTCAGCTTTGCCACATAGTTGGCTGCATTTTCCTCCACATTTTGCCCATCATTCCAGTACAGTTTATTCTTCCTGCAACAATATACGAAAACGCGGGACAACTGTTTTGCTAGCAGGACCAAATATTATAATCAGCCAATGTATTTTTAGGAGCCTGCCTCCCTCTGTGAGTAATAAAGCCAAAATAAAGCCAAATTTATCACATTGTCCCCTGTTATGATTTAGTAGCTGAGGAGAGCAGGCAAAAACGGCAATACACCAGAGAGGTTGGAATCTACTGGATTGCAGTACCCTGACTAACCACCACAACTAAAGGCAGCCGTGGAGCGTTCCTACGTTGGTCCTAGACGCCTCGTCACAGCCTGAGAGGTTAACTACACCTAAAGATAGAATGAGGAAAGCTATCTGCCCCGGAGCAGATCCCCAAAGAACATAGGAAGCCCCCAAACATGTAATGGCGGTTAGACAAGAGGAAATACACTCACAGACAGAAAATAGTATGAGCAAACGTTGGGGCCCAAACTACCTGGACAGAAAAGGATAGGAAGGACACTTACTGCAAGCCAAAAAACCCTAAAAAATACCAACTCTACTAATTGCAAAAACACCTCTGAGATCACACGACCTCTACCACCTAAATTAGTTCTCTGGTGTCACAAAACTAAGCCGCAGCCACTGAAAAAACTGGAAAAGGCAAATGAACAAATAACAGTGGCTCAGATAAACTGAGAGGAGCACAAGCCCCCGGAGGGGACCTGGCTGACCTCCACAGAAGTGCAGGGAACAATGCAAAAAGCAAGCACAAAAATAAAAGCAGAAAATATCTTTTCTGATAGCAGAAGATGCAGGCAAGACTCAGCAAGCTTCCAAGTGAACCAGGAACAACAGTTGAGACAAGAACAATTGATCACCGGCTACCATGATGGGAGGGAACCTCCCTTATATAAGACCAGTCTGTAACTCCTGATTGCCAATCCTCATTGAATGGTTCAGTACTGTTTGTAACCACCAGAGGGAGCTTCTGCTCAGAATTCATTTCTAACACATTCACAACAGTACCCCCCCCTTGAGGAGGGGTCACCGAACCCTCATTTGGGCAACCAGGTTGGTCAAGATGAGCTCTGTGATACGCATGGATCAGTCTTCTAGCATGGATGTCCGAAGCAAACACCCAAGAATTGTCCTCCTGACCATAACCTCTCCATTAACCAAATACTGGCGTTTCCGTCTAGAAAAATGAGAATCCAATATTTTCTCAGCCACATATTCCAGATTGCCCTCAACCAAAACAGGGTCAGGAGGCGCAGCCATAGGAACCACTGGCTCGACAAACCTCTTCAATAAGGACTTTTGGAACACGTTATGGATCTTAAATGTCCCCGGAAGAAGCAAACGAAAGGAAACAGGATTAAGAATCTCCAAGATCTTATAAGGTCCAATGAACCTAGGCTTAAACTTAGGAGATGCAACTCTCATAGGGATATTTCTTGAGGACAACCAGACCAAGTCCCCCACTTCAAACCGAGGACCATCAGTCCTATGCTGGTTGGCAAACCGCTGGGCCCTCTCCTGAGAGAGGGACAACCTCTCCACTACCTGGTCCCAAATCTGCTGCATACGCTCCACAACAGAGTCAACACCTGGACAGACAGAAGCCTCCGTCTGTCCCGAAGAAAATCGAGGGTGAAACCCAAAATTGCAGAAAAATGGAGACAGCAAAGTGGCAGAGCTAGCCCTAATATTAAGAGCAAACTCAGCCAAAGGCAAAAAAGAGACCCAGTCATCTTGATCAGCAGACACAAAGCATCTCAGATAAGTCTCCAATGTCTGGTTTGTTCTCTCAGTTTGTCCATTGGTCTGAGGATGAAAAGCAGAGGAGAAAGACAATTGAACACCAAGTTTAGAACAAAAAGTCCTCCAAAATCTGGAAACAAACTGGACTCCTCTGTCAGACACAATGCTCTCAGGAATGCCGTGTAACCGAACCACGTGCTGAAGGAACAAAGGCACCAATTCGGAGGAGGAAGGCAACTTAAGTAATGGCACAAGATGTATCATTTTGGAAAACCTATCACAAATCACCCAGATAACGGTCATTCTCTGAGAAACAGGGAGGTTGGAAATGAAATCCATAGAGATATGGGTCCATGGTCTCTTGGGCACAGGCAATGGCATCAACAAACCATTAGAGCGAGAGCAAGGCTTGGAGCGAGAGCAAGTCCCGCAGGACTGCACAAATTCACTGACGTCACGAGACAAAGTAGGCCACCAAAAGGACCGACTAACCAAGTCTCTGGTACCAAAAATTCCGGGATGACCGGCCAACGCGGAACAATGAATCTCAGACATCACACTCTTTTTCCACCGGTCTGGGACAAACAATTTCCCAACAGGGCAGCGCTCAGGTTTATCCTCCTGACACCCTTCCAGAGCCAGTCTCAAATTGGGCGAGATGGCGGAAAGAACTACACCCTCTTTCAAAATAACAGCAGGATCAGATAAACTCAGGAGAGTCCGCAAGGAAACTCCTCGAGAGGGCATCCGCCTTAACATTCTTAGTGCCAGGAAGAAAGGAAACCACAAAATTAAAACGTGTGAAAAACAAGGCCCACCTGGCCTGTCTAGGATTAAGTCGCTTGGCTGATTCCAGATAAACCAGATTCTTATGGTCCGTGAGGACCACCACCTGATGTTTGGCTCCCTCCAGCCAATGTCTCCACTCTTCAAAAGCCCACTTCATGGCCAATAACTCCCGATTACCCACGTCATAATTACGTTCAGTTGGAGAAAATTTTCGAGAGAAAAAGGCACAAGGGTTACTTTTAGAGGTCTCTGGATCTCTTTGGGACAAAACGGCACCTGCCCCAATTTCAGAGGCATCAACCTCCACCTGAAATGGCAAAGAAACATCAGGCTGCCGTAGAACAGGAGCAGAAGTGAATCTCTGCTTAAGTTCCTGAAACGCAGAGACTGCCTCAGGAGGCCAATTCACCACATCAGAACCCTTTTTGGTCAAATCAGTCAATGGTTTAACAATAATAGAGAAATTACCAATAAATTTACGATAAAAATTGGCAAAACCCAAGAATCTCTGAAGAGCCTTTAATGAAGTAGGTTGGACCCAATCACAGATGGCCTGAACCTTGACTGGTTCCATTTCAATAACAGACGGAGACAAAATGAATCCCAGAAATGAGATCCTCTGTACGCCAAAAAGACACTTTGATTCCTTCACATACAGAGTATTCTCTCTCAAAATCTGGAACACAGTCCGAACATGTTTCACATGAGAGTCCCAGTCATTGGAAAAAATCAAGATATCATCCAAATAAACAATCAGAAATTTATCCACAAAATCCCTGAAAATGTCATTCATGAAGGACTGGAAGACGGAATGAGCATTAGTGTGCCCAAAGGGCATTACTAGGTACTCAAAATGCCCCTCTGGGGTATTAAACGCCATCTTCCATTCATCCCCGTGCTTAATGCGAATAAGGTTATACGCCCCCCTGAGGTCAAGCTTGGTAAACCAAGTAGCACTTTTCACCCTGGAAAACAGGTCAGAAATCAAGGGTAACGGATATTGATATTTCACAGTGATATTGTTCAAGAGACGATAATCAATACACGGCCTTAATGAACCATCCTTTTTGGCCACAAAGAAAAAACCGGCACCCAAGGGTGAAGAGGATGGTCTGATATGACCCTTCTCCAATGACTCCTTGACATAAGACCGCATAGCGTCATGTTCAGGTACAGACAAGTTAAAAAGGCGACCTTTAGGGAATTTACTACCAGGCACTAATTCAATAGCGCAGTCATAGCTCCTATGGGGGGGCAAGGATGCAGATTTACTTTAGCTAAACACATCAGAAAAATCAGTCAAAAATTCAGGAACATCCTGAGCCTGGGGAGAGGCAGAAAAAACAGGAGTGTTGGCATTAACACATTGGCAGCCCCAACTGGTCACAGACACAGATTTCCAATCCAAAACAGGATTATGAGACTGTAACCAAGGGAAACCCAGTACAATAATGTCATGCAGATTATAAAGCACCAAAAATTTGCAACTCTCCTGATGATCAGGTTCAACCCTCATTATCACCTGAGTAGAGAACTGGGGTTTATTCTCAGCCAAAGGGGTAGAATCAATCCCCAGTAGGGGATTAGACTTCCGTAGGGGTATCAAGGGAAACCCACAACGTTTAGCAAAATCAAAATCCATCAGGTTAATAGCTGCTCCCGAATCAACAAAAGCCTGAGCAGAAAATGTGGACAGGGAGCAAATCAGGGTAACAGTCAACAGAAATTTAGTCTGAACACTACCCAAGACAACTGAGCGTGCAAAACGTCTTCGCCGCTTAGGGCAGACTGAAATAGCATGAGAGGCATCACCATAGTAGAAACATAACCCATTGCGTTTTCTAAACTCATGACGCTGTGTCCCAGAAGCCACTCTATCACACTGCATGGACTCAGAAGCTGGTTCACAAGGCAACACTATTCCACGCATATCTCTACGCTCACGCAAACGTCTGTCAATTTGAATCGCTAATGACATAGAATCATTGAGACCAGAGGGAGCAGGGAAACCCACCAAAACATCTTTTACATTCTCTGACAGACCCTTCCGAAAAAGGGCTGCCAAAGCATCATCATTCCATTTGGTCAGGACTGCCCACTTTCGGAATTTCTGACAGTACAACTCAGAGCCTCAAGCCCCTGATTTAATGCCAACAAAGTTTTTTCAGCTTGATCAGTGACATTAGGTTCATCGTACAATAACCCCAGAGCCAGAAAAAATGCATCAACATTACTCAAAACAGGGTCCCCAGGTGTCAGGGAAAAAGCCCAATCCTGAGGATCGCCGCGCAGGAGAGAGATGACAATTTGAACCTGCTGTGCTGCGTTCCCTGAGGACTTAGATTTTAAGGCAAAACACAACTTACAGTTATTTTTGAAATTCAGAAATTTAGCTCGATCCCCCAAAAACAAATCTGGCATGGGGATCCTAGGTTCCACAACCGGCAACCTAGTAAGATAGGTAGCAATACTCCGAACTTCAGTGGCAAGCTGATCCACACGGCCAGACAACTGTGCAAACTCCATTGAGAGAAAAAAAAATCCTCCTCAGCACCCAGAGAAAAAGAGGGAAAAAAAAAATGCAACAAACAGAAAAAAAAAAAAAAAAAATCTCTGACAACTCTGACAACTTTCTTCTTTCCACACTTTTTTTTTTCCCTTCTGTGAGCACCATATAATTTTCAGTTTGGCCGGTGATACTGTTATGATTTAGTAGCTAAGGAGAGCAGGCAAAAACAGCAATACACCAGAGAGGTTGGAATCTACTGGATTGCAGTACCCTGACTAACCACCACAACTAAAGGCAGCCGTGGAGCATTCCTACGTTGGTCCTAGACGCCTCGTCACAGCCTGAGAGGTTAACTACACCTAAAGATAGAAAGAGGAAAGCTATCTGCCCCGGAGCAAATCCCCAAAGAACATAGGAAGCCCCCAAACATGTAATGGCGGTTAGACAAGAGGAAATACACACACAGACAGAAAATAGTATGAGCAAACGTTGGGGCCCAAACTACCTGGACAGAAAAGGATAGGAAGGACACTTACTGCAAGCCAAAAAACCCTAAAAAATACCAACTCTACTAATTGCAAAAACACCTGAGATCACACGACATCTACCACCTAAATTAGTTCTCTGGTGTCACAAAACTAAGCGCAGCCACTGAAAAAACTGGAAAAGGCAAATGAACAAATAACAGTGGCTCAGATAAACTGAGAGGAGCACAAGCCCCCGGAGGGGACCTGGCTGACCTCCACAGAAGTGCAGGGAACAATGCAAAAAGCAAGCACAAAAATAAAAGCAGAAATTATCTTATCTGATAGCAGAAGATGCAGGCAAGACTCAGCAAGCTTCCAAGTGAACCAGGAACAACAGTTGAGACAAGAACAATTGATCACCGGCAAACATGATGGGAGGGAACCTCCCTTATATAAGACCAGTCTGTAACTCCTGATTGCCAATCCTCATTGAATGGTTCAGTACTGTTTGTAACCACCAGAGGGAGCTTCTGCTCAGAATTCATTTCTAACACATTCACAACAGTCCCCCTTTCTGTCTGAGCACTACAGTTTGTCCAAACATAAATTTTTGACTACATATGGGATATCGCCAGTCTCATATGAAAATGGGTAACAAATTGTGGGGACCACTTTTTGGTGTAATCTCTGACAAAAATGAGAAATTCAGGTCTAAAACAAGATTTTTGTGGAAAAAATTAACTTTTTCAATATGACGACCTAATGTTGTCAAATTCTGTGTCATACCTGTGAGTTAAAATTGCTCAATGTACCCCTGGATAAAATCTTTGAGGGGTGTAGTTATCAAAATGGGTCAGTTTTGGGGGGTTACTGCTGTTTAGGCAAATGTCCAAACCCGACATGGCATCCGCTCTCACAATTTTGAGATTAAAAGTCAAACGGTGCTCCTTCCCTTTCCGAGCTCTACCGTGCATCCAAACAGAGGTTTACCCCCACATATGGGGTATCAGCATACTCAGGACAAATAGCACAACAACTTTTGGGGTCCAATTCTCTTGCTAGCCTTGTTAAAATAAAAAATTGGGGGCAAAAAGATCACTTTTGTGAAAAAAATATGATTTTTTATTTTTACGGCTCTACGTTCTAAACTTCTGTGAAGCACTTCGGGATTCAAAGTGCTCACCACACATTTATATAAGTTCCTTACGGGGTCTAGTTTCCAAAATGTTGTCACTTGAGGGGGGTTTCCACTGTTTAGGCACATCCTGGGCTCTACAAACGCAACATGGCATCCAATCTCAATTCCAGCCAATTCTGCGTTGAAAAAGTCAAACGGCGCTTCTTCCCTTCTGAGCTCTACCGTGCACCCAAACAGAGGTTTACCCCCACATATGGAGTATCAATATACTCAAGACAAACTGCACAGCAACTTTTGGGGTCCAATTCCTCTTGATAACCTTGTTAAAATAGAAAATTGGGGGCAAAAGATCACTTTTGTGAAAAAAATATGTTTTGTTTTTACAGCTCCACGTTATAAACTTCTGTGAAGCACTTGGGGTTCAAAGTGCTCACCACACATCTAGATAAGTTCCTTAGGGGGTCTAGTTTCCAAAATAGTGTCACTTGTGGGGGATTTCCACTGTTTAGGCAGTGCAAACGCAACATGGCGTCCAATCTCAATTCCAGTCAATTCTTCTTTGAACAAGTCAAACGGCGCTCCTTCCCTTCAGAGCTATGGTTTACCCCCACATATGGGGTATTTGCGTATTCAGAAGAAATTGCCCAACAAATTTTATGGTTCATTTTCTCTTTTAATACTTGTGAAAATAAAAAAAAATGGTTCTGAAGTAAATTTTTTAAAAAAAAAGTTAAATGTTAATTTTTTCCTTCCACAATGCTTCAGTTCCTGTGACGCATGTAAAGGGTTAATAAACTTCTTGAATGTGGTTTTGAGCACCGTGAGGGGTCCAGTTTTTATAATGGTGTCACTTTTGGGTATTTTCTGTCATGTACACTCCTCAAAGTGGCTTTAAATATGATGTGGTCCCTGAAGTAAATGGATTTTTAAATTTTGTTGATAAAAATGAGAATTCGCTTTTCAAATTTAACCCTTATAACTTCCTAACAAAAAAAATTTTGTTTCCAAAATTGTGCTCATGTAAAGTAGACATGTGGGTAATGTTATTTATTAAGCATTTTGTGTGACATATCTCTGATTTAAGGGCATAAAAATTTAAAGTTTCAAAATTTAAAAATTTTTAAATTGTGTCATATTTCCTTTTTTTAAAAACACAAGTCATATCGAATAAATGTTACCACTAGCATGAAGTACAATATGTCAAGAAAAAACATTCTCAGAATCAGCAGGATCCGTTAAAGCGTTCCAGAGTTATAGCCTCATAAATTGACAGTGGTCAGAATTGTAAAAATTGGCCTGGTCATTAAGTTGCAAAATGGCTCTGTCACTAAGGGGTTAATAGACAGAGCAGTGGGATGGTTATGTGCATAATAGCATCATTAGCGTTCAACCATCTTGGTGCAGTACTCAAAGTTTTGAAGAACCTCACATAGGTCAGCGATCCACATCCACTCAGCAGTTGTTACTTGTGGGGGTTGAGTGTTACTCTGATGAGCATTGAGAAGCTGGAATTCAGAGACTGCCCTCTGCTGCTCACTAAGCCTTGCCAACATATGGAAGGTCAAATTCCAGCTTTTGGGCAGGTCACAAATCAGTCGACGATGAGGCAAATTAAAGCGTTGCTGCAGCAAAATTAGTGTGGCGACAGCCTGAGATGACTTTTGGAAATGTGTGATGACACGGCGTACCTTGGCAAGTAGGTGAGGCAAGTCAGGGTATGTTTTTAAAAACCGCTGTACAACCAAGTTCAGCACGAGGGCCATGCAAGGAACATGTACCAGATTGCCGAGCTTTAAAGCCGCCACCAAGTTACGCCCATTATCGCTCATGATCAGACCTGGTTGGAGGTTCAGCAAGGAGAGCCACTGATCAGTCTGTTCTTTTATCCCTTTCAACAGCTCAACTGCATTGTGGGCTTTATCACATAAACAGATGAGCTTCAGCAAAGCATGCTGCCGCTTTGCCAAGGCAGTGCTGCAGATTTCCCAGCTTGGGAGTAATGGGGAGGCTCCTCTTGTGATGATGATGAGGAGGAGAGACAGGAATTGGAATATGAGGAGACTGAAACCCTAATGGAAGTTGGGCCCACTATTCTTGGTGTAGGTAAGATGTTTGATATCCCAGTCTCTGAATCTGTTCCAGACTCCACCAGGTTAACCTAGTGTGCCATCAGGGAAATGTATCGTCCCTTTCCACAAAAACTTTCCACGTGTCAGTGGTTAGGTGGACCTTCCCTGTGACTGAGTTGGCCAGAGCACGGATGATATTGTGTAACACGTGCTTAGGTAACGCGGGGATGGCACACCGGGATAAATAGTGTTGGCTGGGAATCGAGTACCGTGGGGCTGCCACCACCAAGAGGTCGCGGAAAGACAAGTTGAAACGGAACATTTCCAGGGCTAGCAATCTGGCAATGTGGGTGTTTCACGTTTGGGCCTGTGGGTGGGTGGCTGGATATTTCTGCTTTCCTGTAAATGTCTGGAGCAGGGACAACTGAACAATGCACTGGGACATCAAGGTGGACATGGTTGCTGACTGTTGTGTGTGTGCAACCGCTGGTTGTGTGCAGGAGGCATCAGCGCCTGCTTCATGGTTAGCAGATTGGGAAGGCCATAACACAGGGGAGGGGGCAGTGGTTTCACCCTCAGACAAAGATTTGGTACCTAGGCATTCAGCCCACCCACTGGGGTGCTTGGCTGTCATGTGCTTTTGCATGCTGATGGTGTTAATATTGGCAGTGTTCTTGCCTCTTCTTATCTTGGTTTGGCAAATGCTGCAAATTACAGTTGTTTTATCTCAAGGACTTTCAGAAAAAACTGCCATACAGGGGAACAACGCACTCTTGGACTGTTATCTAGCCGAGTGGGGGGGCTCCGTGGAATAGTTGACAGAGTTCTACCTCTGGGCAAACCACTTCCTCTTCTTGCCTGTTTTCTTGCTATGGATTCATCCTTCTCTGCACTGCTGTGCTCGCTAGGCGTGCCACCATGCCAGGTTGGATCAGTGGCCTCATCATCGACCATGTCATCTTCCAATTCCTCAATCTGATCCTCCTTCTGAGCTGTGATTTGAGGCTGACCTGATGGCAACTGTGCCTCATGATTATCCTCGACTTCTTCAGACATCAGCTGACATTCCCCAACATGCCTTTCTCCTGGGCGTGGGTGATCAAATGTTTGGGAATCTGTAATAATTCTGAAGGTACTATAGAATCTGATTGCGTAGGATAAAATGAATCTGAGACCAAAGTTGAAGGAAATAAACTGTATTTAACAAAGCAACATAAACTAACTGAGACAATCCTGAAATTATAGTGAAGTGCAGAAGACAAAACTGAAATGTCCAGCAACTATGATAGCGGGGGCGTGAATGCTAATACAAGCAAGTCCAGCAGTTATATGAAGCAAGAGTGAGACCGGCACTTATACGTGGTTGTCCAAAAATATGCAGACAGTGGAGCCGACACCTTTCATGGAACTCCAGAAATATGCAGGTTGTGTCAGCAAGGAGAAGGTTTTTCAATGTACTTCTTTTTGGGCTGAAAAGTACTGCTCAAGTCGAGCACTGCAGCCCGCACAAACACAGTCCAAAAAGTAATACTCAGATAATAATAATGTCAGAAATTCTTACAGACCACAGTAGAACCAGAAATATATAGCTCCTCTCCTTAAAAGTTTGGACAAAAGGTAACCACCGCCAGGATCAGAAAGCAGCACAGAGGACTGAAGGCAACTGGAATTGATGGGATTACCGAGTAAACCAGCAGCAGCAGGAACTCCAGAAGCAAGCCAGGAGGAAGCTCAGAAACCAACAGCAACAAAATACACAGGCTGTCATGAACACCGCACTGCACTTGCTCACTGAGCCAGTGCGCGTGTCCTGAGTAAAACAGACTGTACTCAAAGATACCTGTGGATCGGGGCAGCAGCAATGAAGATGCGTGCTTCAGACAAACAGGACCTGAAGGACGTGACCGCCAAGGGGCAGCGCCGGACACTGGTCTCTCAGAGGAAGCAGGAGCAGAGAGAGATTGTTTCAGGCCAGATATGACCTGAAGCACCTGACTGCGTGGCCTAAGCTCCAAAAGCTAGGAGCAGAAGGAAAACTCCTAGAAGGGTAACTGCGGGACAAAGTTACCAAGGGGCATAGACAGAACGGATAGTCAGAACGTAGCCAAAGGGTCATACACGGAGAGGGCAGCGCAGTACAAGAGAAGCAGACAGAGGGAAGTCAGGACGTAGCCAAGAGGTCATAAAACCAGAACGGGCAAATGCACAGTACCAAGACAGTAGACAAACTCACAACAAAGAGACAAACCGGGTCAAAACCAAACAAGCAACAAGATATCAGGCACAAGGCACAGGCACGCATGGGGTCAACTAACTCAGCTGGAGCAGGAGTAAAACTGACACCAGGTCAATTGGCAACTAAATAGCTGCCCTCTGCCAGAGAGAGGCAGAAACAATTAACCCCTGTCTGACCAGGATGGGACAAAGACAAAATCCCATCCTGGATCATGACACAGGCAAGGAGTGTTTCCCGACCTGAACTTAAATAACAGAATTGACAAGATGTTCAGGGACAGGGCGAAGAACCAGACTCTATCTTGGGCGAGGGCAAAACAGGCTCCATGGAACATCCGGATACCTTACATTACTCCCACCTTAGGAGCGGCCTCAGGACGATCCAGGGCCAGGTTTCCCAGGATGTTTCTGATGAAACAGAGCAATCTTTTGAGGAGCACAGATATTACTCACAGGTTCCCAGGAGTTCTCCACTGACCAATATCCTTGCCACTTAATGAGGCACTGCAGCTGATTCCTGTGGATCCTGAAGTCCAGAATCTCCTCCACAACAAATTGTTCTTGCCTGTCCACCAACACAGGCTGAGGAGGAGGTGTAATACGACCCTGAAAAGTATTTGGATACACAGGTTTTAATAAGGAGACATGGAACACAGGATGTACCTTCATGGTCCTTGGTAACTTCAGACAGCAGGCAACAGAGCTCACGACACCAGAGATCTTGAATGGACTGATTAATTTTTGTCACAGCTTCTGTGATGGAACATTCAATTTCAAGTTCTTAGTGGCTAACCACACAGATTCTCCTACCTTAAACATGGGTGTAGGTCTCCGGAACCTATCGGCAGATCTTTTTTCTCTCCTGTGCAGTAGATAGCGATTCCTTCAGAGTTTCCAGATTCTGTTTCATCACCGCCAACCTCTCATCAACTGCAGGCACCGGGCATCGATCGGGGATCTGGGAAAAATGCTAGGATGATAACCCAGGTTGGCAAAGATGGGTGTAACCTTAGTAGATGCACTCTGCGTGTTATTGTTAGAGAACTCTGCTAGAGGGAGCAACTCCAACCAGTCATCCTGCGAGTGACTGATAGAGAACCGAAGATACTTCTCCAGAGTCTAATTAGTCCGTTCCATCTGTCCATTAGTGTGAGGATGATATGTTGAAGACAGACTTAACACCAAGCACAAAACAGAAACCCTTCCAGAATCTGGACGTAAACTGCACTCCCCGATCAGAGATGATTTCATCTGGAACTCCATGCAGTCGGAACACATTCTGAATGACCAGCTCTACCATCTACTTAGCTGAGGAAAGACCAGTACAAGCAATGAAGTGGGCAGCTGTAGCAAGGCGATCTACTACAACCAGGATAGAGTTCTTTCCCTCAGAGGTAGGCAATTCCACTATAAAGTAAATAGAGATAGACCCCGAAGGCCAAGAAGGAATGGGTAGTGGTTGCAACAATCCAGTAGGTGACACATGAGGAGTCTTAAAGCGTGCACATACCTCACAAGTGAGAACGTAGCTCTTCACGTCCCTCAGACAGGTAGGCCACCAAAAGAAACGGCTCAGGAACTCCTGTGACTTCTGTACCCTCCGATGACCAGTCAACTTAGAGTCATGGATAAACTTGAGGACCTGCAGCCTTACGACCTCCGGAACGTATAAACGTCAATTCCGGACCCATGTACAGTCCCTGACAGAAGTTATGTCGCTTATCCATGTTATGTAAATCAAAGCTTATAACCTGACGTTAAATTCATCCATTGGTTTTATAAATTACTCTTTTGAAAGCTGAAACCCTCCCAAATTTGGTTTAGGTTAAGAAAATAAATTGGTATCAATGCTGAAATATTGATCATTTAATGAACACAGAATGGTCAGGTTTTGGCAAGACAAAAGTTTTGTTACCTGGTCATATAATGCACCCAATCCTAGTTTACATCCTCACCAGTGCTCAGTAAATGATCGGTTAATTAGTGGGTGTGTATAAAAAGAAACCCAGCACCCCAGACCTTCACTTGAACTGCAACTTGAGCTCTGACAACATGCCAAAAATCCACCCTGCGACCAAATTCTTGATTATCAAGAGGCTGAAGACCAGATCCACTGCAGAGGTGGCTGGCACCTTTGGTGTGTCTCAGCGTCAAGTACACAAAATTAAAAAAAGATTTGAAGAGACAGGAGATGGGTTTGACAAGCCCAGGTCCGGCAGACCCCGCAAGACAACTGCTCAGGAGGAACGTTTGTTTGTTAGAAAATCCAAAGCAAGCCCCTCTTCCACTGCAGCAGAACTCCAACAGGCCTGGTCACCTCAAGTCCCTGTGTCAACTAGAACAGTTTGTAGGATTCTGTCTTGAAATGGCCTCCATGGTCGACTCAGTGCCCAGAAGCCAGCACCAAGCAAAATGCAAATAAAAAACCATATGGCATTTGCAAAGTCCCATAGCCTGCTAAACAGATGAATGCTAGAAAAGTGTCAGAAGGTGGATTTCTCTGATGAATCTTCAGTAGAATTACACCACAGCCGCCGTAAATACTGCAGGAGACCTACTGGAGCCCATTTGGATCCAAAATACACCCAGAAAACAGTTTAATTTGGTGGTGGAAAGATCATGGTCTGGGGTTAAATTCAGTATGGGGTGCGCGAAACATTTGCAAGGTGGAAGGCAATATCAATAGCCTAAAATATCAAGAAGTATTAGCTACCTCTTACATTCCAAATCATAAAAGGGGTCAAATTTTGCAGCAGGATGGTGCTCAATCACATACATCCATCTCTAGAACAAAATTCCTCCAGGCAAAAAAAATCAAGGTGCTCAATGACTGGCCAGCCCAGTCACCAGATATGAACATCATTGAGCATGTTTGGGGTAGGATGAAACAGGAAGCTTGGAAGACAAAACCAAGGAATCTAGATGAACTCTGGGAGGTGTTGTGAATGGGTTTGAGATGAGTTCTGAGCAGAGGCTTCCTCTGGTGGTTACAAGCGGTGCTGGTCTGTCCAGTGAAGATTGTGAGGACTGGGAATCAGGTGTTACTGACTGGTCTTATATAAGGGAGTCACCTTCTCATCAGGGTTGCCGGTGATCAATTGTTCTGGTCTGAATCCTTCATTCCTGTTTCCCTTGTAGCCTGCTGTGTCGTGTCTGCATCTCCTGCTAACAGATAAGACATTTTCTTCTTTTTGTTTTTGTGCTATATTTTTGCATTTTGTCCTGCACTTCTGTGGGGGGCTTCAGGGTCCCCTCCGGGGGCTTTTGCCCTCTCAGTTTAGTTCAGCCACTGATGTTTGTACTTTTGCTTTTTCCAGTTTTTTCAGTGGCTGCTGTTTTGATTTTGTTACACCAGAGAACTAATTTAGGTGGAAGAGGTCGTGTGATCTCAGGTATTTTTGAAATTAGTAGAGTTGGTGCTTTTCAGGGTTTTCTGGGATTGCAGTAAGTACCCTTCCTATCCTTTTCTATTTAGATAGTTTGGGCCCCAGCGTTTGCTCATACTATTTTCTTTCTGTGTCAGTATTTCATCTTGTCTAACAGCCATTACATGTTTGGGGGCTTTCTATTATCTTTGGGGTTCTGCTCCGGGGCAGATAGCTTTCCTATTTCTATCTTTAGGTGTAATTAGTTTCTCAGGCTGTGACGAGGCGTCTAGGACCAACGTAGGAACGCTCCACGGCTGCCTCTAGTTGTGGTGGTTAGTCAGGGTACTGCAATCTCATAGATTCCAACTGCTCTGGTGTATTGCCTTTTTTACCTGCACTCCTCAGCTACAGAAACATAACAGTATCACCGGCCCAAAAATTGAAAATTGTATGGTACTCACAGAAGGGAAAAAATATTGTGAAAGAAAAAAGGTTGTCAGAGTTGTCAGAGATATTTTTCTGTTTATTAAACCAAAGAAAGAAAGGAGCATAGGTCTTATTACAAAAAATATCAAAATTTATTTATTAAAGTTTAAAATGCCAACAATAAAGGCCCAAAACAGAGGTATAACGAGGAAAAGGGGTCAGCTTCTGAGAGACGCACAGACTCAGCCTTACAATATGGGTAAGCAGGATACATGATTTGTTACTATATACTTTGTGGAGCCTACGCAATAGACAATTTTGGAACTATCCATGTTATATGACTATATTGATATGCTGGCCTCACATTTGAATCCTACCCTGGCGATGTATTAGTCTGTTGCTGTCTCTTATACCGACAGCTTTTCCTCGTTATACCTCTGTTTTGGGCCTTTATTGTTGGCATTTTAAACTTTAATAAATAAATTTTGATATTTTTTGTAATAAGACCTATGCTCCTTTCTTTCTTTGGTTTAATATAATTTTGGGAGTTTTCTTCTGCTCTGATCGGCTTTGGGGCCGATACATTTTCGGGGTGAGCATATATTCACCATTGATTATTTGATTGTTATTTTTATGACTTTTCGCTTTAATATTTTTCTGTTTGTTGCATTTTTTTCCCTCTGTATCTCTGGGTGCTGAGGAGGATCTTTTCTCCCAATGGAGTTTGCACAGTTGTCTGGCCGTGTGGATCAGCTTGCCACTGAGGTTCAGAGTATTGCTGCATATCTTGCTAGGTTGCCTGTTGTGGAACCTAGGATTCCCATGCCAGATTTGTTTTTAGGGGATCGAGCTAAGTTTCAGAATTTCAAAAATAATTGTAAATTGTTTTTTGCCTTAAAATCTAAGTCCTCAGGGAACGCAGCGCAGCAGGTTCAAATTATCATCTCTCTCCTGCGCGGCGATCCTCAGGATTGGGCTTTTTCCCTGACACCTGGGGATCCTGTTTTGAGTGATGTTGATGCATTTTTTCAGGCTTTGGGGTTATTGTACGATGAGCCTAATGTCACTGATCAAGCTGAAAAAGCCTTGTTGGCATTAAATCAGGGGCCTTATGACGCTGAGTTATACTGTCAGAGATTCCGTAGGTGGGCAGTCCTGACCAAATGGAATGACGACGCTTTGGCAGCCCTTTTCCGGAAGGGTCTGTCAGATAATGTAAAGGATGTTCCTGACTTTTTGATTGATTTTTCTGATGTGTTTAGCGAAAGTAAATCTGCATCCTTGCCTCCCCATAGGAGCTATGACTGCGCTATTGAATTAGTGCCGGGTAGTAAATTCCCTAAAGGTCGCCTTTTTAACTTGTCTGTACCTGAACATGACGCTATGCGGTCTTATATCAAGGAATCATTGGAGAAGGGTCATATCAGACCATCCTCTTCACCCTTAGGTGCCGGTTTTTTCTTTGTGGCCAAAAAAGATGGTTCATTAAGGCCGTGTATTGATTATCGTCTCTTGAACAATATTACTGTGAAATATCAATACCCGTTACCCTTGATTTCTGACCTGTTTTCCAGGGTGAAAAACGCTACTTGGTTTACCAAGCTTGACCTCAGGGGGGCGTATAACCTTATTCGCATTAAGCACGGGGATGAATGGAAGACGGCATTCAATACCCCTGAAGGGCATTTTGAGTACCTGGTGATGCCCTTTGGGCTCACTAATGCTCCTTCCGTCTTCCAGTCCTTCATGAATGACATTTTCAGGGATTTTGTGGACAAATTTCTGATTGTTTATTTGGATGATATCTTGATTTTTTCTAATGACTGGGACTCTCATGTGAAACATGTTCGAACTGTATTCCAGATTTTGAGAGAGAATGCTCTGTATGTGAAGGATCAAAGTGTCTTTTTGGCGTACAGAGGATCTCATTTCTGGGATTCATTTTGTCCCCATCTGTTATTGAAATGGACCCGGTCAAGGTTCAGGCCATCTGTGATTGGGTCCAACCTACTTCATTAAAGGCTCTTCAGAGATTTTTGGGTTTTGCCAATTTTTATCGTAAATTTATTGGTAATTTCTCGGTTATTGTTAAACCATTAACTGATTTGACCAGAAAGGGTTCTGTTTGTGGTGAATTGGCCTCCTGAGGCAGTCTCTGCATTTCAGGAACTTAAGCAGAGATTCACTTCTGCTCCTGTTCTACGGCAGCCTGATGTTTCTCTGCCATTTCAGGTGGAGGTTGATGCCTCTGAAATTGGGGCAGGTGCCGTTTTGTCCCAAAAAGATCCAGAGACCTCTAAAAGTAACCCTTGTGCCTTTTTCTCTCGAAAATTTTCTCCTACTGAACGTAATTATGACGTGGGTAATCGGGAGTTATTGGCCATGAAGTGGGCTTTTGAAGAATGGAGACATTGGCTGGAGGGAGCCAAACATCAGGTGGTGGTCCTTACGGACCATAAGAATCTGGTCTATCTGGAATCTGCCAAGCGACTCAATCCTAGACAGGCCAGGTGGGCCTTGTTTTTCACACGTTTTAATTTTGTGGTTTCCTTTCTTCCTGGCACTAAGAATGTTAAGGCGGATGCCCTCTCGAGGAGTTTTCTTGCGGACTCTCCTGAGTTATAGATCCTTCTGTTATTTTGAAAGAGGGTGTAGTTCTTTCCGCCATCTCGCCCAATTTGAAACTTGCTCTGGAGGGGTGTCAGGAGGATAGGCCCGAGCGCTGCCCTGTTGGAAAATTGTTTGTCCCGGACCAGTGGAAAAAGAGTGTGATGTCTGAGATTCATTGTTCCGCATTGGCTGGGCATCCCGGAATTTTTGGTACCAGAGACTTGGTTAGTCGGTCCTTTTGGTGGCCTACCTTGTCTCGTGATGTCAAGGAGTTTGTGCAGTCCTGCGGGACTTGCTCTCGCTCCAAGCCTTGCTCTCGCTCTAGTGGTTTGTTGATGCCATTGCCTGTGCCCAAGAGACCATGGACCCATATCTCTACGGATTTCATTTCCGACCTTCCTGTTTCTCAGAGAATGACCACCATCTGGGTAATTTGTGATAGGTTTTCCAAAATGATACATCTTGTGCCATTACCTAAGTTGCCTTCCTCCTCTGAATTGGTGCCGTTGTTTCTTCAGCACGTGGTTCGTTTACACGGCATTCCTGAGAACATTGTGTCTGACAGAGGAGTCCAGTTTGTTTCCAGATTTTGGAGGACTTTTTGTTCTAAACTGGGTGTTCAATTGTCTTTCTCCTCGGCATTTCATCCTCAGACCAATGGTCAAACTGAGAGAACAAACCAGACATTGGAGACTTATCTAAGATGCTTTGTGTCTGCTGATCAGGATGACTGGGTCTCTTTTTTGCCTTTGGCTGAGTTTGCTCTTAATAATAGGGCTAGCTCTGCCACTTTGATGTCTCCGTTTTTCTGTAATTCTGGGTTTCACCCTCGATTTTCTTCAGGACAGACGGAGGCTTCTGTCTGTCCAGGTGTTGACTCTGTTGTGGAGCGTATGCAACAGATTTGGGACCAGGTAGTGGAGAGATTGTCCCTCTCTCAGGAGAAGGCCCAGCGGTTTGCTAACCGGCATAGGACTGATGGTCCTCGGTTTAAAGTGGGGGACTTGGTCTGGTTGTCCTCAAAGAATATTCCTATGAGAGTAGCATCTCCTAAATTTAAGCCTAGGTTCATTGGACCTTATAAGATCATGGAGATTATTAATCCTGTTTCTTTTCGTTTGCTTCTTCCAGGGACATTTAAGATCCATAACGTGTTCCACAAGTCCTTGTTGAAGAGGTTTGTTGAGCCAGTGGTTCCTGCTGCTGTGCCTCCTGACCCTGTTTTGGTTGAGGGCAATCTGGAGTATGTGGTTGAGAAAATATTAGATTCTCGTTTTTCTAGACGGAAACTCCAGTATTTGGTTAAATGGAGAGGTTATGGTCAGGAAGACAATTCTTGGGTGTTTGCTTCGGACATCCATGCTAGGAGACTCATCCGTGCGTATCATAGAACTCATCCTGACGGACCTGGTTGCTCAAATGAGGGTTCGGTGACCCCTCCTCAAGGGGGGGTACTGTTGTGAATGGGTTTGAGATGAGTTCTGAGCAGAGGCTTCCTCTGGTGGTTACAAGCGGTGCTGGTCTGTCCAGTGAAGATTGTGAGGACTGGGAATCAGGTGTTACTGACTGGTCTTATATAAGGGAGTCACCTTCCCATCAGGGTTGCCGGTGATCAATTGTTCTGGTCTGAATCCTTCATTCCTGTTTCCCTTGTAGCCTGCTGTGTCGTGTCTGCATCTCCTGCTAACAGATAAGACATTTTCTTCTTTTTGTTTTTGTGCTATATTTTTGCATTTTGTCCTGCACTTCTGTGGGGGCCTTCAGGGTCCCCTCCGGGGGCTTTTGCCCTCTCAGTTTAGTTCAGCCACTGATGTTTGTACTTTTGCTTTTTCCAGTTTTTTCAGTGGCTGCTGTTTTGATTTTGTTACACCAGAGAACTAATTTAGGTGGAAGAGGTCGTGTGATCTCAGGTATTTTTGAAATTAGTAGAGTTGGTGCTTTTCAGGGTTTTCTGGGATTGCAGTAAGTACCCTTCCTATCCTTTTCTATTTAGATAGTTTGGGCCCCAGCGTTTGCTCATACTATTTTCTTTCTGTGTCAGTATTTCATCTTGTCTAACAGCCATTACATGTTTGGGGGCTTTCTATTATCTTTGGGGTTCTGCTCCGGGGCAGATAGCTTTCCTATTTCTATCTTTAGGTGTAGTTAGTTTCTCAGGCTGTGACGAGGCGTCTAGGACCAACGTAGGAACGCTCCACGGCTGCCTCTAGTTGTGGTGGTTAGTCAGGGTACTGCAATCTCATAGATTCCAACTGCTCTGGTGTATTGCCTTTTTTACCTGCACTCCTCAGCTACCGAAACATAACAGGGAGGCATGTAAGACTGCATTCTTTGCTATTCCTGATGACTTCATTAATAAATTGTATGAATCATTGTTGAACAGCATGGATGCAGTCCTTCAAGCTCATGGAAGTCACACAAAATATTAAATATGACTCTAATAGCACCACAACTTCATTCACCAATGTTATGCACCATATATTTGTATTTTAAGATAATTATTTGTTTGAATATCACATTACTTTCTGTGGGCGACAAAACTTTTGTCTTGCCAAAATCTTACCATTCTATGTTCATTAAATGATCAATATTTCACCATTGATGCCAATTTATTTTCTTAACCTAAACCAAATTTGGGAGGGTTTCAGCTTTCAAAAGAGTAATTTCTAAAACCAATGGATGAATTTAACGTCAGGTTATAAGCTTTGATTTATATAACATGGATAAGCGACATAACTTCTGTCAGGGACTGTACAGTTCTTGAGAACCAAATCCACATCATCAGTCGGGTTAGCAAGGAACGGGTCAGCATTGTAGGCCCTTCCTTGATAGTCTTCCATAAGTCCTTATTCTGGATAACTCTGCCAAGTTGGCATCCAATAAAATGGTCTTGGATGGGGCTCCAGGTACGGAATCCATGGTATGGATTCAGGACAAGGCATCTGCTTTCCCATTACGTGAACCTGGGCGGTACAAAATGACAAAATTAGATTGATTAAAAAATAAACTCCTATGAACCTGACATGGAGAAAGACATCTAGTGGACCTACAAAATTCCAGGTTATGATGATCCGTGAGCACAATGACTTATTGTGCTGCCCCCTGCAGATGGTGGTTCCATTCCTTAAATGCAGCGATAATAGCTAGAAGCTCTTTATCTCCCACATCATAATTCTTCTCTTCAGTAGAAAGTCTATGAGAGAAAAAGGCACACGGATATAACAGACCTTTCTCTCCTGTTCTTTGCAAGAGGATGGCCCCCAGAGCACAATACGAAGCGTCCACTTCCACAATGAAAGTGTGTGCTGGGTTAGGATGAATCAACACCGGTGCAGAAGTGAAACCGGACTTAAGACAATCAAAAGCCTCTTGAGCTTGTTTAGACCACAAAAAAGTCTTTTCCTTCTTAGTTAGCTGAGTGACAGGTCAAACTATCTCAGAAAAATTATGAATAAACCATCTGTAATAGTTAGCGAACCCGATAAAATGTTATACCTCCTTGACATTCTTAGGTGCAGGCCAATCAAGAATAGCCTGGTTCTTACTTGCCCCCATGTTAAGTCCCTGTGGTGAGATGACATTACCCAGAAATTGAATCTTTGTGCAATGGAACTCACACTTCTCAGGTTTGATGTAGAGATGATTCTATTTCAGGCGTCTTAAAACAGTCTTAACATGCTCTTGATGTTCCTGCAATGAACTGGAAAAAAATCAAAATATTGTCTAGATTACGACAAAATAATCTAGAAGATCTGAAAAAATGAAATTAGCTAAGTGTTGGAAAGTTGCCGGAGTGTTGCAGAGACCAAAAGGCATCACAAGGTACTCAAAGTACCCATAAGGACATCTAAATGCAGTCTTCCTTTCATCCCCAGAGCGGATCCGAATCAGGTTATACGCTCCTCGAAGATCTAGCTTAGAGAAGATCTTAGTGTGATCATACTCTTTCAAGCAGTTCAGGAATTAACAGAAAAGGATAACGGTTTTGAATGGTTGCCTTGTTGAACTCCCAATAATCAATAAAGGGTCTAAGAGTTCCATCCTTCTTCTTTACAAAAAAGATGGGTACTCCTGCCGGTGATGAAGAAGAGCGAATGAATCCCTTGGCCATATTCTCATCAATGTCCTCTTTTAGGGCCTGCAGCTCCGGAGCTGTTAGTGGATAGACATTTTTGAATGGGCTAGCCACCCCTGGAAGTAGTTGTTACATCTGTGCCCGTATCTCAGCGGGACCCTCGGTGGGGCCCCCCGTCCTCATGCTGTGGTGGCCATACCTCAGAAAGATCCCCAGAGGGGCCTTCGTCCTCAGTCTGTGGCATGCGGTCCTGCTCCTTCCCCTGCTTCCTGGCATGCGGTCAGCACATTCCCTGGTATGAGTTTAAGGCCGCACGCATGTTCTCTAGGTCTCTTAAAGAGACAGCGCGCATTTTTCAAAAAAGTGATTAACCAATGATTTCTTTGTGTGCACTATTTCTGGCCCCTCTGCCATAGAGAGGGCGCCGGAGCAACAAGTATCTACTATTGTTAGCTTCCGGTTCCACTGTGTTTGTGCCTGTGTTTTTGCAGCTTGCTGCCTTCTGCTTGCTTACACTGTTTGTCTCCGCAGACTATCAGTTACCCGTTATCCAGCTGTCCAGGATAACGTGTGTACGGACAACACCACCTCTGTTCTGTTCTGCCATGCAGCCATCCGAAACTCTGGACAACGTCGGTACCAGCTCATACCTGAGTACCTTGGACTCATCAGTCTGCTTTAACATATCTGTTAAATCTGTTAGCATGTTGGTCCCGCTGGGACAGCTGCCACATGTCTGGGGTCTAACTGGAGGTAGAACCTATGTCCCCCCAGACATTCCATTCTGACCCTGTTCGAGGGGACTAACTACGAGTATCTGGGGCTCACTTAGTCATACCCCCGTCAGAGCCCCCGGACCGTAGTCCTGAGGTTCCACTCTAAAAATAAAAAGTGAATGTGAACTTCACCATCTGTACCTCTGCTTCTATTCATTACCGATTGCTCTGGCCATGGAACCTGCTGGAAGCCAGAGACCTCCAACTGTGGAGCTTTGCCCAGAGGTGACCCATTTAATGGATCAACAGGACAAGATCACGACTTATCGTCGCAACTTGTTTACCCGCATGGATTCCCTGCTGACCTCGACTGCACCAGACTTGTCTAGCGGCACCCAGGTACCTTCCTGCATGGCAAGTAAAGGTCCTCGCCTAGCCGCCCCCACCCATTTCCACGGCGACCCCACTCAGTGTCAGGGTTTCATCAATCAGTGCACTCTACACTTTGAAATCCTGGGGCATATGTTTGCTTCGGTGTTGTGAATGGGTTTGAGATGAGTTCTGAGCAGAGGCTCCCTCTGGTGGTTACAAGCGGTACTAGTGAGGACTGGGAATCAGGTGTTACTGATTGGTCTTATTTAAGGGAATCATTTTCCCATCAGGGTTGCCGGTGATCAATTGTTCTGGTCTGAATCCTTCTTTCCAGTTTCCCTTGTAGCCTGCTGTGTCGTGTCTGCATCTCCTGCTATCAGATAAGACAATTTCTTATTTTGTGTTTTTGCTATATTTTTGCATTTGGTCCTGCACTTCTGTGGGGGCCTTCTGGGTCCCCTCCGGGGGCTTTTGCCCTCTCAGTTTAGTCCAGCCACTGTGTTTTGTACTTTTGCTTTTTCCAGTTTTTTCAGTGGCTGCTGTTTTTGTTACACCAGAGAGCTAATTTAGGTGGTAGAGGTCGTGTGATCTCAGGTTATTTTGAAATTAGTAGAGTTGGTGTTTTTCAGGGTTTTCTGAGATTGCAGTAAGTACCCTTCCTGTCCTTTTCTATTTAGATAGTTTGGGCCCCAGCGTTTGCTCATACTATTTTCTTTCTGTGTCAGTATTTCCTTTGTCTAACCGCCATTACATGTTTGGGGGCTTTCTATTATCTTTGGGTTCTGCTCCGGGGCAGATAGCTTTCCTATTTCTATCTTTAGGTGTAGTTAGTTTCTCAGGCTGTGACGAGGCGTCTAGGACCAACGTAGGAACGCTCCACGGCTGCCTCTAGTTGCGGTGGTTAGTCAGGGTACTGCAATCTCATAGATTCCAACTGCTCTGGTGTATTGCCTTTTTTACCTGCACTCCTCAGCTGCCGAAACATAACACTTCGGACTGATCCAAGGTGGGCTTCATAATGTCACATCTTGCTGGTGAGGCCCTCGCCTGGTTGAACCCTCTCTGAGAGAGAGGGGACTCTATGGTTAGTGATCTGCAATCTTTCCTAGAAGCTTTCCGCAGGACCTTCGATGAACCTGGTTGTGCCACGTCGACAGCTTCAGCTTTGCTTCGCTTATGTCAAGGTACTCTCACGGTGGCTCAGTATGTTGTTCGGTTCCGTACTCTCGCATCCGAGTTATTCAGGAACAATGAGTCCTTGGTGGCTACCTTCTGGGAGGGCCTATAGGGAGGAATCAAGGATGAGCTGGCGGGACAGGACAGGCCTACTAACTTGGATGATCTGATATCCTTAGCAACCTGGATTGACCTGCGTTTTCAGGAAAGTTCAAAGGACATCAAACGAGACAAAAGGCCCTACCACCTGAGCTTTAGTTCTCCTAAGACGACTACCTCGCCTCCCTTCCCTGAGGTCATGGATTTGATCAAGTAAGTTTGTCCTGCCGCCGCCAGGAAAGGCGTCGCAAAGAGGGAAGTTGCTACAACTGTGGTAGTTCTGTGCACCTGATTCACGCCTGTCCGAAGAGGTCGGAAAACTTCAGTGCCTTGGGTCGGTAGGAGAGGCTACCCTAGAAGAGAGGCATCTCTCTCTATCACTACAAACAACAGTTTCCATGTCCTGCGGCACGGTAAAATTTTTGGAACTTTGTTTTATGGACTCTGGAGCTGCCAAGAATTTCGTCCAGCAGAAGGTGGTGGACCATTACCAGATACCAGTCCAGTGTCTTTCTGAACCGTTGCTGGTGATTTCCGTGGATGGCAAACCCCTGACTAAGCCCGTTCAGTTCCTGACAGAGTCGGTGGAGCTGCGGGTAGGTCTCATGCACTCAGAGAATTCATTTTTATGTGTTGCCTGGTTTGTGTCATTCCTTATTTTAGGTCTACCCTGGCCCTGGAAGCATGAACCAGTTCTTAATTGGAAGACAGGGGAGGTTCTGCACTGGGGAGACTCTTGTTCAGATTGGTGTATCATTCCTGTTCACTCGGTTCCACCTCCAGACCAGCCTGCTACTCTGCTAGGTCTACCGTCCTCTTACTGGGCCTTCTCAGACGTCTTCAGGAAAAAGGAAGCAGAGAGACTACCTCCACACAGGTCGTATGACTGTCCGATTGGGGGGCGAATTTATCCTCTTTCCAAAGCAGAGTCCCAGTCCATGTCTGAGTACATTCAGGAGAACCTGGCCAGAGGATTTATCCGAAAACTGTCTTCGCCAGCAGGGGCAGGATTCTTCTTCGTGAAGAAAAAAGACGGATCTCTACGGCCCTGCATTGATTACAGGAGCTTGAATCAAATCATGGTAAAGAACACTTATCCATTACCTCTAATTTCAGAGCTGTTTCACCACCTCAGAGGGGCAAGGATCTTTACCAAACTGGACCTCAAAGGGGCTTACAACCTAATTCGCATACGAAAGGGAGACGAGTGGAAAACCACTTTCAACACTCGGGGTGGCCACTACGAATACCTGGTAATGCCGTTTGGCCTAAGTAATGCATCCGCAGTCTTCCAGGAATTCGTAAATGACATTTTCAGAGACCTGCTCTATATCTTTGTTGTTGTCTACCTGGACAGCATTTTGATCTTTTCAGCAGATTTAGCCTCTCATCGGAGGCAAATACGTCAGGTCTTGCAACGTTCAGGAAAACAGACTGTATGCTAAATTTGAAAAATGCCTTTTTGAACAATCCTCTCTGCCTTTCCTCGGTTATTTAGTCTTGTCTACAGGACTAAAGATGGATCCGGGGATGTTGACTGCCATCCTCAAGTGGCCCCACCCATCCAGGCTGAAAGCCATGCAGTGATTGCTGGAGTTCGCCAACTATTACCGAGTATTCATTCCACACTTTTCCACCCGAGTGGCACCCATCTCGGCTTTGACCCGGAAAGGCGTAAACCCCAAGGAGTGGACTCCCGAGGCAGAGGAGACTTTTGTTTCTTTAAAGAGTGCCTTTGCTTCGGCACCCATTCTCTATCGACCGGACGCTGAAATACATTTTTTTTTAGAACTGGACGCTTCCTCTGTAGGTGCTGGAGCGATTCTCACCCAGAAGTTGTCCACTGGTCGTATGGTCTCCTGTGGTTTTTTTTCAAAGGTGTTTTTTCCCGTTGAACTGAACTATTCCGTAGGGGATCGGGAACTGTTGGCAATCAAGCTGGCCCTGGAAGAATGGAGACTTCTCCTCGAGGGAGCAGTCCACCAGGTTGTCATATTTACCGATCATAAAAACCTTCCTTATCTCCAAACCACACAGAGGCTGAATCCCCGTCAGGCCCGCTGGGCCCGATTTAATTTCGTACTTCATTTCCATCCAGCAGGCAAGAACGTTAGAGCCGACGCACTTTCCAGAGCCTTTTTGCCTCCTGACGCTGAGGAAGAACCTTTTCAAACCATTGAGCCATCAAGGTTAGTGTCGGTGGCTTCTGTTAATCTTGCATGGCTTCCCCCAGGAAAAACACAAGTTACCACCTCGGACCAAAAGAGTGTCCTCCAGTAGGGTCACTCATCCAAATTGGCCAGTCACGCCGGTCAGAGAAAGACCCTGCAACTCATCTACTGGTGGCCCACCATGGGCAGGGATATCCAGGCGTTTGTTTCTTCCTGCCCTTTGTGTGCCCGTAACAAGATGGCTAAACGCTTACTAGCCGGGCAGCTGCTGCCTCTACCCGTTCCTTCAGCTCCCTGGAAACACATCGTGATGATTTATTACAGATCTTCCCATCTCTTCTGGCTGCTCCGTTGTATGGGTTGTGGTTAGTGATGAGCGAATGCACTCGCCACTACTTGTTACTTGCCCGAGTATCACGGTACTCGTCATACTTGGCGAGCAGCGAGCATTTCCGGGATTATTCGGCAGAAACTGGGGTCTCCACCCAGCATTTTTGGCGGACTTTAGAGATCCAAGCACACTGCAGGTAATGTCTGCCAGGCAATGAAATGCCGCAGCCATCTTTGTTGTGGTTGTGCAGTGATTGGCTTGGCCGCACAGCATCATCACGAGTTTAAGCTCCGGATTCAGAGTGTAGGGAGAGCGCTTGCCATGATTGGGTCAGATTTGGCGATTTCTTAGCCAGTGTGGGGTCTACCATCCTAAACTACTGAAATCCTGATAACCCAACATTCCTTTTAAGGACTAATTCTGGAGTATATAGGTTCCGGTGTTAGGCAGGCAGGGGAGTGAACGTCGCTCTATACACATCAGTGCAAGGCCTGCAGGCACTGTATGTGCGTATATAGATCATCGCATACATCAAGAGAGTCCATTCCCTTCCTGACTTCTGTTGCTGCTGCTGCTACCTGTAGGATATATTGGCCGTATATAGCTAGCCCCAGGTATAATTGGAATACAGGCCACATATTTTTCGTTGTGGTATCTCCATGCCAGATCGTATCTGGGCGTGCTCAAAGTGTGGCCAGTGTACGTCATTTTTTTTTCTTTAGCCCTGGGTTTGAGTGCACTTAAAAACATCATTACTTTTTATAAAAAAAAAAACAGGGCACAAATTTGTGTTACTGGTATCTCAATGCCAGCTCATATCTGTGCGTGCTCAACGTGTGGCCAGTGTACGGCAATATTTTTTTTGAGCCCTGGGTGTGATTTCACGCAAAAACACCAGTACTAGAGATGAGTGACTTTGCCTTTTTTCGGGTTGAGTTGGGTTTCATGAAACCCGACTTTCTCAAAAGTCGAGTCGAACTAAATCGGCCGACTATCGGGAAAAGTCGGAGGTCCAACTGAAACACGAAACCCAATGCAAGTCAATGGGGAAGCAAAGTCGGCAGGGAGTGGAGCGCAGTAAACACACCTACAGTGCCCATTTCAATGCCAACGACATCAATTCTTATTACTTAAGCTTGGCAACCTTAATTTACTTTCTAATAATAGTTACGCATTTAAAACTGGGGGTTATTTGGCTAAAGTTGTGGGGGGGTAGGGCTGGCTCCAGGTTTTCGTGTGCCCCGGGCGAGTGTCAGTGGGCCCCTTTAACACATACCACATTTCATGATGCTCCGATACGGCGCAGAAAGATAGGTATAGTACAATGACAAATACTTCACTTCTTACATTACATGACTAATATCTATTTTAAATTCTAAAATAGCTCAAAAACCGGACAGTATATTACTCCAAACAGTATTATGGCCACCAGATAGTGGCATACAGAATAATGAGCCCATATATTGCTCATACAGAATATGATGAGCTCCAATATATCCGTATGTGATGGTCCCATATATGTGCCATACAGATAGACGGTCCATAGAGTAGAATTAGCCCCACATATTGCTCCATACAGTATAATGAGTCGCATATAAAGCTCCATACAGTATATGATGGGCCCCATATATTGCTCCATACAGAATGGGCTCCATATAATGCACCATACAGAATAGGCCCCATATGTTCTCCATATGATGCTCCATACCCTATACGATGCCTCATAAATAATGAACCCCATGTGATGCTCCAGTATTTGATGGCCCATGGATGATGCTCCAGTGTATGATGAGCCAATATAATGCTCCATATATAATGGGCCCCATTTATAATGCTCCAGTGTATAATGGGCCACGTAAATGCTGCTCCAGTGTCTGATGTCCCCCATTTAGAATGCTACAGTGTATGATGGGCCAATTTATAATGCTACAGCGTATGATGGGCCCCATATGATGCTCCAGTATATGATGGGCCCCACGGCTGATGCTCCAGTGTATGATGGGCCCCATTTATAATGCTACAGTCTATGATGGGCCAATACAATGCTCCATATATAATGGGCCCCATTTAAAATGCTCCAGTGTATAATGGGCCCCGTAAATGCTGCTCCAATGTCTCATGTCCCCAATTTAGAATGCTCCAGTATATGATGTGCCCCATGGATGCTGCTCCAGTGTCTGATGTCCCCCATTTAGAATGCTCCTGTGTATGATGGGCCAATATAATGCTCCATATATAATGGGCCCCATTTATAATGCTTCAATGTATAATGGGCCCCGTAAATGCTGCTCCAGTGTATGATGGGCCCCATGGCTGATGCTCCAGTGTGTGATGGACCCCATTTATAATGCTCCAGTGTATGATGGGCCCCATATGATGCTCCAGTATATGATGGGCCCCATGGCTGATGCTCCAGTTAATGATGGGCCCCATTTATAATGCTCCAGTGTATGATGGGCCAATATAATGCTCCATATATAATGGGTCCCATTGATAATGCTCCAGTGTATAGTGGGCCCCGTAAATGCTGCTCCAATGTCTGATGTCCCCCATTTAGAATGCTTCAGTATATGATGAGTCCCATGGATGATGCTCCAGTGAATGTTGGGCCAATATAATGCTCCATATATAATCGGCCCCATTTATAATGCTCCAGTGTATAATGGGCCCCGTAAATGCTGCTCCATTGTCTGATGTCCTCCATTTAGAACGCTACAGTGTATGATTGGCCCCATATGATGCTCCAGTATATGATGGACCCCATGGCTGATGCTCAGGTGTTTGATGGGCCCCATTTATAATGCTACAGTTTATGATGGGCCCCATATGATGCTCCATCATATGATGGGCCCCATGGCTGATGCGCCAGTGTATGATTGGCCCCATTTATAATGCTACAGTGTATGATGGGCCCCATATGATGCTCCAGTATATGATGGACCCCATGGCTGATGCTCCAGTGCATGATGGGCCCCATTAATAATGCTACAGTGTATGATGGGCCAATATAATGCTCCATATCTAATGGGCCCCATGTATAATGATCCACTGTTTAATGGGCCCCGTAAATGCTGCTCCAATGTCTCATGTCCCCCATTTAGAATGCTCCAGTATATGATGGGCCCCATGGATGATCTCCTGTGTATAATGGGCCAATATAATGCTTCATATATAATGGGCCCCATTAATAATGCTCCAGTGTACAATGGACCCCATAGATGCTGCTCCAGTGTCTGATGTCCCCCATTTAGAATGCTCCAGTATATGATGGGCCCCATGGATGATGCTCCAGGGTATGATGGGCCAATATAATGCTCCATATACAATGGGCCCCTTTTTTAATGCTCGAGTGTGTAATGGGCCCCGTTAATGCTGCTCCAGTGTCTGATGTCCCCCATTAAGAATGCTCGAGCATATGATGGGCCCCATGGATGATGCTCCAGTGTATGATGGGCCAATATAATGCTCCATATATAATCGGCCCCATTTATAATGCTCCAGTGTATAATGGGCCACGTAAATGCTGCTCCAGTGTCTGATGTCCCCCATTTAGAATGCTACAGTGTATGATGGGCCCCATATGATGCTCCAGTATATGATGGGCCCCATGGCTGATGCTCCAGTGTATGATGGGCCCCATTAATAATGCTACAGTGTATGATGGGCCAATATAATGCTCCATATATAATCGGCCCCATTTATAATGCTCCAGTGTATAGTGGGCCCCGTAAATGCTGCTCCAGTGTCTGATGTCCCCATTTAGAATACTCCTGTGTATGATGGGCCAAAATAATGCTCCATATATAATGGGCCCCATTTATAATGCTTCAATGTATAATGGGCCCCGTAAATGCTGCTCCAGTGTCTGATGGGCCCCATGGCTGATGCTCCAGTGTGTGATGGGCCAATATAATGCTCCACATATAATGGGCCCCATTTATAATGCTTCAATGTATAATGGGCCCCATAAATGCTGCTCCAGTGTATGATGGGCCCCATGGCTGATGCTCCAGTGTGTGATGGGCCCCATTTATAATGCTCCAGTGTATGATGGGCCCCATATGCTGCTCCAGTGTATGATGGGCCCCATGGCTGATGCTCCAGTTTATGATGGGCCCCATTTATAATGCTCCAGTGTATAATGGGCCCCGTAAATGCTGCTCCAATGTCTGATGTCCCCAATTTAGAATGCTTCAATGTATAATGGGCCCTGTAAATGCTGCTCCAGTGTATGATGGGCCCCATGGCTGATGCTCCAGTGTGTGATGGGCCCCATTTATAATGCTCCAGTATATGATGGGCCCCATATGATGCTCCAGTATATGATGGGCCCCATGGCTGATGCTCCAGTGTATGATGGACCCCATTAATAATGCTACAGTGTATGATGGGCCAATATAATGCTCCATATATAATGGGCCCCATTTATAATGCTCCAGTGTGTAATGGGCCCCGTAAATGCTGCTTCATTGTCTCATGTTCCCATTAAGAATGCTTCAGTATATGATGGGCCCCATGGATGATCTCCTGTGTATAATGGGCCAATATAATGCTCCATATATAATGGGCCAATTTATAATGCTCCAGTGTATAATGAGCCCCGCATATGCTGCTTCAGTGTCTGATGTCTCTCATTTAGAATGCTCCAGTATATGATGGGCCCCATGGATGATGCTCCAGTGTATGATGGGCCAATATAATGCTCCATATATAATGGGCCCCATTTATAATGCTCCAATGTATAATGGGCCCCGTAAATGCTGCTCCAGTGTCTAATGTCCCTCATTTAGAATGCTCCAGTATATGATGGGCCCCATGTATGATGCTCCAGTGTATGATGGGCCAATATAATGCTCCATATATAATGGGCCCCATTTTAATGCTCCAGTGTATAATGGGCCCCGTAAATGCTGCTCTAGTGTCTGATGTCCCCCCATTTAGAATGCTACAGTGTATGATGGGCCCCATATGATACTTTAGTATATGATGGGCCCCATGTCTGATGCTCCAGTGTATGATTGGCCCCATTTATAATGCTACAGTGTATGATGGGCCCCATATGATGCTCCATTATATGATGGGCCCCATGGCTGATGCTCCAGTGTATGATTGGCCCCATTTATAATGCTACAGTGTATGTTGGGCCCCATATGATGCTCCAGTATATGATGGGCCCCATGGCTGATGCTCCAGTGTATGATGGGCCCCATTTATAATGCTACAGTGTATAATGGGCCAATATAATGCTCCATATATAATGGGACCCATTTATAATACTCCAGTGTATAATGGGCCCCATAAATGCTGCTCCAGCGTCTGATATCCCCCATTTAGAATGCTCCAGTATATGATGGGCCCCATGTATGATGCTCCAGTGTATGATGGGTCAATATAATGCTCCATATATAATAAGCCCCATTTATAATGCTCCAGTGTATAATGGGCCCCATAAATGCTGCTCCAGTGTCTGATGTCCCCCATTTAGAATGCTCCAGTGTATGATGGGCCCCATGGCTGATGCTCCAGTGTATGATGGGCCCTATTTATAATGCTACAGTTTATGATGGGTCCCATATGATGATCCAGTATATGATGGGCCCCATGGCTGATGCTCCAGTGTATGATGTGCCCCATTTATAATGCTACAGTGTATGATGGGCCCCATACGATGCTCCAGTATATGATGGGCCCCATGACTGATGCGCCAGTGTATGATGGGCCATATTTATAATGCAAGAGTGTATGATGGGCCCCATATATAATGCTACAGTTTCTAATGGGCCCTATCTATGATGCTCAAGTGTATGATGGGCCCCATATATAATTCTCCAGTGTATAATGCTCCCCATATATTGCTCCAAACATTTAAAAAAATGAAATACCACCATCCAAACTTTTTCTTTGATTGATGGGCAGTCAAGAAAGAGGAACCCATGTGCATTCTATATATTATATATTTCCGGAGTCACACACAGATAGTCAGCATGGATTTGTCCATGATACCAGCCGGTACACGGTAGTGTGTGAGGAGCGTACAGCTCTATACGGTGTGAGAAAAAATGAACGCTCGGTAACTGTGCAGAAAAAAAGAATAAAAGTATTAGTGCTGTGTAGGTGCTGTGTAAAAAGCAGTCTGCACAGCAGTGTACACACAGCAATACAGCTAGCAGGCAGCCTAATAATCAGCTCTGCTGCTGCACACGTGAAATTCCTACCCTGTCACTGGCAGGCAGCCTAATAATCAGCTCTGCTGCTGCACACAAGAAATTCCCCCCCGGTCACTGGCAGGCAGCCTAATAACCGGCGCTGCTGCACACAACAAAATCCTCCCCTGTCACTGCACACTAAGTGTACAGCACAATCGCTATCAGCACAAGCACAGAATAACTTTTTTTTTCCTGCCTAACTCTCTCCCTACTGAGAAACAGCGGCAGCAACCTCTCCCTACGCTAAGATCGGCAGAAGTAAAATGGCGCTCGGCGGTCAGGTCTTTTATAGCCACTGTGAAGCCACACAAAGCAAGCCAATCACTGTAATGCCCTTCTCTAAGATGCTGGTGGCCGCTGCCCATGTCATCTCATTGCCCACAGTGTGCGTCCTTGCTCATTGGCTGAGAAAAGGCACCTGCAAGCATTATGGGAAAACGGACTTTGGCGCTCGGGTCGCCGACCACATAGCTGATCTCACGCTATGGTCGGGTTTCGACTTGGCGAAAGTCGTTGATTTTTGAATCTGACCGACCTGTTTCGCTCAACTCTAACCAGTACTTTTTATTTAAAAAAAAGGTGCACAAATTAGTGGTACTGTTATCTCCGTGCCATTTCATATCACGTGACTACCCTCCGCAACTCCTTAATGATGAATCCCAAAAAGCACTCAATGAAGCTGATTCGATCTCCATCAACCCTCAAAAAACTCCTCGATTACCATTCGTACATAGCCATCATCCCTCAATGAAGAGGGTTCACAATCTCATTAGGAAACATTGGCCCCTTCTCACCAGGGCATACCCTAGGATACAGATTTCAAAGATCCCCCATTGATGTGCACTAGAAGAGCAAAAAACATTAGGGATCAGGTAGTCAGAGCGGATTTGGGTTCCAATAGACAATCATTCAATACTACTCTAACAGGACAAAGGAGGACAGGTACCTTCCCGTGTCTCAACTGCATGTGTTGTTCCAATGTCATTAAAGGGAATGAGTTCACACACCCCCATACTGGTAAAACTTACCCTATTATGGGACTACTATACATGCGCATCTAATTTCGTGGTGTACATTATCAAATGCCCTTGCGGCTTATTGTATGTTGGCGAAACGACTCAAGCCGTTCGTGATCGAATTTCAAGCCACAAGTCTACCATAAGATGCGGTAAAACCTGGCTACCAGTACCAGCGCATTTCAAAGAAGCCAACCATAATGTAGCCCAACTCAGATTTCAGATCATCGAACGTGTCCCCAGACCAAGAAGGGGTGGGAACCATATCCAAATATTAAAAAGGCGTGAGAGCTACTGGATCTATACCCTCAATACACTGTACCCCAAGGGATTAAATAGAGAGATGGATTGGCTAATGTAATCTTTTTTCCTCAGATCAATCCCTAAATTCCTATTTATATATTATTGGCCTCACCTATATATCTGAGATGGTAAGACTTTGATTTTCCTCTCCCCCCCCCCTCTTCCTTATTTATTTATTTATTCATTATTCCTGATTTTGTTTGGACTCCTACTACATTTATGTTATTTATGATTATTTATCTACAGTTATATTTACCCCTATTTTTTATGATTTACCGTTTATTATTGTTTTATGATTTACTTTCTATCATTTATGTTTTTCTACCCATATTGCATTTGAATTGCTTTTATCGCTCATGGATTTATTGATCTGCATTGTATTACTATGTTATTATACATGACTTCCATCTCTGCACATTACCATGACCTGCAGTATATAAATCCTGCCCACCACACCATTATAGGTCCTCAAGAATATCGCCACAGCGCTTATACCTGTGGGATTGCTCCTCCCACCATCACTATAGCAACCACCAATTAACATAACCTATTACCTTTTTATTTTTATTAATATGAACACCTACACCTTTTGTTAGAACTTAGAGTGCTTATCGCTCTCTCCATCTGACATTTTGCCGTTTTTAGAACGTCCTGTAACTGCTCAACGCCTCCCAGTCATTGCCATGGCAACACACCACACACAGCGCTGACCGCTCCGTCTCCCCTAAGACACTGCGCATGCGCTGGCGTCATATGTCACTTCCGACATGTGACTGCCCAGCCCCTTAAAAATCCACGCCCACACTCTTCTGAGCAGCGTTTCCCAGCTAAGGCACGTATGTGCCAGCGATCCACTTCACCACCAACGCCTCCAACCCTGACAGGGAAGACCACTATATCACCAACGGATGTGAGCGCTTCTGGATTAAGATAAGTACTACCACACATAAAAGCGATATAATATGACTTTGAATACCGATCTTCCCCACAGCACACGGATATCCTACCTTATCAATACTCTGCATCCCAGAACCCCACAATCTATGGGGTAACTATACTCTATTTTGTTAACCACATATATTTTGTTACCATTTCCCATGATACCTCCATGGTTTTCTCTTTCTTTATTCACAGCATTACAATACCCTCCCTAATACAGCTAACCTATATCTGGTGTGTATATATACGTATTCTCAATACCACATGACTCTGCAATGGGGTAAATATAAATATATCTTTACCAATATACTCCATACCCAGCCTTTGTTCATATTTATTTTTCATTTTATTTTATTTTTCTTCCATAGAATATCACCCTATACATACCCTATATAAAAAATGCTGTATCCAAGTGAACATAAGTACCGGGTAAATACTGGTGTAACCCTATTCCTTTGTGTATCTCCTATATAGATTATGTACAGCATTTAGCACTTAATACCATTTAATTGTCTTCATGCAGGTTTATTTCTTATGCCCTGCATCAATTCTCTATAAGGGATCCTTGTTAACCATACGCTCCAAAGCATCTCTATACTGGTATGTTTCCACATCATCCCATCTCATTTTACATATAAATTTTTTATATATATATATAATATATACCGTATATAGCGACTTTCTCCTTATTCTCCAGTCCGACATAATGTCCATAATACTCTTGGCATACATATACGGATTTTTGATTAAAGAATTGAACACTGTATATATTTCGTGACCTTGTACATATTGTATAATAATCATTGTCTCTTTTATTATAATTTACACTTCCATTTCATTTGTTTCAGCGACATTGTGATCAAGGCCAGGCTGTGGCCGAAACGTTAATATTGCTTGTCGTTTTTCACATTAGGACATTGAACAATAAAAATATTTTTTCACTTTGAGCATAATCCTGAGTGCGGTGTTATTTGACGTATTTGATTTTGGAGATCTTTGATCTCGTTCACCTGCACCACCC
>JARQOD010000002.1:451284395-451327252 GCA_033576555.1 Oophaga sylvatica | reverse complement strand
TTGGGGGTGCTAGCCTTGCCTTTCTACTGTATTTTTTGGTTTTGAGCCCTTATTTACTTCTGTCAACAGAAAACATATGCTACGACGATCCCAAAGGGTTTTCAAACTTTTTTACCCGGATAAAGACAAGACTTTTTTTTTACACTTCCAAAGAAAGGGCATCAAAACCCTGATGGGAAAAAGAGAAAAAGAAGTGATATGTAGACCTTCATTGTCCCTTTTGGGGGGAATATTACAGACAAGGAAAAATTCACGGGGCCCTTCGTTGCCATCACCCCACACTGTTGCCGAAACGAAAAATACTGTCCCCACTTTTAAAAAGATTTTGAAAAAATTTTCCTTAAAATTAACTACGACTGTTGGTACCTTAGGAGGCCCCATCAAAGAAATGAGGCAAATAATCCCATAGGGCCAATTAAAGCAATTTAAAAAGTACAGAACTTACTAGTTAAAAAAAAAGTGGACTTATTTTGTCTACTCACCAAAAAACCCTTGAGGAAGGAAAGGTGTCAAATTCCAAAGAGATACCAAGACTATCTTACAACCGAGTCTATGAGGGAGGATCCATTCCCGGGAGAAGCGCACACGACGAGACCGCAAGGAGGGTTTACCCCTCAGGGGGGCTCCTCACCTGCGGGGGTCTCTCCGGTTGGCAGCGAAACTGGCGGCACCCGAATACAAGAGGCCTTTTTAGGATCAAACGCAGCCCATCGGAGGTCCCGAAAAGAAGGGAACCAGCCGCCGAAGTCCTAGGTCAAGTGGAGTCAAAACATATTTATTAATATTTCTGACTTTCCCTTTCCCCCCTGGATTAAAGGTCTTAAAATGGGCTTACCTTTCTGTCCAAACCCACGATGGGATCCTTTTCAACTTGAAAAGGATCTCCATCGCTTCTATCTAATAAAAGATCAAGGTCATTTTGAAGGTAACCTTTTCCAAACCTAACAGGCTGGCCTATACTACCAAGTCGGTGAATCAAGTTCCTCCTTTTATTCTTGGGTTTAGAAACCCCAGTAATTCTGGCCCCAACCCAAATACCTGCAGTTGGAACCTTTATTGACCTGCTTGAACGGGAATTAGAAAATACCTCCATGACCACAGATAGGCTTCTTCTCCCCCCCTAACTTAATTCGGGGGAAACAACAAGCATTAACTACTAAGGACCAATAAAAATTTGTCATAAAACCAGGGAAAGGTGGGCTATCGTGGTCATGAACAGGGGACAATATACACTGAAAAGTATGAGCCCTCTCTCAGATAACACAACAAAAAGGTTTCAGAAGACCCCAAACACCATACCAACAAGATTAATTTTTATCCTAGTAAAACATAACCAAAATACCTTGCATAAGACCAACGTTTCGTTTTAATCATCTCCCGTCCCCGCCTATATATTTACCAAAAAAACTAAGGACCTACCAATCCTCTGGTCGCCCCAATTGATCAACCGGACTCCATACTAAACCCGCTATCCATCTTTTCCAGAAATTACCACCGTAGTTCATCCACAAATCTTCATCTAGTTACAGGGGATTTCCTCAATAAATTGAGAACTATCCAATATCCCATCGACGTATCCTATGTACTTGGACGTCAATACTTATACACCTCCATTGTCCATGAGGAGGGGATTGGCATTTCCGACCCTACTAGAACCAATAAAGACACAATATTAAGGATTTGTGTTTGGATTACTCAACCCGTTTTCACGAAAAACTTTTTCAGTTTGGTGTGTTCTATGTGCAGACGTGCGGGACCGCCAGGGGTCCAATGTGGCCCGCTTTGCAAACCTCTACAGGATCTTTTTTAACGTGAAACATAACCCCACCCTGTTATCAGCAAGCCTCAGGGTGAGTTATTTGATATATTTTGTATCTGCACGGGACAATCCAGTCCTCCTTGATTCTAGGTCTATAAATTAACTCAGACGGGATTGACCTTTTATGTGTCATCATAGGGAAGTTACATTCCTCGACCTAGGGTTCAAAAAATGGAGGTAAACTCGTACCGATATTTTTAGGAACCCACCGTTTGTAACGCTTAATGCTATAAAAAAAGTTTCACCCGGTCCCCATTAAAAAAGTTACCTGGTACAGTTCAAAGAGTTACTAGGTTGTCTTGGTCCCACTTAAGAAACCAGAATTCAAGAAAAGGTAATAAATTTTTGCCGTGACTACCCTCCGCAACTCCTTAATGATGAATCCCAAAAAAGCATCAATCTGATTCGACTCCATAACCTCAAAAACTCCTCGATTTACCATTCTAATAGCCTCATCCCCAATGAAGAGGGTTCCAATCATTAGGGAAACATTGGCCCCTTTCACCGGGCATACCCTGGAAAGATTTTCAAAGATCCCCCATTGAGGCACAAAGAGCAAAAAAATTGGGATCAGGTATCAGGCGGTTTGGTTCAAATAGAAATCATTCAAATACTCTCAACGGACAAAGGAGGACGGTACCTTCCCGTGTTCAACTGCATGGTTGTTCCAATGTCATTAAAGGGAATATTCACACAAACCCCCAACTGGTAAAATTACCCTATTAGGGACTACTTACTGCCGCTCTAATTTGTGGTGTACTTATCAATGCCCTTGCGCTTATGTTGTTGGGAAAGACCAAGCCGTTCCGGATCAAAATTTCAAGCCACAAGACCATAAAGATGCGGTAAAACCTGGCTCCAGTACCGCGCTTCAAAGAAGCCAACACAATGTGCCCAACTTAGATTTCAGATCATCGAACGTGTCCCCAGCCAAGAAGGGGTGGAAATACCAAATTTTAAAAAGGCGTGGGCTACTGGATCTTTTAAACCCCCATTACCGAACCCAAGGGATTAAAAAGAGAGAGGATTGGTAATGTAATCTTTTTTCCTCAGATCAATCCCTAAATTCTTTTTATTTTTATTGGCCTACCTTATATCTGAAGGTAAGACTTTGATTTTCCTCTCCCCCCCCCTCTTCTTTTTTTTTTTTATTCATTTATTCATTTATCCTGATTTTGTTTGGACTCCTACTAAATTTTTTTTATTTTTGATTATTTATTACAGTTTATTTACCCTTTTTTTATGATTTCCGTTTTTTATTGTTTTATATTTACTTTCTTTTCATTTATGTTTTTCTCCCATATTGCATTTAAAATGCTTTACGTCATGGATTTTTGTTGCATTGATTACTATGTTATTATACATACTTCCTCTCTGCCATTACCATGACCTCAGTATTAAATCCTGCCCACCACCTTATGGTCCAAGATATCGCAACAGCGCTTTTTCCTGTGGGATTGCTCTCCCACTCCTTAGCAACCACCAATTAACAAACCTTTTACCTTTTTTTTTATTAATATGAACACACACCTTTTGTTTGAAATTGAATGCTTATCGTCTCTCCATCTGACTTTTGCCGTTTTTTGAACGTCCGTAACGCTCAACCCTCCCGTCATTGCCATGGCAACAACCACACCGCGTGACCGCTCCTCTCCCCTAGACACTGGCTGCGCTGGGTCATTGTCACTTCCGGAATGTGACTGGCCCAGCCCCTTAAAATCCACCCCAACACTCTTCTGAGCAGGTTTTCCCAGCTAAGGCACGGTATGTGGCCAGCGATCCACTTCACCACAACGCCTCCAAACCTGACAGGGAAGACCACTATATCACCAACGTTTGTGACGCTTCTGGATTAAGATAAGTTACTACCCACACATAAAAGCGATATATATTGACTTTGAATACCGATCCTTCCCCACAGCACACGGATATCCTACCTTATCAATAATTGCATCCCAGAACCCCACAATCTATGGGGAACTATATCTATTTTGTTAACCACATATATTTTGTTACCATTTCCCATGATACCTCCATGGTTTTCTCTTTCTTTATTCACGCATTACAATACCCTCCCTAATACAGCTAACCTATATCTGGTGTGTATATTATACTGTATTCTCAATACCACATGACTCTGCAAGTGGGGTAAATATAAATATATCTTTACCATATATACTCCATACCCAGCCTTTGTTCATATTTATTTTTCATTTTATTTATTTTTCTTCCCATAGAATATCACCCTATACATACCCTATATAAAAAATTGCTGTATCCAAGTGAACAATAAGTACCGGGTAAATACTGGTGTAACCCTATTCCTTTGTGTATCTCCTATATAGATTATGTACAGCATTTAGCACTTAATACCATTTAATTGTCTTCATGCAGGTTTATTTCTTATGCCCTGCATCAATTCTTATAAGGGATCCTTGTTAACCATACGCTCCAAAGCATGTCTTATACTGGTATGTTCCAACATCAGTCCCATCTCATTTTACATATATATTTTTTATATATATATATATATATATACCGTATATAGCGACTTTCTCCTTATTCTCCAGTCCGACATAATGTCCATAATACTCTTGGCATACATATACGGATTTTGATTAAAGAATTGAACACTGTATATATTTCGTGACCTTGTACATATTGATAAATATTCATTGTCCTTTTTATATATATATTTACACTTCCATTTCATTTGTTTCAGCGACATTGTGATCAAGGCCAGGCTGTGGCCGAAACGTTAATATTGCTTGTCGTTTTTCACATTAGGACATTGAACAATAAAATATTTTTTTCACTTTGAAGCAATAATCCTGAGTGCGGTGTTATTTGACAGTATTCCATTTCTATATCTGTGCATGCTCAATGTGTGGCCAGTGTACGGCAATATTTTTTGGAGCCCTGGGTGTGATTTCACGTAAAAACACCAGTACTTTTAAGTAAAAAAAAAGGTGCACAAATTAGTGGTACAATAATCTCCGCGCCAATGTTTTTTGGAGCCCTGGGTGTGATTTCACGTAAAAACACCAGTACTTTTAAGTAAAAAAAAGGTGCACAAATTAGTGGTAACAATAATCTCCACTCCAATATTTTTTTGGAGCCCTGGGTGTGATTTCACGTAAAAACACCATTACTTTTTATTAAAAAAAAAAGGTGCGCAAACTATTGGTACAATAATCTCCGTGCCATTTCATATCTGTGCGTGTTCAACGTGTGAGCAGTGTACAGCAATATGTTTTTGTAGCCCTCGGTGTGATTGCACGTAATAACACCAGTACTTTTTATTAAAAAAGGGCACAAATTTGTGGTACTGTTATCTCCGTGCCAGCTCATATCTGTGCGTGCTCTATGTGTCATCAGTGTACGGGTTTTTTTTTTATTTAGCCCTGGGTGTGAGTGCACTTAAAGACAGCACAATGTTGGATTATTTATAAAAACAGGCCACATTTTACTGTGTGGTCTATCTGTGACAGTCAGTAATATAATCCGGCACACCAACGATAGTGGATGCAAAACAAAAGTCTTTATTTGAAACAGAGACAGCTCAAGTGAAAAAGGGAGGAACTCCGCAGAACAAAGGTAAGTATAGGTACATAATATCTCAACGTTTCGGCGTTTTTATGCCTTTTTCAAGAGGTACCATTTACTGTATAGAGAAAAAAATAAAATTAATGAAGGAAAACAAAACTGAAGTACATTAATACCTCAAAAATAATACAACACATGAGCTAAAAGTAATAATCAACAGGACAACCAAAAATTGAAGTACAGAATATGTTACCCACAAATAAGTAGGTATCAAAAAATCAAAAAAAGTCCAATGGAAACAAAGGGACCACAAAAAATTTTTTTGTAAGAAAGAAAAAATAAAAAATAAAAAGTAAAAAAATAGATGAAAAATAAATATAAAAAATTAATAGTATGAGGCCTTATATGTATTATATATATGTGTACCGTAACCGACACATAATGCTAGGTGCAAATACCTTTCATAAAATGTAAAAAATAAAAATATCAAAAAATAAAAAATGAAAAATAAAAATAAAAAATAAAAAATAAAAAAAGGGGAAGAAAAATGCTAGAGACTATAATCATAGTGTAGACACATTGGACATACAATATCTAGGGAATATAAGATATGTAATATAACATCTATGGTATCTAATCAGAAATCCCCTATGTACATATCATAGATACTATTAGTTGAATAGACATATACAAGGCAATAAAGGATAATATATGTCGAATAATGGTGAAAGAAACATATATGTCATAACACCACATATTAGAAGAACTGAATGATATCCATGTCAAGACTAATAGTGAGAGATACAATTGGAGGTGTCCGCTATGAATGCTACCAATCGGTCCCAAAGAGATAGTATTACATGCCTCCAGGTGCATAAGGTGAATAATGCTGTGCCCATCTAAGATTAGTGTAATAGGGCAACCCAAACACAAAAGCAGCATATAATGAGACATACCTTAATGAATATGAGAAGGATAACGTCCGGGAACTTGATAATGCGTCGGTGAGCTGTAACGCCATTACACACATGCTGCTATTTATGTGTCCGGTGAACGCCGAGCCCGTGAACTTCCGGGTTCGGCTGGAAAGGTTAGATAAAGAGTGCGCATGTGCAGAAAGCCGAGAGATGCCGAGAGGAGGCCGAGGAAAGCCGAATCCCCAAGGATACAGTGCGCAAGTCAGGGAGGGAGTCAGGACACGAGATCGGTGCCGACCTGCCGTAGAAGGTAAAGGACACATATTATATAAAAAAACAGTAATGGAGAGGGAGGTAAATGCGGTATCAACAGGCATACAGAAATAATATAAAAATGTGAACATAATAATATTTTATAAAGACAAATAATAGTAATAAAAAAATTATAAAATCGCACCAAAGTTAGATCTAATTAGATATGATAATTTCATGGTCTAAAATATTGGGAAGTCGTCATGGGCAAGATCATAATGGCTAGGGACCAAGCTGACCAAAGGGACAATGAGGAGGAACAATCAATAATTAGCACACGTCTCACGTGTGCAATGGACATAGAAAAGACACGAAAAGAGGTTCATTAATAGGACAGCTCATACTCCTTATTGAGACCATACGGGGAAAGTGTCTTCAACGTATGGATCCAATAGGACTCCCGTTCCTTCAATTTTTTAATTCTATCGCCACCTCTTCTTGCTCTAGGAACGTGGTCAATAACTTGATATCTAAGTTGGGCAATAGTGTGTTGTTTCTCCAAAAAATGAGCGGGACCGGCAACAGAATACGTCCACATCTGATTGTGGATTTGTGTTGGGAGATGCGGTCTCGGATATGCTGAGTGGTCTCCCCAACGTATCCGAGACCGCATGGACACTTAATTAAGTATATCACATATGATGAATCACATGTGTAATGTCCTTTAATGGAAACCGCCGACCTGTCCTCGGGTGTGTAAAACTGTCACCCTTAGTGATATTGGAACACTGTAGACACCCCAGACATGGAAATGTCCCATTGCGAGGAGTATGTAGTACACTCTGTGTTAGCCCAGTTTTAATTGTGCCAATATCAGCTCTGACCACAAAATTTCTGATATTATCCGACTTCTTATAACAAATCAGGGTTTATTCCTAAATTCCGGGACATCAGGGTAGGCCGCTTCTAGGATATTCCAATGTTTTGAGATACATTGATGGATCCTATGTTTAAAGGGATGAAAGACATTGACAAAAGGTATCCTCTGGTTTTTGGTGTCCATCATGGGTCGTGAGACACCTTCTCTATATGAGTTCTTGAGAACTCTATCGGGGTAGCCCCGCTCACGAAATTTCTGATCCATATCATTGTGTCTCCTATGTTTTACAAGGGGGTCGGATACAATCCTTTGTACCCGGTCATGCTGAGATATGGGGAGTGACTTTTTTACGTGTGCAGGGTGACTACTACTAAATAGTAGAAGGCTGTTTTTATCGGTTGGCTTAGTATAAATATCGGTCCCGATTAGGCCATCATCTGACAAATGGACCATTGTATCCAAAAAATTGATACAGTGATCATCGTGTTGTATTGTGAAGGTGATATTGTCGGGGTCGTAACGACCAACCACTCATCCTCCAGTCACTCCAAATTAGACTAAGAGCACGGGTCGACCGAGAATGAATCAGGCAATACGCTGGTTCAGACTTCAGAACGTGCCCTAAAGAAAATGGTGCTATTAGGCGGCCATCTCCAGTAAGCACTGAACTTTTATTCACGTACATAAGATTACATACACAGAATATTGGGGTGGAGTAAAGGCGGGATTGAGGAGAAAGAGATATGCTGAGTTATGCCCATATATGTACACATTCAGCATCTGATCATCCTAATTGGTCCTTAGATCTTCTTCTAAGTCCTCCTTGATCATGTTGTCATCCTCAGTTTCGTTTCTTGAAGAAAGATTCTATTGTTCTCGTGTATCATGTGTTTCCTCAATTCTCCAAAGGTGGGGGCATTTCAGTGGATCCAGTTCAAGTTTATTAGATAGTTAGTGTAATACAGTGATAGGACACAAGGTGGAGACAGACACCAGCAGATACTAACATTGTCCTAAAATAAGTTTCAATCTGAATAATATCATTTAAGGGAAACTTCGTGTTTATAAAATACATATACACACTATAAATATAAAAGTATAGTAGAAAATTATATTTTACCTTGACAATCCCCCCTAAACACTAAGTTTTTCCCTTAATATATGCGGCCTTCGAGACTGTCCATGTGTGGGGACAGGGGTAATGGATTTCTTCGCTTGGTCATTTTAGAAACTGGCCCCTTATGGACCGCCCCCAAACAACCAAGTCCCTACCAAACATGCACATGGAGTTCTCCCACTATCCCTAAACTAAATCTCTTATTTCCATTTGTATTCTGTTATAGGGGTTTTATCAGGTTTATCCTGTGGAATACATTTCTCCATATCACCCTTATCAGTGTCATCATATAATAGGGACACAACTTCCTAATGAAGGAAAGTACCTGAGGAGGCGGCTGCATTGGTCACAGCTTTCCTATACATAGATATCGCACAACATAGAATTATCAATCCTAGCACCAAAAGCCCTGTTACCACTAAGCAGGCTTGTTGGAGAAATTCTTTAAGTCCTCCAAGCCATCTTAAGAAGAAAGAGGTATCTACTTCTGCATTGGCTTTTATTTCCTGAGCCAGATTTTTAATCTCTGTAAGGGCCACTATAGTTTTACCATTGACTCCAGAATTCTGAGGAATATAAGTACAAAATTCTTCCCCTATCATCCCACAGACTTCATCTTTTTCAGCTAGAATCATGTCAATGGCCAGTCTATTTTGAAGAGTCAGTCTTTTGTTTTGGGCCCAGTTTCTCAACTATATCCTGGAAAGCATCTTGACTAAAATTGATATTGATAAATCTTTACTCAGTGTAGTATATATATTGTTATCCAATCTACATTGTAATTGATCTGCACAGTTGGGATGAGAGAACGGAAACCCATCAGGATCTGATTCTGAGCTTTGTATTCGTCTGGGACCCCCCTAGGAACACCTATGGGATCCATATAAACTTTGGGATCCTCAGCATAACCGGTGTGCAGCTGACCCAGACTCCTTCTTTTTCTGGATATCAGTGGAGCTATATTCTCGGATCCAGACTCTTTCTCACGTGTCTTTTAATGACTACCCAGTCTCCAGGCTGCAGACTGCAGACTCCCAGGATCCTGGTTCAGATCTGGAAGAGAACTGAAAACATTATCATATACTTTCTTGAGTCTTTTATGCAAATCCCTTACATATGAACTTAATACATGGTTACTTATTTCCAATGCTTGGGAAAAGAAACATCCTAAACTAGGCACTTTGTCAAATAGTACTTTATACGGAGAAAGTCCAGTTTTTCTATTTGGAATATACTTTACTAAATATAGGGCTAATGATAAACATTCAGGCCAAGATTTCCCTGTTTCAGCCATGGCCTTTTAGATTTTTTAACTTCAATGTCCTATTTAGTCCTTTTACTTTTACACCGCTTTGTGGATGATATGGGGTGTGGAAAACTTGTTGAATTCCCAGCGCTGTCAAGACTTCATTCATTATTTCACCTGTGAAATGTGTACCTCTGTAACTTTCGATCACCTTTGGTACTCCATACCTGCACACCACCTCCGCAAGCAGCTTCTTTGCGGTTGCCGCAGCCGTAGCCTTGGCAATCGGGAAAGCCTCCGGCCAACCTGAGAATAAATCAGAACACACCAACACGTTCTCCCATGACCCTGATTTTAGCAGCTGAATATAATCAATCTGCAGTCTCTGGAAAGGATAGAGGGGCTGAGGGCGTGTTTGGGTGGTGTCTTGACTACCCTTCTCTGATTATGTGTAGCACATACCATGCATCCCTGGATCAAACCTTCTATACAGGTGGAAAAGCCTGGTGCCACCCAATGCTTCTGCATCACGCTCATTACAGCAGTTTTGGACTGGTGGGTTGGCCCATGTAACATCTGGGCGACCGCAGGGTACAACGCTCTTGGAAGGCATCGGCGCATCCCTCTTCCCCATACCCCAGTTGCTGCATTCAGACATGCACCTTCTTTTTCCCACTTTTCTACTTCCTCCTGGCGCACCTGAGCCTGCATCTGGCTAAGGCATCCTCCGACACAAAGGGATTTTTGGGAGCGCTTACCTGGTGCATCGTTACCCCTTGGAGTGGTCTACTGGCTGCTGTTTTTGCTGCTGCATCGGCCATTGCGTTTCCTTTACTCACCTGATCAGTGCATCTGGTATGTGCTTTAACTTTTGACAACTACTTCTTTTGGTAATTGTAATGCATCAATTAACTGCTGGACTGCGTCAGCATTTTTAATGGGATGTCCTGCTGCCGTCAGGAATCCTCTAGACTTCCAAATTGGACCCAAATCATGAGCTATACCGAATGCTTATCTAGAATCTGTGTAGGTGTTAACAATTCTACCTTCAGCTATCTTACAGGCCTCGGTCAGAGCCTTAAATTCAGCCTCCTGGGCCTACTGATATGGGAGCATTGGTTCTGCTTTGATTACTGCATTCAGGGAGACGATGGCATACCTGGTGTGGAAGGTACCTGAGTCATCTTGGTAGCGAGTTCTACAAAAGATTTAAAATCAACATTATGTCTTTCAGTTTTAAACACTGTGGGTAGACCTGCTGTTTCCTGTGCCATAAGCTGAACATAATCATAAGGAATCTCCTCTCTTGGATCTTCTTTGTACAATACCGTACAATACCTGACCTCCCCCCTAGATCCGAGAGAGGTAACAATGTGGCAGGATTAAGTGTGGTACATCTCTGCAAAGAAACATTTGGAGACATTAAAAGTGCACATTGCAATCGAAGATGACGTGCAGCTGAAAGGTGTGCCGACTGCACCTGGTTCAGTATGTATATACATCATGAGGTGTAAGTGCTGTCAGTGGATAATCAAGAACGATATCTGACGATTCGTGAAGCAATAGTCCTACAGCATGTACTGCCCGTACACAGGACGGGGCACCTCTAGCCACTACATCTAGTCTTCCACTGAAACAGGCCACTGGCCTTTGATTGTCACCATGTAACTGAGTCAATACTCCTGCCGCGTGTCCCCGCTGTTCATAAAGATACAAGGTGAATGGTAGTTCATAGTTGGGGGTTCCTAGCACTGGAGCTGCCACAATCCTGTTTTTGAGAGAAAAATAAAAACCGTCTATACCTTCAGGAGTTAGTTTAAAAAGCACAATGGTGATACAGTCATAGAGAGGCTGCATGAGGATTGATACAGCATGAATCCACTGCCTGCAGTAGAAAATCAGTCTAAGAAATATCCTAAGAGCGGCAACATTAACAGGAATAGGAAAATTCTGTACAGCTTCTTTGCGAGCGCTGGTCCGATGTCGTTCCCCCTGGTATAATGCAATGTCCCAAAAAGATAACTGAAGATTTACAAAATTGCAGTTTATCCTTCAACGCTTTACAACCTGCTTGATACAGAAACAACATAAGTAATATTGTTGCAATACAACACTATTTCCTGGAAAAACACAAATCAGTAAATCATCAACATATTATAAAAATAACATTGGCAAAATCAATAACTGTAAACTAAGCAGCATCCTGAGATATCTGGAACAAAAGTGTATATATATATATATTAGACACCACTGGAGTTTCCAGATCAGTAGCTGCATTAACTGCCCATAATTTTTGTACCAACCCGTACACAGGGTTTAAGTTGAAGGGGGGCTGGAGTTTGCTATGTGGGCACTGATAAGAACTGTCCTTGGAGCTGCAGATGTCTGCTTGTGGAGATGGGGGCTAGAACTACTCCTGGCTGTTTTTTTTTTCTGATACAGAACAAGCTGAATTCTTCTAACTTTTTTTTAATACATTGTTCGGAGTGGACAGGGAAAACATACAGGATTACATTCTGGACAGCTTCAGTAAGTAATTGTTGGGACCTAGGCATATTAGTAGAAATATATCGTGATTTCATTGCATATATTGCATATTGACACGGCAACTGTCCTGCTCTGGTTGCTGGGACCTGTCCTATTTCTACCTGACCACACGTTTGTATATACGAATTAGATTCGTCCTGTATCATGGGTCCGCCTTTCTGTGAAATTGTTGCGGCCAGTCCTCCAGCATAGTGGAGTTGATTATTTGCAGCATTTACTATGACCCCAACATGTTGTTTCGTAAAATCCCCTGTCCTTATCCTAAAGAGTACATCATGACGGTGGGGTCCAGGAATAACATTGGAATATATTTCCTGAAAATCTTCTCTTTCCTCTGTACTAGCAACGTCTAGCGACATGATTTTACAAAGAGTGCTCTGCTTCAGTTCTGGTGTCATAGTGACAGTTCCAACTGGATAATACTCAATATGTGCTTGCAATTGTGACAACACATCACTTTCCTGAAAGATTACATTGACCCCGCGGTGACACCACCAACTGTGTGTGCACAGCGGTTCCCCGAATCTGCAGGGGAATCTTTTTAGTGACGGGGAGCTGGAGAGTTGTCTGTAATTACTGAATTTTCTGCCCCCGTGTCCACCTGGAATTCAACCTCATGTCCCCCTAGTAGGTTCACCTGTACTGTGCAATTAGGAATGGGGGGTAAGGAGACAAGGGGGTTCATGTGCAAGCTACCTCTTTTTGCCTGCACTAAATCATGTTGTGCCCCCTGTGCTATTCTGGCTAGATCCTCTGCTTTTACTGATCTCCAACCCGGTCTACTTACTTTCAGTTTTTCCTTGTCATTCATTTTTTTTTTATGCCATTCATATAAAACTTGCTAGAACTTTCTCACTAGTCTTGTTTTCTTTGACAAAACCCATTTCCACCCAAGTTTTTCTTAGAGTCCAGAAATAATCTTTTGGCTCTTTCCTGAACTCTGTCCTCTAGTGTAACTTCCTTTCTCTGCCTGTCTATTTGCTTCTCACATACTCTGACCTTCGATTCTTACGTACTGTGTCTATTCCAAAAACATATTCAACAAAATTTGAAAACTGTTGCACTTTTTCCTGTGCATCCTCACGAATACCCGACGGGAGGGTCAAACCACTGCGTAGTTTGTGTGTCCTCTCTCCCTCAGCCTGCAGGTTGCTTATCTGTAGAATGACCTTGGTGTACAGCAAAATACCATCTCGCTGCTGCCAGCACTTATCTCTGCTTGCTGTCACTGACTTCTGCATTCTTAGATCAGTTTCCTACAAATATAACACTTGTATATCTCATTTATCAATCTATCGTATCTAGCTTCATCTGCCAATTTTCCCTTTTTCTGTTTTCTATCCCACATCTAACCAATCATAACAGTTTTCATTCCCTGGGCGGGTGACATAGAGATAAAATGTCCCTTTTTCCCTAAATTTAGTGTGTTGATCCCTTGAAATCATTCCTATCACAGTTGAATATTTGATAGAAATCGAACTTAAAGACAACCACAGGGGTTGTAGTATTAACCCAGAAGGTGGGCATACTGGCACTACTGGAGATCAGGATATAGCTCAAAAGGATATGTATATCAGAAACTTCATGACTGCTGATTAATCTTGTCCTTCTTGCAATGGGAGGCGTGAATCCAGGTGCTCTTGCCCTCGAGCTTCGGGCAGTAGGGGTGGTCAGGACCACAGAGTAGGGACCCTCAAATCTGGGCTGGAGACAGTCTCTTCCCATAAATTTTTATATATATAAGGTCATCAGGCGAGAAATCATGCACCGTGTCACCTGTAAATTCTGGGAGAGAAGCAGACACTGCAGAGTGGGTGTTAGTTAACTCTTTAGACAAAGCAATCACAAATTTGCTATTTTATCATTGGTTTCAAATAATTCCTGGTGCCTAATGTCTTCTGTTTTTAACATACCAGCATGATGGAGTATTGAATGTATGGTGGCCCGAAGGGTGGCCCGTGACTCATTTGAATTTAGAGGATCATGGACTGGACCTGCTGCATGGATGATGATATCAGCGGGAAGGTCCCCTGCATGGGTTGTCAGAGTCTGTCCAGGTGGCAAAGGGTCATGAGTGTATATATGAGCCATGCATTCTGCAGTGACGATGGGACCACCTGCTTGGGCTATTAATAGAGCCAGACCCCCTTTCTTGGAGCAGTTGGAGTTGGCAGGACTAACTATAGCACCAACCCGATGTGTCAGGATATCACCGTACCCTATGGATAATGTCACTGGATTTCCGTTGCGGTCTGTGTAATGCTGTGAATGGCTGGGATACCAGTTTTCAAGTACACCGGGAGCTGGGGGCCTGACCGGGGTTTCCGTGAATCTTACTGAGCGACTGTCCTCTCTGAGGATTTGTGAAGGAGAGGAAGGTGCCCCATCTCTGGAGTAGGGGTGGAATAGGCCCTAGGACCAGGGGTTAACAATGATGGTGGGGGAATGGAGGAGGGAAGAAAAGATACTGGTGCTGCTGGGAATAGTGGTGGCTGTTGAGGGGCCCACCCCTCTTCTATCTCCTGATCCTCCTCCCCTTCATTAGATCCCATAATATCATGGCGGCGGCTTCTGATCATTGTTTGAAAAACTGAAGATTCATGCATTGCAGCAATGGCCGGGTTGGGGTGTGTGAAAGGGAACAATGGTGTTGCATCTGGTGCCATATTGGGAGCTGTGGCCTGCACAGGTGCGGGCGGGGGCTGGTAGTAGGCCCTGGTTGGTATTAGCAAGGGATATAGGCCTGACTGGGTGTGCTTGGGTGTCCCAAGATGGCCGCCGGAGGAGATGGGGTGTTGGTCATTTCCAGGTGTATTAAGATGGCCACTGGGTTTACCAAAATGGCCGCTGGGTGTGGGAGGGGCGATGGACTGGGCATTACACCAGGAGCGACCCGCCCCACAAACACGGCAGGTCTCCGCCCAGGGCGGATTCTGTTCACCACACACATGACAGGTCCAACCTCCCTTTGTTCTGAGATCGGCACCATTATAGGGCGGTGGCCGAGGGCTTGGAGCGGCCATTTTAGTTACATCAACAAGATCATATGCAGAGCATTTTACATATCCGAACAAAGGCTCAGCACTTTCCAAACCTCCTTATTCCATCTACCTCTTTCCAACCCTCAACTTTCAAATCATTTACTACTCTTAAATGTGCTTGGGCTTGATACAAAGCCCCTGATCTCTCAACTTTCCCTCATTCTGTGCGACAAAGTCTTTCCACACTGAAGGCTGAAGCCTGCCTGTACTCGGCAAGCTCATTCTTAACAGCCTTCTTGCCTCCACGTGATTCCATCAATTCAACCACTCCCAAAGCACCACCCTCTAACTTGTGAGGTCTCTCAGATTTAAACAGACGCATCATGATTTAACAGAGTGAAATGATCTGTCGCGACTCAGACCACCGGTGCCACTTGCAGGTCACCACCCGTCAATACAGAGTCCCCGCTCCATGTGTTGACAAGACAAAAAGTCCCTGCTCAATTTGTCCCTTCCCTAACTGTGGGTGATAACTTTACAGCACAGTCCACCGTAACACTCTACACAGTACAGAGTCCCCGCTCCATGCACTGACACTGGGGCTTCTCCTAATGAGACTCCCCGTGTTGGACAAAGAGCCCCTGCTCCATTTGTCACTTCTCAGACGAAGAGCCCCGGCTCCATTCGTCACTGATTAGACTATCATGTGCGTCTTCTACCCCACTCAACACTTCAAGAATTCTAAAATTTGTCCCAACTTTATTCTAACAGTCACGGGAGGCAATTATCTACATAAAGGTACAGTGACCGGAGGAGGAGGAACGTGGTGTTTTGACTCAAGCACGTTGCAGGCATGCAACGTCACTCGGTCACACTTGCTGGTTCGTGGCGTGGGATTGCCCTTGGTCTCACCACTCAACCAGTCACCCCTCCAGACCCAAATGGACAATACGACAGGACCAAACAGTGACTGACACACAGGCAAGTGGGACGCATATAAAGTATATGATCCCAACTTACCGTGTTCAACGGAGGCTGCAGTCCTCGCACTCAGTCACCGCGGCACCACCGCAAAGTCCTCGGGACGGGTCCGGACGGGCGGCAATCCACGGCCCCACGTGTTAGGCACCAATTGTCGGGGTCGTAACGACCAACCACTCATCCTCCAGTCACTCCAAATTAGACTAAGAGCACGGGTCGACCGAGAATGAATCAGGCAATACGCTGGTTCAGACTTCAGAACGTGCCCTAAAGAAAATGGTGCTATTAGGCGGCCATCTCCAGTAAGCACTGAACTTTTATTCACGTACATAAGATTACATACACAGAATATTGGGGTGGAGTAAAGGCGGGATTGAGGAGAAAGAGATATGCTGAGTTATGCCCATATATGTACACATTCAGCATCTGATCATCCTAATTGGTCCTTAGATCTTCTTCTAAGTCCTCCTTGATCGTGTTGTCATCCTCAGTTTCGTTTCTTGAAGAAAGATTCTATTGTTCTCGTGTATCATGTGTTTCCTCAATTCTCCAAAGGTGGGGGCATTTCAGTGGATCCAGTTCAAGTTATTAGTAGTTAGTGTAATACAGTGATAGGACACAAGGTGGAGACAGACACCAGCAGATACTAACATTGTCCTAAAATAAGTTTCAATCTGAATAATATCATTTAAGGGAAACTTCGTGTTTATAAAATACATATACACACTATAAATATAAAAGTATAGTAGAAAATTATATTTTACCTTGACAATATCAGGGCTACAAACATTCAAATCAGAATGAAACTGAAGGAGGGATTCGATGTCACCATTCCAGATGACAAAAACGTCATCGATATAACGCTTCCAATATAATACATTAGTGCCAAAAGATGGATGGGGATAGACAAATGTTCTTTCAAAAGAATCCATGAAAATATTGGCATATGGGGGCGCCATATTGGACCCCATAGCGGTACCTTTCCTTTGCACATAAAATTGGTCCCCAAAAAGAAAGAAATTCTTAGTGAGAATTAGAGTCAAAATGTCCTCACAGAATTGGATTTGTGTATCGCTAAAGGAGGTGTGGATTCTCAGAAATGAAATGGTCGCTTGAACACCTTCGTTGTGATTGATGCTCGTGTACAGACTGTTGACATCCATGGTCACTAAACGTGACCCAACTGGAAGTGCCCCCATATCTTTAAGCGTCCTCAGGAAATGTATGGTATCCTTTAGATAAGATTTGATAGAAGGAATAAGAGGCGATAGAATTTTCTCTAATGTAATGGCCAATGGCGAAAGAATGGAATTGGTGGACGCTACAATGGGTCGGCCTGGTGGTCGAAGTAAGTTCTTATGTATTTTTGGAAGAGTATAAAATACTGGGATTACAGGAAATCTATTCACCAGAAATTTACTTAGATTTTTGTCAATAACTCCAATATGCTCATAGTTTGTTACCAAGGATGAGATCAATTTCTCGATCTCAAAGGTAGGATTAACAGAAACTGGCATATAGGTATTTAGGTCATTCAACTGTGAGAAAATCTCTTCCATATAGTAAGATCTATCAAGTACCACGATAGCGCCCCCCTTATCGGCTGGTTTAATAACCAAATTCTTATTATTCTTTAAAGCCAATAAAGATCTATATTCAACATTAGTAAGATTATTCTTGATTTTCATCTGTCCATTGCGAATAGAGTCCAGATGTATAGAGATGTCTCTCTTGACAAGATCAATGTAAGTCTCTACAGGATGATGTATCCTAGGGGGTTGGAAGGTGCTGGGATTCTTCAGGCCCAATGACCCTAAGGTGAATAAGGATCTCGATACTATCAAAGGAGGTATAGTTACCTGTTGTTGAGAGGAAAAATGGGCCTTAAGCCTCAGCCTCCGAAAGAAGTTGTGTAGTTCCTGGTCAACTTGAAAAGTATCGAAGTGAGGGACCGGACAAAAGGACAGGCCCTTTTCCAACACCCCTAGCTCAGATGGTGATAAGATGGCTGAAGAGATGTTATAGACGAGGTTAGATGAGGTGCTCCTACCTGAGACCGTGTCACGATTCTTGAGCGAATCGCTGGTGAAATCTCCGCCCCCTCCGCGTCTTCCTCGAGACTGGCGGTACGACGTACTCCTAAAAAAGAAGAGGAAGAAGAAGGACGAGAAGATCCAAAGTCGCTGTCTGAGCTGTTTGAGAAGGGATGTAATCCCTGCGTGTAAATCTCGTAGAATTGTAGTAGGTTGATGACCGCCATTTATATACTTGGTTATTTTTATAATCGTCGGCGTCTCTCAAAAATTTGGATTTCTTTCTATCTTGCAAATTATTACGAAACTCAGAGATAGACTTATCGATCTTGGTTTTAAGAGACTTAAAGTCCTCAGGGGACGAAGTATCAGTCAGTTGTTGTTCAGTGGTAGTGATTTTAGTTTTGAGCTCGTTGATCTCCTTTTGCAGGTAGTCGATAGTCAAGACAATCAAGTCCATGGAACACTTGTTCAACACTGCTTCAAATTCGGTGCAGTATTCGGTATTTTCTTGAAATAATGTTGGTCTCAAAGAGACCCTTAGGCCACGTGGGATCCTCTGCACTTTGTGGTATTCGGCAAGCGTAATGCTATGAAGATCCAATGCGGTGAATCTACGTAAGTCTTTTTCGAAATCCCTTGTACGTAATTCCTGAGATGGCGTATGTAAGAAGGCCCCAGGGGTTGTAACCTGTGCGACAATGTTGGAAGCCTCTTCGGGATTATACGACAATGTGGAAAAAGACATTGAGTCTGAAAAATTGGAGCATTCAACCCAAAAAAAATTTTTTATACTAAGAAAAATAGAGGGGAAGCTCGCTGGTATTGTGGGTGCGACATGCCACATACATCCGTGTGGCAAAATTTGATGCATTTTTGGCCAAAATTCCCTTTTTCTCATTATATCCAGCAGTCTTTTTTATCCACACAATCATAAGAAATTATTCCACTCTGTTATCTCAGGCTGAGTCCTGGTGTTTCTGTGGTGGAAAAATATTTTCTTGGCAGGCATACGTTGCATAGTTCTGTCTGCTAGCCTTCTTGTACGCCTTTTTTTATTGTGTTCAAACAGTAACAAAAAATCAAACCAAAAAAATTAATCCAGTCTGTGATTTCAGGCTAAGGCCTAGTGTATCAGTGGTTTAAAAATCTTAGCCTCGCAGGCATACTGTTAGGCGCTCGGTTGCAACAACTTTATTAAAATAATGGATTGCAAGCGAACCCGGGGTCCACGGTGCAGCTAGAGATGCTGCGGCCGAACACCCCTCGGGTATGAGGGTGAAAACTGAAAACAGAAATATAAAGTCTTGCCTGTGTTACTTCACACAAAGCAAGGTATTGGATTTGCAATATCTCCGTTAACGTCACGGGAGATGTGCTGCAGGCTGGCGTAGACGTGACCCTGTTAACTGCACAGAAGCCACTTGCCAGCCATGTAGGAAGTGCATGTGACTCACACCAGGCGTACATGCTGCCAGCCAGTGTGCCACCGGACTGAGCAAGTTTCTGTTCAGCTGGCAGGCGATGCCCTGGTTACGCGCCCCGCCGTCTGCTGAGGGTGTACAGCTACCCTCTGTCTGAGCTAGACTGCGCCACATTGATTACCTGCCTAGCATCAACTAACCTGCCTGAAGGACCTGTGATAATTAGCCGAGATATCTTTGGCATCGGCAGGTCCTGGTAAGCAAAACTAGAGAGCACATGGAGCCCAGATTCTGAAGCGTCCACACATGAGCACAACCTATTTAGTATGATCTGACCGCACCACCGCGCCTGCAGCCAGGCTATCTAAGGCTAAGCCCTGCCCCCAGCCATCTCGTTAATCGCATCACTGATGATGTCACCCGTGACCAATCAGGCAGTGCCAGGTCACCAGATCAGCTGAATCACCAATCATGGTCCGCCATGTCACGGGCATGCTCAGTGCAGGAAATCCTGGACAGGCTGTGGCAGCCCTGTTCCTTTCTGCAACCTATGCTTAAAGCTACTAGGAACAAAGACCCTTGCAACAGCTTTTACTTCTCTTGTATTGGCTAGGCGTTGGGACCGACGGCGAAGCTGAGCAGCATCTGCCCCGGCTGGACCAGGATGGGAGACCACAGACTCCTCAGATCCAAGTTTGGATCCAGCCGTCGCCCGATGCCTAACATTATCCCCCACTCTAACATCCCCCCACCTGACGCTCATATTCCTCAATGAGCCGGGGGCATGAATATGGTCCACGGATTCCCAACAACGGTCCTCAGAACCATGATCCCTCCAGTGCACCGGATAGAACTTTTTCCCCTGAGCTATCTTGGACCCCACAAATGCCTGTACCTTGAAATTATTACCCCTGGTGTCAGAAACCAATTGGGGTTCCGAGAATTTTCTTTAGGCGAATGGGTTTCAGGAGCGACACATGGAACGTGTCGTGAATCTTCATATGCTGGGGCAACTGTGAAACGGTACAGTACGGGGTTTACTTGGGCCAAAATTTTGAAAGGACCAATAAAACGGGAGGCGAATTTAGCAGATTCCCCACATCCTCTAATATTGTGATTCTCGAGCCAGACCTTGTCACCCGGGGATAATACGGGGTCTGGACAGAGATAAGTGTCAGCCGACTGTCTCTGATGAGACGATTTCTCTCTCGCACAAGAGATACATGATTGGACATATTTTTTAACGTCCTGAGGCAACCGAGGCCACCAATACAACCGCTGGAGAAACTTAGTGGTACGTTTGACTCCAAAATGACCTCCGGTTTTAGAGGCATGTGCCCAAGAGAGCACTTTATTTTGTAATTTAGGAGGAATGAACGTCTTCCCAGGAGGAACCTGGTCTAAGGTCATTGGTGCCACCGTCTGCATATCCCCAGGAGGAATGATATTTTTGGGCTCGTTACCGTCCTCAGTCGTATCTACAGGCAGGGATTAAACCCTATCGCGAAGAGGCTCTGAGCGGGTACCCAATCAATTGGACGGTCATATGGTTGGTGGGAAGGCAAAGTCTCAGCAGCCTTTTTGGAACGCTCAGTACGAGCGGCCAAGTCGACAGACGGCTCTGAGACTATCCTCCGGGTAGAGGCAATCATACACTGAGAAACACCATTCTCACCCCCCAAATTAATTTCCCCCGTGTTCCAGTCAATGTGTGGATTGTGACAACATAGCCATGGAAGGCCTAATAGCACCTCATTGATCCACCGGGAATAATGAGAAAAGAGATATCCTCCCGGTGACCCTGAGGAAATTATGTAGTGAGGGGAATCGACTGGTGGGTGATTTGCGTGTTTAACAGTGAACAGTTGACCTTAATGTTCATTGGTTTGGGCAGTAACTCCATAGGAATGGTATGTCTCTGGGCAAAGGTTAACGACAAGAAATTGCCATCTACCCCAGAGTCCACCCACGCCTTAGCAGAAACCGCAGTGGCTTCGAAGAGCAAAGTCACCTCATATATTAGTTTGGAGGTAGAGACCCCTGAATCTAACACACCTCCTCCAATGGTGGTTAGACACTCTCGTTCCACCGCCCCTTGGAACCCTTATTATTAGGGTACTCCAAGCGATGTGTAGGATCGGAACGAGGGAATGATTTCCTAGTCAGGGATATATCCATAGGCTCAGGGTCTGTGTCAGGAACCGTGGGTTCGGAAATAGGTCTAGAAAACGAAGGTGCCAACTGGAAACGAGGTTTAGAGATCCCAGCTCCAACTTTCTTTCTGCATGACGTAAGTCTATTCGGTTGACAAGAGTCATTAACTCTTCCAGAGAGGTTGGAATCTCCTTGGTAGCTATAGCATCTTTTATATATCCAGCCAGACCCTTCCAGAACACCGGGATCAGCGACGGTTCAGACCAATCCAGTTCTGCCGCTAATGTTCTGAACTGGATGGCATAGTGACTGGCCGTGGTCGAACCCTGTACTAATATAAGAAGCTTAAGAGCCGTATCATGTGTAACCTGAGGACCGAGGAACACACTTTTTAGGGTTCTAAGAAAGAGACCCGCATTAGCCACTACCGGATCATTCTGTTCCCAGAGGAGTAGCCCACTCCAAGGCTCTGCCGGAAAGTAATGATATGACAAAACCCACTTTAGCCATTCGGAGGGGAACTGTGCCTCCATCATTTCTAACTGAATGGAGCATAGATTAATAAATCCTCTGCTGGATCTGCTGTTTCCAGAAAATTTTTCTGGGAAGTCAAAACAGGGTAATGAAGCTCTAGCAGCTATCGCAGCAGTGTTTTTGAGACTTGCTGCTTGTGCGGCTGCCTGAGTAGCTACTGCAGTGAGATCAGCAACTGGAGCAGCCTGCTCCAGAGACCTAAGTCTGGCCTCTAGTTGCTAAATGTAGCGCTGTAGCTGCTGAATGTCAGCCATGTTCGGCTAGACCCTGGCGGTCAGATACTGTTAGGCGCCCGGTTGCAACAACTTTATTAAAATAATGGATTGCAACTGAACCAGGGGTCCGCGGTGCAGCTAAAGATGCTGCGGCCGAACACCCCTCGGGTATGAGGGTGAAAACTGACAACAGAAATATAAAGTCTTGCCTGTGTTACTTCACACAAAGCAAGGTATTGGATTTGCACTCTCTCTGTTAACGTTACGGGAGATGTGCTGCAGGATGGCGTAGACGTGACCCTGTTAACTGCACAGAAGCCACTTGCCAGCCATTTAGGAAGTGTATGCGACTAACGCCAGGCGTACATGCTGCCAGCCGGTGTGCAACCGGACTGAGCAAGTCTCTGTTCAGCTGGCAGGCGACTAGGAACAAAGACCCTTGCAACAGCTTTTACTTCTCTTGTATTGGCTAGGCGTTGGGACAGACGGTGAAGTTGAGCAGCATCTGCCCTGGCTGGACCAGGATGGGAGACCACAGACTCCTCAGATCCAAGTTCGGATCCAGCCATTGCCCGATGCCTCACACATACGTTGCATAGTTCTGTCTGCTATCCTGGTTCAACTCATTGTTTGTTTTTTTCAAACAGTTAAAAAAAACCTAACTGCAATAATTAATACAGTCTGTGATCTCAGGTTAAGGCCTGGTGTATGTGTGTATGTGTGGTGGAAACATCTTTTCTTGGCAGGCATACATTGCTTTGTTCTGTTTGTTAGCCTTCTTTTCCCCTTTTTTATTGTGTTCAAACAGTAAACAAAAACATAACCAAAAAATTAATACAGTCTGTTATCTCATGCTGAGGCCTGGTGTATCAGTGGTGTAAAAATTTTCGCTTTGCAGGTATACTGATCACATATAATGTTTCTCCAAATAAATCCATTTGTATTGAGCTTTTCAAATATTTCAGTAGTCCATTTAAAATGGGAAAGGCAAGTGGCTAGTGACGGGGAAGTGGACGTGATGCTGATGGTGCATACAGAGGCCGAGGCCGTGGCCAAGCTGAAAGTGGGTCACAGCAAAGACCCACATGTTCTTGCTCAACCTTCCTGTCCCAGTTTCTAGGGGACCGCAGCACACCACTATTGAAGCCAGAGCAGTGTGAAACGGTAGTTGGATGGATGGCAGATAATGCTTCAAGTCACTTAGCCGCCACCACCACCACCACTACCATGTCTTCCACACGGTCAAGTCTGAGTAGCCGTGAGTGTAGACTGGCTGTTACTCACCCTGAACCTTCTTCCTCCTACCATGCCGAGCGCCCTGAGACACCAGATCCCACACTCAGACACTCCGAAGAGCTGCTCAGTTTTCCATTTGGAGATTCATGCCTCTCGGACGCTCCACTTGAAGCGGGGAAAGATGATATTACATGTAGCGATGCATAAATCTTTGAGCAGCCACGGTCACAAAAGGTGGACAATGATGAACACAGTGGCCGGAAAGTCAGGAGGAGGAGCATGGTGCGGATGTGGAAGACATGGTGGTGGATGACATAGTGACTGACCCAACCTGGCAGGAGGACATGCAGAGCGAGGACAGCAGCACACATGGCATGCATCTGTTCCCCGCAACACCAACAGTACGGAAGTTGCCATTCAAACTGTAAGATCTTCCCGAGTCTGATTATTTTTTAAAGACTCTGCCGAGAACCCCAAACATTTGCAGCACTTGAAATGCCTGCATCAGCAGGAGTAGCAAAACTACCAGCCTGACCACCACCAGCATGATTAGGCACATGGCAGCAAAGCACCTGACTTTGTGGGCCGAACCTCAGGCTCCAGGAACACTGGCTGCAGGTGACAACACTACTTCATCCACTGTTTTGCGTAAAAGCCAATCCCCAGTTCAGCTTGCCTGTGAAAATGGCTCCGGCCATGCACCTGTTGTTACCCACAGTCAACCAGCACCATCATCAAGCCCGTCCACATCCTTGTCACAGCGCAGCCTTCAGTTGTCTATACCCCAGTCATTGGAACGCAAGCGGAAATACCCAGCCAATGCCCCACAGGCCACAGTACTTATTTCGCACATTTCTTGACTGCTTGTGCTCGAAATGTTCCTTTTCGGCTCGTTGAGACAGAAGTTTTTCCGCCACCTGATGGCAACGGCCGTCCCAAGCTACTCGGTCCCAGTCTCCACTATTTCTCCCATTTGCAGGGATGGTACATCTCACTGATGGCACACTGGGTTAACATAGTGGAAGCCGGGACCCAGTCGGATCTTGGGATGGAACACATCCTCCCCACGCTGAGGATTGCGGGGCCTATGTCAGTCAGGGTTGCCCCCACAGTCTACAGCTCCTGCACTTCCTCCTCGTCCTCCTCCTCTTCTTCATCCTCCATCTCTGAAATGAACACATCAGTCAGAAGCTGGAAGCACTGCAGCACTGCCTCAGCCAAGCGGCAACAGGCTGTGCTGAAGCTAATCTGCATAGGTGACAAACCGCACAATGCAGAAGAGTTGTGGACCGCGCTGAAGGAGCAGTCAGATATTTGGCTGACACCGCCAACAGCCAGGCATGGTCATGTGTGACAATGGCCGGAACCTGGTGGCGGCTCTGAGGCAAGGTCAGCTCACACACATACCTTGCCTGGCCCATGTGCTTAACCTCGTGGTTCAACTTTTTCTCAAAAGCTACCTGGAGCTGCAGGATCTGCTGTTGAAAGTACGCCATATGTCTGCCCATTTTCGAAAGTCAGCGACAGCTTCAGCCACCCTTGCTGGGCTTCAGCAGCGTTTTCAGCTTCGGGCTCACCAACTGGTGTGTGATGTCTCCACGCGTTGGAACTCTACACTGCATATGTTGCAAAGGATTTCTGAGCAGAAGATGGCCGGGATGTTACAAAGCCCAAACAGCATCACCAGATATTCATAGTGACCATCCCTAGTGTTAAATGCCATCTTCCATTCTTCCCCTCAGGATTTGTATCGGGTTATATGTGCCCCGCAGATCTAGTTTGGTAGTTATATGCTCCCCGCAGCCGATCAAAAAGCTCCAAAATAAGGGACATAGGGTATTTGTTCTTAACAGTTATTGCATTAAGACCCCTGTAATCAATGGATGGATGTAGTTCCCCGTTCTTCTTCTGTACAAAGAAGAACCCTGCCCCTGCAGGAGACACTGACTTCCTAAAGAACCCCCTCACCAAATTCTCTTATGATGTATTGGGACATAGCCTCCGTTTCCGGAAAAGATAATGGATAAACTTGACCTCAGGGAGGTTCTGCACCTGGCAAGAGATCAATAGGACAGTTATATGCCAGTGAGATGGAAGAGTCTCCACAGTTTTCTTGGAGAACACATCCACATAAGACCAGTAGTGTTTGGGGAGAGAGGTTCGATCTGCCTGCAACCCAGTAGTAGCAACCTGAACATGCACCCTCACATGAATCGCTCCATCCCAACATTCTCCCAGAGGACCTGTTGGTCGTCAGGCAACGGCTGGATTTGAACCTGGATCTGAGGCATCAGTGGTCCCCCATCCAGGTCTCAGCCAGGGAAGATGTGCTTAGCTTTGCCTCAATCCACTAGGTTGAGCATTCCGTACGAAACCGGTTCGATACCTGAAATCCATGTAAGTCTATGGAAAATATCGGAATTAAAAATTCCGATATTTTGTTCCATGACTACATGATTCAGGTATGAACGGTTTCGGTATCGAATGCTCACCCTAATCCAACACTAACCAGTACAAGAGAGTACAAGCTGTCTCCAGGGTCTTTGTTAATAGTAGCCTTAAGCATAGGTTACAGAAGGAGACAGGGCTGTTATAGCCTGTCCAGAAATGCCTGCACTGAGCATGTCCGTGACATGGCGAACCGTGATTGGTGGTTAGCGTCAGCTGATCCCCTGACCTGGCCCCGCCTGATTGGTCACGGATGACGTCATCGGTGATGCGATTGATGAGATGGCTGGGAGCGTAGCTTAGCCCTTAAATAGCTTGTCTGTCCACGGCGCGGTCAGATCATACTAATATAGGCAGTACTCTTGTGTGGATGTACCAGAATCTGGGCTCCACGTGCTCTCTAGCTTTGCTCTCTGGGACCTGCCGATGCCAGAGTACGCTCGGCTAATTAGCATAGGTCCTTTAGGCAGGTTTAGCTCATGCCAGATAGGTAGCCAATGTGTGCAGTCTTGCTTCGAATATAGGGTAGCTATACACCCTGAGCAGACTGCAGGGCGCGTAACCTGTAGCCAATGTGGCACAGTCTTGCTACGAATATAGGGTAGCTACACACCCTGAGCAGACTGCGGGGCGCGTAATCTGGGCATCGCCTGCCAAGCTGAACAGAGTTGCTCAGTCTGGTCTCACGCCGGCTGGTAGCACATACGCCTGGCACTAGTCGCTCGCACTTCCTAGCGGGTGGCACGTAGCTTCTGTGCAGTCAACAGCGCTATGTCTATACCAGCTTGCAGCACATAGTGCAATCCATTATATATTAAAGTTGTTGCAACCGAGCTCATAACAGGACCAATCTATATGGGACGAATGATGACGCAGCCATGGTATTCCTAGCAAGACCTCGTCAATACCCTCGGGTATGACTAGCAGGGAAATTGTCTCCAGATGTGCTGGAGATATGGTGAGTTTGAGGGGAATAGTCTGATGAGTGATCTGTGAGGGCAAAGCTGACCCATTTACCACTCGGAGGGTAACTGGATTGGTGAGGCAGAAGACATGAAATTGCCCTCCGCCCAGGAATCCACAAAACCTCCACCACATGGGTGGACAGGCCAATGGAGAGTGTTCTCTTAAAAGACAATTTGGGGGAGAACGCCGCTGTGTCTAGTGAGCCTTCTCCTATAGCCACTAGACGCGGTCGTTTTCCTGACCGCTGAGGACATCTGTTGGCATAATGTCCCGACTGCCAACAGACAAGACAGACCAGGGGTGCACGAGCGGACCGAGACTTAGATCCCACTCAAGAAATCTCCAAGGCCTCTTGAGGCTCTGATGCCTGGACCGGATATTCCAGAAGCTTGGCGAATTTAGAAGCCAGCCGAAACCTCTGCCGACACTGGACTCGCTCCAACCCTCGCTCAGAGTACCGAAGGTCGATGCAAGTGGAGACTGAATTTAGCTCTTCCATTGTGGCTGGAATCTCCCAAGTGGCCAGAGTGTCCTTTACATGGTGAGCCAGTCCCCTCCAAAAGGTAGGGATGAGGACTTTATCCGGTCACTCTAGCTCAGATGCAAGAGTCTGGAAGTGGACGGCAAAGTAGTCGACCATAGAAGAGCCCTGAGTCAATGCCAGCAGCTGGAGTGCAGTATCGTGGGTGACCCAAGGTCCTACAAAGACCAACTTCAGAGCGCTCAGGAATTGCGAGACACTCTACACCACTGGATCATTGCACTCCCACAGCGGCGTAGCCCACTCCAACACCCTGTCCGACAAGAGTGAGATCACAAATTCAAAGGGAAAACGTTCAGTCAGCAGCTCTAGGTGAATGGCACACTGGTTCACGAATCCCTACAGGTCTTACTGTCACCTGTGAACTTATCAGGCAGAGGGAGGCGGAAGAGAGACAGAACAGAGGTTGCAGTGGACATACGAGTCACAGCTTCAGAGGCTGCCTGAGCAAATACTGCGGTGACATCCACAGCTGGGGTCGCATGCTCAAGAGCGGACAACCTGCCCTCCAGCTGCTGAATGTACCACTGTAACCGCTGCTAGTTCGCCATTGCTAACCAGACCCTGGTGCTAAGTTACTGTTAGGGTTGCGGGATGCACTGAATAGTGTATTTAATAGAGAGCATTCGCAACCCGGGGTCCACCGTGCAGAGATGGGAAACTGCAGCTAATCTGCACAATGGCGAACTAAGGAAGCAATCCCCAAGTACACACGGGGTTAAACGTCACCCTGTGGAGTAAGCATGGGTCACCCTGTTCTGATTTACTTCTCAGACAGGGGAGCACCGGCCAGGGGACCCAACTCAGTCCTGCTGAGTGGTAGCAAAAATAAACACTAACTAAAGCGCATCTAGGGGTGGCACAAAACAAGAGCACAAGCTCAACTGATCGCAGAGCAGTACCAAAAGGTATGTGCCAGAGCATGTGGGTTTACTGTGCCCTGCAAACAGCTCATGCTAAGCAGCACACGTGGCCGGGACAGACGCTAGGTCAAGCAGAGTAAAAACCTGCCTCTGTAGGTAACACTAGGTTCTCGGCCCAAACACACGTGCATACACAGAGTGGCAGCGTATCACCTCACTCACACATAACACAAATGATCTTAGTTCACCGACGGGCGAGACAAAGATCCTTTTATAGTTTCAGTCAATCAGACAGGACCTTGCTCACTGGCCAATCCGGAGCCAGACTAGGACCTGAGCATGTGACAGGCGACCACCAATGAGAAGTCGGCCCACGAGCATGCTCAGTAGAGCGAAACCTGGACTTAGTCTCAGGAGTGACTGCATGCTGCTGAGAATAGCCAGTTACTATAGCTGAACCTGGAGAGGCAGCAGTAACCAAGCGTACAGCCCGGCTCGGAGCAAAATGCTGAGACCCGACGTCTTTGCTCAGCAGCATTCACTGTGGTCGATACTGAATGGGAAACCGCAGGAGAAGACAAGACTTGGGATCCCTCCTTGCAGAGGGAAAATCTTGATGCCTAACACCTATCTGTTCACAATCTTCACTTGCTTGTACTGCCTCTGCTTGCTTCTCCACTCTCTGGTTCTCCATTTTACCTCTAGAATTATGTAGACTCTGCACTCAGGATAGGGGCATTCCCCAAGTCACAGTAGACCTGCACAATCTTTTCAATAATTGGTCCACAATTTAGAGGTCTCAATATTCTCTAACTCCTTATTACTAGAATAACTAGCTGTTTTCACTGGAAAAAAGGCTAGAACTTCTAACATTATTGCTGCTATAGCCTAACTGGTAAAGTAGATTGTACTTGATCTTTCTGAGCTTGGCTATAAACTGATGCTCTGAGGCTCCCAGATTGGTGCTGTAAAAATACACTAAGGAAGTTTTGTCAATTCACAATTTAAACTTCTCTCTCAAGAAGAAATAAAAACATCTGATTTAACATTTCAAATCACAGTTAACAGTTTCAGCTTCTCAGAGTTCTTCACCCCAATTCTCAGGGTTCTGCTAGCATCATTTATCATTCTCTCATGGAAAATTTGACCTTGCGTCAATATTTTTTCCCCCAGCCCTTTCAAGCTTTCATCAGTATACAGGGCAAAAATTGGCATAGTCAATCCAGGGTTGGATAGGAAACAGATAAACAGCCTCTCAGTTATCTGATATCTGAAGGTCTTATCTGCTTTAGCTGCTCACCCTAGGGTTATTTTTGTGAATAGTAAAATTCTGAATGTATTTTTACACTTTATAACAGTAAAAGTAAATATCCCTTTAATTTATACGACTGCCTTCTTAGATAAACCCATTATAGTGGACGCTCCACTAGCCAAGATTTCAAAGAAATCTTTTCAAGTTTTGCAACTTTACATGCTTAAAATTTATTGTTTCATTAAATACAAATGTTTATATAATTTAAAATAGCATATAATGTTTAATGCAATACAAAAATTGAATTAAAAGTAATGTCCTGATTATTGCAGTTGTAAGCGGTAAAATCTGATACCAGTGATTTTTTAATTGAGCTGACAAGTGTTCCTTTGTTATTATGTGCTGCCAGAAAGCAGTCATAGCTTAAATTAATTACCTTTTATGTGGTGGATACCTCAAACATATTGTTAGGGCTGGCTGAACGCACAAAATAAATATAAATAATAGGTGCATTCGCAGCCCGGGGTCCACCGTGCAGGCAGAGCCTGCTGCTAGTAAGATGGCGGTATGGCGAACTCTGTTACTTCACAGAGTCACAACTATAGATACTGTGGCACTATATGGCGGTATAAGCGAACTCTGTTAAACCACAGAGTCGCTAAGGTAGAGACGCAGAGATATGGACTGTGTCCTGTTAACTCCACAGGGATGCACAGACAACTGCTGTGCGGACAGCAGTCCATAGTAATGCAATCAGCAACGCAATCAGACAATCTCCTCACTGGAGAAGCCGGTATTCTAGGGGCTTATTTCAGCCAAGCCCTAAACACGTGCATAGCAAGTCTCCTCACCGGAGGTGCCGGTATTCTAGGGGCTTATTTCAGCCGAGCCCTAACACAGCGTGCAAGATCACACTGGCGCAAAGCACATAATGCAATTGATACTAGCGCATGGCTGCATGGTCAAACAACCCTTTTATAGCAGCAACTACAGGGCTTGCCAGAAAAGGACCAATAAGAAACTATCCCAGAACAAATGTAGTTTCAGGACCTTCCTAGCGGACCAATAGAAGCTGCTGCAGTACCTGAGCATGTGACCCCTGATCTCCAATGAGAGATCTTACCCTGGGCATGCTCAGAAGGGGAAACGCAGGACTTAGTCCTAAAGACGTCTGCTCGCCGCTAGCCAGTACTGGCTACAATAGCAGAACCTGGAGAAGCAGCAGTAATCCTCTGCACAATGTTAGACTGGGCAAGATGCTGGGAAGGACGTCTCTGCTGAGCAGAGTCCACTGCGGCCGGAGAGGGAATGGGAAACCGCAGCAGGGATGGCTCGAGATTCACCTTGTGCAGAAGTGGGAACTCGACCCCTAACACATATAAGGTTTTTAGCACTGTTTAGATATTTTTGTTGTGTGACAGAGAGCTGAAAAATAATATGCATTTTTTTGCTTTCAGCATGAATACGTTACATGAAGATGGCATGTGCTAACATACATGTTCAACTTCTAGAGCTTGTTGGGCTCTTTGCATGTGCATCACCATGCTTTGATTATTTTTCCCACTTTAGTCTCTATTTTCTAGTGATGTTTTTAAAAGAAAGCTATCCACAGAAAATGATCTATTGTTTAAATCATATTTTTGTGAGACATATATTTTCAAAGATTGTTGGCAATGTTTTTATTTATTTTATATCGCAATTTTATATAAAAAATGCAAATGTTGCTATTATCACAATGACCACTGGGGCTTTTTAAATGCCTACTTCCTGTCTTTCAGGAAGAGTAGACAGACAATTTATTATCAGTAGAGGCAGAATTACTGTGGCGCCCCTGTGGGTCCAGTCCCCACAGAGGTATTGCATCTCATCCAGGGATGTGATATTTCAACTCTCAGGTAAGGTGGAGACATTACACCTGGCTCTGGCAACACTGCATCCAACACACATGTGCTGGCTGAGTACTTATGCCTCAGCTAGCAAAGGGTGTAGATGGTGGATGGAGTTTGTGGGTCAGAGCAGGAGTTAGAAGGAAGTGAAAAGAGGTTCCCCTTGGGGGAGGAAGAGAGCAGACATGTTTGAGAGAGCTCTCCCTGAGGGGAGAGGGGATGGAGATAGGACTGTGGAGCAGGCTCCAGTCCTAGGGAGCTGCTCAGAGAAAGAAGGAAGAGAGGTTCTCTGGAGGAGAAAAGGGATTCTTAGAGAGGGAAACGGCTGAGCCGAGAGCTACAGGTGGGCTCATTCCAGGACTGGCAGACGCCGGCTGGGAGAATCCAGGTCGCAGAGAGGGAACTCGACCCCTTAGCCTAGTGGAGGACTTTATGACTCAGCTAGCGAATTGACTGCTGTGATAACATAGGGATCACAGAAAATAACCACAAATATCTTCGCCGGAGAGGCAGCTACATAGAATCAAGAGGAACGCAGAAATAAGTCGTTGTCCTAGAGGATTCGCAGCTGCTGATCTGGGACACTGTGGAGGGTGCTGGAAGGAGAGACGGCGGGACAATCAGCACAGAGAGACGGCCAGAGAAGGCATACACTGACAGGGAGCCTTGGACTAGTGTTCTTCATCCACCTGGGAGTTGGCTGGACTGCTCACCTGGAGGACGTGGCACCAAGCGGGCTTCTGTGCACATTTGAGCTGTGAGTAAAGCTTTGGAAACTTCAACTCACTGACTGTTCTCAGTTTCTTCCTGCGTCACCCATTGCACTCAGCTACATCTCCCAGCACCATTATTACCTTTCACTACATCTAACTGCTCAGGGATCCAATAGTCTCACCTGCGGGAGACTGTACCAACTCTGCTGCATCTCACCATCTATCCCAGAGGATCTGCACCACAGCGCTGGTCGCCATTGACCAGATACCACAGGTGGCGTCATGAATACCGACACTACAAACTCTAAACATCCCCTGTAAATATTTCCCCTTTCATTGGACGCCCAGGGCCACAGACCGGGTCACTGCCACTGTGACACATCCCCTCCATACACGGCCCGATACCGAGTATCCCACTGCCCTGGCGGGCGATCCATTACAACAACAGGTAACATAACTTTAAACTGCTGATAACAAAAGGCAATTTCACAGCAGACCCTGCTCCCACTACCTTCATAATGACCTTCGCATAGACTCAATGGACAAATCAATACCAAAGATAGGGTCAGGATCTGACCATTTACATGTACATGTAGAAGTAGAGTCTAAAAAAGCTGCAGTGTGCAGGGTGAGAAGTAAAATATATTTATTTTTAATTTTGAATACACATAGTAATATGTAAAAAATAATTGCCAACTTAAAAAAAATTAGCACAAAAAATGATTTAATCAATAGATTATCTTTTGTTGATAGTTTCTGTTTTAGCAAATCAAAAATCTGATCATTTTCTCCTAATCTCAAAATAACAAAAACACCAGTTGCATCCTGATGATCTCATCTTTCTAAAGTCTTTGGGGGTATTCATCAAACTATTTTGCTGGACTCTGACTTTAAAGAGTTGCAAATTGCACATAGCTTTTGAGCAAAAGTACACAACTTTTTGCTATTTAACACTGCTCTTGCTTAAAAGGTGTGTAGCTAAGCAAATAAGCTGTAAGTCACATTTATGAATTCTCACTTTTTAAAAAGTAGAAAAAAGTTGAAAATCTGACTCCAGCTGGTCATAAAATGTGGTGCTCTGCATAGCATTTGGAGAGGGAAAAACAGTATACTGTAGTACCTAATTACAACAGGGATGTCAATAGGCATTTAGACTCAGATTGTGCCCCAGATGATGTCTGTTGCCTTAAATATGTAACAATCTCTGCACTTAACTTGCTTCCCGCAGAGTGCAGAAAGTAAGTTTAGTTCTGATTACCTGCCCCCACTTCTGTGAGCAGTAACTGGTCTTCTATATTACATATCACAGCACAGTCAGCCAAACAACAGCGGTGCTGTGACAAGTAAAGCTCCGGCTCAGTGTTCGAAGCTCCATTACAGGACTGTTCCCAGCTCTAGGAAGTCCCAAATATGTATTTTGTCTTCTAGGCCTGTCTACATTAAACAAGAAGATATGGTATTCTAAGTGACATGTGTGGCAGGATCTGTACTCAAAGTTATCACTGGGTTATCTTTGATGTAAAATTTACATAATATGTACTGAGAGAGTTGTCACTGTGTGTTATCTTGGGTATTACATTTTTTGGGGGGGTTCTGTCTAAATGAGACGAGTGCTGGAACTAGATGCAACAAATTCATTTAGAGGTGAATGCCACTTAATGAATTTTCTGTGATGTGTACCTCCATGCGCCTCGCCAGAAATAACCCTGCCACTTTTGATGAATTTGTCTGGCAAGCGTCTTAGTCGTCCCGACTCTTTACCAGCGCTGCCCATTTTTTTTATAATAATAAAACCCTCTGAGGTCTTCTAGGACTATATTGAACCCCTTTAAAGTTGGATTTGGCTGAATTTTCATTTGTTTTTTTTATAAAAACAAATATTGCCCAGTAACAAAAAGGATTGCCCAAGATATAACAATTTAGAACAGACTTTTGTGACTAGCAAGAACACAATCTCTAACTGACACTGATTTTAGATTTTCACTTCTTTGTAGTGGATTAAGAATGAAGAACAAAATGTTTAATTGTAATTCAAATACAGCAGGAGAGAAACCAGCTAGACCACATCACTTATTAATCACACGGAGTCTGGTACTGCACCTATCCTACCTCTCTTTCCTCCTATCAATTAAATCTCTATATTATTCAGAGATTATTACACTCTTCTTCACTGCTGCAGTTGTACAGCATATTAATGTCTGGCGTATTTGTCCAATCTGTTATGGATTTCAGTTCCTACCTCTATCGCTGAGCTGTGAGCTCTGATATCCTCTAAAAATCCTAAATAAAAAAATATATAGAAAGGATTAGAAAATGACATTCAGAGAAAATGTGCAAAACAATACCTCATAAAAAGTGCACATCACACTTTTCTTCAATTTGAACATAAAAAATTACTGCAAACTAATACAATAGGTACTTAGTACAAAGAAGTGAGATTTCACCATTATTTATTACATATTTACCACATCCCAATTGTCCTTGTTCAGTAATTTAGGTTTTACCATCGTCCATATGGTTCATAAGGAATAGTCTAAGTATTCATATATTCAGCATTAATAGAGGCTATGTTTCGGAACACCCCATTTTTCAGACATGCATGATAAATACACACAGTAGCCTAAAAACAAAGAAAATCTCACAATAATGTGAATACTATAAATATTTTAGTAACTGAAAAACAATAACCCCAAAATACATACAAATATCTAAAATATACAATTATTTACATTAATTAAAAAAAAGGTTAGATACTTAGACTACGTGCAATTTAAAAATCAAAATAAATTACGCTGAGTCTCACACTACTGCTGGCACCTCTTGTATCTCTCTTTCCTGCTTTTAATTGAATTTGTGTATTATTCATAGATTACTACACTTATCTATTTCATTGCTGCAGTTGTGCCATATATTACTGTCTGCAGAATTTGCCCAATCTTTTAGGTTTTTCTATTCCTGTCTCTATTGCTGAGCTGTGAACTCTGATGTCCTCACAATATATTAAATTATCTAAAATAGCTGCTGCACTCCCAGCCTCAGCTTTCATACAGCCTATGATAATCACTTAAATTTTGCTGTGCTGTACTATTGATGTGGCAACATCATGCCCCATGGTCGCGCCTTAAGTCATGTTAGTCTTCTGTGGCTGATGTATTGTGTAAAATGATGGAGGCATTTTTTAGTGATTCAAGTGAATTAACCCCTTACTGCCATCGGATGTACTATCCCGTCCATGGTACCTGGGCCCGTATGACCGGGGACGGGATAGTACGTCCAGCCCTTTAATGCGACATTGCGACTTAAGTCGCAATGATCGCATTAAAATTCCAACGCCATCTTACCTCAGGAGAGATGGCACCGGCATCCCGGGGTCTGTCACCGCCCACCCTCACTCCCGATCGCTGTGATTGGCTGTTCAATTCTGAACAGCCAATCGCAGCCTTTCTCACTGTTTCAGCCAATCCGATGGGCTGAAACAGTGAGAACCCAGGCTAGAATCGAGTACCGATGTACTCGATCCTAGGCCTGGGCATAGAAAGGAGCAGACCCCCCTGGATTGGCGCAATCGCGATCACATCGATCGCGCCAATCGCAGGGCACAGCCGCGGTGTATCCGCGCTGTGCCCTGCCTGTACCTGCCTGGATCGGTGCAGTAATAGCACCGATCCTAGGCCGGAGCCTAGGACAGGCCCAGTAGGGCCTGCAGCTGCTGATTGGCGCGATCGATGTCATCGACGATCGCGCCAATCACAGGGCACAGCAGCGGTGTGACCGCTCTGTGCCCTGCTTCCTGACCTGCCGGTGACCTGCCTAGGAATCGGAGCAGTGAGCTCCGAATACTAGGCCGGTGCCTAGCAACCGGCAAAACAAGGGTCTCCTCTGATTGGTGGGATCGATGTGATCATCGATCCCACCAATGACAGGTCACAGCAGCGATGTGACCGCTCTGTGACCTGTCTGCAAACTGTCTGTGATCTGTCTGACCGCACTGCAGGGGTCCTCACACTTGTTGAGGATTCCTGCAGTGCGGTCACACGCCAGATCTCCTCCTGTGCTGGGCCTTGTGGTGCCACAGTAGCCTGTGACACCACAACTCCTGCTGAAGAAAGAAGAGAGAAGAAAGAAGAGAGAAGAAAGAAGAGAGAAGAAAGAAGAGAGAAGAAAGAAGAGAGACTACAAACGTGAGTTTTTGAGCCCCGATCCCTGCCCGATCCACCCCAATCCCCCATTCCCCCCTTCCCTTTCCCCCTCTTTTTACCCCCCCTTTGCGCACATTTAGCAGCCGCCGAGCGTTGATTGGTGACGCAGTTCACCGATCAACACTCGTGCTCGTTTTTCTTTTGCACCCCCTCCGTGCGCACTTCCAGCAGCCGCGGAACTTTGATAAGTGACACCAGTCACTTATCAGAGCTCGTTCCTGCAGGTTTTTTTTTTTTTCACTCCCCTTTCCGCCACTCCTGTGCGCACTTCCAGCAGCCGCGGAACTTTGATAAGTGACACCAGTCACTTAGAGCTCATTCCTGCAGTTTTTTTTTTTTTTCACCCCACTTTCCGCCACTCCTGTGCGCACATCTAGCAGCCGCGGAACTTTGATAAGTGACACCAGTCACTTATCAGAGCTCGTTCCTGCAGTTTTTTTTTTTCACCCCACTTTCCGCCACTCCCGTGCGCACATCTAGCAGCCGCGGAACTTTGATAAGTGACACCGGTCACTTATCAGAGCTCGTTCCTGCCGTTTTTTTTTGTTTTTTTTCACTCCCCTTTCCGCCACTCCTGTGCGCACTTCCAGCAGCCGCGGAACTTTGATAAGTGACACCAGTCACTTATCAGAGCTCGTTCCTGCAGTTTTTTTTTTCACTCCCCTTTCCGCCACTCCTGTGCGCACATCCAGCAGCCGCGGAACTTTGATAAGTGACACCAGTCACTTATCAGAGCTCGTTCCTGCAGTTTTTTTTTTTCCACTCCCCTTTCCGCCACTCCTGTGCGCACATCTAGCAGCCGCGGAACTTTGATAAGTGACACCGGTCACTTATCAGAGCTCGCTCCTGCAGTCTTTTTTTTTCACTCCCCTTTCCGCCACTCCTGTGCGCACATCCAGCAGCCGCGGAACTTTGATAAGTGACACCAGTCACTTATCAGAGCTCGTTCCTGCATTTTTTTTTTCACTCCCCTTTCCGCCACTCCTGTGCGCACATCCAGCAGCCGCGGAACTTTGATAAGTGACACCAGTCACTTATCAGAGTTTGTTCCTGCAGTTTTTTTTTTTTCACTCCACTTTCCGCCACTCCCGTGCGCACATCTAGCAGCCGCGGAACTTTGATAAGTGACACCGGTCACTTATCAGAGCTGGTTCCTGCCGTTTTTTTTTTTTTTTCACTTCCCTTTCCGCCACTCCTGTGCGCACATCCGGCAGCCGCGGAACTTTGATAAGTGACACCGGTCACTTATCAGAGCTCGTTCCTGCCGTTTTTTTTTTTTCACTCCCCTTTCCGCCACTCCTGTGCGCACTTCCAGCAGCCGCGGAACTTTGATAAGTGACACCAGTCACTTATCAGAGCTCGTTCCTGCAGTTTTTTTTTTTTTTTCACCCCACTTTCCGCCACTCCTGTGCGCACATCTAGCAGCCGCGGAACTTTGATAAGTGACACCAGTCACTTATCAGAGCTCGTTCCTGCAGTTTTTTTTTTTTCACCCCACTTTCCGCCACTCCCGTGCGCACATCTAGCAGCCGCGGAACTTTGATAAGTGACACCGGTCACTTATCAGAGCTCGTTCCTGCCGTTTTTTTTTTTCACTCCCCTTTCCGCCACTCCTGTGCGCACTTCCAGCAGCCGCGGAACTTTGATAAGTGACACCAGTCACTTATCAGAGCTCGTTCCTGCAGTTTTTTTTTTCACTCCCCTTTCCGCCACTCCTGTGCGCACATCCAGCAGCCGCGGAACTTTGATAAGTGACACCAGTCACTTATCAGAGCTCGTTCCTGCAGTTTTTTTTTTTCCACTCCCCTTTCCGCACTCCTGTGCGCACATCTAGCAGCCGCGGAACTTTGATAAGTGACACCGGTCACTTATCAGAGCTCGCTCCTGCAGTCTTTTTTTTTTCACTCCCCTTTCCGCCACTCCTGTGCGCACATCCAGCAGCCGCGGAACTTTGATAAGTGACACCAGTCACTTATCAGAGCTCGTTCCTGCATTTTTTTTTTCACTCCCCTTTCTGCCACTCCTGTGCGCACATCCAGCAGCCGCGGAACTTTGATAAGTGACACCAGTCACTTATCAGAGTTCGTTCCTGCAGTTTTTTTTTTTTCACTCCACTTTCCGCCACTCCCGTGCGCACATCTAGCAGCCACGGAACTTTGATAAGTGACACCGGTCACTTATCAGAGCTGGTTCCTGCCGTTTTTTTTTTTTTCACTTCCCTTTCCGCCACTCCTGTGCGCACATCCGGCAGCCGCGGAACTTTGATAAGTGACACCGGTCACTTATCAGAGCTCGTGCCTGCTGGTTTAGACTTTTTTTCACAGGCATTTTTTTCCCTATTCTCTTTCTTTTCTTTTAGCTTTTTCCTTTCAGCATAGTTTGCACCAACCACTATCCCCCCCCACACACACACACAGTTATAAATAAAGTTCACACAAAGCACCACATTCACAAAAAAAATGTCCCGCTCGTCACGTTCTTCCCAACAGCGCTATTCAGTGGAGGAGGCATACGCTTTCCTTGCCTCCGACACTGATAGCGAGGGAGAGGATCCCACATTTCTTTACTTTTCAGATTCTTCATCCTCTTCTTCTTCTTCCTCCTCTTCCTCATCTTCCTCCTCGGGTCCTGCGGAACCGCCACGCAGACGCCCCAGGACAGAAGATGAGGCAGAGCCCACCCCTGAAAATGAACCAGCGCACCCCTCTTCGGACCCCATATGGACCCCGCCCCCCGAAAATTACGAGCCACTGATTCCTGATTTTGTTGCAGAATCAGGAATCAAGTTTGACACCACAGGCCTCAGAGAAATAGACTTTTTCAAAGTCTTTTTCTCTGAGGATTTTATTAACCTCGTGGTGGAGCAAACTAATTTGTACGCTCGGCAATTTTTGGCGCAAAACCCTGTGTCATCATTTTCCAACTGGTCTCCTGTAGACGCAGGGGAAATGATGCAGTTTTGGGGCCTGGTCCTCCATATGGGGATCCTGAAGAAGCCAGAACTTCGGCAATATTGGAGTGTTGATATTTTTTACAACACTCCACTGTTCCGAATGGTCATGGCCCGGACGCGTTTTGAGGCCATCCACAAATTCCTGCATTATAATGATAATGCACAGTGTCCCCCACAAAATGACCCCAACTTTGACCGTCTGTTCAAAGTTCGGCCGGTCATCGAACACTTCAGCAAAGAGTTTGCTGAAGTATACGTGCCCCAAAGGGACATCTGCGTGGATGAGTCCTTGGTTCATTTTAAGGGACGGCTCAGATTCCGCCAGTACCTGCCCAGCAAGAGGGCAAGGTACGGAATTAAACTCTACAAGCTGTGTGAGAGTACCTCAGGGTACACGCACAGCTTTAGAGTTTACGAAGGAAAGGACACCAGGATTGAACCCCCTGAGTGTCCCCCCGTCCTGGGAGTGAGTGGGAAAATTGTGTGGGATTTGGTGCACCCACTGCTGGATAAAGGTTATTACCTTTACACCGATAACTTTTATTCCAGCGTCCCACTCTACAAATCCCTCTCTGCGCGAGGTACCGCAGCTTGCGGTACCGTCCGCAAAAATCAGAGAGGCCTCCCGAAGACGCTACTTGGGCAGATGCTCAGAAAGGGTGAGAGCAGAGCCCAATGTAGCGACCACCTGTTGGTGGTCAAGTACAAGGACAAGAGGGATGTCCTTCTCTTGACCACCATACATGGTGATGGCAGCGCCCTCAGCACTGTACGGGGTACCTCTACACAGGTCCGCAAACCGGACTGTGTACTGGGGTACAATAAATACATGGGGGGTGTTGATCTCTCTGATCAACTCCTCCAACCGTACAGTGCTTTGAGAAAGGCCAAGGTGTGGTACAAGAAGCTGTCCGTGCACATCATCCAAATGGCAATGCTCAACGCTTTCCTGCTGTCACGATGTGCACGCAACAGCGATACGACGTACCTTCAGTTTCAGGAGGTAGTGGTTAAGGCCCTGATGTTTGGCGATCAGGAAAGAGCGGGCCCCAGTACTTCTGGAACTGAAGGTGCTCGTATCATACCAGGTCAGCATTTCCCGGGGGTGGTCCCGCCAACTGGAAGCAAAGGTAAGCCGCAAAAAAGGTGCTGAGTGTGTTACAAAAGGGGAATACGCAAGGACACCACTTACCAATGCGACACCTGCCCCGAAAAACCTGGCCTGTGTATGAAGGATTGTTTCAAATTGTACCACACCTCAATGCACTACTAATTTACTTTACAGGAAAGATTAGTTCCAGAAGGGGGGCACATTTAGAAAAGTTCCTTGGGAGTCTACTTTCCAAAATTATGTCACTTGTGGTTTTTTTTTTACTGTTTAGGCACATCAGGAGCTCTGCAAACCATTCCATCAGTCTGCATTCCAAAATGTCACGACTTCCCTTCTGAGCCCCGACTTGTGCCCAAACAGTTTTTTCCCACATATGGGGCACCAGTGTACTCAGGACAAATTGGACAACAATTTTTGGTGTCCAATTTCTCCTCTTACCCTTGGGAAAATAAAAAATTGGGGACTAAAACATCATTTTTGTGAGGATAAAAGTAGGATTTTTTATTTTTACACCTGGGCATTATAAACTTTAGTGAAACACTTGGGGGATCAAAATGCTCACCACACACCTAGGTAAGTTCCTTAGGGGGTCTAGTTTCCAAAATGGGGTCACTTGTGGGGGTTTCCACTGTTTAGGCACATGAGGGGCTCTGCTAACGGAACATGACGCCCGCAGACCATTCCATCAAAGTCTGCATTCCAAAACGTCACTGCTTCCCTTCTGCGCCCTGCCATGCGCCCAAACAGTGGTTCCCCCCAACATATGGGGTATCAGCGTACTCAGGACAAATTGGACAACAACTTTTGTGGTCCAATTTCTCCTGTTACCCTTGGGAAAATAAAAAATTGGGGACTAAAACATCATATTTGTGGAAATTTTTTTTTTTTTTTATTAACGCCAGGGCATTATAAACTTTAGTGAAACACTTGGGGGTTCAAAATGCTCACCACACACCTAGGTAAGTTCCTTAGGGGGTCTAGTTTCCAAAATGGGGTCACTTGTGGGGGTTTCCACTGTTTAGGCACATGAGGGGCTCTGCTACGGAACATGACGCCCGCAGACCATTCCATCAAAGTCTGCATTCCAAAACGTCACTGCTTCCCTTCTGCGCCCTGCCATGCGCCCAAACAGTGGTTCCCCCCAACATATGGGGTATCAGCGTACTCAGGACAAATTGGACAACAACTTTTGTGGTCCAATTTCTCCTGTTACCCTTGGGAAAATAAAAAATTGGGGTCTAAAACATCATATTTGTGGAAATTTTTTTTTTTTTTTTTTTTATTCACGCCAGGGCATTATAAACTTTAGTGAAACACTTGGGGTTCAAATGCTCACCACACACCTAGATAAGTTCCTTAGGGGGTCTAGTTTCCAAAATGGGGTCACTTGTGGGGGTTTCCACTGTTTAGGCACATCAGGGGCTCCACAAACGCGACATGGCGTCCGTTCTCAATTCCAGCCAATTTTGGTTTGGAATAGTCAAACGGCACTCCTTCCTGTTGAGCCCTGCCGTGCGCCCAAACATGTTTCCCCCCACATATGTGGTATCAGCGTACTCAGGACAAGTTGGACAACAACTTTTGTGGTCCAATTTCTCCTCTTACCCTTGGGAAAATAACAAATTGGGGACTAAAACATCATGGTTGTGGAAAAAATATGTTTTTTTTTCTTCACGGCTCTACATTATAAACTTGCGTGAAGCATTTGGGGGTTCAAAGTGCTCACCACACATCTAGATAAGTTCCTTAGGGGGTCTAGTTTCCAAAATGGGGTCACATGTGGGGAGTTTCCACTGTTTAGGCACATCAGTGGCTCTCCAAACGCAACATGGCATCCTTTCTCAATTCCAGCCAATTTTGGTTTGGAAAAGTCAAATGGCGCTCTTCCATTTCGAGCCCTGCCGTGCGCCCAAACAGTGGGGCACATATGGGGTATCGGCGTACTCAGGACAAGTTGGACAACAACTTTTGTGGTCCAATATCTCCTCTTACCCTTGGGAAAATAACAAATTGGGGACTAAAACATCATGCTTGTGGAAAAAA
>JARQOD010000002.1:451238337-451284295 GCA_033576555.1 Oophaga sylvatica | reverse complement strand
CTTCTTCCGGGGCTTTTAAGACCCATAACGTGTTCCAAAAGCCCTTATTAAAGAGGTTGTCGAGCCAGTGGTTCCTAGGCTGGCCCCCTGACCTGTTTTGGTTGAGGGCAATTGGAGTTGGGGTTGAAAAAAATATTGGTTCTCGTTTTTCTGATAAAACCCCCGTATTTGGTTAAGTGGGAGGTTTGGTCGGGGACAATTCTTGGGTGTTTGCTTCAGCATCCATGCTAGAAGACTCTGCGTGTTATCACAGAGCTCACCCTAAAGCCCGGTTGCCCAAATAGGGTTCGGTGACCCCTCCTCAAGGGGGGTACTGTTGTGAATGTGCTAGAAATGAATTCTGAGCAGAAGCTCCCTCTGGTGGTTACAAACAGTACTGAACTATTCATTGAAGATTGTGAAGATTGGCGATCAGGTGTTACTGACTGGTCTTATATAAGGGAGGTTCCCTCCCATCAGGGTTGCCGGTGATCAATTGTTCTGGTCTCAACTTTTGTTCCTGGTTCACTTTGAAGCTTGCTGTTTCGTGCCTGCATCTTCTGCTAACAGATAAGACATTTTCTTCTTTTAGTTTTTTGTGCTTGCTTTTTGCATTTTGTCCTGCACTTCTGTGGGGGTCTGCCAGGTCCCCTGCGGGGGCTTGTGCTCCTCTCAGTTTAGTTCAGCCAGTTGTTTGTTCATTTGCCTTTTTAGTTTTTTCTGTGGCTGCGGCTTAGTTTTGTTACACCAGAGAACTAATTTAGGTGGTAGAGGTCGTGTGATCTCAGGTGTTTTTGCAATTAGTTTTGGTATTTTTTTAGGGTTTTTTTGGATTGCAGTAAGTGACCTTCCTATCCTTTTCTGTCTAGGAAGATTGGGCCCCAATGTTTGCTCATACTATTTTCTGTCTGTGTCTGTATTTCCTCTTGTCTAACCGCCATTACATGTTTGGGGGCTTCCTATGTTCTTTGGGGATCTGCTCCGGGGCAGATAGTTTTCCTCTTTCTATCTTTAGGTGAAGTTAGCTTCTCAGGCTGTGACGAGGCGTCTAGGAACAACGTAGGTACGCTCCACGGCTGCCTTTAGTTGTGGTGGTTAGTCAGGGTACTGCAATCCAATAGATTCCAACCTCTCTGGTGTATCGCCTTTTTTGCCTGCTCTCCTCAGCTACCAAATCATAAGAGTGTTCCCTCAAATGTTTATCACTTTTGCTCCTCCGCAATATTTATGGATTTTTCATCCCCTTCCCCCACTTCCCTCACCTTCCCTTCCCATTTATATTGTGTTTCTTCCATTTTTATTCAGCTTTACCTTGTATCAACATTACTTAATTGTTATACACGCGATGTTCCCATCAATGCCTTTTATTCATTTTTCCATATGGCTCCAACCTTTTATTATCACCTCTTCCCACCTATACAATATGGATTTATATCCCCTTTTTACCTTGTCCCACTCATTTTTATCTCCTTTATCATGTTAGTGTCACCTCCCATTTTACTTCCCTATTCATTACTTTACTTTCACTTTCCCTTTAAGTAATTCATCATCCGCCCCTTTTCACATAATTATCTACTTTCCCCGTCCCTACACATCACATCCTTACATTGTGCACACATTAGTATTTAAAATCCTCATACTGGCAATTGCCAATCCCCTTTATTTTGACTTTCACATTTTCCCTTCTTTTATCTTCCTTCGGGTCCTCTTCACTTCTCCGACGGATCATTGCGCATGCGCAGAGACCGCACTCCCCCTCTGACCTGCGGAAGCGCTCATTCATGTGACCACGGTGCGTTCCACTGCATGTCACGGAGCACTATTCCGGAAGTCCCCTTAGGCATAGGGGGAGGTTCCGGATGTGTGCGAGCGTACAGATCCTGCGGATACTTCCGGTCACAGCACCACAGCCTATTAGAGCCTGGCACTTACCGTAGTTTAAATACCTATCAACACCTATACATCAGTATTCACCCCGGAAGAAGCTACCTGCAAAACGGTGCGTGTTGGGCGGATGGGAGCCTCACCAGCAATTATTGTCCAGTGCACAGCCACTTACACTACCTGTCTTCAATCCAGCTATCTTACAGGTAAATCCTATTACATCTCTTTCATTTTCACTCCCTAGGATTGTCTCTTTTCCATCTTCTTTTATAAGGCTGTATGTAATATGGAATTTAAATAGTGTTTTTTCGCTTCTCAGCATAATGAGCTAAAAATTGCCATTGCTATTGCTGAGTTTACACTATACTTTAGGGGTTTAGGAATCAGGAATTTTTTGATCCTATACAATAATTTTTTCTGGAGCATAATTTATTGTGCACTTTATTTATCAATTTATTTATCTATCATCACTAGTCATCTTCCCCCTTTTTCATTGGAGGTCCCATTTGCCCTGTCTTTTTTAATTGTTTATATTCATCTTTTTAATTGTAAAACAGTAAAATTTATTTTTAAATCATTCCCCTTGTTTCCCTCGCTTCTTATCCTTTATGGCACCTTTTTCCATGATTGGTTATGCTTATAAAATAAACATAATGTAAGTAAAACCTCAAGAACTGAATTGCTTTACAACAAAAGGAGAGAAGGGAAGGCAATGAGTGACGAGGACAAATTAATTATACTCATCATCACTCAATATAATTCAGACGCGCATATCCTTAGGAAAATTGTTAATGAACATTGCGACCTGCTTAAAAAGGACAAAATTATAGGGGAAAATTTGCTTTATCATCCAAGCTTTGCATTCACGAAGGCTAGAAATGTGGACAATTTTATTTTCCCTACAATACATAACCCCTGTGATTATAATAATGATGTAGGCTACATTAAATAACACTTAAAGGGTTTTTTTCATGTAAGAAGTGCAAAATGTGCAAAACTTTATCTCTAACAAAATGAAAATCCGTAATAATGTTGAATTTCCAATAACGGATTTTATCACTTGCACCACACAGGGAGTTTTCTATGTTATAGAATGCCCGTGCAGAATACTGTATGTGGGACGCACAAAAGATCCCTTAAATAAAAGAATTATTATTATTATTTATTTGTATAGCACCATTGATTCCATGGTGCTTTACATGAGAAGGGGTTACATACAAATTACAGGTATCACCTACAGTAAACAAACTAACAATGACAGACTGATACAGAGGGGAGAGGACCTTACATTCTACAGGATGGTGTGGAAGGAGACAGCAGGTTGGTGGGTTGCAGCAGTTCCGGTGTTGGTTGAGGTGATATCTCTGGTAGTTATGAGGAGGTAGCAGGGTCATTGCAGGCTGTAAGCTTTCCTGAAGAGGTGGGTTTTCAGGTTCCGTCTGAAGGATCCGAATGTGGTTGATAGTCGGACATGTTGGGGCAAAGAATTCCAGAGGATGGGGATATTCGGGAGAAGTCTTGGAGGAGGTTGGGTGAGGAGCGAATAAGTGTGGAGGAGAGAAGGAGGTCTTGGGAGGATCGGAGATTATGTGAGGGAAGGTATTGGGAGATTAGTTCAGAGACATATGGGGGAGACAGGTTATAGATGGCCTTGTAGGTCAGTATTAGTAATTTGAACTGGATACGCTGAAGCAATGGGAGCCAGTGAAGAGATTTGCAGAGGGGAGAAGCAGAGGAGTAGTGAGGAGAGAGATGAATTAGTCGGGCAGCAGAGTTAAGGATGGACTAGAGAGGTGCAAGGGTGTTAGCAGGGAGGCCACAGAAAAGGATGTTGCAGTAGTCAAGGTGGAAGATGATGAGGGCATGCACAATCATTTTAGTAGATTGAGGAAAGGACAGATTCTGGAAATATTTTTGAGCTGAAGGTGACAGGAGGTTGAAAGAGCTTGGACATGCGGTTTGAAGGACAGGGCAGAGTCAAGGGTTACACTAAGGCAGCGGACTTCCGGTACGGGGAAAGCGTGATGTCATTAATTATGATAAATAGCTCAGATAAGGAAGATCTGTGAGATGAGGGGAAGATGATGAGTTCAGATTTATCCACATTGAGTTTGAGGAAGCAGGAGGAGAAGAAGGAAGATATGGCTGATAGACACTCCGGGATCCTGGACAGCAAAGAGGTGACGTCTGGGCCAGAGAGGTAGATCTGAGTGTCATCAGCATAAAGGTGGTACTGGAATCCATGGGACTTTATGAGTTGCCAAAGGCCAAGTGTATAGATTGAGAAGAGTAGGGGTCCTAGAATAGAGCCTTGAGGGACTCCAACAGAGAGAGGGTGGGACGAGAAGGTAGTGTGGGAGTGGGAGACGTTGAATGTGCGGTTGGAAAGGTATGAGGAGATCTAAGATAGGGAGAGGTCCTTGAAGCCAAAGGAGGAGAGAATCTGTAGTAGAAGGCAGTGGTCAATTGTGTCAAAAGCAGAGGACAGGTCTAGAAGCAGGAGTATAGAGTATTGTCCATTCGCTTTGGCTGTAAGTAGGTCGTTAGTAATTTTGGTCAGGGCTGTCTCAGTGGAGTGATGGGGTGGAAACCAGATTGTAGATTGCAAAGAGCAAGTTAGATGAGAGGTGGTAGGAAAGTTCTGCGTGGACGTGCTGCTAAAGGAGTTTGGAAGCGAATGGGAGCAGCGATATTGGGCAATAGCTGGACATAGCGGTTGGGTCGAGGGTTGGCTTTTTAAGGATAGGCGTGATTGTGGCATGTTTGAAAAGAGAAGGGAAGGTACCAGAAGTTAGTGATAGGTTGAAGAGGTGGGTTAGGGATGAGATAATTGTTGTGGTGAGGTTGGGGAGGAGGTGCGATGGAATGGGGGCAAGTTCACAGGTTGTGAGGTGCGATTTGGAGAGAAGACAATTAAGCTCCCCTTCGGTGATATTGGAGAGGGAGGTTATGGGGTTTAGGCATTGGTCTGGTATAAAGGGGTTGTGGTGGTTGAACAAAGAAGATTTGCCTTGTTTGTTCGATCTTATTTTTGAAGTGTCTAGCAAAGTCCTCAGCAGAGATGAGAGAGGTAGGAGGGGGCAGTGGTGGGGGAAGGAGGGAGTTAAAAGTTTTGAATAACTGTTTGGGGTTGTAGGATAGGGAAGATAAGAGGGTTGTGAAGTAGGCCTGTTTAGCAGAGGTGAGGGCAGATTTGAAAGAGAGTGTTGCTTGTTTGAATGCATTGAAGTTGTCTTGCAAATTTGTTTTCTTCCAACGCCGCTCTGCAATCTTGGACGCTTGCTGGAGCTTTATAGTGGTGTTATTGTGCCAGGGTTGTCTGTTGGTACGTCGCACTCTGCCAAGAAAGAGAGGGGCGACCGTGTCAATAGCTGATGCGAGAGTGGCATTGTAGAAAGCAGTGGCACTGTCTGTGTCGTGGAGTGAGGATATGGATGCCAGTGGTAGAATAGAGTCAGAGAGTGTGTGGGTGAATAAGCGAATAAAAGAACACCTCCGGAATATAAGAAACAAAAATGATGGTCACCCACTCTCAAATCACTTTGCAGCTGTTCATAGGGGGTCTCTTACTGGAGTCAAAATAATGGGCATTCAGATTGTACAGAAACACTGGCTGGGTGGTGATTTTATTAATCAAATGTCGCAAGCAGAGAGTCAGTGGATTTTTCAGTTAGACACACTGAAACCTAAAGGACTGAACAACGAAATTGAACTGTTTGCATTTGAATAAATTTGCATATGGACTTACCGGGGCTATTTAAGCCTATACAGAGGCATGCTGGACCAACCCTGATGAAGGAATCCGTGAATTCCGTAATGCGATGTTTTTTTGGTCCTTTGCTCATCCCGTAGCTTCACTAGCATCACGTGACAGCGGGAGACACGAGTCCGAATACATCACGCAGGTCCTACAGGTCCCGGAAGTATCCCGCCGATATACAGGGATCTCCGGAGGACATGGAGTGTTTCCTTGAGCGCTTGTCACCTGCCGGGACAGCGCTTCTACTAGCGAGTTTTTTCTGGAGTGACACCCTACATCGCCAGCTGCAAAGCCTCCCCTGCCATCCAGCTTGGCCTGCATGGCCACAAACTCTCCGGATACTTTATGGAATCCCTAATTGACCTACACTACAGGTAAATCGAGTCTCAATTAATATTCTTGGGGGACCATATAGGTATCATATAAATAGGAGTTTTGGCATACCAAGGGTTGGAAACACCTAAATACCATCCACTGTTGACTTTTATTTTTCTAGCAAGCAATCCCTGCACTTGATGTTGCGGCCTGCCATACAGACGTCGCAGCACATTTTTACAAGCACGAATACCCTATATGTGCAGGTAACCTACTTAAATCTGGTGTCTCCTTTTTGTGATAAATTTTTTGGATTCTGAATTATAAGGCAAGTGTATTATACATATATTTTCAACAATTGCCTTCTGGTAAAGCACTGATTTAGAAGATCACCCTGCCTCTCCTTGTTGTGTTGGTCTAGCAAGGTGAACTACCAGTAATCTTTTTTGGCCAAGATGAATGTAATGGGATGTTCACGGGAAAGGCAGCAGTACATAAAGTCTGCCATATGTACCAAGGTCCATACAGCCAACACTTCTCTGTCTCCACCATTGAGACTACTCTCCATCTCCTCCTCCTCTTCCTCCAACTTTCTCCTCATTCCCCTCCTCAGCCCATCCACATAGGAGAGACGGCACAGAGCTTGTGTGGTTACTAGCCTATTTTGCGCAGCCAGCTCCTGTTCCTTTTCCTCTTCATCAGCCTCCACCTCCTCATTGTTACACAATCTGCACTGATCAAATGAGATGAGGCTTGTCTGGGTAGTATCTCCCTGTCTCATGTCTTCCTCAGTCTTCACCTGGTCTGCATGTAAAGCCCCCGTCACACACAGCGATCTTGCCAGCGAGATCGCTGCTGAGTCGCTAGTTTTGTGACGCAACAGCGATCTCCCCAGTGATATCGCTGTGCGATCATTGGTCTCCTGCTGGCCAGCAAGCATTGCTGCATGTGGCAGGCAGGAGACCAGCGATCAGCTGGTAACCAAGGTACACATAGGGTTTCCAGGTGCCGCGTAGCACCTGGAAACCCAATGTGTACCTTGGTTACCAGCTCCCTGCACCAGCGGGCTGGTATCCAACGTACACTGCGGGTAACTAAGTGACGTTACCCGCAGTGTCGCTACCCTGATCGTTGCCTGAGCTGCCTGTTTGGCAGCTCAGCAGCGATCATGTAGCGACACACCAGCGATCCTGACAAGTGCATATCGTTGTTGGGATCACTGGTGTGTCGCTATGTGTGACGGGGCCCTAAAGTTTTCATGTTTAATTGCCAGCAGCAACTGTTTAAGGAGGTGCAGAAGTGGGATTGTTGAGCTGACTATGGCGTCATCTCCGCTCACTATCTTTGTAGAGTGCTCAAAATCTTGAAGAGCCGTACAAATGTCAGACATCCATCCCCACTCTTCATCTGTTACATGTGGTCTCTCATCAGAATACTGATGTGCCTGTTGGAGCTGGTATTCCACAACTGGCCTCTGCTGCTCACAAAGTCTTGTCAGGATGTACAGTGTGGAGTTCCAGCATGTGATGACGTTGAACACCAGGCAGTGAGCTGGCACTTTCATGTGCTGCTGCAGCACTGCCAGAGTGGTAGCAGCTGTAGCTGACTTGCGGAAATGGGCGCTGTTGTGGCGTACCTTGACCAGAAACTCTTGCAAATATGGATAGGTTTTCAGAAACCACTGAACTACTAGCATGGGTGCTGTTTCTGGACACGTACTAGTATATGGCGCGGACACCACAATGGGAGAAATATTGGTGGCTGGGGACCGAGTACTGAGGGACCAAATTTGTAAACCTGTAGGCGGACAATTTTTTTTTTTTTCAAATCAAGGAACTTTCACACAAACTAAGTTTAACTGAATATATGACAACAGTCAATTTTTGAACAACCAAATTTCTTTTCCCTTTAGCAGGCCAATTTAGGTTTCTATTTCAAATCAACAACATTTTAAACAACCCAGGTTCTAGAAAATATATGACAATAGTCAATTTTTGAACAAACACATTTCTACATATGTAGCAGGCTAATTTAGTTTTTTATTTCAAGTCAACAAAATGTTACATAAACCAAATTTTATAGTACATATGACAATAGTCAATTTTTGAACAAACAAATTACTTCACCTTTAGTTTTTTATTTCAAACCAATGAAATTTTACATAAAACAGGTTCTACAGTATATATATATCATTAGTAATTTTTGGAACAATAATATTTTGTGAACTGTTCCAGGCCAAGCATTTTTAAAAAAAAATTAACCCATCACAATTTTACACAAGGCATGATAAACTGTATGGATGACTAAGTGAATCCAGAAAAAATGTTTGAAAGTAAATATTTTGAAAGTATAGTAGATGTACTCTAACACTCATAAATGCTTTGCAGAAAGTGCAAGGCCAGGAAAAAAATTATAAGAAGAGTAATACAGTAATTATCTTCAGGTTCACGCTTCGTCTTCTCCTTCCTTGGGAAGCTGGGGAAAATGCCTCCACCTGCTTCCTGGAGCCTGATTCCCAGGCGCCTGGCTGTAAATGAGCCAACTTGTACAAATGGGCAACAGCCCAGTTCATCACCACACCATCGACTGCTTCCACATAGGAGGTGGGGAATCACAAGGACAATATGATTTCTCAGGTGTATTAGCCCCATCTTAAGCTGCCTCGAGGAGCTTCTCCCAGGCCAGGTCAATTCTCAAGAAGGGTTCATCTTGCTCCCTTCCTTCTCGGATCACACCCACTGCATACCAATGATGTTCATCCTCCATGTTGAGGAATGTGATGCTGGCTCCAGCCATCAGCTCTTACAGCCTTCAAGGCAAGTGTTCCAGCTCTACTGCCCGCTGGTTTAACGATTTGTGATAACGGGTCCCAAACTCTTCTATGGACCTCCATTTCCAAAATGCCAACTATTTGTACCTGGTCCCGCTAGCATGCCTCCATCCCTGGTCCTGGTTCGCTTCATTCTCTCTTCTGAACAGCCAAGGTCATGCAGTCCACTCACTAGTTGCTGGATCATAGCTCTCCCATTGCCTTGCGGTGAAGGCTGCAGCCTGGGTTGGGGCCTTGATGGTTCTGGAAAAGTGGCAGGTTCGAGACCACAGGATACGTCCATCACCAGTGTCGCCCCAGCATGGACTGCCTCGGATATTCCTCCGGTCACTCCCTTAGGAGTCTAACAGGATTCTGCCATCTTTATCGCCATGTTGCTCACTAAGCATGTTACACTATATGGATTACTAATTAAATCCAGAAAAAATTTTGAACAATTTTTTTGTAGTGTTATATATCACCAAAATGTAACAGAAAGCACCAAATACTATATGGATGACTAACTGAATACAGACAAATTTTTCAAAATTTTTTGGTGTCTTATATGCCATTGAAATGTAACAGAAAGCATGTACTACTCTACAGATGAGTAATATAATACCGAAAAAAAATTGAACTCTTTTTATGAGTGTTATACACTACAGAAATCTACCCCAGAGCACATAATGCTCTATGAATGAGTAATTGAACAAAGAAATATTTTTCAACTTTTTTTGAAGTCTTATATACCACTGAAATTTAACGGAAAGCACCTAATACAGTATGGATGATTAATTGAATCCAGAGAAATTTTTCAACTCTTTTTTTGAGGGTTATATACCACTGAAATGCACAACAGATCAAGTAATACTCTGTATATGAGCAATATAATATAATGACTAATAGAATCCAAACAAAATTTTCACTGCTTTTTCTGGAGTCTTCTATACCACCAAAATGTCACAGAAAGCAAAAAATACTCTATGGATGACTAATTGAATTAAGAAATAATTTCAACCCTTTTTTGGAGTATTATATACTACCAAAATGTCACAAAAAAGCAGCAAATAGTATATGCATGGCTACCTGAATACAAACAAGTTTTAAAAGGCTCTTTTGGAGTCGTATATACTATCAAAATGTACACTAGAGCATGTAATACTCTATGGATGAGCAATTTAATACCAAAACATTTTTGAATGCTTTTTTGGAGCGTTATATACCACAGAAATGTACCCCAGAGCATGAAATAGTATATGAATGAGCAATTGAATACAGAAAAATGTTTCAAGACACTTTTGGAGTGTTGTATAACACAGAAATGTACCAGAGACCACACAATAGAATATAGATTAGTAATTAAATACAGAAAAATGTTGAATGCTTTTTTGGACTTTATGCAACATCAAAATTTACCACAGAGCATGTAATAATATGAATGAGTATTGAATGCAGATTACAGAAAAGTTTCAATGCTTTTTTGAGTGTTATATAACACCGAAATTTAACCCAGAATACGTAATACTCTATGAATGAGCAAAATAATACAAAAAAATTTTTGAAATAGGAAAAAGTACCACAGAGCATTTAATAAAATATGGATGAGTATTGAATACAGAAAAGTTTCAAGAATTTTTTTAGAGGGTTAGATACCACCAAAATGTACCCTAGAGCTGATAATACCCAAATGTCCCAGGAAATTCAAACAATTTGCAATTCGATTCATAAGGATCATCAAAGAAAAATAATTCTCTGCACCATTTCACACAATGCTGAGGAGTGCATAGAATCAGATGAAGTTAACAATGAAAAAATATTCATCATTCCACAATTATACTAAAATCTTCAAATTTAAGGAACATAAATATAGACAGAACAGCTTAGTCAGCAAAACCCAAGGTGTTTCGATCAGATATCTTTTTACCTTTACTGTCTGATAATCTCATAATCCAGTGCACCTTTATAAGGTCTACACTGCAAGGCTGGTGAGTTGCAATTCCCATTGCGGCATTCAAATATTCACATATTTACCATAAGTGTCTTGTAGCTATCACATTACGTGGTCTAGCACAACCATTCAGGGGGAAATATGACAGGCACTATAAAAAAGATATGGGCATTATGGAGACAAGAACTGAAAACCAAATAAGGGTGCAAAAGAAGTGCTCTCATCAGAAGATGGCCTTTCATCTGCAGTTGGCCTCGGCAGATAAGCCAACATATGGCTAAAAGATTTTCCTCTGAAAAATGTGTTTCTTGTGAGGTTGACTCGAGCAGGTAGGAGATGCAAACTTGCTGTCTGTGTGTTAAGGTACTGCCACACTAACAATCCCGCTAGCGATCACTATAACGACGCATACTAATGCGATCGCTAGCGGGATTGTTTCTATATCGCTAAATGCTACCGCATTAGCGATATAGTTAACGACGCTATCGCCGTTAGCGATCTTCTTAACGACTTTAGCGGTACAAAAGTACCGCTAAATCGTTAAGAAAAGGTGCCACACAGCGATTAGATACTTACCCAGCGGGAGCGCCAGCGATAAAATAGGTCCGGAACGATTCCAGCGACGAGCGAGATCACAGCAGGAAGCTCGTCGCTGGAAGCTGCCGCACTGAACAATATCGCTAACGGATCGCTAAATAGTGACGTTTTTAGCGATCTCGTTAGCGATATTGTTAGTGTGGCATACCCTTTAGGCACCGGGATTCTCCCTCTGCACAGGATGGATCCCAAGCCTGTCTTCTCCTGCAGTCTCCCAATCAGTTTCGACTGCAGTGGATGCTGCTCAGCAAAGATGTTGGTCTCAGCGTCTTGCTCAGACTCGGGCTGTGCGTGTTGTTACCGCTGCTCTCCAGGTCCAGCTATGGTAACTTACAATAGCAGCGAGCAGATATTCCTGAGACTAAGTCCAGGATTTTCTCTACTGAGCATGCTCTTGAGGCAGCGACCTCTCATTGGTGGTCGGTCGTCAGCTGCTCAGGTCCTGAGCTGGCTCCGGATTAGCCTGTGAGCAAGGTCCTGTCTGACTGGACTTAGGCGCAGTCTATAAAAGGATCTTTGGGCACCCGTCGGCGCACTAAGATCACTTGTATTGCTGTGTGTGTTGGTGGGACAGTTACCACCCTGTATGCACGTGTGCTGCTATTGGCACTGCTAGTGTGGTTCTCGTCAGGTAGTGTAGGGTGGGAACTACCGCTTGAGCCTAGCACCTGCAGCGGGCGACAGCGTCGCATGTGCAAGTTTCACAGACCGTGTGACAGGGCAGACTCAATCACAGCATAGTGAAGGGTGAGTTATAGGGACCCCAACTAGTGTCATTACTACTGTGCACCTGTGACGTCTAACAGGGCACAACTTAGAGTGCTCTCAGTTTGCTTCTGCTCTGTGAAGTAACAGTCAGGTACTTTGCACTCTGTTCACACCGAGTGACATTTAACTTGGTGTGTTTACGGTGCTTGCTGGCAGCTTCGCTTCATCATTTTCTACTAGCTGCGGTTTTTCCATCACCGCATGGTGGACCCCGGGTTGTGATCGCACCTTATCATAATTTATATTTGGTGTTATCCGCAAACCCTAACAGTATCTTAGCACCAGGGTCTGGCTAGCAATGGTGGATGAGCAGCAGCTACCGCAGAATATCCAGCAGCTGGAGAGCAGGTTGTCAAGGTTAGAGCGCGCAACTTCAGCTGTGGATCGTTCCGCAGTAGCGGTGCAGGCAGCCAGTAAAGCCACTACCAAGGCTTCAGCTGCGACTCCTGTTCTGGTTTTTCCACACTTCCCACACCCCAATAAGTTTTCTGGGGATAGCAAGGCTTGCAGGGGATTCGTGACCCAGTGCTCGATCCAGCTGGAGCTACTGAGTTTAAGTTTCTCGACTGAACGGGTCAAAGTGGGTTTTGTGGTCTCTCTTTTGACAGACAGGGCATTAGAGTGGGCTACACCATTATGAGAGCGTAGGGACCTGGTGGTTCGGAGTGCCTCTCATTTTTTGAGCGCTCTGAAACTGGTCTTTCTAGGACCCCAGGTTACCAAAGACGCCGCACTCCAACTCCTGGCCTTGATGCAGGGCTCTATTCTGACCAGCCAGTTCGCTTTATGGTTTTGGACTTAAGCTTCCGAGCTGGATGTACCAGATAAGGTCTTGATCCCGCTGTTCTGGAGGGGTCTTGCAGACCACGTTAAGGATGCTCTGGCCACTAGGGAGATTCCTACTACACTGGAGGACTTAATATCTATATCCACTCGTATAGACCTTTGATATGCCGAACGAAGGTTGGAACGAGCCCAGTGTAGGCAAAGGATTCGGTTGGCACCAAATTTTACCAATCCTTCGGGATCACCAACTCAGACTAATGTACTGAGGGAATCTCTGGAGCAGAGGTCCCCAACCTTTCTGACCTTGAGAGTCACATTCAGCTTAGAGAGTCGCGAGCCATATTCAGCACTGAGAGAGGGTCGCGGGCCATATCCAGATCCCACACCCCTCAAAGTAGTGTCAACCAAAGCCCCCATTACAGGTATAATCATAACCAAAGCTTTTCCACATAAATCACTCCAAAGAAGTACACTGAGATTCAGGGGTTCCCACAATACCCCCATTCAGTATTCTCCCTTCAAGGACTCCCAACACACTGTCACATCCAGCTTCAAGAACCTCCTCTAACAGGTAGTATCATCCTCCAGCGTACCATACCTAAATCATCTCTAAAACCCCTAAGACCAGTATATGTGCATCCAGATCTGCTTTTCTGTGCAGGGCTACTCACAAAATTCACAATTCTGATATGTTCTCTTCATACCTGTTTGCTAGACCTGGAGCTAATGCACCAAGCTGGACAGATAGTCGCGAGCCACAATTCATGGGACCGCAAGCCAAATGTGGCTCCCGAGCTACAGTTTGGGGACCCCTGCTCTGGAGGGTCATTGGGCGGAGACTAAATCCAGTCCCGTACATCCATCTCCAGTTTGTTAGGTTTCTGGGCAGGCTTGTCATGTCACCAACAGGTGCCCCAAGCGTCAGGGAGAACATCCGTCTCTAGTAGTTATTGGAGGAGGCGCTCCAGATTCGTCGGAGGTGTCCTCCAAATTAACATTTAATGTGACACTGTCCTATGGGTCGACCTCACTCATTGCAGAGGCTTGCGTGGATTCCGGGGCGGAGGGTAATTTCATGTCCTCTTCCTTCACCCAACGACACGCAATACCCCTAGTGATGCTCTCTAAGCCTGTTACCATCCGAGTGGTTAATGGATCTGCGCTACCCTACCAAATCACCCATCAGACCATTCCTATTACCCTCGAGTTTTCTCTAACACACCAGGAGTTAATCTCTTTGCTGGTCATCCCCGAGGGTATTGATGAGGTATTGCTGGGTATGCCTTGGTTGCGTCACCATTCACCCATATTGATTGGGCTACTGGGAGTATACGGGTATGGAGTAGATCATGCGAGGGACAGTGTCTCAAGGCCCAAGTCCTGATTGGGTCGTCCGAGGATCCTGCCGATCTAACCTCACTTCCCAAGCACTACTGGCAGTATGTGGATGTGGTCTCTAAAAAGCCATGGAGACTCTTCCTCCTCATCATCCCTATCATTGCCCGATTGACCTCATACCAGGGGCTGAGCCCCCTCGTGGGCGTGTTTGCCATTTATCACTCCCGGAAACTGAGGCGATATTCGTAGTATATTAAGGAGCATCTGGCGAGGGGATTTATTAGGAACTCAGTGTCTCCTGCTGGAGCTGGGTTCTTCTTCATCCAGAAGAAGACTTGGGAACTTTGTCCTTGCATAGACTTTAAAGGGCTGAATGCCATTACCATTAAAAATAAATATTCTCTGCCACTTATCTCTGGAAAGGTTCGACAGACTGCGGTAACTGAGGACATTTACCAAATTAGATCTGAGTGGCGCCTATAATCTAATACGCATTCGCGAGGGTGACGAATGGAAAACGGCATTTAACACTCAGGATGGGCATTATGAATACTTAGTAACAGGGATGCCACTAGGAATTTCGGGGCCCCATACTGGCAAAATTTTCGGGGCCCCCTTGAGACTCCGTCCAGGCTTCACCCCAGCCCCGCCTTCACCCCTCGAACTGTCCACAGTCCCATCGCTCTCTCTTGGAAAAACTACACTTCTCACCAATAACACATTAACAGTTCAGATCACACATATAGCCAGCAGCTCATGTTTTGGCCAAAAGATTTTTTTAAGCTGCCACCATAACACGGTAGACTCTTTTGGCCGGGCCCTACTCTACTGTAACCTATTAAATATTTGTTAAAATATCCAATACAATTTAGGTATATTTTTATTTATTTTTCAATTTTTAAAATGACCAATAATAATAATAATAATAATAGTAGTAATATCAGGGTTGTAATGCCCTGATGGCAGCCCTGCTTGGTAATGCCATTCGGTCTCTGTAACGCCCCTGCCATCTTTCAGGACTTCGTCATTGACATCTTTCGGGAGATGTTATCCACCTCCGTAGTCGTCAACTTAGATGACATTCTTATTTTCTCTCCTGATCTAGATGCTCATCATAGAGATGTTGCCAGAGTTTTCGAACTGCGTGCCAACTCTCTTTATGCCAAACTTGAGAAGCGTTTCTTTGAGCAGGAGTCCTTACTATTCCTTGGCTATATCATCTCAGCCAAGGGTTTGGCTATGGATCCTGCCAAGGTGGAATCAGTGTTGAACTGGCAGGAGCCACATTCCCTAAAGCGGTGCCGTGCATTATGGGATTTATTAACTACTACAGCCAGTTCATTCCCCACTTCTCTACTCTGGCGGCTCACTTGGTAGCTCTCACCAAGAAGGGAGCTAACCCTAAGTTATGGTCTAAGGAGGTCTCTGAGGCCTTTGTCTCCTTAAAGTCCCATTTCACTAGGGCTCCTGTGTTACATCGGCCAGATGTGGCTAAGCCCTTTATTCTGGAGGTCGATGCTGCTTCCATCGGTGCGGGAGCTGTGTTGTACCAGGAGGATGCTAACGGTGGGAAACGGCCCCGCTTCTTCTACTCAAAGTCTTTCTTAACGGCGGTGAAGAATTATTCCATCGTGACAGGGAGCTACTGACCATGACGTTGGCCTTTTCCGAATGGAGATATATCCTTGAGGGAGCTCGGCATCCCTTCCAGGTGTTTACGTACCATAAAAATCAGCTCTATCTGCAGACGGCATAACAGCTAAATTCTTGCCAGGCCAGGTTGTCTCTATTCTTCTTACGATTTAAGTTCACCATTCACTTTCTCTTAGAGGAGAAGAATTTACGGGGTGACATCTTGTCTAGTGATGGGCGAGCACTAAAATGCTCGGGTGCTTGTTGTTCGGGTCAAGCAAATTGGAATACTTGGCTACTCGGACAGAACAACGAGCCCAATGTAAGTCTATGGGAGACCAGAGCATTTTTACCATGATCCAACCCTGGAGTCCTTTTAAGGTCTAAAAACATGTGAAAATGATGGAAACACTGCTAAAATGACATGGGAACATCATGGCAACATCCCCTAGAATGATTTCTGACTCCTAAGTCACAGCTCTAAACAATGTTGTCAGAGTTTCACGCCTTATTTACATGTGCACCAAAAAACCCACAAAAACAAAACCAAAATGGATTTTCCTGGAAAATATGTTAAGGAACATCCTTTTCAGGTTAATGACTTTTATCTAAGCCACAATAATTAACCCAAAACAAAAATGTTTCTCCACCACTTGGGCTATGTTCACACACAGCGTTTTTGAGGGGTTTTGCAACTTTAGCATTGCTTTCAACCAATACAAATTCATTCACTGAGAAATGTCATTGTAACATTTAATAACCCTAGCTGGCCATGTGGTGTGTGACACATAAGCAGACACATCTTGTTTCATTTATGAAGGAGGGACTATTAAAGTCATAGAGCCTATTTTTACAGGGGCATCAGGCTGCATTAATCTTCTTAAAGGGCCATTATTAAACAGTTGGTCGCATATGCTGTTATTGCCTATGCAGTGAGTGGATGGACTGCCAAGAATTACGACGCACCCCAATACCTCTTTCAAGAGAGGTACAGGAGGGCTTCCTGAAAAAATGTTGCAATGAATGCAAGGCCTGGCTTGCCCCAAAGTTACATGCACCCCAAATTTTTCCCTCGGATCAATAAAGTGTATCGTATCGTATTGTATAAGTTTTTCAAGCCACATACTGGGTGGCCACCGGAAAATCCACTTCACATTATTCATTTCGTACTCCCAAATTCTTTTCTTATGCATTGATTGCAAGGCCTGGCCTGTTCCAAGTCATATGCACCCAATAAGCCTTCGAACCCAGGTACTGGATGGGCACAGGAAAATCCACTTCACATTATTCATTTTGTACTTCCATTCTGTTTTCTTATGCATGGACTGCAAGGCCTGCCCTGCTACCAAGTCATATGCACCCCAATAATCCCAATCCCACCTTGGAAGAAACATGGAGGAGGGCCTCATAAAAAAAAATGTCCCATTAAAAAGGAGCCAGTCTCCTAGACTTGGAATGCCCATATACTAAGTGTATGGGCTGGCAAACATTTTCTCCTGTTGGGTACACCTCAACCTTTGCCATAACAAGTATTTACGCCCAGCATAACCACCCACCCTTTTTAGGAATTCGACACTGGCTGTAGCAGCATGGAACACATTAACCCTGGTGATCTAGTGGTGGTGGATGATGAGCCATGGAGGAAAGCCTGATTAAATCTATGCCCAATTTAAAGGAGCGGGTCTCCTAGACTTTGAATGCCCATACACTAAGTGTATGGGCTGGCAAACATTTTCCCTTGGGGTGTACATATTTTTTGTATTTTGGTGACAGGCATCATAACACCCTTGCCGGAGTATTTTACACCCAGCATAACCACCCACCCTTGTTTTGAATTCGACACTGGCTGTACAGCAGCACGGAACACTTAAGCCCTTTTGATCTAGTGGCGGTGAATGATGAGACTTGGAGGAAGGCCTGATTAAAAAATAGGCCCAATTTCTAGGAGCGGTTCTTCTAGAATTGGAATGCCCTCACATTTAGTGTATGGACTGTCAAACATTTTCCCCTGTGGGGTATAACTCAACCGTTTTCAGAACAAGTATTTTACGCACAGCATAACCCCCCACCATTGTAAATAATTCAACACTGGCTGTAGCTGCACGGAACACGTAAACCCTTTTGATCTAGTGGCAGTGGATGATGAGACTTGGCGGAAGGCCTGATTAAAAAATAGGCCCAATTTCTAGGAGCGGGTCTCCTAGATTTGGAATGACCATACACTTGGTGTATGGGCTGGCAAACATTTCCCTTGGGGTGTACATATTTTTTGTATTTTGGTGACGGGCATCAAAACACCCCTGCCAAAACATAAAGTTGCCGGAGCATGACTGAATACGTTCACCCTGGTGTTCAAGTGGTGGTGAACTATGAGGATGAGGAGAAGGAGGAGGAGGACACCAACTAGCCAAAATCAGGAAGCGTATATCCATGTTTGGTTGTGAAGAGGTGCATGAAAATGCACCTCCCAAAAAACCACTACATTGGAGTTTAGGCTTCACTGTCATCATTTGCTGGTGTCGAGAAGTCAGGCCCAATCCATTCCTTGTTCATTTCTATAAGAGTCATCCTGTCTACATTTTCCATAGCAAGGCGAATGCGCTTATCTGTGATAATGCCACCAGCAGCACTAAAAACCCGCTTGGACAAAAGGCCAGCGGCAGGGCAGGCCAGGACCTCCAAGGCGTATAAAGCCAGGTCATGCCATGTGTCCAGCTTGGATACCCAATAATTAACCCCTTCATGACCCAGCCTATTTTGACCTTAATGACCTTGCCATGTTTTGCAATTCTGACCAGTGTCCCTTTATGAGGTAATAAATCAGGAATGCTTCAACGGATCCTAGCGATTCTGAGATTGTTGTTTCGTGACATATTGGGCTCCATATTAGTGGTAAATTTTAGGTCAATAATTTTTGCATTTATTTGTGAAAAAATCGGAAATTTGGCGTAAATTTAGAAAATTTTGCATCTTTCAAATTTTGAATTTTTATTCTGTTAAACCAGAGAATTATGTGACACAAAATAGTTAATAAATAACATTTTCCACATGTCTACTTTACATCAGCACAATTTTAGAAACAACATTTTTTTGTTAGGAAGTTATAAGGGTTAAAAGTTGACCAGCGATTTCTCATTTTTACAACAAAATTTACAAAACCATTTTTAGGGACCACCTCACATTTGAAGTCAGTTTGAGGGGTCTATATGATAGAAAATACCCAAAAGTGACACCATTCTAAAAACTGCACCCCTTATGCTGAACAAAACCTTCAAGAAGTTTATTAACCCTTCAGGTGCTTCAAAGGAGCTGAAGTAACATGGAAAGAAAAAATAAACATTTAACTTTTTAGTCACAAAAATGATCTTTCACAAACAATTTTTTAATTTTTGCAAGGATAAAAGGAGAAAATGGACAGATAAAGTTGTTTTGCAATTTCTCCTGAGTACACCGATACCCCATATGTGGGGGAAACCACTGTCTGGGCGTACGGCAGGGCTCGGAAGGGAAAGAGCGCCATTTGACTTTTTCAAACCAAAATTAGCTGGAAATGAGATAGGATGCCATGTTGCGTTTGGAGAGCCCCTGATGTGCCTAAACAGTGGAAACCCCCCACAAGTAACACCATTTTGAAACTAGACCCCCTAAGTAACTTATCTAGATCTGTTGTGAGTAGTGTTGAGCATTCCGATACTGCAAATATCGGGTATCGGCCGATATTAGCTGTATCGGAATTCCGATTCCGAGTTCCGATATTTTCGTCTTATCGGATACCGGAATCGGGATGTCACTGTCACTGTCAGTGTCCGTCGGTCGGGTCTGTCAGGAGTCAGCGGCACTTACCCGGCAGAAGATCTCCGGCAGTCACGTCCTGCACTGCTTCATGGCCGCAATCTTCTTTCCCGGCGGTCACATGCAGTTTCTCGCGATAACTGCAGTGACTGCTGGGTAATCGCGGCCGTAAAGCAGTCAGTCCGATGACGTCACCGCCGGGGAAGCAGGTAATCAGCTGTGCTGCGTCGCGATGACAGGCTCTGCCTGTCATTGCGATGTAGCAGAGTTGGATCGTCGTGGGACTGTCGTTACTATGGACTGCGTCGGACAGGTGGTATACTGTTGGTTTTTTTTTTTTCTTTTTTTACAGGAGATCGATGGCGTCGCAGGAATGAGAGAGTAATAAAATTAATGAAAACTGTGTTGTCTCTTTTATTTCATTAAAATACTTTTTTCTTGCTTTGTCTTTTTTTTATACATTTAATAACTTTGGGATTAATAATGGATCGGTGTCTTATTGACGCCTCTCCATTATTAACCGGGCTTATTGTCACCGTGCAATCAACGGTGACAATAACCCCTTATTACCCCGCTTGCCACCGCTACAGGGCAAGTGGGAAGAGCCGGGTAAAGTGCCACAATTGGCACATCTTTTGATGCGCCAAATGTGGGGCTGCTGTAGCCTGGTATTATCAGGCTGTTGAGGGCCAAAATCCATGGGCCTTGACAGTCTTTTAATACCAGGCCGCAGCAGTCTGCATTTTACTTGGCTGGTTAACAAAAATAGGGGGGATCCCCACGCCGTTTTTTTTTCGAGGGGATCCCCTATTTTTGTTAACCAGCCAAGCTAAGCAGACTGCTGTGGCCTGGTATTATCAGGCTTGCAAGGTCCATGGATATTGGATCCTTACCAGCCTGAAAAACCAGGCCTCAGCGGTCTGCTTCATCTGGCTGGTTAACAAAAATAGGGGGGACCCCACGCCAATTTTTTTCGAGGGGATCCCCTATTTTTGTTAATCAGCCAAGATATGCAGACTGCTGTGGCCTGGTATTATCAGGCTGGCAAGGTCCATGGATCTTGGCTCCTTAACAGCCTGAAAATCCAGGCCTCAGCGGTCTGCTTCATCTGGCTGGTTAGCAAAAATAGGGGGGACCCCACGCCAATTTTTTTCGAGGGGATCCCCTATTTTTGTTAATCAGCCAAGATATGCAGACTGCTGTGGCCTGGTATTATCAGGCTGGCAAGGTCCATGGATCTTGGCTCCTTAACAGCCTGAAAATCCAGGCCTCAGTGGTCTGCTTCATCTGGCTGGTTAACAAAAATAGGGGGGACCCCACGCCATTTTTTTTTCGAAGGGAACCCCTATTTTTGTTAATCAGTTCCCTCTGACGTCACTGATTGTGTCCCTGGCTGACCTGAAGTGAAAGTGGAAAGCAATCAATTAAGCTTTCCACTTAAGGGCCCGTCTCACATAGCGATATCGCTACCGAGATCGCTGCTGAGTCACTAGTTTTGTGACGCAGCAGCGAGCTCACCAGCGATATCGCTGTGTGTGACATTCAGCGACGATCAGCCCCCCTGCCGGGTATCGCTGATCGTCGCTGAAATGTCAGGACGTTTTTTTGATCGCTGGTTTCCCGCTGACAGGCACACATCGCTGCGTGTGACAGGCGGGAGACCAGCGATCCGCTGGTAACCAAGGTACACAGCGGGTTTCCAGGCGCGGGGCTGTGCCTAGAAACCGCTGTGTACCTTGGATACCAGCGCCCTGATGCAGGGAGCTGGTATCCAAGGTACACAGCGGGTTTCCAAGCGCTGCGCGGTGCCTGGAAACCCGCTGTGTACCTTGGTTACCAGCGGATCGCTGGTCTCCCGCCTGTCACACGCAGCGATGCGTGCCTGTCAGAGGGAAACCAGCGATCAAAAAAAGGTCCTGACATTTCTGCGACGATCAGCGATACCCGGCAGGGGGCTGATCGTCGCTGAATGTCACACACAGCGATATCGCTGGTGAGCTCGCTGCTGCGTCACAAAACTAGTGACTCAGCAGCGATCTCGGTAGCGATATCGCTATGTGAGACGGGCCCTTAAGCGATGTTACCCGCAGTGTCGCTGTCCCAGATCGCTGCCTGAGCTGCCTGTTTGACAGCTCAGCAGCGATCATGTAGCGATACACCAGCGATCCTGACAAGTGCATATCGTTGTCGGGATCGCTGGTGTATCGTTATGTGACACCCAGCCTTTACTCTCCTGTCAGGCAGGAGAGGAACTCATTCATTTGGGGTTTACTGTGAGGCTGCAGCATTAGCTGCGGTCCCTGCAGTAAACATTAACCCTTTCTGAAGGATTACACCGTGGGACCTGACTGTGCATGGGATAGGTAAGAATAATTTTGCTTTTTTATTTTATTTTTATTACAGGAAATGGTTTTTGCAGTAAAATAAAAGATGGTCAAAAACATGTGTCTTTATTTCATTAAAATGATTTTTAAATTAAAGTGTGTGTGTTTTATTTTTATTTCATGCAATAGGATTAATAATTGATAGTTGTCTAATTGACAGCTCTCAATTATTAACCTGGCTTAAGGTCACCTTTCAATAGCAAGGTGGCTTTAACCCCATATTAACCCATTCGCCACCGCTACAGGGCAATGGGAATAGACGGGCAAAGTGCCAGAAAGGGCGAATCTAATTATAGATTTGTCTTTCCTGGGGTGTCTGGGGGCAGATGTTAGTAGCCGGGGGGGGCAAAAATAATGGTCCCTCTCTGGGCTATTATTATCTGCCCCCACTCACTGGCTTTGTCTGTCTGGTTGCGAAAATAGGGCGGGAGCCCACGCATTTTTTTTCAGCAATTTTACACCTCATATATATATATACATGTCATTGAATTTGTGACACATATATATATATATTTATATTTGTAGTTCATACACTTCTACATAGTATAATAGCCGCTAATTCAATTGCCGGCTTTTGTGAAAATGCAGAACAGAACCCGACATGAAATGACACTTGGTGTACATAGGGTTAACCATGTCTTTTCATGTCCTTTGCTATCTAATTTGCACAAACAATTAAATCAGACTATGTGTGCAAAATTTCACACCTGTAGGGGTTAATTAAAGGTGTAAATTCGTAGCAAAAAAGTCCGTTTTTTTTACAACAAATTTACACCTTTAATTAACCCCTACAGGTGTGAAATTTTGCACACATAGTCTGATTTAATTGTTTGTGCAAATTAGATAGCAAAGGACATGAAAAGACATGGTTAACCCTATGTACACCAAGTGTCATTTCATGTCGGGTGACTCGACATGAAATGACACTTGGTGTACATAGGGTTAACCATGTCTTTTCATGTCCTTTGCTATCTAATTTGCACAAACAATTAAATCAGACTATGTGTGCAAAATTTCACACCTGTAGGGGTTAATTAAAGGTGTAAATTCGTAGCAAAAAAGTCCGTTTTTTTACAACGAATTTACACCTTTAATTAACCCCTACAGGTGTGAAATTTTGCACACATAGTCTGATTTAATTGTTTGTGCAAATCAGATAGCAAACGACATGAAAAGACATGGTTAACCCTATGTACACCAAGTGTCATTTCATGTCGGGTGCTTCTTTCTTTTCACTGAAGCCGGCTTTACCCGGCAATTGAATCAAAGGATATTTTACTATGTAGAAGTGTATAAACTATACATATATGTATATATATATGTCACAATGACATGTATATATATATATATGTATTCTATGTGTGTATATTTAGTGTTTACAAGGAAAGAATGGGGTTTTTTTAGTTGCGATATTTTGTTCCCATAGACTTACATGGGACTTCCGGTATCGGTATCGGGTATCGCCGATATTTTAGTGATATCGGCGATACCATTCCGATTCCGATACTTTAGGATATCGGAAAGTATCGCTCAACTCTAGTTGTGAGCACTTTGAACCACCAAGTGTTTCACTAAAGTTTATAATGCCTGAATGTGAAAAAAAAATCCACAAAAATGATTTTTTAGTCCTCAATTTTTGATTTTTCCCAAGGACATTGGACCCCAAAAGTTGTTGTCCAATTTGTCCTGAGTACACTGACATACCATATGTGGGGGGGAAGGTGTTTGGGCGTACGGCAGGGCTTGGAAAGGAAGTAATGACCTTTTGGAATGTAAACTTTGATGGGTGTCATGTTCAGTTTTCTGAGCCCCTGATGTGCCTAAAGAGTAGAAACCCCCCACAAGTGATTTTTGGAAACTAGACCCCCTAATGAACTTATCTAGATCTGTGGTGAGCACTTTGAACCCCAAGTGCGTCACACAAGATTTTAATGCTCGGGCATGATATTAAAAAATTCTATTTTTTACCCACAAAAATTTTTTTAGTCACCAATTTTTTATTTTCCCAAGTGTAACAGGAGAAATTGGACCTCAAAAGTTGTTGTCGAATTTGTCCTGAGTACGCTGATACACCATATGTGTGGGGGGAACTACTGTTTGGGTGCACGGCAGAGCTCAAAAGGGACGGAGCGCCATTTCACTTTTTCAAACCCAAATTGTCTAGAAACAAGATTGGACGCCATGTCGCGTTTGGAAAGCCCCTGATGTGCCTAAACAGTTGAAACCCCTACAAGTGACCCATTTTAGAAACTAGACCCCTAAGGAACTTATCTAGATCTGTGGTGAGTAGGGTTGAGCGATGCTTCCCGATATCAAGAAGTATCAGATCGGAATGGGTATCAGCGATACCCAAAAAGTATCGGCAATACCTGTATCCGAAACCGGAAATCCAATGCAAGTCTATGGGACAGAAATATCGGAACTAAAAAAAACCCTTTCTTTCCTTGTAAACACTAATTATACACACATAGAATACATATATATATATATATATATATATATATATATATATACATGTCATTGTGACATATATATATACAAATATTTATAGTTCATACACTTCTACATAGTAAAATAGCCTCTGATTCAATTGCTGGGTAATGCCGGCTTTTGTGAAAATACAGAAGCACCCGACATGAAATGACACATGGTTTACATAGAGTTAACCATGTCTTTTCATGTAGTTTGATATCTGGTTTTCACAAACAATTACATGTGTATGTGTGCAAAATTTCACACCTGTAGGGGTTAATTAAAGGTGTAAATTCGTTGTAAAAAAAACGGAATTTTTTGCTACAAATTTACACCTTTAATTAACCCCTACAGGTGTGAAATTTTGCACACATACACTCATGTAATTGTTAGTGAAAACAATATATCAAACTACATGAAATGACATGGTTAACTCTATGTAAACCATGTGTCATTTCATGTCGGGTTCTGCATTTTCACAAAAGCCCGGGAATTGAATTAGCGGCTATTATACTATGTAGAAGTGTATGAACTATAAATATATATATATATATATATATATATATATATGTGTCACAAATTGAATGACATGTATATATATATATATATATATTATATGAGGTGTAAAATTGTTGAAAAAAAATGCGTGGGCTCCCGCCCTATTTTCTCAACCAGACAGACAAAGCCAACGAGTGGGGGCAGATAGTAATAGCCCAGAGAGGGACCATTATTTTTGCCCCCCCCTGGCTACTAACATCTGCCCCAGACACACCAGAAAAGGCAAATCTATAATTAGATTAGCCATTTCTGGCACTTTGCCTGTCTATTCCCATTGCCCTGTAGCAGTGACGAATGGGTTAATAAGGGGTTAAAGCCACCTTGCTATTGAAAGGTGACCTTAAGCCAGGTTAATAATTGAGAGCTGTCAATTAGACAACTATCAATTATTAATCCTATTGCATGAAATAAAAATAAAACACACACATTTAATAAAAAATCATTTTAATGAAATAAAGACATGTTTTTGACCATCTTTTATTTTACTGCAAAAACCATTTCCTGTAATAAAAATAAAATAAAAAAGCAAAATTATTTTTACCTATCCGATGGACAGTCAGGTCCCACGGTGTAATACATCAGAAAGGGTTAATGTTTACTGCAGGGACCACAGCTAATGCTGCAGCCTCACAGTAAACCCCGAATGAATGAGCTCCTCTCCTGGCTGACAGGAGAGGAAGTGGAAAGCTTAATTGATTGCTTCCCACTTTCACTTCAGGTCAGCCAGGGACACCATCTGTGACGTCAGAGGGAACTGATTAACAAAAATAGGGGATCCCTCTAAAAAAAAATTGCGTGGGGTCCCCCCTATTTTTGTTAACCAGCCTGATGAAGCAGACTGCTGAGGCCTGGATTTTCAGGCTGTTAAGGAGCCAAGATCCATGGACCTTGCCAGCCTGATAATACCAGGCCACAGCAGTCTGCTTATCTTGGCTGGTTAACAAAAATAGGGGATTCCCTCGAAAAAAATGGCGTGGGGTCCGCCCTATTTTTGTTAACCAGCCAGATGAAGCAGACTGCTGAGGCCTGGTTTTTCAGGCTGGTAAGGAGCCAAGATCCATGGACCTTGCCAGCCTGATAATACCAGGCCACAGCGTCTGCTTAGCTTGGCTGGTTAACAAAAATAGGGGATTCCCTGAAAAAAAATGGCGTGGGGATCCCCCCTATTTTTGTTAACCACCAAGTAAAATGCAGACTGCTGCGGCCTGGTATTAAAAGACTGTCAAGGCCCATGGATTTTGGCCCAGCCTAACCAGCTACAGAGCCCACATTGTATAAAATGCCAATGGCATTACGCTCATGCTGAGCACCGCAACTAATTACATGAGCCAGTAAATGCCTGAGGGCCATAAGACCCGTCCATTATTCCCGTCATGTTAAAAAAAGAAGAAAAAAAAGAGAAAAGACAACAGTATTACACTCTATCCTGCGACGCATGTTCCCTGAAAAAAAAAAAACAACCTAGTAAACCTTCGAGCAGTCATAGTAACGAGTGTCCCACGACGATCCAGCTCTGCTACATCGGAATGTCAGGCAGAGCCTGACATCCCGACGCAGCACAGCTGCTTACCAGCTTCCCCGGCGGTGACGTCATCGGACTGTTTTACGGCCGCGATTACCCAGCCGTGCAGACGAACGTGACCGCCAGGGAGAAGATGATGGCGGCCATCAAGCAGTCCAGGACGTGACCACCAGGGATCTTCTGCCAGGTAAGTGCCGCTGACTCCTGACAGACCCGACCGATGGACACTGACAGTGACAGGAACATTCCGATTCCGGTATCCGATATGACGAAAATATCAGAACTCGGAATCAGAATTCCGATACAGCAAATATCGGCCGATACCCGATATTTGCAGTATCGGAATGCTCAACCCTAGTGGTGAGCACTTTGAACAAGTTTATAACGTACAGCTGTAAAATTAAAAAATTAAAAAATCTTATTTTTTCCACAAAAATGATCTTTTCACCCCAATTTTTATTTTCCCAACGGTAACAAGACCCCCAAAGTTATTGTGCAATTTGTCCTGAGTACGCTGATACCACATATGTGGTGGTAAAGCACTGTTTGGGTGCATGGCAGAGCTTGTAAGGGAAGTAGCGCCGTTTGACTTTTTCAACGCAGAATTGCTGGACGCCATGTCGCATTTGGAGAGCCCCTGATGTGCCTAAACAGTGGAAACCCCCACAAATAACACCATTTTGGAAACTAGACCCCTCAAGGAACTTATCTAGATGTGTAGTGAGAACTTTGAACCCCAGGTGTTTCACTAAAGTTTATAACGCCCAAGCGTGACAATAAAAAAAACATATTTTTTCCACAAACATGATCTTTTAGTCCCCAAATATTTATTTTCCCAAGGGTTATAGGAGAAATTGGACCCCAAAAGTTGTTGTCCAATTTGTCCTGAGTATGCTGATTCCCCATATGTGGGAGAAAACTACTGTGTGAGCACATGTCGGGGCTCCGAAGACAAGTAGTGACATTTTGTAATGCAGACTTTGATGGAATTGTCTGCTGGTGTCATGTAGCGTTTGGAGAGCCCCTGATGTGCCTAAACAGTGGAAACACCCCACAAATGACCCCATTTTGGAAACTAGGCCCCTAAAGTAACTTATCGAGATGTGTCGTGAGATCTTTGAACCCCCAAATGCTTCACAGAAGTTTATAACGCAGAGCCATGAAAATAAAAAATCATTTTTTTTAGCCCTCAATTTTTTATTTTCACAAGGGTAACAGGAGAAATTGGACCCCAAAAGTTGTTTTACAGTTTGTCCCGAGTACTTTGGTACCCCATATGTGGGGGGAACCACTGTTTGGGCACATGTCAGGGCTCGGAAGGGAAATAGTGACGTTTTGAAATGCAGACTTTGATGGAATGGTCTGCGGCGTCATGTTAAGTTTGCAGAGCCCCTGATGTACCTAAACAGTGGAAACCCCCACAAGTGATGCCATTTTGGAAACTAGACCCCCAAAGGAACTTATCTAGATGTGTAGTGAGCACTTTGAACCCCCAAATGCTTCACAGAAGTTTATAACACATAGCCGTGAAAATAAAAAATCATTTGTTTTCCACAAAAATAATTTTTTAGCCCCCAATTTCTTATTTTCCCAAGGATAACAAGAGAGATTAGACCTCTAAAGTTGTGCAATTTTTCCTGAGTACGCTGGTACCACATATGTTGGGGTAAACCACTGTTTGGGCACATATCGGGTCTTGGAAGGGAGGGAACACCGTTTGAATTTTTGAATTCAAAATTGGCTGGAATCAATGGTGGCACCATGTCGTGTTTGGGGAGCCCCTGATGTGCCTAAACAGTGGTAACCCCTAAATTCTAACTCCAACCCTAACCCCGACACATCCTAAAAAACAACGCTAATGCCAGCACACCCCTAACCTTAATCCCAACCCTAAACCTAACCCCAACACACCCCTAACCCTAATCTTAACCCTAATCCCAACCCTTACCCTAATGGCAACCCTAATTCCAACCCAACCGTAATTCCAACCCCAGCTGTTGTGAATGTTTTAGAAATGAATTCTGAGCAGATGCTCCTCTGGTGGTTACAAACAGTACTGAACCATTCAATGAGGATTGGCAATCAGGAATCACAGACTGGCTTGATATAAGGGAGGTTCCCTCCCATCAGGGTTGCCGGTGATCAATTGTTCTTGTCTCAACGTTGTTTCCTGGTTCACTTGGAAGCTTGCTGACTCTTTCCTGCATCTTCTGCTATCAGATAAGATATTTTCTGTTTTTTGTTTTTGTGCTTACCATTTGCATATTTCTCTGCATTTCTGTGAGGTTAGCCAGGTTCCCCCCCCCCCGGGGGGCTTGGGCTCCTCTCAGTTCCTCTGGAGCCACTGTTATTTGTTCATTTGCCTTTTCCAGTTTTTTCAGTGGCTGCGGCTTAGTTTTGTTACACCAGAGAACTAATTTAGGTGGTGGAGGTCGTGTGATCTCAGGTGATTTTGCAATTAGTAGCGTTGGCATTTTTTAGGGTTTTTGTGGATTGCAGTGAGTATCCTTCCTATCCTTTTCTGTCTAGGCAGATTGGGCCCCAACGTTTGCTCATACTATTTTCTGTCTGTGTCTGTATTTCCTCTTGTCTAACCGCCATTACATGTTTGGGGGCTTCCTATGTTCTTTGGGGATCTGCTCCGGGGCAGATAGCTTTCCTCTTTCTATCTTTAGGTGTAGTTAACCTCTCAGGCTGTGACGAGGCGTCTAGGACCAACTTAGGAACGCTTCACGGCTGCCTTTAGTTGTGGTGGTTAGTAAGGGTACTGCAATCCAGTAGATTCCAACCTCTCTGGTGTATTGCCGTTTTTGCCTGCTCTCTCAGCTACCAAATCATAACACCCAGCCCTAATTACAACCCTAACTCTAATTACAACCCTAACCTAATTCCAACCCTAACCTTAATTCCAACCCTAATTCTAACCCTAACCCTAACCCTAAAATAAAAATAAAAATATTTTGTTTATTTTATTTTTTGTCCCTACCTATGTGGGTGATAATGGGGGGTATTTACTATTTTCTTTATTTTGATCACTGTGATAGGGTCTATCACAGTGAGCAAAATGTTCCTGGAATGAATGAATGAATCTGCCGGCCGGCAGATTCGGCGGGCACACTGCAAATGTGCTCGCCATTTTGTAAGATGGCGGTGCCCATGGATGAAGACGGAGGGACACCGGGACTCGGAAGGTATCGGGAGAGGGGAGGGGGCATCGGAAGGCAGGATGAATCGGAGAGCAGGGGAGGGGTCGGAAATAATGACGGCAGCTGCAGATCACCCATCAGTCTGTGTGGGGGGGCTGTTATGTTTCGGTAGCTGAGGAGGACAGGAACAACAGCAGGGCAGCCGAACACCTGAGATGTTGGTGACTGATGGGTTGCAGATTCCTAAACTAACGACACAACTAGAGGTAGCCGTGGAGCGTTCCTACGTTGATCCTAGACGCCTCGTCACAGCCTGAGAGATAACTACACCTAAAGGCAGAAAGATGAAAGCTATCTTCCCCGGAGCAGATCCCCAAAGAAAATAGGAAGCCCCCAAACATATAATGGCGGTTAGACAAGATGAAAATACAAACATAGGCAGAAAATAGACTGAGCAAACGCTGGGGCCACAAGCTGACTAAATAGGATAGGACAGGAGAGATTACTCTCTGCAACCCAGAAAACCCTACAAAAATCCAACAATTCTGATTACAAAAATACTGAGATCACACGATCTCGCCACCCATTAAATCAGATCTCAGTGTGAACAAAAACCAAGCCGCAGCCGCTGAAAAAACAGGAAAAAGCAAATGAGGAAATAACAGTGGCTGCAGATAAACTGAGAGGAGCTCAGGCCCCAGGAGGGGACCTGGCTGACCTCCACAAAAGTGCAGAAAACAATGCAAAAAGCAAGCACAAAAGAAAAGCAAAAAATATCTTATCTGAAAGCAGGAGATGCAGGCAAGACTCCAGCAAACTTCCAAATGAACCAGGAACCACAATTGAGACAAAAACAATTGATCACCGGCAACCATCATGGGAAGGGAACCTCCCTTACATCAGACCAGTCAGTGAACCCAGATTGCCACTCCTCGCTGAAAGGTTCAGTACTGTCTGTAACCACCAGAGGGAGCCTCTGCTCAGAAACCATCTCTAACACATTCATAACAGTACCCCCCCTTGAGGAGGGGTCACCGAACCCTCACTTGTGCAACCAGGCCGATCAGGATGAGCTCTTTGATAGGCATGGATCAGTCTCCTAGCATGGATGTCCGAAGCAAACACCCAAGAATTGTCCTCCTGACCATAACCTCTCCACTTAACCAAATACTGGAGTTTCCGTCTAGAAAAACGAGAATCCAATATTTTCTCAACCACATACTCCAGATTGCCCTCAACCAAAACAGGGTCAGGAGGCGCAGCCATAGGAACCACTGGCTCGACAAACCTCTTCAATAAGGACTTGTGGAACACGTTATGGATCTTAAATGTCCCTGGAAGAAGCAAACGGAAGGAAACAGGATTAAGAATCTCCATGATCTTATAAGGTCCAATGAACCTGGGCTTAAACTTTGGAGATGCAACCCTCATAGGGATATTTCTTGAGGACAACCAAACCAAATCCCATACTTTAAACCGAGGACCATCAGTCCTATGCCGGTTGGCAAACCGTTGGGCCTTCTCCTGAGAGAGAGACAACCTCTCCACTACCTGGTCCCAAATCTGCTGCATTCGCTCCACAACAGAGTCAACACCCGGACAGACAGAAGCCTTCGCCTGTCCCGAAAGAAAATCGAGGGTGAAACCCAAAATTGCAGAAAAATGGAGACATCAAGGTGGCAGAGCTAGCCCTATTATTAAGGGCAAACTCAGCCAAAGGCAAAAAAGAGACCCAGTCATCTTGATCAGCAGACACAAAACATCTCAAATAAGTCTCCAAAGGTCTGGTTTGTTCTCTCGGTTTGTCCATTGGTCTGAGGATGAAAAGCAGAGGAGAAAGATAATTGAACACCAAGTTTAGAACAAAATGTCCTCCAAAATCAGGAAACAAACTGGACTCCTCTGTAAGACACAATGTTCTCCGGAATGCCATGTAACCGAACCACGTGCTGAAGGAACAAATGCACCAATTTGGAGGAGGAAGGCAACTTAGGTAATGGCACAAGATGTATCATCTTGGAAAACCTATCACAGATTACTCAGATAACGGTCATTCTCTGAGAAACAGGGAGGTCGGGAAATAAAATCCATAGAGATATGTGTCCATGGCCTCTTGGGCACAGGTAATGGCATTAACAAACCACTAGAGCGAGAGCAAGGCTTGGAGCGAGAGCAAGTCCCACAGGACTGCACAAATTCCCTGACGTCACGAGACAAAGTAGGCCATTAAAAGGACTGACTCACCAAGTCTCTGGTACCAAAAATCCCGGGATGACTAGCCAACACGGAACAATGAATCTCAGACATCACACTCTTCTTCCACTGGTCTGGACAAACAATTTCCCAATAGGGCAGCGCTCAGGTTTATCCTCCTGACACCCTTCCAAGGCCAGTCTCAAATTGGGCGAGATTGCGGAAAGAACTACACCCTCTTTCAAAATAACAGTAGGATCAGATAAATCAGGAGAGTCCGCAAAGAAACTCCTCGAGAGGGCATCCGCCTTGACATTCTTAGTGCCAGGAAGAAAAGAAACCACAAAATTAAAACTGTGAAAAACAAGGCCCACCTGGCCTGTCTAGGATTAAGTCGCTTGGCTGATTAGAGATAAACCAGATTCTTACGGTCCGTGAGGACCACAACCTGATGTTTGGCTCCTTCCAGCCAGTGTCTCCACTCTTCAAAGGCCCACTTCATGGCAATAACTCCCGATTACCCACGTCATAATTACGTTCAGTGGAGAAAATTTTCGAGAGAAAAAGGCACAAGGGTTACTCTTAGAGGTCTCTGGATCTCTTTGGGACAAAACGGCACCTGCCCCAATTTCAGAGGCATCAACCTCCACCTGAAACGGTAGAGAAACATCGGCTTCCGTAGAACAGGAGCAGAAGTGAATCTCTGCTTAAGTTCCTGAAACGCAGGGACTGCCTCAGGAGGCCAATTAACCACATCAGAACCCTTTTTGGTCAAATCAGTCAATGGTTTAACAATACCGGAGAAATTACCAATAAATTTACAATAAAAATTGGCAAAAGTCAAAAATCTCTGAAGTGCCTTTAATGAAATAGGTTGGACCCAATCACAGATGGCTTGAACCTTGACCAGGTCCATTTCAATAACAGGCGGAGACAAAATGAATCCCGGAAATGAGACCTTCTGTACGCCAAAAAGACACTTTGATCCCTTCACATACAGTGCATTCTCTCTCAAAATCTGGAACACAGTCCGAACATGTTTCACATGAGAGTCCCAGTCATTGGAAAAAATCAAGATATCATCCAAATAAACAATCAGAAATTTATCCACAAAATCCCTGGAAATATCATTCATGAAGGATTGGAAGACAGGAAGGAGCATTAGTGAGCCCAAAGGGCATCACTAGGTACTCAAAATGCCCTCTGGGGTATTAAACGCCATCTTCCATTCATCCTCGTGCTTAATGGAATAAGGTTTATACGCCCCCTGAGGTCAAGCTTGGTAAACCAACTCGCACTTTTCACCCTGGAAAACAGGTCAGAAATCAAGGGTAATGGATAATGATACTTCACAGTGATCTTATTCAAGAGACGATAATCAATACACGGCCTCAATGAACCATCCTTTTTGGCCACAAAGAAAAAACCGGCACCCAAGGGTGAAGAGGATGGTCTGATATGACCCTTCTCCAATGACTCCTTGATATAAGATCGCATAGCATCGTGTTCAGGTACAGACAAGTTAAAAAGGCGACCTTTAGGAAATTTACCACCAGGCACTAATTCAATAGCGCAATCGTAGCTCCTGTGAGGGGGCAAAGATGCAGATTTACTTTCACTAAATACATCCAAAAAATCTGTCAAAAAGTCAGGAACATCCTGAGACTTGGGAGAGGCAGAAAAAAAGGAGTGTCGGCATTAACACATTGGCAGCCCCAACTGGTCACAGACACAGATTTCCAAGCCAAAACAGGATTATGAGACTGTAACCAAGGGAAACCTAGACAATAATGTCATGCAGATTATACAGCACCAGAAATTTGCAACTCTCCTGATGATCTGGTTCAACTCTCATTATCACCTGAGTAGAAAACTGGGGTTTATTATCCGCCAAAGGAGTGGAATCAATGCCCAGTAGGGGAATAGACTTCCGCAGGGGTATCATGGGAAACCCACATCGTTTGGCAAAGTCAAAATCCATCAGGTTAATAGCTGCTCCTGAATCAATAAGAGCCTGAGCAGAAAATGTGGACAGGGAGCAAATCAGGGTAACAGTCAACAGAAATTTAGTTGAACACTACCCAAGACAACTGAGCGTGCAAAACATCTTCCCCGCTTAGGGCAGACTGAAATAGCATGAGAGGCATCACCACAGTAGAAACATAACCCATTGCGCTTTCGAAACTCATGACGCTGTGCCCCAGAAGCCACTCTATCACACTGCATGGGTTCAGAAGCTGGTTCACAAGGCAACACTATTCCACGCATACCTCTACGCTCACGCAAACGTCTGTCAATTTGAATCGCTAATGACATAGAATCATTGAGACCAGAGGGAGCAGGGAAACCCACCATAACATATTTTACATTCTCTGACAGCCCCCTTTCCCAAAAAGGGCTGCCAAAGCATCATCATTCCATTTGGTCAGGATTGCCCACTTTCGGAATTTCTGACAGTACAACTCAGCGTCTTCAAGACCCTGATTTAATGCCAACAAGGTTTTTTCAGCCTGATCAGTGATATTAGGTTCATCGCTACAATAACCCCAGAGCCAGAAAAAATGCATCAATATCATTCAAAACAGGATCCCAAGGTGTCAGCGAAAAAGCCCAATCCTGAAGATCGCCACGCAGGAGAGAGATGACAATTTGAACCTGCTGTGCTGCGTTACCTGAGGACTTAGGCTTTAAGGCAAAAAACAGCTTAAAGTTATTTTTGAAATTCAGAAATTTAGCCCGATCCCCCAAAAACAAATCTGGCATGGGAATCCTAGGTTCCACAACCGGCAACCCAGCAAGGTAGGTAGCAATACTCCGAACCTCAGTGGCAAGCTGATCCACACGGCCAGACAACTGTGCAAACTCCATTGAGAGAAAAAAAATCCTCCTCAGCACCCAGAGAAAAAGAGGGAAAAAATGCAACAGACAGAAAAAAAAAATCTCTGACAACTCTGACAACTTTTTTCTTTCCACACTATTTTTCCCTTCTGTGAGTACCATATAATTTTCAGTTATGGCTGGTGATACTGTTATGTTTCGGTAGCTGAGGAGGACAGGAACAACAGCAGGGTAGCCAAATACCTGAGATGTTGGTGACTGATGGGTTGCAGATTCCTAAACTAACGACACAACTAGAGGTAGCCATGGAGCGTTCCTACGTTGATCCTAGACGCCTCGTCACAGCCTGAGAGATAACTACACCTAAAGGCAGAAAGATGAAAGCTATCTGCACTGGAGCAGATCCCCAAAGAAAATAGGAAGCCCCCAAACATATAATGGCGGTTAGACAAGATGAAAATACAAACATAGGCAGAAAATAGACTGAGCAAACGCTGTGGCCACAAGCTGACTAAATAGGATAGGACAGGAGAGATTACTTTTGCAACCCAGAAAACCCTACAAAAATCCAACAATTCTGATTACAAAAATGCTGAGATCACACGATCTCGCCACCACTAAATCAGATCTCAGTGTGAACTAAAACCAAGCCGCAGCCGCTAAAAAAACAGGAAAAAGCAAATGAGGAAATAACAGTGGCTGCAGATAAACTGAGAGGAGCTCAGGCCCAGGAGGGGACCTGGCTGACCTCCACAAAAGTGCAGAAAACAATACAAAAAGCAAGCACAAAAACAAAAGCAAAAAATATCTTATCTGAAAGCAGGAGATGCAGGCAAGACTCCAGCAAACTTCCAAATGAACCAGGAACCACAATTGAGACAAGAACAATTGATCGCCGGCAACCATCATGGGAGGGAACCTCCCTTATATCAGACCAGTCAGTGAACCCAGATTGCCACTCCTCGCTGAAAGTTTCAGTACTGTCTGTAACCACCAGAGGGAGCCTCTGCTCAGAAACTATTTCTAACACATTCATAACAGGGGGCAGATCGTGGTCTCCAGCCATGGCCGATGATATTGCAGCATCGGCCATGGCTGGATTGTAATATTTCACCAAGTTTCATTGGTGAAATATTACAATTGCTCTGATTCACTGTTTCACTTTCAACAGCCAGAGCGAACGTAGCCACGGAGGGCAAAGCTACCCCCCCGAGGTGAAGCACAAAGCCTCCTGTACCTGCAGTTCTGGTGACTCCGATCACCAGACCCGTAGGAACGCGTTCTCCCCATGATGCCACATAGGCGTCACAGGTCGGGAAGGCACCGACTTTCATGATGCCTACGTGGCGTCACAGGTCGGGAAGACGTTAAAAGGCACAGAGGAATCACAAGCACGTTGGTACGGTCAGTAAGGTACTCCCTCAGCATCTTAGAAAAGATTGCATTCCTTGTGAGATTAGCTCGCGCCTCAGTGCATGGGCGATGGGAGGGTCTTAGAAAACTGTTCTAGAACTTTGCCAGTGTTCCCCTTCCTCTGCTGGAGTGGACTTGTGTCTGTCTCGCCTGTCCTGCTTGGTTGGCCAACGAACTGTTATCTCTGCTGCCATCCACATTGGGATAACACGAGGCTGGGCTGTGTGTAATAACCCTGTATGGTTCCTTGATCCATGTCCTCGTGCTCCGCCTGCAATGCCTCCTTTTTCATTGTGAGCAGAGAGCTTTTCAGAAAGCAGATGAGTGGGATGGTGACGCTAATTATGGCGTCATCTCCGCTCACTATCTTGGTGAACTCCTCAAAGTTTTGGAGGATGCTACATATGTCTGACATCCATGTCCACTCATGAGGTCTTATGTGTGGAGTCAAACATGACAAACGACGGCCTTGTTGATGCTGGTATTCAACAACTGCCTGCTTCTGCTCACAAATCCTTTCTAACATACTGTATGCAGTGTAGAGTTCCAATGTGTGGGGACATCACACAACAGTCCGTGAGCCGGAATCTGCAGTCGCTGCCGAAGCATGGCAAGGATGGCTGAAGCTTTAGCTGAATTTCTAAAATGTGCACACAGGCGGCGTACTTTAACCAGCAGATCCGGCAGCTCTGGATAGCTTTTTAGAAAACGTTGAACAACGAGGTTCAGCACATGTGAAAAAAATGCTCCAAATATGCACTGTATTCAATTATACATGGTAAATACCATAAACAGAGAAAATTGCCTCCAAAATGCAGATAGTGACGACTCGCACTGTAGTATTGTAAACAAGAGAAAAAGAGTCCTAACTATACTATGAAAATTATTTTATTGATTAAAAAAGGGCACATAATGAGAACAGGACACATGCTAAATATGTAACACAGGTTTACAATAAACACTATATCAGGGACAACAAGAAAGCAGAGAATAGTGCCACTGTAATTATCCAATTGTATATATATTGCCTATGTATGGTATTGTGCAACTAGACATAATATTCCAGTGGGAAAAGAGAAATGTATTGCACGTTGCCCATAGTGATATATAGGATCAGAGTTTGTAGGAATGATCTAGCAGAGAAAGTGAAGGTATACTCCCGTTGAGCTCAATGGTAAACCTCTTCCGTGCGTAGTATTACAATTATAATCTATTTAGAAAGCAGCTCTGCATGCTATATACCAAAATAAGGTGCAACTGTGCAAAAAACATCCTCATGAATCATCCTGCAAATAGTGATGATCCCCATATGAAAAGTCTATATCAGCAAAATAACAGGATATCCACACTGGATAAAGTTGCTCATAAACACATACCCATCATGGCGCTGTAGGTGAGTGGACACAGGCTCTGCCAACCCCGGTGAGAGCCTGTGTTCACTCACCTACAGAGCCATGATGGGTATGTGTTTATGAGCAACTTTATCCAGTGTGGATATCCCGTTATTTTGCTGATATAGACTTTTCATATGGAGATCATCACTATTTGCAGGATGATTCATGAGGATGTTTTTTGCACAGTTGCACCTTATTTTGGTATATAGCATGCAGAGCTATTTTCTAAATAGATTATAATTGTAATACTACGCACAGAAGAGGTTTACCATTGAGCTCCATGGGAGTATACCTTCACTTTCTCTGCGAGATCATTCCTACAAGCTCTGATCTTATATATCACTATGGGCAACGTGCAATACATTTCTCTTTTCCCACCGGAATATTATGTCTAGTTGCACAATACCATACATAGGCAATATATATATACAATTGGATAATTACAGTGGCACTATTCTCTGCTTTCTTGTTGTCCCTGATATAGTGTTTATTGTAAACCTGTGTTACATATTTAGCATGTGTCCTGTTCCCATTATGTGCCGTTTTTTAATCAATAAAATAATTTTCATAGTATAGTTAGGACAGTGGCGTAACTAGAAATGGCGGGGCCCCACAGCAAAATTTTGAACGGGGCCCCCTCTCCCAAAGGGTGGCGGGGGGGCGGGGTTCTGATAGTGGGCAGAGCCAATAGCAGTGGGCGGAGCAAATCACAGCAATTCTCTAGGCCCAAAAAATACTCTTCAGTCTCATAACGGCCAGCTTTTTGCCCAAATCAGAGCTGTATTTAAAGCAGACATTATGGAAACACAATATAATATAATGGACTGGTAGCAATGCAGCCCTCTTATGCTACCATTACTAGTAACCATGTCCCGCATAACTATTAATGCAGGCACATTATGCCCCCATAACTAGTAATAAGCCCTCTTATTCTCGCATCAGTGTAATGTGCCCCTCAAGTAGTAATGCAGCCAAGAATGCAGAGTTATCACTCACACAGTATGTGCCCCCGTTAATCTTCGGTGGTATCTTCAGCTCCACAGTGGAGCACACTCACCACCAGTCTTCACCCTTCTGGGCGCCGCCGACGAGTGACGTCAGCAGCGTGATCACATGACATGATCACGCTGCAGACGTCGCTCTGACCCGGCGGTCAGAGCTTCAATTGTACTGGCGTCTGTATAGACACCAGTGCAATTGATTCCTGGGAGACGGCACGCAGCAGCTTCTCTGCGCCGGCTGTCAGCATGACAGCCAGCACAGGGAACCGCCGACTCTCAGGCCATGGGCGGCGGAACACAGCGCAGGGGAGACAGCTGCAGCAGGGACGGGCCCCCTGCTAGCCCGGGCCCTATGGCAGCTGCTTCCCTGCTTCCACGATAGTTCCGCCCTGAGTTAGGACTCTTTTTCTCTTGTTTACAAGAGGTTCAGCACATGGGCCAGGCATGGTACATGTGTCAGTTCGCCTCCCCTCAAAGCTGCCACCTGGTTCCTGCCATTGTCACACAAAACCATGCCTGGCTGGAGAGTCAGCGTTGTCAGCCACACATCTGCCTGCTCTTTCAGAGCTGTCAACAACTCTTCAGCATTGTGCGGTTTGTCACCTAAGCAAATTAGCTTCAGCACAGCCTGTTGCCACTTTGCTTTGGCAGTTCTGCAGTGCTTCCAGCTTGTGAATGATGTTCTCTTTTCGGACATGGAGGCTGAAGAGGAGGAGGAGGAGGAAGAGGAGGTGCAGAAGCTGTACACAGTGGGGGAACCCTGATTGATATAGGGCCTGCAATCCTTGATGTCAGGAGGACGTGTTCCATCCCAAGGTCTGACTTGGTCCAGCTTCCACTATGTTAACCCAATGTGCCGTCAGCGAGATTAACAGTCCCTGGCCACAAGCACTTGTCCATTTGTCCGTGGTTAGGTGTATTTTCCCAGTAACTGCATTGTTGAGGGCACAGATAATGTTGTGGGACACGTGCTTGTGTAATGCCGGGACGGAAAAGCGGGAGAAATAATGGTGGCTGGGGACAGAGTACCTTGGGACAGCCCCCGCCATCAGGCTGCGGAAAGCTTCCTTCTCCTCGAGCCTGAAAGGCAACATTTCGACCTCAAGCAGATGAGAAATTTGAGAATTGAGTATTGTGGCCTGTGGGGCGTTGGCTGTGTATTTCTGCTTATGTTCCAATGACTGGGGTATGGACAACTGAAGGCTGCGCTGGAACAAGGACGTGGACATGCTTGATGATTGTGCTACTTGACTGTGGGCAATGGCAGATGCAGAGCAGGAGGCATCTTCGCATGCACTGTGGACGGGGGATTGGCTTGCATGCACAACACTGGAAGAAGCTGTGGTGTCACCCGCAGACACTGTTCCTGCAGCATGGGGTTGGACCCACAAAGTCGGGTGCTTTGCTGCCATGTGCCTGATCATGCTGGTAGTGGTAAGGCTGGTAGTTTTGCTACCCCTGCTGATCCTGGCATGACAGGTGTTAAAATGGCCTATTTGGGACTATCAGCAGAGTCTTAAAAAATAACCAGACTCGGGAAGACCTAACAGTTGGACTGGCATCTGGCAACTTCCCTCAGGTTGATGTTACGGGGATCAGTTACACGCCTTCTGTCTGCAGCCACCACATTGCTTCTTCCTGCCTGAAGTGGTGCCACGCCTACCTCCCCCTGTGTGCTGCTGTCCTCGCTCTGCATGTCTTCCTGCCAGGTTTGATCTTTTAATACATCATCCACCACCTCATCTTCCACTTCCCCCACCCTGGTCCTCCTCCTGATTTTCCGGCAATTGTGTCACATCATCGTCCACCTCTTGTGACCATGGCTGCTCAAAGATTTGTGCATCGCTACATGGAATATCATCTTGATATCATCTTGAAATGGACCCGGCGAGAGGCATGAATCTCCAAATGCAAAACTGAACAGCTCTTCAGAGTGTCCGAGTGTGGGATCATTTGTCTCAGGGCACTCAGCATGGTGGAAGGAAGGAGGATCAGGGTACGGAATATACGGCCCAGAATCACGGCTAATGTGACTTGAACGTGTTGAAGACAGGGTACTGGTGGTGGTGGATAAGTAACTGGAAGTATTATCCGCTATCTAACTAACAACCTTTTCACACTGCTCGGGCTTCAATAGTGTTGTCTTTCAGCGGTCCCCTAGGACTTCGGACACTAAAGGGTATGCCACACTAAGCGAGATCGCTAACGAGATAGTTAAAATATGTCACTATTTAGCGATCTCGTTAGTGATGTCGTTGTGTGTGGCATGTAGCAACGATGTGGCCCCTGCTGTGATCTCGTTGATCGTTCACTAGAGTTCTGGACCGTATTTTGATCGTTGGCGTCCCGCTGGTGAGCCTGAATCGCTGTGTTTGGCACCTTTTGTGAACGATGGGCGACCTCGTTGACGACGCATTAGTCAGCGGCGCAGGCGGGACTTTGTTTTCTTTCGTTAACGCCCTTCAGCTCCGATTGGTGACCACAACATCACCTCAGCTATAATAACTGCGCCCCCATCCATTGTTTCCAGAGCGCTTTGTGGGTGACTCCAACGGGGCTTTGTGCGTTGTTGCGAGGATAGTATCGTGTGTCGGAGTTTTGCGATCCTGTTTGTGGCGCAGTGTTGGGTTTTGCGATCCTGTCTGAGTCGCTAGAGCACTTCATCTTCCCCATTTGGATTTGGATCTTCAAGATATTTGGATCCAAGGTACATATTGTTTGTGATGTTGTTAGATACGTTTTTGACCTTTTTTTTTTTTTTTTTCGTCTGCTTTATTTATTTTACACCCCACACCATTTTAGACATTTGTAAACTGTATTTTAAATGTTAACTGAAAAGTTAACAAACATTTTTTTTTTTATATATATATTTTTTATTTTATTCTTTATTTTGTTCAAACACTTTATTAATAGTAATTAATTAGTAATTAACTTTTCTCTTCTTTACCGTACAGGTTGCACATAATGAACCTGACCACCGCGGAGCGTGTGATTGTGGCAGTTGCACTATCAATGGAGGCAGATCGACAAGAAGAGGCGCGGGTGGAAGAGAGGCGCTCCAAGCGAAAGCGTCGCATGTGGACCAGAGAATGGCTGGAGCAGAGGTCCAGATTCACCCACATGCATCTAGTGAGGGAGTTCCAGGAGAACAATCCTCAGGATTTCCGGAATTATCTACGGATGTCGGAGGATTCATTCAAGCTCCTACTGGAAGCTGTGAGGCCACTCATTGAACGGCAGTATACCCGGATGCGTGCAGCTGTTTCAGCAGAGGAACGTTTGGCAGTAACGCTGCGATTTCTGGCAACCGGACGTTCAATGAAGGATTTGCAATTTTCTGCTGCAATTTCTCGATCGCTGCTTGGAGTACTAATTCCGGAGACATGCAACGCCATCATCCGCAGTTTACGGAGCTACATGCCATTTCCAAAATCAGTGGCGGAATGGCAAATTATTGCCTCTGATTTTGAAAGGAATTTGGCAGTTCCCAAACTGTGGTGGTGCCCTGGATGGCAAACATGTGCGGATCACGCAACCAGCCAAAAGCGGATCTTTTTTTCATAATTACAAGGGCTACTTCAGCGTGATCCTCATGGCTCTTGTTAATGCCAATTATGAATTTATTAACGTTGATGTTGGCATTAATGGAAGGGTTTCTGACGGTGGCGTTTTGGAGCACACAAGTTTTGGTGAACGGTTGTTTAATAATAAACTTAACTTGCCAACCAACATGGACACCACCGCCAACCTAAACTTTGTGTTTGTGGGCGATGAAGCCTTCCCCCTTCATGAGCATCTTGTGAAACCGTACCCACAAAAGACTTTGACAGGGGAAAGGCGGATTTTTAACTACAGACTGTCTAGGGCACGGCGCATTGTGGAGAATGCCTTCGGCATAATGGCCAACCGCTTCAGGGTTTTCCACACTCCAATCAACATGAAGCTGGAATCGATAGACTCGGTGGTGTTGGCCTGTTGTGTGCTGCACAATTTTCTACGCAAACGTGATGCTGGTACTTACAGTCCGCCAGACTTCATGGACTCGGACAGCAATGGTGACGTGGTGCTTGGAGAATGGCGTGACAATGATCCCGCTATTGCAGGCCTTCAACCTGTAAATCAAGGCCGGAGCAAGGACGATGCGAAGGCTGGCCGAGACAAGTACTGCCATTACTTTAATGGGCCTGGTGCAGTGAGTTGGCAGCATCATATCTAGTTTGCTTTTGAGATTTTTGTCTTTTTTTAACAATCTTTTTATAATAAAAAATTTTTATTTTAAAAATGCATTCGTGTTTTTTTTCAATTATTTTATCAATATGGGAGAAGGGATAATGATGGGTGAGATGTGGGGAGGGAGTAATGGGGATGGCAACGAGACATGTTACCAGCAGCTGTAGTTTTTAAAATCTTTTCTAATGTTTTTTGTTGTCTATATTTTTTTTTTACATTGTATCTACTTGTGACACACGGGGTCATGGGAGTACCATCAGTCATAGGAGTTCATTGTTAAAAAAATAAAAAGTTAAAAATTTAAAAAATTTACAATTATTTTAAAGGCTCATGGTCTCACTAGCGTTCAAACCTTATAATGAAAAATAACACATAATACACCACAGCTGCATATATAAAGTTTAAATATATAACATATATTTTTAGTCATATATGAAAGATTAAAAAATTGTTATAAATATATAAAAAAATTTTGGGAGGTAAAGGTCAACATTCACCAGGGAATCCCAGCTATTTACAGATATGCGACGCCATTGTGATCGCAAGGTGATGATTCTGACATGTGCCCCAGCTATTCACAGATATGCGACGCCATTGTGATCGCAAGGTGACGATTCTCACATGGAGCCCCAGCTATTCACAGATATGCGACGCCACTGTGATCGCAAGGTGACGATTCTCACAAGGAGCTCCAGCTATACACATATGAGATGCCATTGCGATCAATCGCCTAGCTTGGAACCATCATCTTGCGATCGCAACAGCATCTCATATCTGTGCTTGGCTGAGCGCATGGCCGCTGCGGTCACTTTGAGATCACAAAACCGTTTTGCGTCGCTAGTGCGGCCGCACGTACGTACGCACGCTGTGACGTCATGGCGCTGGTGTCCCCAATGCGGTGTTGTTTGCAATGGCGGCGAGACAGCATGGGGAAAAGTGGGCAGAGGAGGAAGTGCGGATTTTAATATCTAAAACCGATAAATGGGACTATCATTGCAGGCTACCTGTGGCGCATCCTATGCGCCACAAGAAGGTATGCCTGCGAAAAATCCAGCGGGGCCTGGCGAGGAGATTTAATGTGCAGCGGACCACACAGCAGATCCGCAAGATGCTGGCGGACCTTCGCTACCGCTCCCGCGAGAGGGTCGCCAGCATCCGGGCCCAGCTACGCAGGCCTCTGAGTGAGTATTGATGAGGGTATCTGGAGAGGTTGTTTTGTGGGTTATCTACCTATATCAATGCACCCGCAGTGATGGGAGTACCGGCAGTGATAGGGCAGGCAGTGATGGGAGTACCAGTCGTGAGGGGGTTTACAGGCATAGATGGAAGTACTGGCAGTAATGGGAGTACCAGTCAGGGCCAGCGCCAGCACCCGGGCAAGTGCCGGGGCCCTGAGCAGGCAGGGTGGCACACTCGCCGTCGGGTACCACGGCGCCCGTTAGCGGTGTCAGCGCCGCCACTGGGCCCCCCCGCTTGCTCAGGGCCCCGTCAGAAGCCAGCGCAATACTTACCTCTCCCGTGACAACTTTGCCGCAGCTCCGAGCTCTGTGTGTATCAGTGTGTGTGTCTGCCTGCCTGGGTGGGGGGAGGCAGTGATGGTGGTGAGGAGGTGATGATGATGATGAGGAGGAGGCAATGATAATGGGAAGGCAATGATGATTATATTAATGGGGAGGCAATGATAATGATGATGGGGACGCAATGATAATGGGAAGGCAATGATGATAATGATATTAATGGTGATGATATTAATTCTGAATTGTATATTTCATTTACAGCACCACCTTCACCATCACCAGCTCCAGCTGCTCCACCGTCCCCAGCTACCCCTCCATCATCTCCTTCCCCGGCTACCCCTCCACCACCATCATCACCTTACCTTTCAACTCCTTCAACCCCTTCGCCTGCAGCAACCCCCCTCCTGATTTGGGGTCTTCGAGCCCTTTACAGGGTTATGGATTCTCTCCAGTGTCACCCTGTGACACGGATGCGGCCTCCCCATCAGGTAATTAACGCACATTATATAAGCTTCAGACAAGTTTGAGAACTTTGTAAGGTCTTATGTGTAATGGCTGTTGTGATATAATTTTTTTTTTCTGTGTTTCCCTAGCCGGCGGAGCACCAGGTTCTGGGTGGGCGGTCAGCGGGTCGTCTGACGAAAACCGTAAGTGTTAATAAACATAACATGTACATGTTGATGTTGCAACAGAATTCACTATTAACTGTTACCTTTACCTCCACAGAAATCCCAACTGCCCAGGACCTGTTGCTGTCACACCGCCGACTGATGGCGACAATGCACACCGCAGTGGCAGCTATGAACAGCGCCATGGCAGCACTGCTGGAGCACGGGGTGATGCTGGAGAGGGTTGTGGCAGGACTACGAGGCCGCCCTCAGCAATTTTTTTTTTTTTTTTTTAAATTAGTTTGTATTTTGTTAATATTTTGTTTATAATTTTTTATTTTATTATTATCTTACTGTTTTTTGTTTTTATTTACATTTAATTTACAAAAAAAAAAAATATATATATATATATGAAGCAAATATATATGATATATTTAACGTTTATCTACGCAGGTGTGGTGTATTATTTTTCAGTATAAGGTTTTAGCGCTAGTGTGACCAGGGGCCTTTAAAAGAAATGTTAATTTTTGAAATTTTTTTCATTTCATTTTTTTCCTATGATGGAACACCTATGACAGCTGGTACTCCCATGACCCCGTGTGTGACAAGTAGATGTAATAAAAATACAACATTTTAATAGTTGACATCACATAAGAATAAAAGAACACAATTCATTAGATAAATAAGATTATTATTAAAAAAGGTAACAATGTAAAAAAAATATAGACAACAAAAAAAACTTTTGTAAAAAATTTTAAAAACTACAACTGCTGGTAAGATGGATCGTTGCCATTACCACGTTGCCTCTGCGGTGTATAAAAATAAGGGGGAGCACCAACGTTTGGGTTTGCAGGATTTATCCCAATTGGGTTCAGCACAGGATTGTTGGGCCATGAGTAGTCCGGGTACTGCGGTCTTGGCATGACGACATAATTGTTATCCAGGTTTCCAAAAGACGCTTGAGTCACTACCTCAAACATGAGTCTCCTGCATGAATCCGCTGTACAGGATCCAGTGTAGGTAGCTTCTCATTAGCGAAGTAAGCAAAGCCAGTTATTTTTGTTTGGTCTTTTT
>JARQOD010000002.1:451168391-451238237 GCA_033576555.1 Oophaga sylvatica | reverse complement strand
TTAGTCTGAACACTACCCAAGACAACTGAGCGTGCAAAACGTCTTCCCCTCTTAGGGCAGACTGAAATAGCATGAGAGGCATCACCACAGTAGAAACATAACCCATTGCGCTTTCGAAACTCATGACGCTGTGCCCCAGAAGTCACTCTATCACACTGCATGGGCTCAGAAGCTGGCTCACAAGGCAACACTATCTCACGCATACCTCTGCGCTTACGCAAATGTCTGTCAATTTGAATAGCCAATGACATAGAATCATTGAGACCAGAGGGAGCAGGGAATCACACCATAACATCCTTTACATTCTCTGACAGCCCCTCCGAAAAAGGGCTGCCAAAGCATTATCATTCCATTTGGTCAGGACTGCCCACTTTCGGAATTTCTGACAGTACAATTCAGCGTCTTCAAGACCCTGATTTAATGCCAACAAGGTTTTTTCAGCTTGATCAGTGACATTAGGTTCATCGTACAATAACCCCAGAGCCAAAAAAAATGCATCAATATCATTCAAAACAGGATCCCCAGGTGTGAGGGAAAAAGCCCAATCCTGAGGATCGCCGCGCAGGAGAGAGATGACAATTTGAACCTGCTGTGTTGCGTTACCTGAGGACTTAGGCTTTAAAGCAAAAAACAACTTACAGTTATTTTTGAAATTCAGAAATTTAGCCCAATCCCCCAAAAACAAATCTGGCATGGTAATCCTAGGTTCCACAACCGGCAAACTAGCAAGATAGGTAGCAATACTCCGAACCTCAGTGGCAAGCTGATCCACACGGCCAGACAACTGTGCAAACTCCATTGAAAGAAAAAAAAATCCTCCTCATCAACCAGAAAAAAGAGGGAAAAAAAGCAACAGACAGAAAAAAAAAATCTCTGACAACTCTGACAACTTTTTTCTTTCCACACTATTTTTCCCTTCTGTGAGTACCATATAAATTTCAGTTTGGCCGGTGATACTGTTATGTTTCGGTAGCTGAGGAGGACAGGAACAACAGCAGGGCAGCAGAACACCTGAGATGTTCGTTAAAGATGGATTGCAGATTCCTAAACTAACGACACAACTAGAGGTAGCCATGGAGCATTCCTACATTGATCCTAGACGCCTCGTCACACCCTGAGAGATAACTACACCTAAAGCCAGAAAGATGAAAGCTATCTTCCCCGGAGCAGATCCCCAAAGAAAATAGGAAGCCCCCAAACATATAATGGCGGTTAGACAAGATGAAAACACAAACATAGGCAGAAAATAGATTGAGGAAACTCTGGGGCCACAAGCTGACTAAATAGGATAGGAAAGGAGAGATTACTTTCTGCAACCCAGAAAACCTTACAAATATCCAACAATTCTGATTACAAAAATACTGAGATCACACGATCTCGCCACCCGATAAATCAGATCTCAGTGTGAACAAAACCAAGCTGCAGCCGCTGAAAAAACAGGAAAAAGCAAATGAGTAAATAACAGTGGCTGCAGATAAACTGTGAGGAGCTCAGGCCCCAGGAGGGGACCTGGCTGACCTCCACAAAAGTGCAGAAAACAATGCAAAAAGCAAGCACAAAAAGAAAAGCAAAAAATATCTTATCTGAAAGCAGGAGATGCAGGCAAGAATCCAGCAAACTTCCAAATGAACCAGGAACCACAATTGAGACAAGAACAATTGGTCACCGGCAACCATCATGGGAGGGAACCTCTCTTATATCAGACCAGTCAGTGAAACCAGATTGCCATTCCTCGCTGAAAGGTTCAGTACTGTCTGTATCCACCAGAGGGAGCCTCTGCTCAGAAACCATCTCTAGCACAATCATAACATGTGCTGCAGCAGCTCCTATTGGTCCGCCAGGAAGGTCCTGTGACTACTGGTGTTCTGGAACAGTTTCATTGGTCCTTGTTTCTGGCGGGTCCTGTAACTGTTACTATAAAAGGGTGGCATGGCTGGGCCGCCATGCGCTAGTATCAATTGCATTATGTGCTTTGCGCCAGTTTGATCATGCACGCATGTGGTTAGGGCTCGGCTGAAATAAGCCCCTAGAATACCGGCACCTCCGGTGAGGAGATTTGAGTGCAAGTGGTTAGGGCTTGGCTGAAATAAGCCCCTAGAATATCAGCTTCTCCGGTGAGAGATTACTTTATTGCGTTGCTGTCTGCGTGATCACGGACTGCTATCCGCACAGCAGTTATCTGTGTATTCCTGTGGTGTTAACAGGACACAGTCTTTTTCTCAGCGGCTCTGTGATGCAACAGGGTTTGCTTTATAACGCTGGTTCAGCGCCCTAGTGTTTTACTTTGCGGCTCACTGAAGCTAAGTGAGTTCGCACCTATCGCCAAATAGCGCTGTGGCATTACTGTTAGCGGCTCTGGGGATTAACAGAGTTCGCACTTACTGCCACAGCACGCTACGGAATTTATTTTAGCGACTTTGCGGGATAAAAGTTCGCCATCTTACTTTCGCCATCTTACTATCAGCGGGCTTCGCCTGCACGGTGGACCCCGGGCTGCGAACGCACCTCTCTAATATATCTATTAGGTGCGTTCCGCAGACCCTAACATAATACTAGCGCCAGGGTCTGGCTAGAAAAATGGCGGATGACAAGCGTCTACTGCGGGACATCCAGCAGCTGGAGGGTAGGTTGGCGGCTCTTGAGCGCACAACCTCAGCTGTGGATGTTACCGCAGTCGCTGTTCAGACTGCTAGCGTGGCTGCAGCCAGTGTGTTCACTGCCTCCTCTGCCCCCACAATATCCCACCTCCCACTTCCAGACAAGTTTGCTGGTGACAGCAAGCAATGTCGGGGATTCGTGAGTCAGTGCTCTATACAACTCGAGCTTCTGGCTGCACGTTTCCCCACGGATCGGGCACAAGTGGGCTTTGTAATATCTCTTCTGTCAGGCAGAGCATTGGAGTGGGCCACCCCGCTGTGGGAGCGTGACGACCGTGTGGTGCGGAGTGCTCCTCGTTTTCTGGAGGCTCTAAAAAAGGTCTTTCTAGGACCTCAGGTTACCCACAATGCGGCGCTCCAACTTCTGGCAAGTTCACAGGGTTCGTCCTTGGTCAGCTGTTTTGCTGTCCAATTTCAGACTCTGTCCTCGGAGTTGGACTGGCCGGATAAAGTCCTCATTCCCGTGTTTTGGAGAGGACTAGCGGGCCATGTGAAAGACGCCTTGGCTACCAGGGAGATTCCCGCCACACTGGAGAAGCTTATCGCCATATCTACCCGCATCGACCTCCGTTTTCACGAGCGGAGGTTGAAGCGGTCCCAGTGTAGGCAGAGGTTTTGGCTGGCTCCCACCTTCGCCAGACCTCTAGAATCTTCCAGCCAGGCGCCCGACTCCCATGAGGCCAAGAGGATTCTCAAGCAGGACCTATGTCCCGGGCCGCTCGAGTACCCGTGGTCTGTAACATCTGCCAGCACTTAGGACATTATGACAACAAATGTCCACAGCGGTCGGGAAAATGGTCGCGTCTAGTGACCTTGGGAGGAAGTTCACTAGACACTGCGGCATTTTCCACCAAGTTGTCCTTTAAGGGGACAATTACTGTAGGTCCATCCACGCTCACCGCTGAGCTCTGTGTGGATTCTGGAGCCGAGGGGAATTTCATGTCCTCTGCATTTGCTCTCCGCCACACTATACCTCTGGTGATGCTCGCCAAACCGGTGACTGTGCGAGTAGTGAATGGATCAACTCTGCCCTCACAAATCACCCACCAGACTATCCCTCTCACTTTATCTATGTCCCCTTCCCATCAGGAGAGTATTTCTTTTCTTGTCCTGCCCGAGGGAATAGACGAGGTGTTGCTGGGAGTACCTTGGCTCCGTTACCACTCTCCCCATATTGGGTGGTCCTCTGGGAGGATACTGGGTTGGGGTGATTCATGTAGAGGCAGGTGTGTCAGGGAGTGCGTTCAGGTCACCACCACAGAGATACCCGTAGATCTCACTTCTCTTCCTCAGTGTTATTGGTCATATGCAGATGTTTTCTCCAAGAAGGCGGCGGAGACTCTTCCACCTCATCGCCCCTTTGACTGTCCTATTGATCTTTTGCCTGGAGCAGAACCTCCTCGGGAGAGAGTCTACCCCCTCTCGCTTCCTGAGATGGAGACCATGTCCCAGTATATTCAGGAAAATCTGGCAAGAGGGTTTATTAGGAAGTCGGTGTCACCAGCAGGGGCGGGGTTCTTCTTTGTGCAAAAGAAGAACGGAGAATTACATCCATGTATTGACTACAGGGGTCTTAACGCCATCACCATCAAGAATAAGTACCCGTTGCCCCTAATCTCTGAGCTCTTTGATAGGCTCCGAGGAGCAAGAGTATTTACCAAGCTTGATCTACGTGGTGCCTATAACCTAATTCGCATCCGTGAGGGGGACGAGTGGAAGACAGCTTTTAATACCAGGGATGGGCATTATGAATACCTGGTGATGCCCTTCGGGCTCTGTAATGCTTCCGCTGTTTTCCAAGACTTTGTCAATGATATCTTCCGGGATATGCTCTGCACCTCTGTAGTAGTCTATCTGGATGATATTCTCATCTTTTCACCTGATATAGACTCTCACCGGAGGGATGTCAACAAAGTCTTCGACCTCTTACGGGCAAATTCCCTCTATGCCAAGCTGGAGAAATGTGTTTGAGCAGGAGTCCTTACCTTTCCTGGGCTATATCATCTCTGCCCAGGGATTGGCTATGGATCCTGCCAAACTACAGGCTGTAATGGACTGGCAAGAACCCATTCTCTTAAAGCGGTGCAGCGCTTTATGGGGTTCATTAATTACTATCGCCAGTTCATTCCCCATTTCTCGACTTTGGTAGCTCCCTTGGTAGCCCTCACCAAGAAGGGAGCAAATCCCAAGTTGTGGTCTGAGGAGGTCTCCAAGGTGTTCTCTTCCATCAATTCGCATTTTGGAAGTGCTCCCATATTACATCGCCCTGATGTTGATAAGCCGTTTATTTTAGAGGTGGACGCCTCTTCTGTTGGTGCTGGAGCAGTCCTTTATCAAAAGGATGCTCAAGGTCGGAAGCATCCCTGCTTCTTCTTTTCTAAGACCTTTACACCAGCAGAGAGGAATTATTCCATCGGGGACAGGGAGTTGCTGGCTATGAAGTTGGCCTTCTCTGAGTGGAGACATCTTCTGGAGGGGGCTCGTTTTCCCTTCCAAGTCTTCAACGACCACAAAAACTTGGTATATTTGCAAACGGCTCAGCGGCTAAATTCTCGCCAGGCCAGATGGTCCCTATTCTTCTCTCAGTTCCACTTCACCCTCCATTTTCTCTCCGGTGAGAAGAATGTTCGGGCAGACGCTCTCTCTCGCTCCTTAGTGTCATCAGAGGAGGAGGATGAGGAGCCTCGGCTTATTGTCCCTGAAGAGAGCCTGAGAACTGTAGCCCCGCTTTCGCTAGAGTCTGTGCCTCCGGGCAAGACTTTTGTGCCCACTAATTTGCGACCGGAGGTACTCTCTTGGGCACACTCATCCAGGGTGGGTGGACACTTTGGGGCAAAGAGGACAACTGATTTATTGGTGAGGACATACTGGTGGCCATATATGGTCTGTGACGTCAGGGAGTATGTTCAGGCATGTGTCTCCTGCGCCAGGAACAAGTCCCCTCGGCAACGGCCAGCTGGGTTACTTTTTCCTTTGCCGGTGGCAGACAGGCCCTGGGAGATGGTCGGGATGGACTTTGTGGTGGGCTTACCCAAGTCTCACTATCATTTGGGTGATCACCGACCACTTCTCCAAAATGGTGCACTTAGTGCCGCTACCACGGTTACCTTCTGCACGGACCTTGGCAGCATTATTTATTAGACATATCTTCCATCTACACAGTATGCCAGACAAGATTGTCAGCGATCGAGGTCCCCAATTTGCATCTCCGTTCTGGAGAGAGTTGTGTCATCTACTCTGCATTGAGTTGAACCTCTCCTCTGCATATCATCCCTATTTGCGACATTTTGTCTCTGCCAGGCAGGATGACTGGGCATCCTTGCTACCGTGGGCTGAGTTCGCTCTAAATAATGCTGTGGCCGACACCTCCGGACAAACCCCATTCCTCTTAAATTACGGCCAGCATCCGCGGGTACCGGTGCCCATGCCCGTGGCTTCCGCCAACTCCAGGGTGGCAGACTGGGCTGTGGAGGCACGGGACATATGGGACCACACCCTGGATGCCATTCAGGCTTCCAAGGAAAGGATGAGGTCTTCTGCCGATGCCCATCGGCGTCCCGCTCCGACATTTGCTCCCGGCGACTTAGTGTGGCTCTCCGCCCGAAACATCAGGCTACGGGTGGAATCCACTAAGTTGGCACCCCGCTATTTGGGTCCCTTCAAGGTTCTCGAGCAGGTGAACCCTGTGGTTTACCGTTTGGCCCTTCCGCCTCGCCTTGGTATCTCCGACACCTTCCATGTGTCCCTCCTAAAACCCGTGGTCATCTCCCGGTTGCCTGAGTCATCTGCCTGGACGTCGGGTTCGTCTTCGGACGACTACGAGGTGAACGCCATTGTAGGGTGAAAGGTGGTACGGGGCAAAAAAATTTTTTGGGTGGATTGGAGGGGTTATGGGCCTGAGGATAGGTCCTGGGAGCCTGCCGAGCATGTTCATGCTCCGCAGCTCATCGCTGCATTTGAGCATAGCGAGGCCCAGAGAAGGGAGTCCCTAGGAGGGGGGGTAATGTTAGGGGTCGAGTTCCCGTTTCTGCACAAGGGGAATCTCGAGCCATTCCGGCTCCGGTCTCCCATTCGTCTCCGGCCGCAGTGGACTCTGCTCAGTTTAGACGTCGGTCCCAGCGTCTCGCCCAGTCTAACAGTATGCAGAGGATTACTGCTGCCTCTCCAGGCTCTGCTATTGCGGCCAGTACTGGTTAGCGGCGAGCAGACGTCTTTAGGACAAAGTCCTTGTTTTCCCCTTCTGAGCATGCCCAGGGTGAGATCTCTCATTAGAGATCAGGGGTCACATGCTCAGGTACTGCAGCAGCTCCTATTGGTCCGCCAGGAAGGTCCTGTGACTACTGGTGTTCTGGAACAGTTTCATTGGTCCTTGTTTCTGGCAGGTCCTGTAGCTGTTACTATAAAAGGGTGGCATGGCTGGGCCGCCATGCGCTAGTATCAATTGCATTATGTGCTTTGCGCCAGTGTGATCATGCACGCATGTGGTTAGGGCTCGGCTGAAATAAGCCCTTAGAATACCGGCACCTCCGGTGAGGAGATTTGAGTGCAAGTGGTTAGGGCTTGGCTGAAATAAGCCCCTAGAATATCGGCTTCTCCGGTGAGGAGATTACTTTATTGCGTTGCTGTCTGCGTGATCACGGACTGCTATCCGCACAGCAGTTATCTGTGTATCCCTGAGGTGTTAACAAGAGACAGTCTTTTTCTCAGCGGCTCTGTGACGCAACAGGGTTCACTTTATAACGCTGGTTCAGCGCCCTAGCCTTTTACTTTGCGGCTCATTGAAGCTAAGTGAGTTCGCACCTATCGCCATATAGCGCTGTGGCATTACCGTTAGCGGTTCTGGGGATTAACAGAGTTCGCACTTACTGCCACAGCGCGCTACGGCGTTCATTTTAGCGACTCTGCGGGATAACAGAGTTCGCTACTTTCGCCATCTTACTTGCAGCGGGCTTCGCCTGCACGGTGGACCCCGGGCTGGAACGCACCTCTCTAATATATCTATTAGGTGCGTTCCGCAGACCCTAACAACGCCTCCAGCATGTTCACAACAGTACCCCCACCTTGAGGAGGGGTCACCGAACCCTCACCTGCGCAACCAGGCCGATCAGGATGGGCTCGATGATAGGCACGGATAAGTCTCCCAGCTTGAATGTCCGAAGCAAACACCCAAGAATTGTCCTCCTGACCATAACCTCTCTACTTAACCAAATACTGGAGTTTCTGTCTAGCAAAACGAGAATCCAATATCTTCTCAACCACATACTCCAAATTGCCCTCAACCAAAACAGGGTCGGGAGGGGCAGCCATAGGAACCACTGGTTCGACAAACCTCTTCAATAAGGATTTGTGGAACACGTTATGGATCTTAATGTGGTGATGCTTCCCATGCTATTTCTGTCTGCCCTAAGCGGTGAAGACGTTTTGCACGCACAGTTGTCTTGGGTAGTGTTCAGACTAAATTTCTGTTGACTGTTACCCTGATTTGCTCCCTGTCCACATTTTCTGCTCAGGCTTTTGTTGATTCAGGAGCAGCTATTAACCTGATGGATTTTGACTTTGCCAAACGTTGTGGGTTTCCCATGATACCACTGCGGAAGTCTATTCCCCTACTGGGCATTGATTCTACCCCTTTGGCGGAGAATAAACCCAAGTTTTCTACTCAGGTGATAATGAGGGTTGAACCAGATCATCAGGAGATTTGCAAATTTCTGGTGCTGCATAATCTGCATGACATTATTGTACTAGGTTTCCCTTGGTTACAGTCTCATAATCCTGTTTTGGATTGGAAATCTGTGTCTGTGACCTGTTGCGGCTGCCAATGTGTTAATACTGACACTCCTGTTTTTTCTGCCCCTCCCCAGTCTCAGGATGTTCCTGACTTTTTGACTGATTTTTCGGATGTGTTTAGTGAATGTAAATCTGCATCCTTGCCCCCTCACAGGAGCTACAATTACGCTATTGAATTAGTGCCTGGTGGTAAATTTCCTAAAGGTCGCCTTTTTAATTTATCTGTACCTGAACACGATGCTATGCAATCTTATATCAAGGAGTCATTGGAGAAGGGTCATATCAGACCATCCTCTTCACCCTTGAGCTCCGGTTTTTTCTTTGTGGCCAAAAAGGATGGTTCATTGAGGCTGTGTATTGATTATCGCCTCCTGAATAAGATCACTGTTATGTTTCGGTAACTGAGGAGAAATAGCAAAAAATTGCAAAAGCGGTAATACACCAGAGAGGCTGGAACCTATTGGATTGCAGTAACCTGAACTAACCACACAACTAGAGGTAGCCGTGGAGCGTTCCTACGGTGATCCTAGACGCCTCGTCACAGCCTGAGAGATAACTACACCTAAAGGCAGAAAGATGAAAGCTATCTGTCCCAGAGCAGATTCCCAAAGAAAATAGGAAGCCCCCAAACATGTAATGGCTGTTAGACAAGAAGAAAGCACGGACACAGACAGAAAATAGAATGAGCAAACGCTGGGGCCCAATCTGTCTAGACAGAAAAGTACAGGAAAGAATTCTGACTGCAATCCAACAAATCCCTAACAAAAATACCAACACTTCTGATTGCCAAAAAACCTGAGATCACACGATCCCATCCACCTAAATCAGATCTCTGGTGTAACAAAACGCTATTCAGCAAATAAAAAGTAACAAAAGAGCAAAGCAAAAGTGCAGACACAAACGGAGCACAATTGCAGCGCCAGACCCCCAAAAGGGGAAAGGCTGCAGTCCACTGCAGGCAGCAAACCAGCAGAGAAAATCAAACAGAGGAAAAAAAAACAGCAAACACTTATCTGAAGGAGAGCAGGAAACTAGCAGTGCTTCAAGCAAGACCAGAAGGAACAATTGATAACCGGCAAGGCTGCTGGGAACTCAGGCCACTTATATCCTACCATTCAGTGCCAGCTGAAGGCCATTCAGTAATCAGTTCATTACCCTCAGCAACCACCAGAGGGAGCCCCAGCTCAGAAGCCTCCCCCAGCATATTCACAACATGAGCTGGCACGTAGATACCACACTGACAAATCTGTGGCCTGTATTTTTTTTATTTTTTAAGCTAAATAGTGCTGTATATAACTAGAGTGACACACAGAATTTTTTTTAAACTGGCCTAAAGTGGGCAAACTTGGAGCAAGCAGATATATGAGCTGGCATTGAGATACCACACTAACAATTCTGTGGCCTTTATTTTTTGCTTTTGTAGGCTAAATAGTGCTGTATATAACTAGAGTGACACACAGGAAAAAAATTGAAAACCGGCCTAAAATGGGCAAACTTGGAGCACGCAGATATATGAGCTGGCACGGAGATACCACATTTACAATTATGTGGCCTGTTTTTTTGCTTCTGTAGGCTAAATAGTGCTGTATATAACTAGAGTGACACACAGGAAAAAAAATTGAAAACCGGTCTAAAATTGCCAAACTTGGAGCACACAGATATTTGAGCTGGCACGGAGATACCACACTGACAAATCTGTGGCCTGTATTTTTTGCTTTTTTAAGCTAAATAGTGCTGTATATAACTTGAGTGACACACAGGAATACAATGGAAAACAGGCCTACAAATGGGTAAACTTGGAGCACGCAGATACATGAGCTGGCATGGAGATGCCACATTGACAAATCTGTTGCCTGTATTTTTTGTTTTTTTAGACTAAATAGTGCTGTATATAACTATAGTGACAGATAGCAAAAAAAATGGAATGTAGGGATAAAATTACCAAAATTCTTAATAGACGGATGGATGAGGTGTGTCACAGATATACCGCACTAAAAAAATATGTGGCCTGTATGTATTTTTGGGGGGGTTCAGCAAAATGGTGTCAAGAAATTGTTTAAGACACTCAAAAAAAATTCTACTCTACTGTTCCACATAAAAATTAAATATTTCTCTGTGCATTCAAAAGTGATTTTTGGGACCCCTTTAAAATTTCAGGATGTTCACGCTGTGCTAGAAAATGGATTTGGCTATAATGTGCACTGTCAGAAAGCAAATGGAGAAAAAAAAGGGCTCTGGATTGCTTTGCAATAAAATAAGCTCTATTAACCTGGCCAAAAATTTTTTCCAAGCCAATTAGACCTAGAGCTAGGTATATACAGTCAATATATCCTATAGGTAGCAGCACCAGCAGACAGGAAGGGAATGGACCCTCTTGATGTATGCAATGATATGTATATACACACATACACTGCCTGCTGGCCTTGCATTGAAATGTATAGAGCGACGTACAATCCCCTGTCTACCTAACACTGGAACCTATATACTCCGGAATTAGTCCTTAGAAGCACTATTGGTTAAGCTTGATTTAAGTACTTTAGGATGGTAGACCCCACACTGACTAAGAAATCCCCAAATCTGACCCTATCTCAGCAGCAGCTCTCCCTACACTATCTAAATCAGGAGCTGAATGCGCTGAGCAGGGCGGCGTCCGGTCTCTTATACCCCTGATGATACTGTGCGGCCTGACAATCACTGCACGACCACAACAAAGATGGCTGTGGTGTCTCATTACCTGGCAGACAATCCCTGCATCGTGATTGGATCTCTAAAGACCATCAAAAAAGCTGGGTGGAGAAATGCTCGGTGCTCGCCAAGTACACCGAGTACTGTGATACTCGGGTGAGTAACGAGTACTGGCGAGCACGTTCGCTCATAACTAAGGCTATGTGCACATGTTCAGGATTTTTTGTGTTTTTTTAGCGTTTTTGCGGAGGTTTTCCGCTGAAAAAACGTATGTATTAAGCATCCTATTGATAGAATGCATTCCGCAATTTTTGTGCACATGCTGCGTTTTTTTCTGCGGAAAAAGCACAGCATGTTCATTCTTTTTCCGGAATCGTGCCGATTCCGCCGCCATAGGAATGCATTGAACCGCTTACTTTCCGCATGTGGCTATGCCCACCATGAGCAAAGTAAGCGGTTCAAGTGCGGATGATACCCATCGTCTGGAGGAGAGGAGACTCTCCACCAGGCACTGGGTACCATATCCCTGGTAAAACAATAATTAAAATAAAAAATCGTGATATTCTCACCTTACGGCGGCCCCCCGCCTCTCAGCGACGCTCCCAGCAACTCCCATTCCCAGGGATGCATTGCGACAATGACCTGTGATGACGTAGAGGTCTCGCGTGATGCTACGTCATCTGGGGACATTGTCGCTAGGCATCACTGGGAACGGGAGTTGCCGGGAGCGTCGCGAGGACCATGAAGGCTGTGGGAAGGTGAAAATATCATGATTTTTTATTTTTTTTTATTATTTTTAACATTATATCTTTTTACTTTTAATGCGGCATAGGCAGCATCAATAGTAAAAAGTTGCTCACACTTGTCAAACACTTGTTTCACTAGTGTGACCAACCTGTCAATCAGTTTTCCAAGCGATGCTACAGATCTCTTGGAAAACGCTAGCATTCTGCAAGCTAATTACACTTGCAAAATGCTAGTTTTTAGCGGGAATATGCATACCAATAAAATGCATATTTCCCGCTGCAGGGAGGTGCGAGATTGCCGCGGAAATTTCCGCGGCAATTCACGAACGTGAGCACATAGCCTAATAGAGACGGTTCTCCCTAAGCCTCAGAAGAACCGTCTGTAGATGGTGTAGATGAGTTTGACTATCAGGGGAGTACACCAAAATGTCATCAAGGTAAATAACCACAAAATGGGCAATCAGATCAGAAAATACCACATTAATAAAATTTTGAAAAATAGCTGGAGCATTAGTCAGTCCGAAAGGCATGACAAGGTTTTCAAATAGACCCTCAGATGTGAGAAACGTTGTCTACCACTTTTCCCCTTCATGGATTCTTATCAAATTATAGGCCCCCCTTAGATCAAGTTTGGAACACCATTTGGCCCCGGATCGTTGGTTACAAAGATCAGGAATGAGTGGAAGTGGATATGTGTTTTCTCGCGGTGAATTTGTTGAGTTCCCGAAAGTCGAGGGATGACAGCAAACCACCATCTTTTTTCTTAACTAAAAAAACCCCGCAGCAACAGATGAGATGGAAGGGCGAATATGCCCCTGAAGGAGACTCTCAGCAATATAATCTTTCATGGCTTGGCGCTCGGGCCTAGATAAATTAAACAACCGAGCCTTAGGTAATTTAGCCCCAGGTACTAAATCAATGGCACAATCAAAAGATCTATGTGGTGGTAAAGCCTCAGCCTCGCTTTCGGAGAACATGTCTTCAAACTCCTTTAGGTATTCCGGAATACCCTCCAGACCGACAGACGATACAGATACAGACTTTAAAGGTGTGAACAATGGCACGGAATTACAACACAGATTGGTAAATCTCCCCAGTTACCCAATGAATAATAGGGTTATGGTGTTGTAACCACGGCATGCCCAAGACCAGACCCGCAGGCAAATTGTTTGAAACAAAGCATTTAATGTTTTCCACATGGGGGCCCAATCTAACTGGGAAAACCTCAGAAACTAAACAAATTCCCTCTCTGGTGAGAGGAAATGAGTCAATGGCCACCACTTTGATGAGAGATTCGAGCCTAACTGTCCCTATCTTATAAAGAGTCACCAAATGAGAGTCAATAAAATTGATGGTAGAATCACAATCAACAAAAGCAGTAGTCAGAAATTGTCCACCAACTACTCCTAACTCCACCTGGAGAAGAATTTTGTCAAATGAGGAAAATTTTACCTTGGGGTCCGGGCAACCTCCTTGACTGTTACCTAGACCTGGGCGTTTTTCCGATATCTTAGACGAGGAGGGACAAGAAGGGCAGTCTTTTCTCCAAAGTCCCGGGGCTCCACAAAAGAAACATAGCTGATTATCTCTGCGGCATCTCCTTTCTTTCTCCTTGACCGGAATGGCTCTCCATGAGTTCTGTAGCCCGGAAGTTTCTTGTTGGGTGTACAAAGGTGCTTCCAACTGTATCACCCCTCTGGCACGGAGTCTACGGTCCATACGGACAGCCTGTATCATGGCATCCTCCAGGGAATCCGGAGGACGGTGCAATGCAAGTGCATTCTTCAAAAGTTCACAAAGACCTCTGTGGAACAACCCTCTTAAAGCTGCGTCGTTCCAGGACACCTCAGCTGCCCAGTGTCTGAACACCGAACAGAACCACTCAGCTGAGTGCTTCCCCTGAGTCACACTCATCATCATAACCTCAGCCAGACGCACACGATCAGGCTCATCATAAATGTGCCCAAGGGCCTCAAGAAACAGATCCAGAGACATATGTTTTGGGGCAGTGGGAGAGAGAAATCCCAAGTATGCGGAGCCCCCGTAACAAAGAAATAACAACCCCTACCCTCTGGCTTTCGTTCCCAGAGGTGAGCAGTTGCAGAGAAAAAAAAGTTTACACCCCTCTCTGAAAACCCTAATTAATTTTTTATCCCCGGATAAAATGTCGGGTAAGCCGGTATTCCGGAGTAGCCGGTATTCTAGAGGCTATTTCAGCCAAGCCCTGAACACGTGCATACAAATCTCCTCACCGGAGGTGCCGGTATTCTAGGGGCTTATTTCAGCCGAGCCCTAACCACATGCGTGCATGATCACACTGGCGCAAAGCACATAACACAATTGATACTAGCGCATGGCTGAGCGGCCATGCAACCTTTTTATAGCAGCAACTACAAGACCTTCCATAAAACGACCAATGAGAAACTGTTTCAGAACACAAGCAGTTTCAGGACCTTCCTGGCGGACCAATAGAAGCTGCTGCAGTACCTGAGCATGTGACCCCTGATCTCCAATGAGAGATCTTGCCCTGGGCATGCTCAGAAGGGGAAACGCAGGACTTAGTCCTAAGACTGCCTGCTCCATCACTGGTTATAATAGAGGAACCAGAAGAGGCAGCAACAAGCCTCTGCACAGTATTAGACAGAGCGAGACGCTGGGACAGAAGTCTCCACTGAGCAGGCTCCACTGCTGCCGGAAATGGATGGGGGACCGCAGCGGGACTGGTTTGAGATTCCCCTTGTATAGCAGCGGGAACTCGATCCCTAACATTACCCCCCCTCCTAGGGATCCCCCTCCTTTAGGCCTCGCTGTGTTCAAAGACAGTGATTAGCTGCGGAGCGTTAACGTGCTCAGCAGGCTCCCAGGACCTATCCTCAGGCCCATAACTCCTCCAATCCACCAAATAAAATCTTTTGCCACGTACCACCTTACACCCTATGATGGCGTTCACCTCATGGTCGTCCGTAGATGAACCCGATGTCCCGGCAGATGACTCGGAAAACCGGGATATGAGCACGGGTTTCAGGAGGGATACGTGAAAGGTGTCGGATATACCAAGGCTTGGTGGAAGAGCCAAATGGTATACCGCAGGGTTAACCTGCTCGAGGACTTTGAAAGAACCCAGGTAGCGGGGTGCCAACTTAGTGGACTCAACTCGCAGCCTGATGTTACGGGCGGAGAGCCAAATCAAGTCCCCAGGAGCAAATGTCGGAGCGGGGCGCCGATGTTAGTCGGCGGAGGACCTCATCCTCTCCTTGGATGCCTGAATGGCATCCTGGGTACGGTCCCAAATGTCCCGTGCCTCCACAGCCCAGTCTGCCACCCTGGAGTCGGCGGAAGACACTGGCATGGGCACTGTAACCCGCGGATGCTGACCGTAGTTTAGGAGGAATGGAGTCTGTCTGGTGGATTCAGCCATAGAATTGTTTAGTGCAAACTCAGCCCATAGTAGCAAGGATGCCCAGTCATCCTGCCTGGCTGAGACAAAATGTCATAGATAGGTGACCAAGGTCTGGTTGGCCCTCTCTACCAACCCATTTGTCTCGGGATGGTATGCTGAAGAGAGATTTAACTCAATACTGAGTAGACGGCAAAGCTGTCTCCAGAACCGAGACACAAACTGGGGACCTCGGTCACTGACAATTTTGTCCGGCATGCCGTGTAGACGGAAGATGTGCCTAACGACCAATGCTGCCAGAGCCCGTGCAGAAGATAACCGTGGTAGCGGCACCAGGTGCACCATTTTGGAAAAATGGTCTGTGATTACCCAAATGATGGTGCAGCCCCGAGACTTGGGTAAGCCCACCACAAAGTCCCAGGGCCTGTCTGCCACCGGCAAAGGGTAAAGTAACCCAGCTGGCCGTTGTCGAGGAGACTTATTCTTGGCGCAGAAGACACACGCCCGAACATAGTCCCCCACGTCACGGACCATATGCAGCCACCAGTATGTCCTCGCCAGCAACTCAGATGTCCTCTTTGCCCCAAAGTGTCAACCCACCCTGGACGAATGTGCCCAAGAGAGTACCTCCAGTCACAAATGGGCAGGTACAAAAGTCTTGCCCGGGGCACAGACTCTAGCGAAACCGGGGCCACTATTCTCAGGTTCTCTGTGGGGACAAGAAGCCGAGGCTCCTCCTCCTCCTCCTCAGAGGACACCACAGAGCGAGAGAGAGCGTCGGCACGAATGTTCTTCTCTCCCGAGAGAAAATGGAGTGTGAAATGAAACCGGGAGAAGAACAAGGACCATCTGGCCTGGCGAGAATTAAGCCGCTGGGCTGTCTGAAGATATACCAAATTCTTGTGGTCGGTGAAGACTTGGAAGGGAAAGCGAGCCCCTTCCAACAGATGTCTCCACTCAGAGAAAGCCAACTTCATTGCTAGCAACTCCCTGTCCCCGATGGAATAATTCCTCTCCACTGGTGTGAAGGTCTTGGAGAAGAAGAAGCTAGGATGCTTCCGACCTTGAGCATCCTTTTAAAAGAGGACTGCTCCAGCACCAACGGATGAGGCATCCACCTCCAATATGGCTTATCAACATCAGGGCGGTGTAGGATGGGAGCGCTAGCAAAATGAGACTTAATTGAGGTGAAAGCCTTGGAGACTTCTTCGGACCACAATTTGGGATTTGCTCCCTTCTTGTTTAGGGCTACCAAGGGAGCTACCAAAGTTGAGAAATGGGGAATGAACTGGCGATAATAATTAATGAACCCCATAAAGCGCTGCACCGCTTTAAGGGAATGGGGTTCTTGCCAGTCCATCACAGCCTGTAGTTTGGCAGGATCCATAGCCAATCCCTGGGCAGAGATGATATAGCCCAGGAATGGTAAAGACTCCTGCTCAAACACACATTTCTCCAACTTTGCATAAAGGGAATTTGCCCGCAAGAGGTCGAAGACTCTGCAGACATCTCTCCGGTGGGAGTCAATATCTGGAGAGAAGATGAGAATATCATCCAGATAGACTACGACCGAGGTGGAAAGCATATCCCGGAAGATGTCATTAACAAAGTCTTGGAAAACGGTTGGGGCATTACAGAGCCCGAAGGGCATCACCAGATATTCATAGTGCCCATCCCTGGTATTAAAAGCCGTCTTCCATTCGTCCCCCTCACGGATGCGAATTAGGTTATAGGCACCCCGCAGGTCTAATTTGGTAAATACTCTTGCTCAACGGAGCCTATCAAAGAGCTCAGAAATCAGGGGCAACGGGTATTTATTCTTAACGGTGATGGCGTTAAGACCCCTGTAATCTATGCAGGGACATAATTCTCCGTTCTTCTTCTGCACGAAGAAGAACTCCGCCCCAGCAGGTGACACTGACTTCCTAATGAACCCTCTTGCCAGATTCTCCTGGATATATTGGGACATAGCCTCCATCTCCGGGAGAGAGTGGGGATAGAACCTTCCCCTGGGTGGTTCTGCTCCAGGCAAGAGGTCAATAGGACTGTCATAGGGGCGGTGAGGCGGAAAAATCTCTGCAGCCTTTTTGGAGAACACGTCTACATAGGACCAATAACACTTGGGGAGGGAAGTGAAATCTGCGGGTATCCCTGTAGTAGTAACCTGAACACTCTCCCTCACACATCTACCTTTACAAGATTCACTCCAACCCCGTATTCTCCCAGAGGACCACTCAATATGTGGGGAGTGAAGACGAAGCCAGGGTACTCCCAGCAGAGCCTCATCTATACCCTGGGGAAGGACTAGGAAAGAGATAATCTCCTGATGGGAAGGAGACATAGATAATGTGAGAGGGATTGTCTGATGTGTGATCTGTGAGGGCAGTATTGATCCATTCACCACTCGAACAGTCATCGGTTTGGCGAGCATCACCTGAGGTATTGTGTGGCGGAGAGCGAAGGCAGAGGACATAAAATTCCCCTCTGCTCCAGAATCCACACAAAGCTCAACTGTTAGAGTGGATGGACAAAAAGAGATTGTCCCTTTAAAGGACAGCTTGGAGGCAAATGCCGCTGAATCTAGTGAACCTCCTCCCATGGTTACTAGACGCGATCGTGTTCCCAATCGCTGGGGACATCTATTGACATAATGTCCTAACTGTTGGCAATTGTTACAAACCACGGGGACTCGAGCGGGCCGAGACTTAGGTCCCGCTCAAGCAACCTCCATGGCCTCCTGGGAGTCGGACGCCTGAATGGGAGATTCTAAAGGTTTGGCAAAGGTGGGGTCCAGCCGGAACCTCTGCCTACACTGGGCCCACTCCAACCTCCGCTCGTGAAAACAAAGGTCGATGCAGGTAGATATGGAGATAAGCTTCTCCAGTGAGGCAGGAATCTCCCTGGTGGCCAAAGCATCCTTTACATGGTCAGCCACACCTCTCCAGTATACAGGAATGAGGACTTTATCGGCCACTCTAACTCAGAGGCCAGAGTCCGAAATTGGACCGAAAACTGGCTGACCGTGGACGAACCCTGTGACATTGCCAGCAGTTGGAGCGCCATATCGTGGGTGACCTGAGGGCCTAAAAAGACCTTTTTAAGAGCCTCCAGAAACCGAGGAGCACTCCGCACCACACGATCGTCACGCTTCCACAGCGGCGTTGCTCATTCCAACGCTCTGCCCGACAGAAGTGATACTGTGAAACCGACTTCTGCCCGCTCCATGGGAAAACGTGCAGCCAGAAGCTCGAGCTGTATAAAGCAAAGGCTTACGAATCCCCGACAATATTTGCTGTCACCTGAAAACTTGTCTGGAAGCGGAAGATGAGATAAGGTTGGGGCAGAGGTGGCGGAGGACAAACTGGCTGCCGCTGCGCTAGCAGCCTGAACAGCGACTGCAGTAACATCCACAGCTGAGGTTGTGTGCTCGAGAGCCGCCAACCTACCCTCCAGCTGCTGGATGAACTGCCCTAGGAGTTGGTCGTCCGCCATTTTACTAGCCAGACCCTGGCACTAGTATTGTGTTAGTGTCTGCAGAACGCACCAAGTAAATATAAATAATGGGTGCGTTCGCAGCCCGGGGTCCACCATGCAGGCAGAGCCTGTTGCTAGTAAAATAACAGGATGCTGTGGCACTATATGGCGGTATAAGCGAACTCTGTTACACCACAGAGTCGCTGAGGTAGAGACGCAGAGATATAGACTGTGTCCTGTTAACACCACAGGGGTACACAGATAACTGCTGTGCAGATAGCAGTCCGTGGTCATGCAGTCAGCATGACTAGCTCGGCCATGCAATCCTTTTATAGCAGCAACTACAACACCTTCCAGAAAAGGACCAATGAAAAACTATTTCAGATCACAAGCAGTTTCAGATCCTTCCTGGCAGACCAATAGGAGCTGCTGCAGTACCTGAGCATGTGACCCCTGATCTCCAATGAGAGATCTTACCCTTGGCATGCTCAGAAGGGGAAATGCAGGACTTAGTCCTAAGACTGCCTGCTCCAGCACTGGTTATAATAGAGGAACCAGAAGAGGCAGCAACAAGCCTCTGCACAGTATTAGACCGAGCGAGACGCTGGGACTGATGTCTCCGCTGAGCAGGCTCCACTGCGGCCGGAGATGAATGGGGGACTGCAGCGGGACTGGTTTGAGATTCCCCTTGTGCAGCAGCGGAAACTCGTTCCCTAAAAGGTATAGCCGCATTATAAGACGCACCCCCATTTTCCCCTAAAATTTTGGGAACAAAAGTGTGTCTTATAATTCGAAAAATACTGTATATATTTTCTACACTGTATTCTGTACAGCTAATTTTGCAGTCTTTGTGATGATATTTAAATGTGTATTTATCATTGGTTTAATTCATTGTATCATATACATCTCTGTTTAGTATCTTTTTCGTATAACCATATATCCAGTTCTTCTTTGGTGGTCTCACTCTTGTAACACGACTTTTTATGAAAATGCAGCTTTTGCCGGGCGCATTCCCTGAGGGCTGCAGCGCAAAACTATACTACATAGTGGGCCGCCAACCCTGGCTTTATGACCACTGACCCTTTATTTTTCTACAGTTATTGTGTATGCGTACATGCAGCATTTAGAATACTGCAGTAGTGCACACATAGCTAGATTAAGAGCCTGCATTAGGATGATGCTCTTTATACTTTCTGCTCTCCTGTCCCATGTTAGGCAGGCACTGGATGGGATCCTTATAGCATTTTCCCACCTTCAGGCTGTGGGTGAGTTACCTAGCCAGGGCCATATGATTTATGTACATCAGTCTCAGTGTCCCCTTTTTAATGTATATACATCAATCTCTGTTTTTCCTGTGTGATGTATACAGCAATCTCAATGTCTCCTATGTACTAAATATACATCATCCTCAGTGTCTCCAATGTTATGTATATGCAGCTGTCTCAATGTTGCCTAAATGATATATATATCAGCAGAAGTGTCTCCTATGTAATGTATATACATCCGATAAAGTGTATCCAATGTGATGTATACACATCAGCCTTAGTGTCTCCTATGTAATGTTTGTACATAAGCCTCAGTGTCTCCTATGTGATGTATACACAGCAGCCACAGTGTCTCCTCTGTGATAAACACACCTATGTACATTAGATAGTAGATAATGTCTTGATTGCTTGGGGTTCAGCTGCTGGGATCCCACTAAGCAGAGGAATTAAGCAGAGGCCTATCATGCGCACTGCGTCTTCATTCACACGTGACTCTTAAAACAACTCAACATGAGGGACATGACCAAGTAAAGCAAAATTTGCCGAACTTTGCTTTACGTCTTGATAGAGGACTGATAAGGTTTGTGTGCCAGAGCAGCTATTTGTCCTAGTCCTGCCCTGCTTGCTTTCAATACTGTTTATTTTTGCAGAAGCACATGAAGTACTAAACATTATTCAGCTTTGGCTTTTGGCCCTATGACAGAAATCAGGAAAACCTGAAGGTCTCTGTTGTCTGTATAAAAACCTGAAATAAATGACAGTGACTATAAGTAGCACAATCACCCAGTGTGCACTAGTCCACTGCACCTGGAGCAGCTCATATCTCAGAATATTACGAGGCATAATTTAAGAAATCGACTTCTTAGATCAGTACCTTTTTATGTCAAACACCATGTCACCTGTACTATGACACACTAGCAAAATTTAATTAGTCTTTTTATTTTCTCATCATAATTAGCTACCTAAAATAATTTTCAGGTCATATTAATAGGCTAATTTAAAATATATTACCTCCCTAGAGATGTTTCAGAGACTTTCCTGAGAGTGGATATTTTTCTTGAAGAATATAGATAAATTTGATTTAAGCTGTTATCTTTCGTACAGACACCAAATGTAGAAAAAATGTTAGGTATAATTTTAGGATTTTTAGTTGACATATTTTATAGTTTATATTTTTTTATTTTGTAAAATGTACAATACTGTGCAAAAATTTTAAGGCATGTTTGGATGCACGCCCCTGTTAGACTGGTGGCATGCATCCTAGACGCGCGCTGACATGAACCCGTCAGACATCACTGCCCTATCAGATAAGCGGCACTCTCCATATATACCTCACCTACACCTACATTTGATTCACGCCCCGGAAGAAGCCACAAGGTGAAACGGTGCCCGTTGGGCAAAGGGGACTAAGGGTACCGTCACACTCAGCGACGCAGCAGCGATCCCGACAACGATACGACCTGGCAGGGATCGTTGCTGCGTCGCTGTGTGGTCGCTGGTGAGATGCCAAGCAGTCAGATCTTCCCAACGATGCAGCAATGATCGGCGACCCATAGCGACCTGTGTAACGATGTGTCTCCTATGTGTCTCAGTGCTGAGTCACTAGCGAGATCATTAGTAAAAGGTGTCAAACACACCGATGCATGCTACCCAGAGGGATCTCAACGACCAAAGAAATGTCCAGGCATTTCTGACACGACCAGCGATCTCACAGCAGGGACCTGGTCGCTGATAAGTGTCAAACATAGAGAGATCGCTGCTGAAGTCGCTGTTGCGTCACAAAACTTTTGACTCAGCAGCAAACGGAGGCTTTACACACGCTGCCTCTCTCTCTCTCTGCCTATCTGAGTGCGCATAATCCTCATGTAAGTTGTGTCTACATTTATTTTGATTCCCTACTCTAACATACTCATTAGTATATGTCTACTTACATTGAATTTAGCACTTTTTAGGCTTATTTAGTAATTGCATGGATATTTCTAGCCTTTCAATCTTCTGTACTCTAAGGTATGCCATAAGCATCGTAGCGATCTCGTTAGCGTTGATATAATGAATCGCTGGGATTGTTCATATCGCTAAATTGCGCATTTAGCGATTAGTTACGACGCTACGCCTTAGCGATCTTCTAAACTTACGTACAAGTACGCTAATCGCTAAAAGTCCCAACAGCGTTACTATCCAGGGAGCCAGTGAAATGTCCGGGCGATTCACGACGGCGAGATACAGAGAGTCGTGCTGACTGCGCACTGAAATTCGCTAACGGGATCGCTAAATAGTGACGTTTTAGCGATCGTTAGCGATATTGTTTATGTGGCATACTTAAGTCCTGATAGTTTCACAATCTCTGTAAGGCAGCATATTTTATGCACACTGTGCTTTTCATGATGTGATTATACACTGTTTATTAAAATTGCTGCTATAATCTCAGCTACTTTCGTGACAAAGGCTATATAGGGCTTTTTTCACATGTATGTATAATTTGATTTCCTATGGCGGCTAGTGTTTTTCCTCTACCCTAATTTTTGGAAACCCCCCTTAGTCTGTATTTATCCTGTCTTTTTTATTTTTATATCAATAAAATAATTATTTTAGTTAATACAGTTTCTTTAATCACTTCCTATCTATGTGGTACCGACCACTATAGATCATGTTTAAACTAGTATTTTGAAGTGCTATCGCCCACTTTACTAAGGATTATGGGAATAATGTTTGGAAAAATGCTGCAAAATAAGAATGATTTAAAAAATGAAAATGTTACTTTTTTATCAATTAACACTGCTAGGGGAAAATGGTCAGATGGATGGAAGCGCTTAGGACATGGGGGAGTGTAGTATTGCAAATAATACAATAGACAGAGAGAGTGACAGTAGGGGTCAATTAGGATTAGATTAGGGAGGTGAATAGTAAGAGAAATTAATGTGCTAATAGTATTAAATGTCTTCTTGCAAATACTTCAATATGTCGACAAAAAAACAGTATAGTGTGAGGAACTTCAATATTGATCAAACATTATAGTCCATAATGACAGTGGCTGTTGGACATGAAGAGATATCCAACTTAATAGTTTAAAACCATGATATTTCATAAACGATATTATTAGAAAACAATACTAAAAAGACAGCCCCCCAAAAAAGGGGGAACACAGCAAATTTAATCAGTTAACATTGTAAGCCATATAGAAAATTATGCTATGTAATGGCTCTGAAGATAGAAGTTACAGAATGCATGCAGCAAGATATTGTAAAGCTATAGGTCAATAAAGTGCAAAGCAGTGATAATTCTCATACAGTGGATACGAAAAGTATTCAGACTCTTAAATTTTTCACTCTTTGTTTCATTGCAGGTATTTGGTAAATTTAAAAGTTCATTTTTTCTCATTAATGTACATTCTGCACCCTATCTTGACTGAAAAAAACAGTAATGTAGAAATTTTTGCAAATTTATTAAAAAAGAAAAACTGAAATATCACATGGTCCTAAGTTTTCAGACCCTTTGCTCAGACACTCACACTTGTCACATGCTGCCAGTTTCCTTGTGTTCCTCCTTGAGATGGTTCTACTCCTTCATTGGAGTCCAGCTGTGTTTAATTAAACTGATAGGACTTGATTTGTAAATGTACACACCTGTCTATATAAAGCCTGGGTCTCACATAGCTATACACCAGCGATCCCGACAACGATCAGGATCGCTGGTGTATAGCTACATTATCGCTGCTGAGCTGCCAAACAGGCAGCTCAGGCAGCGATCAGCACAGCGACACTGCGGGTAACATTGCTTAGTTACCCGCAGTGTACCTTGGATACCAGCGCCCTGATGCAGGGAGCTGGTAACCAAGGTACACATCGGGTTTCCAGGCGCTGCGCGGTGCCTGGAAACCCGCTGTGTACCTTGGTTACCAGCTCCCTGCATCAGGGCGCTGGTATCCAAGGCACACAGCGGGTTTCTAGGCACAGCCCCGCTCCTGGAAACCCGCTGTGTACCTTGGTTACCAGCGGATCGCTGGTCTCCCGCCTGTCACACACAGCGATGCGTGCCTGTCAGCGGGAGACCAGCGATCAAAAAATGTCCTGACATTTCAGCGACGATCAGCAATACCCAGCAGGGGGGCTGATCGTCGCTGAATGTCAACACACAGCGATATCGCTGGTGAGCTCGCTGCTGTGTCACAAAACTAGTGACTCAGCAGTGATCTCGCTACCGAGATCACTGTGTGAGACGGGGGCTTAAGACGTCACAGCTCACAGTGCATGTCAGACCAAATGAGAATCATGAGGTCAAAGGAACTGGCCAAGGAGCTCAGAGAAAGAATTGTGGCAAGGCACAGATCTGGCCAAGTGTTGTGAATGTTTTAGAAATGAATTCTGAGCAGAGGCTCCCTCTGGTGGTTGCAAACAGTACTGAACCATTCAATGAGGATTGGCAATCAGAATCACGGACTGGCTGGATATAAGGGAGGTTCCCTCCCATCATGGTTGCCGGTGATCAATTGTTCTTGTCTCAACGTTGTTTCCTGGTTCACTTGGAAGCTTGCTGAGTCTTGCCTCTTCTCCTGCTCTCAGATAAGATATTTTCTGTTTTTTGTTTTTGTGCTTGCCATTTGCATATTTCTCTGCATTTCTGTGAGGTTGGCCAGGTTCCCCTCCACGGGGGGCTTGGTCTCCTCTCGGTTCCTTTGGAGCCACTGTTGTTTATTCATTTGCCTTTTCCAGTTTTTTCAGTGGCTGCGGCTTATGTTATGATTTGGTAGCTGAGGAGTGCAGGTAAAAAAGGCAATACACCAGAGCAGTTGGAATCTATGAGATTGCAGTACCCTGACTAACCACCACAACTAGAGGCAGCCGTGGAGCGTTCCTACGTTGGTCCTAGACGCCTCGTCACAGCCTGAGAAACTAACTATACCTAAAGATAGAAAGAGGAAAGCTATCTGCCCCGGAGCAGATCCCCAAAGAACATAGAAAGCCCCCAAACATGTAATGGCGGTTAGACAAGAAGAAATACCGACACAGACAGAAAATAGTATGAGCAAACGTTGGGGCCCAAACTATCTAAATAGAAATGGATAGGAAGGGCACTTACTGCAATCCCAAAAAACCCTGAAAAGCACCAACTCTACTAATTTCAAAAACACCTGAGATCACACGACCTCTACCACCTAAATTAGTTCTCTGGTGTAACAAAATCAAAACAGCAGCCACTGAAAAAACTGGAAAAAGCAAATGAACAAAACATAAGTGGCTGAACTAAACTGAGAGGGCAAAAGCCCCCGGAGGGGACCCTGAAGGCCCCCACAGAAGTGCAGGACAAAATGCAAAAATCAAGCACAAAAACAAAAGAAGAAAAAGTCTTATCTGTTAGCAGGAGATGCAGACACGACACAGCAGGCTACAAAGGAAACAGGAATCAAGGATTGAGACCAGAACAATTGATCACCGGCAACCCTGATGGGAAGGCGACTCCCTTAAATAAGACCAGTCAGTAACACCTGATTCCCAATCCTCACAATCTTCACTGGACAGTCCAGTACCGCTTGTAACCACCAGAGGGAGCCTCTGCTCAGAACTCATTTCAAGTCCATTCACAACAGTACCCCCCCATTGAGGAGGGGTCACCGAAACCTCACTTGAGCAACCAGGTCGGTCAGGATGAGTTCTATGATACGCACGGATGAGTCTCCTAGCATGGATGTCCGAAGCAAACACCCAAGAATTGTCTTCCTGACCATAACCTCTCCACTTAACCAAATACTGGAGTTTCCATCTAGAAAAACGAGAATTCAATATTTTCTCAACCACAAACTCCATATTGCCCTCAACCAGAACAGGGTCAGGAGGCAAAGCAGTAGGAACCACTGGCTCAACAAACCTCTTCAACAAGGACTTGTGGAACATGTTATGGATCTTAAATGTCCCTGGAAGAAGCAAACAAAAAGAAACAGGATTAGGAATCTCCATGATCTTATAAGGTCCAATGAACCTAGGCTTAAATTTAGGAGATGCCACTCTCATAGGAATATTTTTTGAGGACAACCAGACCAAGTCCCCCACTTTAAACCGAGGACCATCAGTCCTATGCCGGTTAGCAAACCGCTGGGCCCTCTCCTGAGAGAGGGACAACCTCTCCACTACCTGGTCCCAAATCTGTTGCATACGCTCCACAACAGAGTCAACACCTGGATAGGCAGAAGCCTCCGTCTGTCCTGAAGAAAATCGAGGGTGAAACCCAGAATTACAGAAAAATGGAGACATCAAAGTGGCAGAGCTAGCCCTATTATTAAGAGCAAACTCAGCCAAAGGCAAAAAAGAGACCCAGTCATCCTGATCAGCAGACACAAAGCATCTTAGATAAGTCTCCAATGTCTGGTTTGTTCTCTCAGTTGACCATTGGTCTGAGGATGAAACGCCGAGGAGAAAGACAACTGAACACCAAGCTTAGAACAAAAGGTCCTCCAAAATCTGGAAACAAACTGGACTCCTCTGTCAGACACAATGTTCTCAGGAATGCCGTGTAAACGAACCACGTGCTGAAGGAACAAAGGCACCAATTCGGAGGAGGAAGGCAACTTAGGTAATGGCACAAGATGTATCATCTTGGAAAACCTATCACAAATCACCAGATGATGGTCATTCTCTGAGAAACAGGGAGGTCGGAAATGAAATCCATAGAGATATGGGTCCATGGTCTCTTGGGCACAGGCAATGGCATCAACAAACCACTAGAGCGAGAGCAAGGCTTGGAGCGAGAGCAAGTCCCGCAGGACTGCACAAATTCCCTGACATCACGAGACAAGGTAGGCCACCAAAAGGACCGACTAACCAAGTCTCTGGTACCAAAAATTCCGAGATGACCGGCCAACGCGGAACAATGAATCTCAGACATCACACTCTTTTTCCACTGGTCCGGGACAAACAATTTCCCAACAGGGCAGCGCTCGGGCCTATCCTCCTGACACCCCTCCAGAGCCAGTCTCAAATTGGGCGAGATGGCGGAAAGAACTACACCTTCTTTCAAAATAACAGAAGGATCAGATACCTCAGGAGAGTCCGCAAGGAAACTCCTCGAGAGGGCATCCGCCTTAACATTCTTAGTGCCAGGAAGAAAGGAAACCACAAAATTAAAACGTGTGAAAAACAAGGCCCACCTGGCCTGTCTAGGATTAAGTCGCTTGGCAGATTCCAGATAAACCAGATTCTTATGGTCGTAAGGACCACCACCTGATGTTTGGCTCCCTCCAGCCAATGTCTCCACTCTTCAAAAGCCCACTTCATGGCCAATAACTCCCGATTACCCACGTCATAATTACGTTCAGTAGGAGAAAATTTTGAGAGAAAAAGGCACAAGGGTTACTTTTAGAGGTCTCTGGATCTTTTGGACAAAACGGCACCTGCCCCAATTTCAGAGGCATCAACCTCCACCTGAAATGGCAGAGAAACATCAGGCTGCCGTAGAACAGGAGCAGAAGTGAATCTCTGCTTAAGTTCCTGAAATGCAGAAACTGCCTCAGGAGGCCAATTCACCACATCAGAACCCTTCTTGGTCAAATCAGTTAATGGTTTAACAATAACCGAGAAATTACCAATAAATTTACGATAAAAATTGGCAAAACCCAAAAATCTTTGAAGAGCCTTTAATAAAGTAGGTTGGACCCAATCACAGATGGCCTAACCTTGACCGGGTCCATTTCAATAACAGATGGGGACAAAATGAATACCAAAAATGAGATCCTCTGTACGCCAAAAAGACACTTTGATCCCTTCACATACAGAGCATTCTCTCTCAAAATCTGGAATACAGTTCGAACATGTTTCACATGAGAGTCCCAGTCATTAGAAAAAATCAAGATATCATCCAAATAAACAATCAGAAATTTATCCACAAAATCCCTGAAAATGTCATTCATGAAGGACTGGAAGACAGAAGGAGCATTAGTGAGCCCAAAGGGCATCACAAGGTACTCAAAATGCCCTTCAGGGTGTTAAATGCCGTCTTCCATTCATCCCCGTGCTTAATGCGAATAAGGTTATATGCCCCCCTGAGGTCAAGCTTGGTAAACAAGTAGCGTTTTTCACCCTGGAAAACAGGTCAGAAATCAAGGTAACGGATATTGATATTTCACAGTAATATTGTTCAAAAGATGATAATCAATACACGGCCTTAATGAACCATCCTTTTTGGCCACAAAGAAAAAACCGGCACCTAAGGGTGAAGAGGATGGTCTGATATGACCCTTTCCAATGATTCCTTGATATAAGACCGCATAGCGTCATGTTCAGGTACAGACAAGTTAAAAAGGCGACCTTTAGGGAATTTACTACCAGGAACTAATTCAATAGCGCAGTCATAGCTCCTATGGGGAGGCAAGGATGCAGATTTACTTTCGCTAAACACATCAGAAAAATCAATCAAAAAGTCAGGAACATCCTGAGCCTGGGGGAGGCAGAAAAAACAGGAGTGTTGGTATTAACACATTGGCAGACCCAACTGGTTACAGACACAGATTTCCAATCCAAAACAGGATTATGAGACTGTAACCAAGGGAAACCCAGCACGATAATGTCATGCAGATTATACAGAACCAAAAATTTGCAGCTCTCCTGATGATCAGGTTCAACCCTCATTATCACCTGAGTAGAGAACTGAGGTTTATTCTCAGCCAAAGGGGTAGAATCGATCCCCAGTAGGGGAATAGACTTCTGTAGGGGTATCAAGGGAAACCGCAACGTTTAGCAAAATCAAAATCCATCAGGTTAATAGCTGCTCCCGAATCAACGAAAGCCTGAGCAGAAAATGAGGACAGAGAGCATATCAGAGTAACAGTTAATAAAAACTTAGTCTGAACACTACCCAAGACAACTGAGCGTGCAAAACGTCTTCCCCGCTTAGGGCAGACTGAAATAGCATGAGAGGCATCACCACAGTAGAAACATAACCATTGCGCTTTCGAAACTCATGACGCTGTGCCCCAGAAACCACTCTATCACACTGCATGGGTTCAGAAGCAGGTTCACAAGGCAACACTATTCCACGCACACTTCTCCTCTCACGCAAACTCTGTCAATTTGAATCGCTAATGACATAGAATCATTGAGACCAGAGGGAACAGGGAATCCCACCATAACATCCTTTACATTATCTGACAGACCCTTCCGAAAAAGGGCTGCCAAACACGTCGTCATTCCATTTGGTCAGGACTGCCAACCTGCGGAATCTCTGACAGTATAACTCAGCGTCATCAAGCCCCTGATTTAATGCCAACAAGGCTTTTTCAGCTTGATCAGTGACATTAGGCTCATCGTACAATAACCCCAAGGCCTGAAAAAATGCATCAACATCACTCAAAACAGGATCCCCAGGTGTCAGGGAAAAAGCCCAATCCTGAGGATCGCCGCGCAGGAGAGAGATGACAATTTGAACCTGCTGCGCTGCGTTCCCTGAGGACTTAGATTTTAAGGCAAAAAACAATTTACAATATTTTTGAAATTCAGAAACTTGGCTCGATCCCCCAAAAACAAATCTGGCATGGGAATCCTAGGTACCACAACAGGCAACCTAGCAAGATAGGTAGCAATACTCCGAACCTCAGTGGCAAGCTGATCCACACGGCCAGACAACTGTGCAAACTCCATTGAGAGAAAAAATCCTCCCAGCACCCAGAGATACAGAGGGAAAAAAAAAATGCAACAAACAGAAAAATATCTCTGACAACTCTGACAACCTTTTTTTTTTTTTTTCTTTCACAATATTTTTCCCTTCTGTGAGTACCATATAATTTTCAGTTTTGGCCGGTGATACTGTTATGATTTGGTAGCTGAGGAGTGCAGGTAAAAAAGGCAATACACCAGAGCAGTTGGAATCTATGAGATTGCAGTACCCTGACTAACCACCACAACTAGAGGCAGCCGTGGAGCGTTCCTACGTTGGTCCTAGACGCCTCGTCACAGCCTGAGAAACTAACTATACCTAAAGATAGAAAGAGGAAAGCTATCTGCCCTGGAGCAGATCCCCAAAGAACATAGAAAGCCCCCAAACATGTAATGGCGGTTAGACAAGAAGAAATACCGACACAGACAGAAAATAGTATGAGCAAACGTTGGGGCCCAAACGATCTAAATAGAAAAGGATAGGAAGGGCACTTACTGCAATCCCAAAAAACCCTGAAAAGCACCAACTCTACTAATTTCAAAAACACCTGAGATCACACGACCTCTACCACCTAAATTAGTTCTCTGGTGTAACAAAATCAAAACAGCAGCCACTGAAAAAACTGGAAAAAGCAAAAGTACATACATAAGTGGCTGAACTAAACTGAGAGGGCAAAAGCCCCCGGAGGGGACCCTGAAGGCCCCCACAGAAGTGCAGGACAAAATGCAAAAATCAAGCACAAAAACAAAAAGAAGAAAAAGTCTTATTTGTTAGCAGGAGATGCAGACACGACACAGCAGGCTACAAAGGAAACAGGAATCAAGGATTGAGACCAGAACAATTGATCACCGGCAACCCTGATGGGAAGGCGACTCCCTTAAATAAGACCAGTCAGTAACACCTGATTCCCAATCCTCACAATCTTCACTGGACAGTCCAGTACCGCTTGTAACCACCAGAGGGAGCCTCTGCTCAGAACTCATTTCAAGTCCATTCACAACAGGCTTAGTTTTGTTACACCAGAGAACTAATTTTGGTGGTGGAGGTCGTGTGATCTCAGGTGTTTTTGCAATTAGTAGTGTTGGGTTTTTTTAGGGTTTTTTTGGATTGCAGTAAGTATGCTTCCTATCCTTTTCTGTCTAGGCAGATTGGGCCCCAGCGTTTGCTCATACTATTTTCTGTCTGTGTCTGTATTTCCTCTTGTCTAACCGCCATTACATGTTTGGGGGCTTCTTATGTTCTTTGGGGGTCTGCTCCGGGGCAGATAGCTTTCCTCTTTCTATCTTTAGGTGTAGTTAACCTCTCAGGCTGTGACGAGGCGTCTAGGACCAACGTTGGAACGCTCCAAGGCTGCCTTTAGCTGTGGTGGTTAGTCAGGGTACTGCAATCCAGTAGATTCCAACCTCTCTGGTGTATTGCTGTTTTTGCCTGCTCTCCTCAGTTACCAAAACATAACAGCCAAGGTTACATAATAATTTTTGCAGTTCTCAAGGTTCCTAAGAGCACAGTGGCCTCCATAATCCTTAAATGGAAGATGTTTGGGACCACCTGACATCCTCCTAGGCCTGGCTGTCCAGCAAACTGAGCAACTGGGTGTTGAAAGCCATGACTGGGTGGAAAACGTAGAGGGTTACACCCCATTCAGAATGGACAGAAAAAACAAAAAAGGTGGAGGAATGTGTATTTTCATTAAATTCAACTTAAGATATGTGCTCAATGACAACATTCAGAGTCATTATGAGTAAATGTACATGAGGATGGCAATAATGGAAAGCTGCTAATTGGAGTTTGCTGCCAGCCTCCTAATTTATAGTACCTGAACAGGTAGAATATGAAATGCTGCAACAAATTAAAAAGGCAGCAAATTCAGTGAGAAATAGAATTTTCTGCTTGTGCTAAAAACTGCAAGTTATTATCCATTGTTAGAGACAACTACCTCTGTCAGCTGCTAGATGAACCAAACAGAGGAGATATTCTGCTGGATCTGGTCCCGTCAAATAGACCAGATACAATTTCAGATCCACAGATTCTGGTGCATTTGAAATGCAGCGACCATGATATGGTAAGTTCCAATGTAATATTAAATAAAACATTTCAAAAGGGAGATTCAAAAACCTGGAACTTCAGGAAAGCTGATATCAGCAAATTAAGCAAATAGCTTAATCATGGAGACTGGGACCATGTCATGGTAATTGGGAATACCGAACATAAATGTGGCATGTTTAACCCTTTAACGACCACCGATATGCCTTTTAACGGCAATAGTTAAGGGTACTTAAACCACAGTATCGTTAATTCAGATTTGGATTTTCTCCTGGGTCTCGGCTACCCGGGGTTTAGACCCCAGAGAACATGATTCGGGTCGATTTTTACCGACCCCCGCTTTTGTGATTGCCGTTATTAACCATATAACGGCGACCACAAAAAAAGCCACGATTCTCCATTATCTTTCTCTCTCCTCTGATGTGATCGCACATGTGAGAAATAGGGTCCCCGGGTCCCCCGATCTGCCCCCTGTACCTCCCAGTGCCCCCCTGTCCTCCCACAGTTACCGAGGCTCCCGGCGTCTTTTTCCTGCAAAGAAAATGGCGGGCGCATGCGCAGTGCGCCCGCCAAATCTGCCGGCCGGTAGATTCATTCATTCAGTGCAGGACACTTTATTCAATGTGATAAACGCTATCACAGTGATCAAAATAAAAAAGTAAATAAACCCCTCTCTTTATCACCCCCTTAGTTAGGGACATATAATAAAATAAAGAAAATATATTTATTTTCATTTTTCCATTAGGGTTAGGGTTAAGGTTAGGGTTACAATTAGGGTTAGGGTTACAATTAGGGTTGGGATCAGGGTTAGGATTAGGGTTGGGGTTAGGGTTAGGGGTGTGTTGGGGTTAGGGTTGGAGCTAGAATTGAGGGGTTTCCACTATTTAGGCACATCAGGGGTCTCCAAACACGACATGGCGTTCAAAAAGTCAAATGGTGCTCCCTCCCTTCCAAGCCCTGCCGTGCACCCAAACAGTGGTTTACCCCAACATATGGGGTATCAGCGTACACAGGACAAATTGCACACCAATTTTGGGGTTCAAATTTCTCATGTTACCATTGGGAAAATAAAAAATAGCTGGCTAAATATAATTTTTGAGGAAAAAAATGATTTTTTTTTCACGGCTTTGCGTTTGTAAACTTCTGTGAAGCAATTGGGGGTTCAAAGTGCTCACCTCACATCTAGTTAAGCACTATTGGGGTCTAGTTTCCAAAATGGTGTCCAAGCAGGGGGTTTCTACTGTTTAGGCACATTAAGGGCTCTGCAAACACAACATGACGCCGGCAGAACATTCCACCAAAGTCTGCATTACAAAATGACGCTCCTTCCCTTCCAAGCTCTCTCATGCGCCCAAACAGTGGTTTCCCCCCACATATGGAGTATCAGCGTACTCAGGAAAAATTGCACAACAACTTTTGTGGTCCAATTTCTCTTGTTACCCTTGGTTCAAAATGCTCACCACACATCTAGATAAGTTCCTTAAGGGGTCTAGTTTCCAAAATGGGGTCACTTGTTGGGGGTCCAGCCAATTCTGCGTTCAAAAAGTCAAACAGCGCTCCTTCCCTTGCGACCTCTGCCGTGCGCCCAAAAAGTAGTTTACCCCCACATATGGGGTATCGGCATACTCAGGAGAAATTGCACAACAAATTTTGTGGTTCATTTTCTCTTTTAACTCTTGTGAAAATAAAAATAATTGGTTCTGAAGTAAATTTTTTTCAAAAAAAGTTAAATGTTAATTTTTCCTTCCACATTGCTTTGGTTCCTGTGAAGCAAGTAAAGGGTTAATAAACTTCTTGAATGTGGTTTTGAGCAGTTTTTAGAATGGTGTCACTTTTGGGTATTTTCTATCATATAGACCCCTCAAAGTGACTTCAAATGTGATGTGGTCCCTACAAAAAAAAATGGTGCTGTAAAAATGAGAAATCGCTTGTCAATTTTAACCCTTATAACTTCATAACAAAAAAAAATTTGTTTCCAAAATTGTGCTGATGTAAAGTAGACATGTGGGAAATGTTATTTATTAAGAAATTTGTGTGATATATCTCTCTGATTTAAGGGCATAAAAATTTAAAGTTTGAAAAATGCTAAATTTTCTAAATTTTCGCCATATTTCCGTTTTTTTCATAAATAAGCGCAGGTCATATAAAAAAAATTATCACTAACCTGAAGTACAATATGTCGCAAAAAAATCTCAGAATCAGCGGGATTCGTTAAAATGTTCCAGAGTTATAACCTCATAAAGTGACAGTTGTCAGAATTGTAAAAATTGGCCCGATCATTAGGCTGCAAATTGGCTCTGTCACTAAGGGGTTAAGAATATACTGCCATGCCAGTGTTTACATAATAATAGGCAGCCTTGAGTTTTTAACCATTGATGATAGAAAAAACATCACTTTTAGTTGATTAGAAATTAGTTTGTGGCTTGGAAAACGATGAAGCAATAACTTTTTAAAAGGCCTACCAACAAGTATTCCTTTTTTGTGAACAGAAACAGATTTGTTGTTTGGAAAGTTAAGAAGCCATGCTTATTAGTGATGAGCGAGCATACTCGGCAGTGCTCGGTACTCACCTGAGCATCGCTTTATTCGTGGTGCTCGGTGAGCACCGAGCATTTCTGGGAATGTTCAGTGGGAGTTCGGTTCCACGCCCTGCATGTTTCTTTAGAGCGCCAATCAACATGCAGGTATTGTCTGCCATGCACTGTAATGCCGCAGTCATGTTGGTTGTGGCATTACAGTGATTGGCTGGCCGCAGAGCATCATCAGGTCTATATCAGACCTGGCATCGCCCTGCTAGTTACATTCAGCTCCGGAATCAGCCAGTGTAGGGAGAGTTGCTGCAGAGATATAGCGTCAGATTTGGGCGTTTCAAAGGTAGTGTGGGTATACAATAATCGAATACACTAATACAGCTAAATCAACAGTCCTTCTAAGGACTAATTACGGGTATATAGATTGCAGTGCTAGGTAGGCAGTGAGTGTATGTGGGTATATAGATATCAGTAGCACGCAGGCATTATATGTGGCATACTTCACTGCATAAATCAAGAGGGTACATTCCATTATTGTCTGCTGCTGCCTATTACATATATTGACTGTATATACATAACCCCAAGTATCATTGGCCAGAAATAATTTTTTTTTGCACCTTAATCCTGATTATTTAATTCAAAAGCAATCCAGAGCACACATTTTTTTTTCTCCATTTGCTTTTTGGGACTGCAGAATACAGCCAGATTCTTTTCATAGTACAGCATGAAAATCCAGCTATTTTAAACTGGTTTGCCCCTCCCAGCAATCACATCTGAGTGCGCATAAAATTCTGCCATTTTTGTGGTACTGTAAAAAATTTTTGGAGTGTCTTATACAATTTCTTGACACCATTTTGCGGGCAAAAAAATATTTAGCTACCAAAAAATATTTAGCTACAGGGCAGATATTTTACACTGGGTTTTGCCACATGGATCGCATATCATTGCGCTCAAAATTGTGCCATTTCAGGACTCCATAGAATTGTTCTTGTTGTGTCTTAGCCTACTTATCGACACAATTTTGCTGGCCAAAAAAAAAAAAGTACAGGCCAGATATTTGAAAGTGGGCTATCTCTGTCAGACGCCTCATCTATCTGTGGGCTACAAATTGTGGCGTTTGAGACATCCATTCAACTGTTTTTCCTGTGTCTTAGGCTACTTATTGACACAAGTTTGCTGAATAAAAAATTGTTACCTACAGGCCAGATATTTTATACTGTGGTTTTCCTGCACACGGATCACATCTAAGTTTGCTCCCAATTCAGCCATTTGTAGTGAACTTGGAAAATATTGTAGTCCATTTAAAATGGGCAAGGCGTGAGGCAAGGGAAAGAAAGTGGAAGTGATGGTGATGGTGCATGCAGAGGCCGAGGCCATGAGTAACCTGAAATTGGGCCACAACAAACACCCACATCTTCTTCCTCGACCTTCCTGTCCCACCATGCCTGATACTCCTTCCTCCCACCATGCCGAGTGCACGGAGATAACTGATCCCACACTTGGACACTCCGAAGAGCTGTTCACTTTTTCATTTTTCAGATTCGGACCTCTTGCCCCGTCCACTTGAAGCGGGGCAAGATTAGATTGCATGTAGCGATATCCAAATATTTGAGCCGCCATGTTCACAAGAAGGCGATGGTGAGAACATGTCACAAGAGGTGGACGATGACGAGACACAATTGCCAGAAGGTCAGGAGGAGGACCAGGGTGCAGAAGTGGAAGAGGAGGTGGTGGATAATATGGTAACTGACCCAATCTGGCAGGAGGACATGCAGAGGGAGGACAGCAGCACACAGGGGGAGGAAGGCATAGCACCCCAATAGGCAGGAAGAAGCAGTGTGGTGGCCACAGACAGAAGGTGGGCAACCACTCCTTGTAACACCAACATGATGGAAGTTGGCAGTACAACTGTTAGGTCTTCCTGAGTCTGTTTGTTTTTTAAAGACACTGCCGATAACCCCAAAAAGGCCATTTGTACCACGTGCCATGCCCGCATCAGAAGGGTAGCAAAACTACCAGCCTGACCACCACCAGCATGATCAGGCACATGGTAGCAAAGCACCTGACTTTGTGGGCTGAACCCCAGGCTCTAGGAACAGTGTCTGCGGGTGACACCACTTCTTCCTCCACTGTTGTGCATGCAAGCCAATCAAGGTGCATGCGAAGATGCCTCCTGCCATGCACCTGTCGTTACCCACACTCCACTAGCAACATCATCAAGCACGTCCACATCCTTGTCTCAGGGCAGCCTTCAGTTGTCCATAGCCCAGACATTGGAATGCAAGCGAAAAAATGCAGCCAACGCCCCGCAGGCCACTCGAAATGTTGCCTTTTAGGCTCATGGAGACTGAAGATTTCTGCAACCTGATGGCGGTGGCCATCCCAAGGTACTCGGTCCCTGGCCACCACTATTTCTCCTGCTGTGCTGTCCCGACATTACACAAGCACGTGTCCCACAACATTACCCATGACCTGAACAATGCTGTTACTGGGAAACTCCACCTAACCACGGACATGTGAACAAGTGCTTGTATGCAGGGACGGTACATCTTGCTCATGGCACACTGTGTTAACATAGAGGAAGCCGGGACCCAGTCGGACCTTGGGATAGAACACGTCCTCCTGATGCCGAGTATTGGGGCCCTAGGTCAACCAGGGTTGCCTCCACAGTCTACAGCTCCTGCATGTCATCCTCCTCCTCTGTTGTGAATACTCTGGAGGCGACTTCTGAGCTGGGGCTCCCTCCGGTGGTTGCTGAAGGTAATGAACTAATAGTTGAATGGCCTTCTGCTGGCTCTGAATGGTCTGATATAAGTGACCTGAGTTCCCATCAGCCTTGCCGGTAATCAATTGTTCTTCCTGGTTTTGCTTGGAGCTCAGCTTGCATTCCTGCTCTCTTTCAGATAAGTGATTTACTGTATTTTTCCCCTGTTGGATTTTCCTTGCCTGTTTTGCTGCTTGCAGGTCACTTCAGCCTGGTCACCTTTTGGGGTCTGGAGCTGCAATTGTGCTCATTTTGTATTTGCACTTTTGCTTTGTTCCTTTGTCACCTTCTTTTTGCTGAATTGCTGTGTGTTACACAAGAGATCTGATTTAGGTGGTAGAGATCGTGTGATCTCAGGTTTTTTGTTAATCAGAAGTGTTAGTATTTTTGTCAGGGTTTTTTTGGGCTGCAGTCAGAATTCTTTCCTGTACTTTTCTATTTAGACAGATTGGGCCCCAGTGTTTGCTCATTCTATTTTCTGTCTGTGTCCGTATTTTCTTCTTGTTTAACCGCCATTACATGTTTGGGGGCTTCCTATTTCTTTGGTGGATCTGCTCCTGGGCAGATAGCTTTCATCTTTCTGCCTGTAGGTGTAGTTATCTCTCCGGCTGTGACGAGGCGTCTAGGATCACCGTAGGTACGCTCCACGGCTACTTCTAGTGTGGCGATTAGTTTAGGGTATTGCAATTCAATAGTTTCCAGCCTCTCTGGTGTATTACAACTTTTGCTATTTTTGCAATTTCTCCTCAGCTACTGAAACATAACAGTATTACTGGGCAAACTGAAAATTATATGGTACTCACAGAAGGGAAAAATAGTAAAAAAAAAATTTCTCTGTTATTGCATTTTTTCCCTCTTTTTCTCTGGGTGCTGAGGAGGATTTTTTTTTTGTCTGGCCGTGTGGAGCGGCTTGCCACTGAGGTTCAGAGTATTGCTACCTATCTTGATAGGTTGCCAGTTGTGGAACCTAGGATCCCCATACCAGATTTATTTTTGGGGATCGGTCTAAATTTCTGAATTTCAAAAATAACTGTAAGTTGTTTTTTGCCTTGAAGCCTAAGTCCTCAGGGAACGCAGCACAGCAGGTTCAAATTATCATCTCTCTGCTATGCGGCAACCCTCAGGATTGGGCTTTTTCCCTGACACCTGGGGATCCTGTTTTGAGTGATGCTGATGTATTTTTTCAGGCTCTGGGGTCATTGTACGATAAACCTAATGTCACTGATCAAGCTGAAAAGACCTTGTTGGCATTAAATCAGGGTCTTGAAGACGCTGAGCTGTACTGTCAGAAATTCCGAAAGTGGGCAGTCCTGACCAAATGGAATGATTGTGCTTTGGCAGCCCTTTTTCAGAAGGCTCTGTCAGAAAATGTAAAGGACGTTATGGTGGGATTCCCTGTTCCCTCTGGTCTCAATGATTTTATGTCTTTAGTTATTCAAATTGACAGACGTTTGCGTGAGCGCAGAGGTATGCATGAGATAGCGTGCCTTGTGTGCCAGCTCCTGAGCCCATGCAGTGTGATGGAGTGACTTCTGGGGCTCAGCGTCATGAGTTTCGAAAGCGCAATGGGTTATGTTTCTACTGTGGTGATGTCTCATGCTATTTCCGACTGCCCTAAGCGGGGAAGACGTTTTGCGTGCTCATTTGTATTGGGTAGCGTTCAGACTAAATTTCTGTTGACTGTTACCCCGATTTGCTCCCTGTCCACATTTTCTGTTCAGGCTTTTGTTGATTCAGGAGCAGCTATTAACCTGATGGATTTTGACTTTGCCAAACGTTGTGGGTTTCCCATGATACCCCTGAGGAAATCTATTACTTTACTGGGCATTGATTCTACCCCTTTGGCGGAGAATAAACCCCAGTTTTCTACTCAGGTGATAATGAGGGTTGAACCAGATCATCAGGAAAGCTGTAAATTTCTGGTGTTGCATAATCTGCATGACATTATTGTGCTGGTTTCCCTTGGTTACAGACTCATAATCCTGTTTTGGATCAGAAATGTCTGTGACCAGTTGGGGCTGCCAATGTGTTAATACTGACACTCCTGTTTTTTCTGCCTCTCCCCAGTCTCAGGATGTCCCTGATTTTTTGACTGATTTTTCTGATGTGTTTAGTGAAAGTAAGTTTGCATCCTTACCTCCTCACAGGAGCTATGATTGCGCTATTGAGTTAGTGCCTGGTGGTAAATTTCCTAAAGGTCGCCTTTTTAATTTATCTGTACCTGAACACGACGCTATGCGATCTTATATCAAGGAGTCTTTGGAGAAGGGTCATATCGGACCATCCTCTTCACCCTTTGGCGCTGGCTTTTTCTTTGTGGCCAAAAAGGATGGTTCATTGAGGCCGTGTATTGATTATGGCCTCCTGAATAAGATCACTGTGAAATATCAATATCCGTTACCCTTGATTTCTGACCTATTATCCAGAGTGAAAAGTGCGAGTTTGTTTACCAAGCTTGACCTCAGGGGGCGTATATCCTTATTCGCATTAAACACAGGGATGAATGGAAGATGGCGTTTAATACCCCAGAGGGGCATTTTGAGTACCTAGTGATGCCTTTTGGGCTTACTAATGCCCCTTCCATCTACCAATCCTTCATGAATGATATTTTCAGGGATTTTGTGGATAAATTTCTGATTGTTTATTTGCATGATATCTTGATTTTTTCCAACGACTGGGACTCTCATGTGAAACATGTTCGGACTGTGTTCCAGATTTTGAGAGAGAATGCACTGTATGTGAAGGGATCAAAGTGTCTTTTTGGCTTACAGAAGGTCTCATTTCTGGGATTCATTTTGTCTCCGTCCGTTATTGAAATGGACCCGGTCAAGGTTCAGGCTATCTGTGATTGGGTTCAACCTACTTCATTGAAGGCTCTTCAGAGATTTTTGGGTTTTGCCAAATTTTATCGTAAATTTATTGGTAATTTCTCCGGTATTGTTAAACCATTAACTGATTTGACCAAAAAGGGTTTCGATGTGGTGAATTGGCCTCCTGAGGCAGTTTCTGCGTTTCAGGAACTTAAGCAGAGATACATTTCGGCTCCTGTTCTACGGCAGCCTGATGTTTCCCTGCCGTTTCAGGTGGAGGTTGATGCCTCTGAGATTGGGGCAGGTGCCGTTTTCTCCCAAAGGGATCCAGAGACCTCTAAGAGTAACCCTTGTGCCTTTTTCTCTCGAAAATTTTCTCCAATTGAACGTAATTATGACATGGGTAATCGGGAGTTATTGGCCATGAAGTGGGTCTTTGATGATTGGAGACATTGGCTGGAAGGAGCCAAACATCAGGTGGTGGTCCTCACGGACCATAAGAACCTGGTTTATCTCGAATAAACCAAGCGACTTAATCCTAGACAAGCCAGGTGGGCCTTGTTTTTCACACGTTTTAATTTTGTGGTTTCTTTTCTTCCTGGCACTAAGAATGTTAAGGTGGATGCCCTCTTGAGGAGTTTCTTTGCGGATTCTCCTGAGTTATCTGATCCTGCTGTTATTTTGAAAGAGGGTGCAATTCTTTCCGCCATTTCGCCCAATTTGAGACTGGCTCTGGAGGGTGTCAGGAGGATAAACCTGAACGCTGCCCTATTGGGAAATTGTTTGTCCCAGACCAGTGGAAGAAAAGTGTGATGTCTGAGATTCATTGTTCCGCGTTGGCTGGTCATCCTGGGATTTTTGGTACCAGAGACTTGGTGAGTCGTCAGGGACTTTGTGTAGTTCTGTGGGACTTGCTCTCGTTCCAATCCTTGCTCTCGTTCTAGTGGTTTGTTAATGCCATTACCTCTACCCAAGAGGCCATGAACCCATATTTCTATGGATTTTATTTCTGACCTCCCTGTTTCTCAGAGAATGACCGTTATCTGGGTAATCTATGATAGGTTTTCCAAGATGATACATCTTGTGCCATTTCCTAAGTTGCCTTCCTCCTCCGAATTGGTGCCTTTGTTCTTTCAGCATGTGGTTTGGTTACATGGCATTCCGGAGAACATTGTGTCTGACAGAGGAGTCCAGTTTATTTCCAGATTTTGGAGGACATTTTGTTCTAAACTTGGTGTTCAGTTATCTTTCTCCTCTGCATTCCACCCTCAGACCAATGGACAAACCGAGAGAACAAACCAGACCTTGGAGACTTATTTGAGTTGTTTTGTGTCTGCTGATCAAGATGACCGGGTCTCTTTTTTGCCTTTGGCTAAGTTTGCTCTTAATAATAGGGCTAGCCCTGCCACCTTGAAGTCTCCATTTTTCTGCAATTTTGGGTTTCATCCTCGATTTTCATCAGGACAGGCGGAGGCTTCTGTCTGTCCGGGGTTGACTCTATTGTGAAGCGTATGCAGCAGATTTGGGACCAGGTAGTGGAGAGTTTGTCTCTCTCAGGAGAAGGCCCAACGGTTTGCCAACAGGCATATGACTGATGGTCCTCGGTTTAAAGGGGGGACTTGGTTTGGTTGTCCTCAAGAAATATCCCTATGAGGGTTGCATCTCCAAAGTTTAAGCCAAGGTTCATTGGACCTTATAAGATCATGGAGATTCTTAATCCTGTTTCCTTCCGTTTGCTTCTTCCAGGGACATTTAAGATCCATAACGTGTTCCACAAGTCCTTATTGAAGAGGTTTGTCGAGCCACTGGTTCCTTTGGCTGCGCCTCCTGATCCTGTTTTGGTTGAGGGCAATCTGGAGTATGTGGTTGAGAAAATATTGGATTCTCGTTTTTCTAGACAGAAACTCCAGTATTTGGATAAGTGGAGAGGTTATGGTCAGGAGGACAATTCTTGGGTGTTTGCTTCGGACATCCATGCTAGGAGACTGATCCGTGCCTATCACCGAGCTCATCCTGATCGGCCTGGTTGCACAAGTGAGGGTTCGGTGACTCCTCCTCAAGGGGGGGTACTGTTATGAATGTGCTAGAGATGGTTTCTGAGCAGAGGCTCCCTCTGGTGGTTACAGACAGTACTGAACCTTTCAGTGAGGAATGGCAATCTGGGTTCACTGACTGGTCTGATATAAGGGAGGTTCCTTCCCATGATGGTTGCCGTTGATCAATTGTTCTTGTCTCAATTGTGGTTCCTGGTTCATTTGGAAGTTTGCTGGAGTCTTGCCTGCATCTCCTGCTTTCAGATAAGATATTTTTTGCTTTTCTTTTTGTGCTTGCTTTTTGCATTGTTTTCTGCACGTTTGTGGAGGTCAGCCAGGTCCCCTCCTGGGGCCTGAGCTCCTCACAGTTTATTTCAGCCTCTGTTATTGGCTCATTTGCTTTTTCCTGTTTTTTCAGCGGCTGTGGCTTGGTTTTTGTTCACACTGAGATCTGATTTAGCGGGTGGCGAGATAGTGTGATCTCAGTATTTTTGTAATCAGAATTGTTGGATTTTTGTAGGGTTTTCTGGGTTGCAGAAAGTAATCTCTCCTGTCCTATCCTATTTAGTCAGCTTGCGGCCCCAGCGTTTGCTCAGTCTATTTTCTGCCTATGTTTGTATTTTCATCTTGTCTAACCGCCATTATATGTTTGAGGGCTTCCTATTTTCTTTGGGGATCTGCTCCGGGGCAGATAGCTTTCATCTTTCTGCCTTTAGGTGTAGTTATCTCTCAGGCTGTGACGAGGCGTCTAGGATCAACGTAGTAACGCTCCACGGCTACCTCTAGTTGTGTCGTTAGTTTAGGAATCTGCAACCCATCAGTTACCAACATCTCAGGTGTTCGGCTGCCCTGCTGTTGTTCCTGTCCTCCTCAGCTACCGAAACATAACAGATCACCGTAGGTACGCTCCACGGCTACTTCTAGTGTGGCGGTTAGTTTAGGGTATTGCAATTCAATAGTTTCCAGCCTATCTGGTGTATTACAACTTTTGCTATTTTTGCAATTTCTCCTCAGCTACCGAAACATAACAGTATTACTGGCCAAATTGAAAATTATATGGTACTCACAGAAGGGAAAAATAGTAAAAAAACTTTTTCTCTGTTTGTTGCATTTTTTTCCCTCTTTTTCTCTGGGTGCTGAGGAGGAATTTTTTTTTTGTCTGGCCGTGTGGAGCGGCTTGCCGCTGAGTTAAGAGTATTGCTACCTATCTTGATAGGTTGCCGATTGTGGAACCTAGGATCCCAATGCCAGATTTATTTTTGGGGGATCGGTCTAAATTTCTGAATTTCAAAAATAACTGTAAGTTGTTTTTTGCCTTGAAGCCTAAGTCCTCAGGGAACGCAGTACAGCAGGTTCAAATTATCATCTCTCTGCTGCGCGGCGACCCTCAGGATTGGGCTTTTTCCCTGACACCTGGGGATCCTGTTTTGAGTGATGTTGATGTATTTTTTCAGGCTCTGGGGTTATTGTACGATGAACCTAATGTCACTGATCAAGCTGAAAAGACCTTGTTGGCATTAAATCAGGGTCTTGGAGACGCTGAGCTGTACTGTCAGAAATTCCAAAAGTGGGCAGTCCTGACCAAATGGAATGATTGTGCTTTGGCAGCCCTTTTTCAGAAGGGTCTGTCAGAAAATGTAAAGGACGTTATGGTGGGATTCCCTGTTCCCTCTGGTCTCAATGATTCTATGTCTTTAGTTATTCAAATTGACAGACGTTTGCGTGAGCGCAGAGGTATGCATGAGATAGCGTTGCCTTGTGTGCCAGCTCCTGAGCCCATGCAGTGTGATGGAGTGACTTCTGGTGCTCAGCGTCATAAGTTTCGAAAGTGCAATGGGTTATGTTTCTACTGTGGTGATGTCTCTCATGCTATTTCCGTCTGCCCTAAGCGGGGAAGACGTTTTGCGCGCTCATTTGTATTGAGTAGCGTTCAGACTAAATTTCTGTTGACTGTTATCCTGATTTGCTCCCTGTCCACATTTTCTGCTCAGGCTTTTGTTGACTCAGGAGCAGCTATTAACCTGATGGATTTTGACTTTGCCAAACTTTGTGGGTTTCCCATGATACCCCTGCGGAAGTCTATTACTTTACTGGGCATTGATTCTACCCCTTTGGGGAGAATAAACCCCAGTTTTCTACTCAGGTGATAATGAGGGTTGAACCAGATCATCAGGAGAGCTGTAAATTTCTGGTGTTGCATAATCTGCATGACATTATTGTGCTGGGTTTCCCTTGGTTACAGACTCATAATCCTGTTTTGGATTGCAAATCTGTGTCTGTGACCAGTTGGGGCTGCCAATGTGTTAATGCCAACACCCCTGTTTTTTCTGCCGTACCCCAGTCTCAGGATGTCCCTGATTTTTTGACTGATTTTTCTGATGTGTTTAGTGAAAGTAAGTCTGCATCCTTACCTCCTCACAGGAGCTCTGATTGCGCTATTGAGTTAGTGCCTGGTGGTAAATTTCCTAAAGGTCGCCTTTTTAATTTATCTGTACCTGAACATGACGCTATGTGATCTTATATCAAGGAGTTTTTGGAGAAGGGTCATATCGGACCATCCTCTTCACCCTTGGGCGCCGGATTTTTCTTTGTGTCCAAAAAGGATGGTTCATTGAGGCTGTGTATTGATTATGGCCTACTGAATAAGATCACTGTGAAATATCAATATCCGTTACCCTTGATTTCTGACCTATTATCCAGAGTGAAAAGGGCTAGTTGGTTTACCAAGCTTGACCTCAGGGGGGCGTATAACCTTATTCGCATTAAGCACGGGGATGAATGGAAGATGGCGTTTAATACCCCAGAGGGGCATTTTGAATACCTAGTGATGCCTTTTGGGCTTACTAATGCCCCTTCCATCTTTCAATCCTTCATGAATTATATTTTCAGGGATTTTGTGGATAAATTTCTGATCGTTTATTTGGATGATATCTTGATTTTTTCCAACGACTGGGACTCTCATGTGAAACATGTTCGGACTGTGTTCCAGATTTTGAGAGAGAATGCACTGTATGTGAAGGGATCAAAGTGTCTTTTTGGCGTACAGAAGGTCACATTTCTGGGATTCATTTTGTCTCCATTCGTTATTGAAATGGACCCGGTCAATGTTCAGGCCATCCGTAATTGGGTTCAATTTACTTCATTGAAGGCTCTTCAGAGATTTTTGGGTTTTGCCAATTTTTATCGTAAATTTATTGGTAATTTCTCCGGTATTGTTAAACCATTAACTGATTTGACCAAAAAGGGTTTTGATGTGGTGAATTGGCCTCCTGAGGCAGTTTCTGCGTTTCAGGAACTTAAGCAGAGATTCATTTCTGCTCCTGTTCTACGGCAGCCTGATGTTTCCCTGCCGTTTCAGGTGGAGGTTGATGCCTCTGAGATTGGAGCAGGTGCCGTTTTCTCCCAAAGGGATCCAGAGACCTCTAAGAGCAACCCTTGTGCCTTTTTCTCTCAAAAATTTTCTCCAATTGAACGTAATTATGACGTGGGTAATCGGGAGTTATTGGCCATGAAGTGGGCCTTTGAAGAGTGGAGTCATTGGCTGGAAGGAGCCAAACATCAGGTGGTGGTCCTCACGGACCATAAGAACCTGGTTTATCTTGAATCAGCCAAGCGACTTAATTCTAGACAAGCCAGGTGGGCCTTGTTTTTCACACATTTTAATTTTGTGGTTTCTTTTCTTCCGGGCACTAAGAATGTTAAGGTGGATGCCCTCTTGAGGAGTTTCTTTGCGGATTCTCCTGAGTTATCTGATCCTGCTGTTATTTTGAAAGAGGGTGTGATTCTTTCCGCCATTTCGCCCAATTTGAGACTGGCTCTGGAGGGGTGTCAGGAGGATAAACCTGAGCGCTGCCCTGTTGGGAAGTTGTTTGTTCCAGACCAGTGGAAATAGAGTGTGATGTCTGAGATTCATTGTTCCGCGTTGGCTGGTTATCCTGAGATTTTTGGTACCAGAGACTTGGTGAGTCGCTCCTTTTGGTGGCCTACTTTGTCTCGTGACGTCAGGGACTTTGTGCAGTCCTGTGGGTGGTTTGTTAATGCCATTACCTCTACCCAAGAGGCCATGGACCCATATTTCTATGGATTTTATTTCTGACCTTCCTGTCTCTCAGAAAATGACCGTTATCTGGGTAATCTGTGATAGGTTTTCCAAGATGATACATCTTGTGCCATTACCTAAGTTGCCTTCCTCCTCCGAATTGGTGCCTTTGTTCTTTCAGCATGTGGTTTGGTTACATGGCATTCCGGAGAACATTGTGTCTAACAGAGGAGTCCAGTTTTTTCCAGATTTTGGAGGACATTTTGTTCTAAACTTGGCGTTCAGTTGTCTTTCTCCTCTGCATTTCACCCTCAGACCAATGGACAAACTGAGAGAACAAACCATACCTTGGAGACTTATTTGAGATGTTTTGTGTCTGCTGATCAAGATGACTGGGTCTCTTTTTTGCCTTTGGCTGAGTTTGCTCTTAATAATAGAGCTAGCTCTGCCACCTTGATGTCTACATTTATCTGCAATTCCGGGTTTCACCCTCGATTTTCTTCAGGACAGGCGGAGGCTTCTGTCTGTCCGGGGGTTGACTCTATTGTGCAGCGTATGCAGCAGATTTGGGACCAGGTGGTGGAGAGGTTGTCTCTCTCTCTCAGGAGAAGGCCCAGAGGTTTGTCAACCGGCATAGGACTGATGGTCCTTGTTTTAAAGTCGGGGACTTGGTTTGGTTGTCCTCAAGGAATATCCCTATGAAGGTTGCATCTCCAAAATTTAAGCCAAGGTTCATTGGACCTTATAAGATCATGGAAATCATTAATCCGGTTTCCTTCTGTTTGCTTCTTCCAGGGACATTTAAGATCCATAACGTGTTCCACAAGTCCTTATTGAAGAGGTTTGTCGAGCAAGTGGTTCCTATCGCTGCGCCTCCCTACCCTGTTTTGGTTGAGGGCAATTTGGAGTATGTGGTTGATAAGATATTGGATTCTCGTTTTGCTAGACAGAAACTCCAGTATTTGGTTAAGAGGAGAGGTTATGGTCAGGAGGACAATTCTTGGGTGTTTGCTTCGGACATTCATGCTGGGAGACTTATACGTGCCTATCATCGAGCCCATCCTGATCGGCCTGGTTGCGCAGTTGAGGGTTCGTGACCCCTCCTCAAGGGGGGGGTACTGTTGTGAATATGCTGGAGATGGCTTCTGAGCTGGGGCTCCCTCCGGTGGTTGCTGAGGGTAATGAACTGAGTACTGAATGGCCTTCAGCTGCTGCTGAATGGTAGGATATAAGTGGCTTGAGTTCCCAGAAGCCTTGCCGGTTATCAATTGTTCCTTCTGGTCTTGCTTGAAGCACTGCTAGTTTCCTGCTCTCCTTCAGATAAGTGTTTGCTGTTTTTTTTTCCTCTGTTTGATTTTCTCTGCTGGTTTGCTGCTTGCAGTGGACTGCAGCCTGTCCCCCTTTTGGGGGTCTGGCGCTGCAATTGTGCTCCGTTTGTGTCTGCACTTTTGCTTTGCTCCTTTGTTACTTTTTATTTGCTGAATAGCGTTTTGTTAAACCAGAGATCTGATATAGTGGATGAGATCGTGTGATCTCAGGTTTTTTGCAATCAGAAGTTTTGGTATTTTTTGTTAGGGTTTTGTTGGATTGCAGTCACAATTCTTTCCTGTACTTTTCTGTCTAGACAGATTGGGCCCCAGCGTTTGCTCATTCTATTTTCTGTCTGTGTCCGTGCTTTCTTCTTGTCTAACCGCCATTACATGTTTGGGGGCTTCCTATTTTCTTTGGGGATCTGCTCCGGGGCAGATAGCTTTCATCTTTCTGCCTTTAGGTGTAGTTATCTCTCAGGCTGTGACGAGGCGTCTAGGATCACCGTAGGAACGCTCCACGGCTACTTCTAGTTGTGTGGTTAGTTCAGGTTACTGCAATCCAATAGGTTCCAGCCTCTCTGGTGTATTACCGCTTTTGCTATTTTTTGCTATTTCTCCTCAGTTACCGAAACATAACACCCCACGCTCTATTCCTGAGTTGCAGACCCATAAGACATACCAGGCGATTCCAAGTTAAACTTCTTTGCTTGACAATGTTTGCATATTATGTCCATTTTGCAAATTATGACTTTCTGATGTGACCTATAGTCTTGAATTGGGTTGTAGTAAAATGCTTCCAAACCCAAATCAGCCTGCCTACATCTTGCATGTTGCATATGTCATATGCGGTCATTTTCACAACGTTCATCCTTTTGTTCAGATGTTTCCATATTCCTTGCATCAGCCTGCCTTATCCGATTCTTGTTAAGATGACATTCCCGTTTCTCTGATGTCTCAGCTGCCTTACATTTAGCCTGTCTCATCCGTTTCTTTTCAAGCCATGAGTCACGTTGTTCACTTGTCTCAGTTCTTTGACACAATTTTGCTTTCTTAGCTTTTGGATGAACTTGCCCAATAGATGGTCTTTTTTTGGGCGGCATTTTAAAAAACAGTCCTTAGCATTATGACTAGGGTTGAGCATTCCGATACTGCAAATATCGGGTATCGGCCGATATTGGCTGTATCGGAATTCCAATTCCGAGTACCGATATTTTCGTCATATCGGATACCGGAATCGGAATTGTCACTGTCACTGTCAGTGTCCGTCGGTCGGGTCTGTCAGGAGTCAGCGGCACTTACCTGGCAGAAGATCTCCGGCGGTCACATCCCGGACTGCTTAATGGCCGCCATCCTCTTCTCCCCGGCGGTCACATGCAGTTTCTCGCGATAACTGCAGTGACTGCTGGGTAATCGCGGCCGTAAAGCAGTCCGATGACGTCACCGCCGGGGAAGCTGGTAAGCAGCTGTGCTGCGCCGGGATGTCAGGCTCTGCCTGTCATTCCGATGTAGCAGAGCTGGATCGTCGTGGGACAGTCGTTACTATGGACTGCGTCGGACAGGTGGATATACTGTTGGTTTTTTTTTTTTTTTTTTACAGGAGATCGATGGCGTCGCAGGAATGAGAGAGTAATAAAAAAAATGAAAACTGTGTTGTCTCTTTTATTTCATTAAAAGACTTTTTTCTTGCTGTGTCTTTTTTTTACACATTTAAAAACTTTGGGATTAATAATGGATCGGTGTCTTATTGACGCCTCTCCATTATTAACCGGGTTTATTGTCACCGTGCAATCAACGGTGACATTAACCCCTTATTACCCCGCTTGCCACCGCTACAGGGCAAGTGGGAAGAGCCGGGTAAAGTGCCACAATTGGCACATCTTTTGATGCGCCAAATGTGGGGCTGCTGTAGCCTGGTATTATCAGGCTGTTGAGGGCCAAAATCCATTGGCCTTGACAGTCTTTTAATACCAGGCCGCAGCAGTCTGCATTTTACTTGGCTGGTTAACAAAAATAGGGGGACCCCTAGCCGTTTTTTTTTCGAGGGGATCCCCTGTTTTTGTTAACCAGCCAAGCTAAGCAGACTGCTGTGGCCTGGTATTATCAGGCTTGCAAGGTCCATGGATATTGGATCCTTACCAGCCTGAAAAACCAGGCCTCGGCGGTCTGCTTCATCTGGCTGGTTAACAAAAATAGGGGGGACCCCACGCCAATTTTTTTCGAGGGGATCCCCTATTTTTGTTAATCAGCCAAGATATGCAGACTGCTGTGGCCTGGTATTATCAGGCTGGCAAGGTCTATGGATCTTGGCTCCTTAACAGCCTGAAAATCCAGGCCTCAGCGGTCTGCTTCATCTGGCTGGTTAACAAAAATAGGGGGGACCCCACGCCAATTTTTTTCGAGGGGATCCCCTATTTTTGTTAATCAGCCAAGATATGCAGACTGCTGTGGCCTGGTATTATCAGGCTGGCAAGGTCCATGGATCTTGGCTCCTTAACAGCCTGAAAATCCAGGCCTCAGCGGTCTGCTTCATCTGGCTGGTTAACAAAAATAGGGGGGACCCCACGCCATTTTTTTTTTCGAAGGGAACCCCTATTTTTGTTAATCAGTTCCCTCTGACGTCACTGATGGTGTCCCTGGCTGACCTGAAGTGAAAGTGGAAAGCAATCAATTAAGCTTTCCACTTCCTCTCCTGTCAGCCAGGAGAGGAGCTCATTCATTTGGGGGTTTACTGTGAGGCTGCAGCATTAGCTGCGGTCCCTACAGTAAACATTAACCCTTTCTGAAGGATTACACCGTGGGACCTGACTGTGCATCGGATTGGTAAGAATAATTTTGCTTTATTATTTTATTTTTATTACAGGAAATGGTTTTAGCAGGTAAATAAAATATGGTCAAAAACTGTGTGATTATTTCATTAAACTTCTTTTTTATTAAAGTGTGTGTGTTTGATTTTTCTTTCATACAATAGGATTAATAATTGATAGTTGTCTAATTGACAGCTCTCAATTATTAACCTGGCTTAAAGTGACCTTTCAATTGCAAGGTCATTTTAACCCCTTATTAACCCATTCGCCACCGCTACAGGGCAATGGGAATAGACGGGCAAAGTGCCAGAAAGGGCAAATCTAATTAGAGATTTGCCCTTTCTGGGGTGTCTGGGGGCAGATGTTAGTAGCCGGGGGGGGCCAAAAATAATGGTCCCTCTCTGGGCTATTATTATCTGCCCCCACTCACTGGCTTTGTCTGTCTGGTTGCGAAAATAGGGCGGGAGCCCACGCATTTTTTTTCAGCAATTTTACACCTCATATATATATATACATGTCATTGAATTTGTGACACATATATATATATATATATATATATATATATATATTTATATTTATAGTTCATACACTTCTACATAGTATAATAGCCGTTAATTCAATTGCCGGCTTTTGTGAAAATGCAGAACCCGACATGAAATGACACTTGGTGTACATAGGGTTAACCATGTCTTTTCATGTAGTTTGATATCTGATTTGCACAAACAATTACATGAGTGTAAGTGTGCAAAATTTCACACCTGTAGGGGTTAATTAAAGGTGTAAATTCGTAGCAAAAAAGTCCGTTTTTTTTACAACGAATTTACACCTTTAATTAACCCTTACAGGTGTGAAATTTTGCACACATAGACTGATGTAATTGTTTGTGCAAATCAGATAGCAAAGGACATGAAAAGACATGGTTAACCCTATGTACACCAAGTGTCATTTCATGTTGGGTGCTTCTGTCTTTTCACAGAAGCCGGCTTTACCCGGCAATTGAATCAGAGGATATTTTACTATGTAGAAGTGTATAAACTATACATATATGTATATATATATGTCACAATGACATGTATATATATATATATATATGTATTCTATGTGTGTATATTTAGTGTTTACAAGGAAAGAAAGAGGTTTTTTTAGCTACGATATTTTGTTCCCATAGACTTACATGGGACTTCCGGTATCGGTATCGCCGATATTTTAATGGTATCGGCGATACCATTCCGATTCCGATACTTTTGGATATCGGAAAGTATCGCTCAACTCTAATTATGACCCTTTAGTATTCACCAGACACTGATAAGAGATGTAATAGGATGAATAGTAAATACAGAGCAGCCCTCACACAGTATTACTATGACCTGAAGGAGCTCACATCTCAGTAATGAAAACCGCCTCACAGGCAGACTTGTCTAGTTGCCCATAGCAACCAATCAGAGCTCAGCTTTCACTTTACCTCAGCAGCTTCAGTGATGAAAGCTCCCTGTATAGTAAGCAATAATGACAATCTTATTATGAGGTATTTTTCGCCTGACCAATATTGCTGCTCAGTAGGGCTGCTTGCACACACTTTACCTCAGCAGCTTCAGTGATGATAGCTCCCACACGCATGTGATCCATGTGTTTGTGCGTGCACAGTGCAAGTGTCCATGGTGTCCATCAGTAATGAAAACCGCCTCACAGGCAGACTTGTCTAGTTGCCCATAGCAACCAATCAGAGCTCAGCTTCACTTTACTCAGCAGCTTCAGTGATGAAAGCTCCCTGTATAGTAAGCAATAATGACAATCTTATTATGAGGTATTTTTCGCCTGACAATATTGCTGCTCAGTAGGGCTGCTTGCCACACTTTACCTCAGCAGCTTCAGTGATGATAGCTCCCACACGCATGTGATCCATGTGTTTGTGCGTGCACAGTGCAGTGTCCATGGTGTGTGTGTACAAATGTGCTCTGTTTATCCGTGTGCGTAGGTGCATCCATCTGAGTATGTTGCATGTGTGTGTGGTATTTGTGGGGTGGTGTCTGTGTTGTGTGTGTCTAAAGTGGTCTGGTGTTTGATGTGTTGTGCCTGTGGGTTGGTGTATGTATGCTGTCTGTGTGATGTTTGTATGGTGTTTGTGAAATGTTTGTGTGTTGTGTGTGGTGGTGCGGCCCCTTTAGCAGTGACTCTTTGGCGCCGTCACTATATTCCGTCCCTGTAAGTCACAACTGTTTTCTCCTCAGCACTTTTACTTTCACCTTCACATTTGTCTATTATATGTATAGGGCCTATCTTCGGGGCCCCAATCTCATGACAGGGGGACCCTAGCGAGATTTAGCATGCGCATTATTCTGCTCCTGTGGGTGGAGGGGGGGGCGTGCCAAATGTCACCCAAATTGGGTGAGAACTGTGGATTTGTATAGAGCGGGTTACTGCAGATTTCACATTTCCCCATTATATGTATAGGGCCTAAATTCGGGGGACCCAATCTCATGACGGGAAGGACACTAGCAAGATGTAACATGCGCAGTATTCTGCTCCTGTGGGTGGAGAGGGGGCGTGCCAAATTTCACCAAAATCGGGCAAGAACTGTGGATTTGTATAGAGCGGGCTACTACACATTTTGAGTTTTATATATATAGATAAAAGACTTTATTCTGACTGTGTGTTTATTTACAAGACAACTATAGGATTACTGTAGTAATGGATAGGTGACTTATAGACGCCTCTCCATTACTAAGCCGTGGGCTTGATGTCACCGGACAATAGAAAGGTAACATCAATCGCACACATATGAACCCCACTTGCCACCGCCACAGGCAAGTGGGAAGAGCCAGGCAGATTATCAGAATTGGCACATCTAATATATGCGCCTTTTCTAGGTGGCTGTGAGCTGCTATTTTTAGGCTGAGGGTTGAACATTCATGGCCCCTTACCAGCCTGAGAATACCAGCCTTCAGTTGTCTGCTTTAGTTTGGTTGGTTGTCAAAAATGAGGGGGATCCAGCTCTGTTTTTTTTAATTGTTTATTTAAATAATTAAAAAAACGGTGTGGCAAACTCTCCAATATTGATAACCAACCGTGCCAATGCTGATAGCTGAGGGTTGCAGCCCGCAATCACCAGTTTTGCCTGGCTGTGTGACGCTAGTCACTTTTCACGCCAAGCCGTGAGTCAGGATAGTCAAGAAGTCCAAGGACAGAAGTCAGGAGGGTACGTCATAAACAGAAGGAAGAGACAAAAGCATAGTCAGGTAACGTACTGAGGTCAGAATACCAGGAGGAATGCGGATCAGAGCAGAAAGGGTTAAACAGATGAATGGTCAGAACAAGGTCCAAGGTCAGGCAACAAAAGTATCATGATGCCAGTTGCAGACTTACAGCAGGAGTATGCGCACAGAAACTAAGCGGTCAGGAGAAGTGAGAGGAGAGCTGCGGTGAGCTTACCAGCCTGAGCGCAGGACCTGAAGCAAGTGACCACCAGGGGGAGTGGCCAGAGGTGGAGCCAGGTGCTGATTAGCGGCGGTGAACGGCGATGCAGGAGAGTAGTCAGAACATGCCGCGGTCAAGCCAGGAGGTCAAAGAAATGCAGAGGGGTAAGACATAAAGAGTGGTCAGGACGTAGCCAAAGGTCAGGAAGCCGAGATACGGTACAGTACAAACGGGGCAGACGGGTGTGAAGTAGGAGTAAACAAGCCAAAAGGTCAGAGCCGGAAGAGACAGTAATATCAGAATCACAAGGCAAAGAGCAGAAACGAGAAAATGGACCGGGTCATACACAAGAGGCAATAGGACAAAGCAGTATGCAAGTACACCAGGGGGTCAGACACACAGCCAAGAACAAATGTATAACTGACAACGAACCCCAGACAGGGGCTGGTATATATATCCCTCCCCAAACCAAAAGAAGGCCATACAAAATTAATCCTGCGAGGACATGGAATGGAACTCTCTCCGCAACCATGACAAAAAGATCAACATACAGAACTTGAGGCACAGAGGCAAAAATCCACACAAGCTGAATGTACGTCTGACAGAGGTCTGGAAGAAACAGCTCAGTTAAGTAGCATGGCAATTACCTGGGATAACGAACACTTGGAGACAGCAGATGCCTCCCAGTCTCAGATTGGATAATCGAGCTGTTAATGAACACACTGACAGCTCAGCACACCCTGTACCAGATTGGATGGCTGAGCTGTCAATCAAAGTACTGACAGCTTCAGCACGTCCCTGTACCAGAATGGACAGCTGAGCTGTCAGTAAGTGCATTCCAGACACACTGACGGGTGGAACCGTGACAGGCCAGTTATCAAAAATACGGGGTAATCCATGACGCTTCTTTTAAAATTATTTATTTAGAGCGCAGTCACCAGCTGATGAAAACTCCCATCAGCCGCTGCCTGTTCTCACTGTTATTAGTGGCAACAGACCTAGGCTGATGGGAGCTATAGTCCCATCAGCTGTCGCCAATGCCCAGAGGTAAACTTTTTACCTCGGATCACAGCTGCGGGCTCACAACCGGCGGTAGTGATTTTACTGCTGATCAGAGGCAGTGTTTGCACGCTGTCATGTGCATGACAGCACGGAAAACACTGGATGTCCTGATCCCCTCATTCAAGTGAACGGGGTCATGGTTCAGGTACTATTCTGGTACCTGAATCGAAACATATTTTAGCTGTTCGCTGAACCCACCAAACCTGAACATTCGGGTTTCGCTCATCTCTACTTTTAACCCATCGAAGATATAGCCTGATTTTGCTTTGTGGACCAGGCTCCATTCATCAAACCTGATGTGTCAACTTCGGAATTCTTCTTTTAATCTCACTGATTATGACAATCTTTTTTGTGGCACTGTACATGGTTGTAGTAAATTTAATTAATTTGCTTTACAGTAATTTAAGCAAGTGAAATAAAAAAAAACAAAATAAAACATTTTTTTTACAAAATATTGCTTCAGCCCCAAATTTTTTATTTTTACAAAAGTAACAGGAGAAAATGCATGCCCCAATTTGTTATTTAGTTTCCCTTTAATGCAACTCCCTATATGTGGTCAGAAACTGTTGTATGGGTACATGGCAGAGCTCAAAAAAAGGATGAAGAACTATTTTACTTTTGGAAAGCAATTTTGCCTGAAATAAAATGGTGCCATATCACATTTGAAGACCCTTTGACATGCCAAAAAAACAGGAGATACCTCTCATAGAATTTATCTAGGAGTCTAGGCATTTCACAAATGTTCATAACATTGAGCTGTGAAAATTAAAAATTATTTTCTTCTACTAAGGTGTTGTGTTAGCCCCAAATATTTCATAAATGCAGAGTAACAGGAGAAAATGAATGCTATATGTATTTTACATTTTCTCCTGATATGCAGATACCCCACAAGTTGTCATAATATATTTTTTTGACACAAGGCATGAAGCATGGAGCGATATCTGACTTTTGGAATGCAATTTGATTTGAAATAAATCTTGGATGCCATTATCTAATTTGAAGAGCCTCTGATTGCCAATCAATAGAATCCCTAATAAGTGACCCCATGCAGGAAACCAAACCTCTAAAGGCATTCATCTAAGGTTAGCACCTTCAACCTACAAGCATTTGACAAAATACTTATTTTCCACTATGATGTTGCTTTAGTCCCAAACGTTTAAATTTTTCACAGGAGAAAATGAACCACTAAATTTGCTTTGCAATTCATGAGTAGACTGACACCCAATATATGTTTGGAAACTATTTTTGGGTGTATGGCATAAATCAGAGACAATGGAGTGTTATTTGATTTTTGGAGCAGAATTTTGCTTGGCGTAGACTGTAGATGCCATGTCGCATTTGAAGAGCCTCTGTGATGCCAATAAGCAGAAATCCAGCATGTTACACCATGAAAAATTAGTTTTTACAGTAATATGTCGCTTTAGCTCCAAACTTTTACATTTCAGTAACAGAAGTAAATGCACCAAAAAATTGTAAGGCAATTTCTCTTAAATAAACTGATGCCCCATATGTGGTTCGTATTTACTGTTTGGCTACATATAAGGGCTGTTGTATGGAATGTTGAATGACTTTTGAAGAGAAATTTTGTCAGAAATAGATTACAGATGCCATCTCACATTTAAGGAGCCCATGGCTTGTGATGAGTGAAACCCTGGATGTTTGGGTTCGCAGGGTTCAGTCAGGCTTTTTTAAAAAGTCCGGTTTGGGACACAAACTTGACCTCGGACATCAAACCCTATATAAGTCAATGGGGCACCCGAACTTCAGTGCTGTAAAATGCCTGAAAAATGGTTGGAGCAAAGGCCAGGGATCTTCAAAAGGAAGATAAATGGGGGTAAGTGCAGGAATATTGCCCTGCAAATAAATGTGCATAAGGAAATTACTTAAAAAGGCTCTCTTACCATATCTATCATGGTAAAATAGGAAGTAAATAAACGGCATTAAAATTTTAACAGTACCCTCACAGAGACTGAGGCTTGCGGCCGTAAGTCCAGTTAAAAATTTCACCTACAGAGCATGGGGCACAGTACCCCTACAGAATCAGCTTAGAAATTTCACCTACTGAGCATGGGGCACAGTACACCCCCAGTTCCAAAATGTCAGCTTCAGTAGCAAACATTACAAATGCCGCCAATGAAAAGCTGGCAGTATAATCTTGGATCGAGCTGGCGGTAAACGCCATGAGGCTTGCTGCTGGCAGTCCAGTTAAAAATTTCACCCACAAACAGTAGTGGGGCAAATATGCCGGTCACCCCAGCCAAACGCTCTGAGGGGTCCACCCGGAGCTACTCTACAGGACAGGGAGACACACAGCAGAGGCTGAAGTGCACCCTCAAAGGCGTGGGTCAATTTCATGACACTAGCCCAGCATACAGGGCCTGATGACAAGGTATTTTTTACAAGGAGGGAAAAGTTTTTAAAGATGGTCAAGCAATACCTGGCTGACCAAACCAATGTACTCCCTAATTCTATTGCGACTTTCAACTATTGGGTCTCAAAGCTGGCATGATCTGTCTCTCTATGCCTTGGAGGTGTTGTGCTGCCCTTCCACTAACGTCTTGCCTGAGTAGGGTTTTAGTGCCGCAGGGGGATCATAAAAGACAAGCGCTTTTGTCTGTCAACAGTGAATGCAGACAAGCTCACTCTCAAAAAAATGAATACAGCCTGGATTAGCCCACACTTTTCCACACCACCAGATGACAGCAGTACATACCGTGTTTGTATTATTAAATATTTTAATGAAGCTTGCAAGTTATTGCCTTTCAGGAGTCTATGGATGACCAACTTCATAATTACATCATCAACTACACTTTCAAAATATTGTCTTTCAAATTTTTTTATGGATTAAATGAGTTAACCATACAGTTTAACATGGTTATTGTTGCATTACGGTGGTATGTAAGACTTACAAAATGCATAGAAAAATATTTCAGGATTAGATTACTCATCCATAAAGTATTAAGTGCTTTATGTCACATCATAGTAATGTATAACAGTTGAAAAAAGCGTTTGAAAATTTTGCTTGTTTGTTCACATTTTTTACCCATACACTATTCCATGTTTTGAGGTACATTTTTGTGATATATAACACTAAAAAAGTTTAAAAATGTTGCTGGTTACATTTCTCAGACATACAATATTACGTGTTCTTGGATACATTTCGTTGGTATATAACCCTCAATAAACTTGTTCAAAATTTTTCAGTTTTATATTGCTTACCCATAGGGTATTGCATCATCTTGGGTACATTTTGTTGCTATAAAAGCCTCGAAAAACTTGTTTAAAAATTTATCGGTATGATATTGCTCACACATAGACTATTCCATAGTCTGGAGTCCATTTCTTTATTTTAAAAGCCTCAAAAAACTTGTTAGAAATATGTCAGTATTATGTTGCTTACCCTTACATCTTCTTGGGCACATTTTGTTTGTAAACAACCCTCAAAATCTTGTTCAATTTATTGGTATTATATTGCTCACCCATATACTATTCTGTGGTCTGGAGTACGTTTCTTTGGTATAAATGCCTCAAGAAACTTGTTTAAAAATTTTTTGTTATTTTATTGCTCACTCATAGGGTATTACATCTTCTTGAGTACGTTTCATTGCTATAAAATCCTCAAAAAATTTGTTCAAAAATTTATCGGTATTATATTGCTCACCCATAGACTATTTTGTGGTCTGGAGTACATTTCGTTGGTATAGAACCCTCAAAAAACTTGTTAAAAAATGTATGGGTTGCTCACCCATAGACTATTCCATCGTCTGGTGTCCATTTTGTTGGTATAAAAGCCTCAAAAAACTTGATAAATCTTTTATCAATATTATATTGCTCATCCATACACTATTCTGTGGTCTGGAGTACATTTCATTGGTGTATAACCATAAAACGACATCTTCAAAAATTTAGGCTGTTTACATACATTGTAGATTTGGTGCGTTTTTGTTGCCTTTTTTCTGCTCAGATTTGAGACAAAACCTGAAGAAAAACCTGATACCAGCAAAGTGAATGAGAAACCTGTAGTATCATGCATACGTTGAGTATTTTTTGACTTGCAGATTTGGTACAAAAAAAATCTGCTTATGTCAATTCTCTGTGCGTTTTTGCCCTGCATTTTTCACCATTGATTTCACTCAAATCAATAAAACACGCAGGCAAAAATGCAGCAAAAAAGCGCTCTTTTGCTGCTGTGTTTTTTCTGCCAAGAGATGCAGAAATTTTACTCAACCTGTGCACATACCCTTATCAGTATTAGGGTATGTTTGCATGGTCAGGAAACGCTGCGTGTTTGATGCTGCGTACAGCCACAGTGTCAAACACGCAGCGTCCAGATGTTACAGCATAATGGAGGAGATTTCATGAAATCTCATCTCCACTATGCGATAAAAGACGCAGGCGTCAGACCTGCATAAACGGACATGCGGTGTGTGTTTTCAGAACGCAGCATATCTGTTTACAATGCGGCGACGCTCCGTTGCCGGACCGTAAGGTTCACAAAGACTATCATTAGATGGGGTAAAACCGCATCTAATGATTAGTCACATGCGTAGTAACTGCGTAAATGCAGCTTACTCGCATGTCAACTAATTAACATATGTTGAGTTCCTGTGTCACAAAAGGAAGTACGTGACACAGGAACTTCCGGAGAGAGGGAGGTTAGTCACAGTGTCCTGTCCTTTTTTTTTGGTTTAATTAAAATCCTATACCCTCTGCGCGATACCCACATAAGAGGTGCTTACCGGTAGAGATTCCCCGGTGGTCACGTGGCATGGATTTCTCCAGAACAGCTGATAGTACAAGTGACCGGCCATTACCCCCTCCCTGGCGGTAACATGCAGTGTATTGCTCAAGGCCAGCTTATCGTGATAAGTTCCTGTGCACGTGACTGCTTGGGACTGGGTAATCTCCGGTCAGCTGTACTCTGGCGATCAGCTGGCCGATGAGAAGTACATTCGACGTGACCGCCGGGGAATCTCCTCCAGTAAGCAGCTCTGCTGTGTCTGGATGTCAGGCTGAGCCTGGCATCCCGATGTAGCAGAGCTGGATTCGGTGTGAGACACTCGTTATTTTGGACTACGTTGGACAGGGAGTATTTGTGTTGGTTTGTTATTTTTGTTTTTTTACAGGAGATCGATGGCTTTCCAGGAATGAGAGTACAATAAAGATGTAAAACTGTGTTGTGTATTATTTCATTAAAAGACATTATTCTGGCTGAGTGTTTTTTTAAACATTTACAAACTTTATGATTAATAATGGATCGGTGTCTTATTGACGCCTCTCCATTATTAACCGGGCTTAATGTCACCTTTCAATCAAAGGTGACATTAACCCCTTATTACCCCATATGCCACCGCTACAGGGCAGTGGGAAGAGAAGGGTAAAGTGCCACAATTGGCGCATCTTTGGATGCGCCATTTATGGGGCTGATGCAGGCTTCATATTTAGGCTGTTGAGGGCCAAAATCCATGGGCCTTGACAGTCTTAATACCAGGCCGCAGCAGTCAGCGTTTTACTTGGCTGCTTAACAAAAATAGGGGGGACCCCACGCCATTTATTTTTCGAGGGGGTCCTCTATGTTTGCAAACCCACCAATATAAGCAGACTGCTGCGGCCTGGTATTATCAGGCTTGTAAGGTTCATGGATATTGGATCCTTAGCAGCCTTAAATACCAGACCCAGTAGTCTGCTTCATCTGGCTGGTTAACAAAAATACGGGGGACCCCACGCCACTTTGCTTAAAGGGAATCTGTCACCTCATTTTTCATATATAAGCTGCGGCCACCGCCATTATGCGCTTATCTACAGTATTCTGTAATGCTGTAGATAAGCCCCCGATGTAACCTGAAAGATAAGAAAAGTTATATTATACTCACCGGGGAGGTAGGTGCGTTCCGGTCCGATGGGCGTCGCAGGGGCAGGGCCGGCGCCTCCCATCTTCATGCGATGACATCCTTCTCCTTGCTTCTATCGCGGCTCATGTGCAAGTGTACTGCTCTGCCCTGTTGAGGGCAGAGCAAAGTACTGCAGTTCACAGGCTCCGGGAAAGGTCACAGAGGAGGACGCATTGCATGAAGATGGGAGGCGCCGGACCCAAACCTGCAATGCCCATTGGACCGGACCACCGAGTGAGTATAATGTAACTAGTTTTTCTTTTCTTTCAGGTTACATCGGGGCTTATCAACAGCATTATAGAATACTATCGATAAGCACGTAATAGCGGTGGCCGTATCTTATATAAGAAAAAGGAGGTGACAGATTCCCTTTAACAGATCACACTGTGTTTCTAGAAGTAATTGAGTCAAAATGTTTAAAGGTAATCATACATAAAGGAATTAATAAACATATCTGACAAATTATGTATTGAATTTAAGTAATAATTAAGTGAATAGGACAAAATACACATACCATATTTTTGGCATTATAATAGGGACTTATTCTTTTCAAATATTATGTGGGGAAAATGGTGGTGCGTTTTAAAATGCGTATATACCGTACCTATACGCTGAGGCCCGGGGTGTCCACCGCTGCTGCTGGCACTGCAGCTTCCTCTGTTGTCTGCTGCTGCTGGGGTACTTTACCAAAAAGAGGCCAATTTGTAAACGCTCATCCATATATATTTAATCAAATACCCAAAAAAATATGAAAAACAGAGCCAATTTATAGAAAAATACAAAAACAATTTTATTGAGTTACAAAACAATTTTTAAAAAAAGTAACAATCATTATACAAAATATTGATGACAAAAGAGAAGGCAAAAAAAACTAGATACCGTTATTCAGAAAAATGAATGCATAAAGTCATATATCACAAAATGCTTGGTATAATATCAGGACAAATAGACATAACGATGCTGTGACATAAATATTCAGAACTGTCCATCAATAAAAAATAAAAATAATAGATAAAGTGCGCAGTGCACATAATAAAGAAATAATAAATGTAATATTTTTATTATCCTATCAGTATAGAAATTATCAAAAAGTGCATAATGCAGAAAAGAAAAATTATTAATAGTGCTCAAATGAACAATTTTATAATTTAAAGAAGCAAAACTGCACTAAATACTGAAAAAATATATATAGGCGGACAGTTTTGATATATTACCACAGCATCCCACAGTAGTACATCCAACATGGATGTGAATATAAGAAGATAAAAAGCCTATATCAGCATGCAGGGATTATATATACACATGAATGTATACATATATATGTATATTAGGACCAGGCAAAAGCCCATACCCTATAAACCAATATCAATATATATCGAGAAAATGCGCATGTGAAAACCATACAAATGTATATAGGCATCAATCGATACGCAAGGTAAGTATGACAGTCGACTGCGCATATGCGGATGCTACCAACACTGCTGAAGGCTATAATCCCATATATGTTGCAAACGATTTATCCCTATAATTATATGTATATATCTCAGAAAAATGTACATGCATGTGCTGCTATTATCATTAACGCACTATCATATATATGTGCAAACACTGCTATATCACACTGCTGAAGGCTATAATCACATATATGTTACAAACAATTTATCCCTATAATAATATGTATATATCTCAGAAAGATGTATATATCTCAGAAAAATGTACATGCATGTGCTGCTATTGTCATTAACACACTATCATATATATGTGCAAACACTGCTATCATGGTTAAAGGCTACAACCCCAAATATATTACAGGAAATTTCCTCCCATGTGGCCATAAATGCCATAACAGTATGTTAAATCAACAGCAAGTATAGACAGTTAACAGAGATATATAAATATATAAATAGAGATATATAAAAGGCATCCAAAACTTACTGAATAACGGACAGGAGAGCCCCGACGCGAGTTTCGCTAAGTGCTTCCTCGGGGGGCGTGGTGTATATAAGTACAGGCATGCCTTTTATATATCTCTGTTAACTGTCTATACTTGCTGTTGATTTAACATACTGTTATGGCATTTATGGCCACATGGGAGGAATTTTCCTGTAATATATTTGGGGTTGTAGCCTTTAACCATGATAGCAGTGTTTGCACATATATATGATAGTGTGTTAATGACAATAGCAGCACATGCATGTACATTTTTCTGAGATATATACATTTTTCTGAGATATATACATATTATTATAGGGATAAATTGTTTGTAACATATATATGATTATAGCCTTCAGCAGTGTGATATAGCAGTGTTTGCACATATATATGATAGTGCGTTAATGATAATAGCAGCACATGCATGTACATTTTTCTGAGATATATACATATAATTATAGGGATAAATAGTTTGCAACATATATGGGATTATAGCCTTCAGCAGTGTTGGTAGCATCCGCATATGCGCAGTCGACTGTCATACTTACCTTGCGTATCGATTGATGCCTATATACATTTGTATGGTTTTCACATGCGCATTTTCTCGATATATATTGATATTGGTTTATAGGGTATGGGCTTTTGCCTGGTCCTAATATACATATATATGTATACATTCATGTGTATATATAATCCCTGCATGCTGATATAGGCTTTTTATCTTCCTATATTCACATCCATGTTGGATGTACTACTGTGGGATGCTGTGGTAATATATCAAAACTGTCCGCCTATATATATTTTTTCAGTATTTAGTGCAGTTTTGCTTCTTTAAATTATAAAATTGTTAATTTGAGCACTATTAATAATTTTTCTTTTCTGCATTATGCACTTTTTGATAATTTCTATACTGATAGGATAATAAAAATATTACATTTATTATTTCTTTATTATGTGCACTGCGCACTTTATCTATTATTTTTATTTTTTATTGATGGACAGTTCTGAATATTTATGTCACAGCATCGTTATGTCTATTTGTCCTGATATTATACCAAGCATTTTGTGATATATGACTTTATGCATTCATTTTTCTGAATAACGGTATCTAGGTTTTTTTGCCTTCTCTTTTGTCATCAATATTTTGTATAATGATTGTTACTTTTTTAAAAAATTGTTTTGTAACTCAATAAAATTGTTTTTGTATTTTTCTATAAATTGGCTCTGTTTTTCATATTTTTTGGGGTATTTGCTGGGGTACTTTGCTGACATTTTTTGAAAGTCAAGAGCCACCCGCATTTACGTGGTTTCCTCCTGTGCGGTTGACTCTGTAAAAATGATTGCCGGGGGCTGCACATGCGCAGATAAAGATTTCATTTCCAAGATCTCAGCAGATGAGATATCAGCGTCAGCCACCCCGAGCAGCAACGCCAGGCACAACTTAAGCACCAAACAGCAGCAGCGGCACACTGCACATCAGACACCCCCTCATCTCACCCTCCTGCCTCCTCCAGCAACTACCCTGGGACACCGCTCCGGCCCCCCCAACAGTAAGCAATAATACCCATGTATTTTAAGAAGCGACACCATTTTATTAAAATAAAATTTTAACAATATTTTTCTCAAGTAAATTTGTGGTGCGTGTTATAATACGTAGCGTCTTATAATAGGAAAATTAAAGGTAATTCCTTAACCAAAATGATTTTGGGTTTTATTACAATTTTGTAATGACACTTATTTGTTAACGGGAAAAAAATCTCATTTGGTGAGGCCAAGAAAAGATGGCATCATATGAAAGGATGTCGATTAATGTTCAACGACTGATATTGCTGGTAATCTTATTTCATGTCAATATATTTGAGGTTTTTTTAATGTTACATTTTGAGCAACATATTTGTTTATTTTGAAACATTAGAATGATCACTTTAAACATAGATCCACATTTTATGTGTCATAATTAAATATGAAATAACACTTGAATGTTGTTCACTCTAGATTCATAACAGACCCGTCTTGTGGGATGCGGCAAGTCAAGATTACCACAACCGAGTCCTACGGGAAAAGCGATTAACAATTTTTTTTTCCTATTCAATTCTCAGTGAAAGATGTGAAAACCAGATGGCAATCTGTAAGGGATCGGTTCATAAAAAGTGCACAAGAACAGGAGAAAAGTGGTTCTTCGCCAAAACCAAGAAAATGCCATCATTATAACGACCTGCAGTTTCTACTGAACAGACGGGAGCTCCGAAGGTAATATTTATAAAAAATTATCTTTAACATAATGTACAATATTTTTCAGATTTTAAGACGCTGCGTATTCTATGATGCACCACAAATTGTGAGTAGCAAAATAGCCCAAAAATGTTTTTTAGTAAAATTGTGGTGCTTCTTATAACCCATGGCTCCTATTTCTTAACATGGGTGGTGGCTGCAGTGAAGCGAGGTCCCAGGGTTGCTGCTGTAGGAAGTATGAATTGTGTAGCTGATTGATAAAACTTAACTTTTAATCTACTGGTTAAAAACCACAAATACCAAAAAAGTGCATGTGCCAAACAAAAAAACCCAAGATAAGTGTGTGTGAATAAAAGAGAGAATAAAAAAGAAATAAACCACTATAGAATGGGATGTATATTGAACTACTCAGCAGAAATAGTTCCAAATCCTCATAATCTGTCCATATATATCAGATGTAACCCTTTTATTCCTTAATCTATTTAAGGAGGTATTTACCGCTTTATAGATGGAAAATATTCTCTTTTTAGGGAGATATACTTAATGCAGTTAATATATGGAGCAGAGTATTTATAATATATATTGTTCTGAAACCTCATATACAAACATGCATTAGTCTATTTTACGCTGCATAAACAGGGTTTTATATACCAAGAGGAACAGACAATTTTACAAAAGCATATATAATTATCTATGTTAGATTCATATATGCGCACAAATACGTGCATGAATGTGTTATATTTTTAGTGGTTTAGCAAATTGCTCCTTGAATGTACTGGAGCCATAGACAATTTGTAACCTGTCATCAAAGTATGCCCATAATACAGACAATCAAAAACCCGACTTAGGAGCCCCAGAGTCCTGCATACTCTTATCATATAACGGTCTCACTGTGGGTATTATAAATGATACTCATCTGCATCATAGTGTAGCGGGCATATATACTGATTCAGCCTGGGGGAGACCCACGTTGGCCATTTGTTACAGGTCAAGCGGTCTCTACCCCTAAGGCTCTCCCAACGCGTTTCATCAGTGAAGAATCATCAGGGGAGGTAACGTGCTCTATATTCATAGGACAGGTGTAGCGATGTACAGCGATCTCACTTTTATAATTACCGGGTATGTGCTGCTGTAATTGACTTCCGGACGCGAATGCGTCATATCCGGTATTTAGAGCGCATCGACTCATCCATGAGGCGCATGCGCAGTAGCTGCGACACCTTGAGAACTCCTGGAACGTCATTTCCGGTTTCTAGAGTGAAATGCTCTGAGACTGAGAGCAGGATTCATTGTCTGCAGTTTATGTAGTCATTATTTATGTATCCGGTGTCTACAACATACTAAAAGTGCGCACTTTCGTTCTTCAAACATATATGAGGATTTTTGAAGGGGCTGTGCGTACCTATAATGACTCCTATTGGTGTAAATTATCAATAGAGAAAAAAGCCTTGTTTGTGCATATGTGCAGTGATTCAGAGGTCCCTTTGGTATACATATTCAATGTGCATAACATATTATGCTTTTTAGACAGGTTGGTGGATTACCCAGAAATTCGGTATACCTCTATCAGGTTGGCAATGATTGCGATATTATATATCCAAAACAGATGATTAGTGTTGAGCGATACTGCTCGATATCTAAAAATATTGGATCGGGATGGTATCGCCGATATCACTAAATATCGTCGATATCCGATTCCGATACCGGAAGTCCCATGTAAGTCTATGGGAACAAAATATCGCAACTAAAAAAACACTTTCTTTCGTTGTAAACACAAAATATACACACATAGAATACATATATATATATATATATATATATATATATACATGTCATTGTGACATATATATATACATATATTTATAGTTTATACACTTCTACATAGTAAAATAGACTCTGATTCAATTGCCGGGTAAAGCCGTGACATACCCCATAGAAGTCGACGGGCTCGGTGCCGAGTACCCCCAAAACCTCTGGCTCTGTGCGACTCAACTTGGGCGTCACGAACAGGATTCTGTAGCTCGCTATAAGCGAGTCCTGTGTGCCTGAATTGAACTGGTTTTGTGCTTGAGAATTGCTAAAATCATCAGAGAATGTATTTGCCATTTTTCCGCCATATCTGCGTCACGACGAGGCACTGGTGAAGAAGAAGGGCGTGCTCTTCGTGGGTGTACACTCACTCAGTGGCGCGAAAACGATGGCCGACCACTCTAAATGTTACTGCAATGTAAGATCGTGCCCCACAGCTCTTGAGTTCCGCCTCCTCATCCTCCTCAGTGTGCGGAAACTAACACGAAGGTCCCGCCTCACTACAAAAGAGGGGCCCTCTCCAGATGCTAATGACACATGTGACTTGGCAGAGATGGCTAATGGACACGAGCAGAAGTGTGAAGGGATGGAGCAGTCAGAGCTCTCCCCCCACGGAAGCGACCCGATCGCCACGGAACCACCGTTGGGCACCCGGCCTGGAAACCCTCCTACGCTGCAAGAAGCGGAGGATACCCTGAGAGACCTGGCCCGGCACCGGGAGGAGGTCGCCAGGATGGAAGCCAGCTGGCGTGCCCTAAAACTAAACTTGGAGCGGCGCCAATCCCTCTTACCTGAAGTGTCTGTACCGGAAGGTGAGGCACCCGTTCTAGTAGAGGAGTCCGTGCGGGCATCCCAGCCCTTGCAATGTGATCCGGTTGACGTTGTCGCAGTGGAGGCACCCGTTCCTGCAAAAAACGCTGCACCGGCAGCACCCCAGATCCCGCTGTCTGCCCCCGTCGCTGAGACAGAAGAAGCGACACCCGTCCTCATGGAGGAGGCCGCGCAGGCACCAGAGGTCTACCTGTCTGTACCGGAGCCCCGACTGTCATCTGTTCCAGAGCCGGCTGCTTCCTCCGCAGGTGAGCGCCACCAGGACTGTCGGGCGCCAGGAGAGCTGCCGCAAACCGGACATCATAAGCTGCAGTTTGATGGTGGAGACATGGAGATGCTGGTGGAGGAGAATTACAACCGGCGTCAGGAGGAAGAGTGTAGACGTCGGGAGAGAGAAGCCGAGCGACAAAGGGAGCAGCGCGAATCTCAGAAGCTTCACCAACGTCACATCGAGAAGGACCGGGCAGATAAGGACCGGATGAGAAAAGATAAAAGTACGGTGAGGGAGCCGCGGCGTAAGGGTGCAGTACGGAGCTTTAAATTGAAAGCTGGTTGGGGCTTCATCCAGGAGCCTGGACTTTATTTAGAAGTGTTTGTGACCCGGCGGGACGTGGAGACTCACCTCCCAAAAGGACACCCGGGGAGGGACCTGTTGCCAGGAGACTTGGTAACTTACACCCGACACTGGGGTTACAATGGATGGTATGCCCTAAATGTCACCAGGTGCGACCCCTGGTTCCCAGAGTGTCAGGAACCTGTGAGACCCTCGGAGCCTTCAGCCTCCCACATCCAGGCCTCTGCACAAGTGCCCACCCCACGCCGTAAATCTCCCCAGCCTCCCTCAGTGGTCTCCTCAGCAGCCCCAGCTATGGACATGATAATGATAGCTGGCCCGTACCCGGCGCCTGTTAGGCCCCCTGGGGTTCGTTCAGTCCGGGACATAGGGCTCCAGACCCGGAGGGAGATGAAAGAGGTGGCCACACAGACACAGATAGCGGGTCACGACTTGACTGTACAGACCACACGACGTCATCAGGTCCTGGTGGTCCTTGGTGTCTCGGATGTTTGGCAAGCATCAGAAGAGTACCAGGTGGTACCTGGAACACCCCTGCCAAAGAATTATAAATAACCCGGACAGGGTCCCTGTATGTAAATAGTTAAATTGTTGATGTACCCGGACGGGTGAATGTTCATAAAAAAGTTTTTTAATTTAATAAAAAAAACAACACAGTTTTCATTACTTTTATTACAATCTCATCCTGCGACGCCATCGATCTCCTGTAAAAAAATGAAAAAAAAAAACAGCAGTATACCACCTGTCCGACGCAGTCCATAGTAACGAGTGTCCCACGACGATCCAGCTCTGCTACATCAGAATGACATCAGAGGCAGGCAGGCAGGCAGAGTGTTATGTTACGGTAGCTGAGGAGTGCAGGCAAAAAAGGAAATACACCAGAGCAGTTGGAATCTATGAGATTGCAGTACCCTGACTAACCACCACAACTAGAGGCAGCCGTGGAGCGTTCCTACGTTGGTCCTAGACGCCTCGTCACAGCCTGAGAAACTAACTACACCTAAAGACAGAAACAGGAAAGCTATCTGCCCCGGAGCAGAACCCCAAAGATAATAGAAAGCCCCCAAACATGTATTGGCGGTTAGACAAGAGGAAATACTGACACAGAAAAAAATAGTATGAGCAAACGCTGGGGCCCAAACTATCTAAATAGAAAAGGACAGGAAGGGTACTTACTGCAATCCCAGAAAACCCTGAAAAACACCAACTTACTAATTTCAAAATCACCTGAGATCACACGACCTCTACCACCTAAATTAGTTCTCTGGTGTAACAAAAACAGCAGCCACTGAAAAAACTGCAAAAAGCAAAAGTACAAAACACAGTGGCTGGACCAAACTGAGAGGGCAAAAGCCCCCGGAGGGGACCCAGAAGGCCCCCACAGAAGTGCAGGACAAAATGCAAAAATATAGCAAAAACACAAAAGAAGAAATTGTCTTATCTGATAGCAGGAGATGCAGACACGACACAGCAGGCTACAAGGGAAACTGGAAAGAAGGATTCAGACCAGAACAATTGATCACCGGCAACCCTGATGGGAAAATGATTCCCTTAAATAAGACCAATCAGTAACACCTGATTCCCAATCCTCACTAGTACCGCTTGTAACCACCAGAGGGAGCCTCTGCTCAGAACTCATCTCAAACCCATTCACAACAGTACCCCCCCCTTGAGGAGGGGTCACCGAACCCTCATTTGAGCAACCAGGTCGGTCAGGATGAGTTCTATGATACGCACGGATAAGTCTCCTAGCATGGATGTCCGAAGCAAACACCCAAGAATTATCTTCCTGACCATAACCTCTCCATTTAACCAAATACTGGAGTCTTCGTCTAGAAAAACGAGAATCCAATATTTTCTCAACCACATACTCCAGATTGCCCTCAACCAAAACAGGGTCAGGAGGCACAGCAGCAGGAACCACTGGCTCAACAAACCTCTTCAACAAGGACTTGTGGAACACGTTATGGATCTTAAATGTCCCTGGAAGAAGCAAACGAAAAGAAACAGGATTAATAATCTCCATGATCTTATAAGGTCCAATGAACCTAGGCTTAAATTTAGGAGATGCTACTCTCATAGGAATATTCTTTGAGGACAACCAGACCAAGTCCCCC
>JARQOD010000002.1:451095095-451168291 GCA_033576555.1 Oophaga sylvatica | reverse complement strand
ATATTTCGTATTACTTTTGCAAAACCTGAATATAAAAATATAAAAACTTGTCTAAAATTTTTTTTCAATTTTGGAAGGTGGGCTAATAGATTTTTTTATTCTAACTTTAACCCCTTAGTGACAGAGCCAATTTTGGTGCTTAATGACCAAGCCAATTTTTACAATTCTGACCACTGTCACTTTATAGGTTATAGCTCTGGAACACTTCAATGTATCCCACTGATTCTGAATTGTTTTTTTGTGACATAATTGTACTTCATGTTAGTCGTAAAAATTTCTTTGATATAATTTGCGTTTATTTATGAAAAAGATGGAAATTTGGCAAAAATTTTGAAAATTTAGCATTTTCAAACTTTTAAATTTTGTACCCTTAAATCAGAGTGGTGTCACACACAATAGTTAATAAATAACATTTCCACAAATCAACTCTACATCAGCAAAATTTTGGAAACATAATTTTTTTGTTAGGACAGTATAAGGGTTAAAAGTTGACCAGCAATTTCTCATTTTTCCAACAAAATTTACAAAACCATTTTTTAGGGACCACCTCACATTTGAAGTGGATTTAAGGTGGTCAATATAACAGAAATTACCCTAAAGTGACTCCATTCTAAAAACTGCACCCCTCAGGCTAAGTGCACCCGTTCAGGAATATTTGCGTTTTTTTTCGCGTTTTTTCCGCAATTTTCCGCGGTAAAAACGCGAAAAAAATGCAAGCATTAAGCATCCTATACATGTTAATTGATTCCGCATGTTTTGGCCACGTGTTGCGTTTTTTTCCGTGAAAAAAACTCTTCGCGGAAAAAATAGCAACATGTTCATTAATTTTGCGGAATGTAAGCGGTTCATGTGCGGTGGTACCCAGGGTCTGGAGTAGAGGAGACTCTCCTCCAGGCCCTGGGTACCATATCCCTGGTAAAACAATAATTAAAATAATAAATAATGATATTCTCTCCTTCCGGCGGCCCCCGCAGCCTTCCCGCCTTCAGCGACGCTCCCGGCAACTCCCGGTCCCAAGAGTCCTTTGCGAGAATCACCCAGATGGCGTAGCAGTCTCGCGTGATGCTACGTCATCGGGGTGATTTATCGCAATGCATCCTTGGGACCGGGAGTTGCCGGGAGAGTCGCTGAAGGCGGGAAGGCTGTGGGGGCCGCCGGAAGGTGAGAATATCATTATTTATTATTTTTTTTTTATTTTTACATTAGATCTTTTTACTATTGATGCGACATAGGCGGCATCAATAGTAAAAAGTTGGTCACACGTGTCAAACACTATGTGTGACTCGTGTGACCAACCTGTCAATCAGTTTTCCAAGTGATGCTACAGATCGCTAGGAAAACGCTAGCATTCTGCAAGCTAATTACGCTTGCAAAACGCTAGTTTTTGGCGGGAATACGCATACAAAAAAATGCGTATTTCCCGCGGGAGAAGTGCGGGATTGCCGCGGAAATTTCCGCGGCAATTCCGCAACGTGTGAACTTAGCCTTAAGTTGCAGAAAACCACATTCAAGAAGTTTATTAACTATTCAGGTGCTTCACAAGAACTTAAGCAATGTGGAAGAAAAAAATTAACATTTTATTTTTTTCACAAAAATTTACTTTGGAACCAATTTTTTTTATTTTCACAAGGGTGTCGGGAGAAAATTGACCACAAAGCATGTTGTGCAATTTCTCCTGAGTACGCCAATACCCCATAAGAGGGGAAAAGCCACTGTTTGGGTGCAGTGCATGGCAGGGCTCAGAAGGAAGGAAGCATATTTGACTTTTTCAATACAATATTGTATGGAATCACTGGTGGCACCAAGTTGCATTTGGAGACCCCTGATGTACCTAAACAGTGGAGTCCCCCAATTCTAACTCCAACCCTAATTCCAACACACCCCTAACCCTAATCCCAACCCTATCCATAACCCTAACCACAAACCTAACAAAAACACACCCTAAACCCTAATCCCAACCCTAACCATAATCCCAACCATAAAAACAACCCTAACCTTAGCCCAACTCTAACTTTAGCCCAACCGTAACCCTAACCACAACCCTAACCCTAGTTCAACCCTAACCCTAGCCAAACCCTAACTCTAACCCAACCCTAACTCTAACTTTAGCCCAACACTAACCCTAACTTAGCCCAACCCTAACTTTAGCCCAACTCTAACCCTAACTTTAGCCCAACTCTAATCCTAACTTTAGCCCCAACCCAACCCTAACTTTAGCCCAATCCTAACCCTAAGTTAAGCCCAACCCTAACCCTAACTTTAGCCCAACTCTTTTAGCCTTATTCTAACCCTAATGGAAAAATGGAAATTAATACTTTTTTTTTATTTTATTATATTTACGTAACTAAGAGGGTGATAAAGGGAGTTTGATTTAATATTTTTTATTTTGATCACTGTGAAAGTGTCAAAAATTTTCCCATGAACCAATAGGAAAAATTTCCTATTGTTGCCAGGTGCCAGCCAGCAGATCTCAGCGGCCGCACTGCGCATGTGCCCACCATTATCTCCTGGAAAAAGATGCCGGCAGCCCGTGGGACTTCACGGGGGGTTGCAGGGACTCCGGAGGTACAGTTGAATTATTGAGGGGACCCCATTTCTCCCTTCTCTGATGTGCAACCACATCAGACGAGAGAGAAATTAAATGGAAATCTGACTTTTTTGGCGGTCACCATTATACCGTTAATAATGGCGATCGCAACACTGTGGTCAGTAAAAACTGACCCGAATCATGTTCTCTGGGTCTCAGCTACCCCCAGTATCCTAGACCCAGGAGGAATTCAGACTCTGGGGGGCGCTATACAATTATTTCTCAGCGCCGTTAAAAAGAGGTGCTGAGGCATAAGTACACTTAACTGTCGCCGTTAAAAGGCATATCAGTGGTTGTTAAGTGGTTAATAAACTGGTCTCAACATAAGTACACACGGAAAGAATGTTGATGCAGAATTGTTGTGATTCATTCAATAGTTAAATTCAAGTAGTAAAACAGTTGTGGAACCTTAACCTTCTTTTCCTATTTTGTTTTTTTAAAACATTTTCTACTATTCTCGAATTTCAACTAAAATGTAAGGTAAGTAATGTGTCCTAAAATGCTATGCTTCAAAGTAGCTAGTCGTAGGTTCATGACTGTAAATGAAAATGCAGCAACAGCATGTAGTATGGTTGTACAGTTGTTTAATTGGACAATTAAAACAGGTATTTTAAAAGTAAAATGTGAACTTTCTTAAAAGACTAAAAAATAAAACCATTGCCACAACCTTTTACAAAATAGGACAAGAAAAGCTAGGCAGATTGCCATCTCAAAAGCAAGCACCTGCCACAGGATGCTGCATTCAGGCGACATTTGTATGAGAAGCAGATAGGTTGGACACCAAATAAACGACAACAGATCCAATTGTAATGTAGAAAAAATATATCAAAATTTATTTATTTAATTACATGTGTATAGACGGACAGGTGTACTAGATAAATGAACAACTAGAACGGTATGATATCAATCCAGGACATCTACCACTAATTACATCCACCTGGGTCCCCTAGTGGTGGTTAGATGGTAAGGGGCACATATTAATAAGAGCAATGGTAAAGGCGGTCACACAAAATCCAATTTTATATAGGAGATATATATATATATACACTTTGCCAGTATATCGGACACTATATATGTCATACATGTAACTAGACAAAGATAAAGACATCAAATGTGTCAAAATCAAGGATACATATCCATAGTTTAAGAAACGCGATCACACATAATCAAATTTGTATGAAAAGTATATATATATATCATACCGACATATGTGGGACAATAAAATTGCCGCATATATACCACAGGATTGTGGCAACCTTGTATCCAATAGGAAAACTATCTCAATTTTGAATAGACATAAATACTATATGTTGGAAATCCACCTACATAGCAACAGATTGTGCCCATCATGAACCACCGGTGCCTAAGGATATTCCACACACTATGTGGGATTAGGTCATATCCAGCAAAAGCATTCTAGCTGGATGAATATGCATCAGAGGACATTACCTCCAAATGGTAACCGGCACACGCAGGGAACACCAGGTGAGTGAAAACGTGCCCCGACGCACGTTTCGGATAAAGCTCCTTCGTCAGGGGGCATAACAATATTAGTGAGACTGTGCTTTAAAAACCGCCGGACCGGAAGTCGTAAGCGGCATACCGGAAGTGACGCGTGGGGAGCCGAGGACGTCACCCGATGGACCGCGCATGCGTCAAACAGATGGACGCCACGGCGAACCCATGGCAGCCAAATGTAGAAGACGCACGGAGCGGAACAGCGTGCAACAACTCAGCCCACATGCGTGCAGGTATGCAGCTTATATTCGTGACTATCTGACCTGGGGATCATGCTATACATACATGGATTAGTAAATAAGTACATATATATACACACAATCGGCATATACCATCATAGACATATCAATTAATCCACAGTGACATATATTCAAGTAATTTTTTGGAAGAAATTGGATATTAAATACAATAACACAATATGGCATCCATATATAAAAAAAAAAATATCCATAGATGGCATCCAGGAGAACATCAATATAGAATATATGTAGATAGCATGAAGCATCCTCCAAATTGAAGGTCCAAGCAGGATATGATGTTAAAGGACCTAAAATATTATATAAAAAACACAAAATACAAATGAATAAAATAAAGTAAAAGCACACAGATAAAATAAATGGAGATGTCCAAAAGAGGCATCAACCCATAACAGCAGGTGTTTTAAAGAAAAGGTGCAAAACTTAGATTTTCATTGAGCCCGTTGGGATGGACTGTGTTAAGAGTCCATATCCAACGGGCTTCTAATTGAGCAAGGCGCTGGGAAAATTCACCCCCACGAATCCCCAAATCCAAACAATCTATCCCTTTGACCCGTAGGACTTTACTATTGCAGTGGTGGAAAGTCTTAAAGTGTCTGGGAATGGTCTTAAGAGTTGACAAATCCTCCTCATCTTTTGCTGCCTCTATCCCCAGTACATGCTCCCTAATTCTCACCTTTAGTTGTCGTGTGGTGAGACCTATGTAAATCAGGGAGCATGGGCACGTGGCATAGTACACAACACATTTAGTGGTACATGTAATAAATTTTTTAATTTGGAAGGTTTTTTTCCCAGATGAATCCACAAAAGAGTTACTACAATCAACATCAATACAGGCCACACAGTGTCCACATGTATGGCAGCCCTTCCGATTCCTAAAATCGTCAAGGAAGGTTCGAGTCGGTTTACTCTCGTAGTGGCTAGAGGTCAAGAATTCCCGTAAATTTCTTGATCGTCTATATGTAACATGTGGCCTAACGGGAATAATTTTGGCCAAAACAGGATCCGTCTTTAAAATAGGCCAAGCCTTTTCCAAGATTTTTTTAACATTGTTAGATTGTGAGTTGTAGGTAGTAATAAACCTGGTTATATCAGATTGAGGCCTATCTAAGGTTTTGGACAGAAGTGTATTCCTTTGGCTGAATCTGGCTCTATTAAAGGCTTTTTTTATAGATCTTTTACTGTAGCCTCTTTCAATCAAACGTACTTTTAACAAACCGGCCTGTCTTTCGAATTCAATATCATCAGAACAGATTCGTCGGAGTCGAATAAACTGGCCAGTGGGTATGGCCCTAATCATGTGTGGCGGATGGGAAGATGAGGCATGCAACAATGAATTGGTTGCAGTCGCCTTTCTAAAGATTGTGGTCTGAATAAGATGGCTGTCATCCCTAGTCAACAGAACATCTAGAAATTCAATTTTGTTTTTATCATGACTGAAAGTTAACCTGATATTCATGTCATTATTGTTTAACCAATCAAAAAATTCTTCCAAAGAGCAAGTGGAATCCTGCCAGATCAGCAGGATATCATCTATGTACCGCGTCCATAGAAGGACGCGATCCATAGATGCCTGCCGATCTGACAGGAGCAGGTCCCTTTCCCACAGACCCAGGAACAGATTGGCATAGGAGGGCGCAAAGGCCGCCCCCATGGCTGTTCCCTGGGTCTGCAGGAAAAAGGACCCCTTGAATACAAAGAAGTTATGGGTTAAAGTAAACTCCAACACTTCTATTGTAAATTCCTTTAATGCAGGTGGGATATTGGAGGTCTGGAGAAAAAATTCAGTGGCCCGCAAACCGTCACTATGTCTGATGCTGGTATAAAGTGATTCCACATCAGCGGTAACCAATGTGGAATCACAATCAAGTATCAAACCATCAACTCTACAGAGCAGTTGGTTAGTGTCTTTCAAATAAGAAGGCAGTTCTTCCACCAGGGGTTTCAACATAGAATCAATCCATTGATTAACCCGTTCTAAATAGTTGCCATTTCCCGAAACAATGGGGCGACCAGGTGGTAGCCAGTGCATTTTTATGAAGCTTTGGGAGAAGATAGAATGTCGGAACCCTAGGTTCTGGAACTATCAGAGCTGTATAAAGCTCCTTAGTAATGATATTTTCATTCATTGCTCTAGAAAGAATTCCCCTGAGTTCATCACTAAAAGCAGACAAGGGGTTAAATGTTAGTTTTTTATAACAGATATTATTGTTCAATTGCCTAAAGGCTTCTTTCTCATACATGGCTGATGGCCATATTACTAAATTACCCCCCTTGTCCGCTTCTTTTATGACAACATTTGACGTCTTTATCTTTGTCTAGTTACATGTATGACATATATAGTGTCCGATATACTGGCAAAGTGTATATATATATATCTCCTATATAAAATTGGATTTTGTGTGACCGCCTTTACCATTGCTCTTATTAATATGTGCCCCTTACCATCTAACCACCACTAGGGGACCCAGGTGGATGTAATTAGTGGTAGATGTCCTGGATTGATATCATACCGTTCTAGTTGTTCATTTATCTAGTACACCTGTCCTTCTATACACATGTAATTAAATAAATAAATTTTGATATATTTTTTCTACATTACAATTGGATCTGTTGTCGTTTCTTTGGTGTCCAACCTATCTGCTTCTATGTATAATTTAGCGATAGATCCGTTATTTTCCTACAAGCAGCATTTAATATAATATATTATACATTCTATTACAGCAATGCTACGTATATTAATGCTGTTTATGGTTTTGTGTCATATTCTTGCAGTGACATTTGTATGAGTTAAACATTGTGCTATCACAACAACAAAGTAAATATTATTTTCTTATGCACACACTTTTTCTATATCTAGGTGGAATGAGCTGTGAACTTTGACCTTTTATCCCTACTTTGTATAAGTGTAAAATGGCACTTCTCGAATGGCCCAAACTTTTATACTGGTTATGATAACCCCCTGATATGCTGTGCTAGACTATGTGATATATGCAGGATATTATTGAGGAGCCCACATGGCAATGAATTACATAATTTGCACTCACTCTAAGTTTTTAGGAACATGTAAAATAGAGGCTAGCATTTTGTTGGGCTGATCCTTGCAAATCATATTGTACAGTCTTGAAATTCTTGGGCACCTGTGAATTACAGTACATATTTTCTTGCTATACTTCATCCCTTGTTGCATCATTGTTAGGGATGAGCAAGTGTGCTCGGTGATACTCGGATATCACTCTAGTATCTTTGTGCTTGGATGTGCTTAGCACTCAATGAGCATTGTCTGGTTCTTGGAAGTAAGGTCGGCGTCACACACAACCACAAAAAATCGGTCCGTTTTAGACGGTCGATTGTCGGATTAAAATGCAAACATCACACATCCTTCTGGCATCCGATTTTCCTTCAAAGATGCGATTTAGTCGCATGTGTGTGTACCTTGTAACATCCGATTTTCATCCGACTTGCGAGATTTTCTCGCAGGCTTGCAAAACTGACATATAATGGATCCAAAAGAATAGTATTTCAATCACAAAAAAAAGAATAGATATATACACATAGAACACATATATATATATATATGTCATTGTGACATGTATATATACATATATTTATAGTTCCTAGACTTCTACATACTGTTATAGCCGCTAATTCAATTGCCGGCTTCTGTGAAATCACAGAAGCCGACATGAAATGATACATTGTTTCCACACAGTTAACCATGTCATTTCCTGTATTTTGATATTTGTTTAGAACTTACAATTACATGAGTGTATTTGTGCAAAATTTCAGACATGTAGGGTTAATTAAAGATGTAATTTCGTTGAAAAAAAATGCGTGGGCTCCCGCTGTATTTTCTCCACCAGACAGACAAAGCAAGCGAGTCGGGGCAGATAATAACAGCCTAGGGAGGGTACATTTTTTGTGCCCCCCCCGGCTACTAACATCTGCCCCCAGACACCCCAGAAAGGGCAAATCTATAATTAGATTCGCCCTTTCTGGCACTTTGCCCGTCTATTCCCATTGCCCTGTAGCGGTGGCGAATGGGTTAATAATCTCACCTTAATGTCACCTTAGTATTGAAAGGTGACCTTAAGGCAGGTTAATAATTGAGAGCTGTCAATTAGACAACTATCAATTATTAATCCTATTGTATGATAGAAAAATCAAACACACACACTTTAATAAAAAAGAAGTTTAATGAAATAATCACACAGTTTTTGACAATATTTTATTTTCCTGCTAAAACCATTTGCTGTAATAAAAATAAAATAAAAAAGCAAAATGATTCTTACAAATCCGAAGTACAGTCAGGTCCCACGCTGTAATCCATCAGAAAGGGTTAACAGGTTACAGGTCGCAGAGAGCTAATAATGCTGTCTCAGACCTGTATTCCCTGAATGAATAAGTTACTCTCCCAGCGAAAGGAGAGGAATAGATTCATGAATGGAGCTTAATTGATTTATTGGCAATTTAACTTTAGTGACCTGACCTAAGGTGAAAGTGGACACAATCAATTAAGCTTCATTCATTAAACACATCCTCTCCTGTCGCCAGGAGAGGAACTTATTCATTCAGGAGCTTTGAGCTGAGCATGCAGGATTACTTGCACTGCTTGGCTCAAAGCTAGTTAACCCTTTGTGAAGGATTACAGCGTGGGACGTGACAGATCGGCGGAATAGGTAAGAATAATGTTGTTTTATTTTTTTTTCTTTATTTTAGGAGATCAATGGCTTCGCACGGATTAAGTGTAAAATAAAATATGGTCAAAAAAATGTGTTTTTATTTCATTAAAATTATTTATTCTTAAAGTGTGTGTGTGTTTTTTTATTTACTTCAATAGGATTAATAATTGATAGTTGTCTAATTGACAGCTCTCAATTATTAACCTGCCTTAAGGTCACCTTTCAGTACTAAGGTGACAGTAAGGTGAGATTATTAACCCATTCGCCACCGCTACAGGGCAATGGGAATAGACGGGCAAAGTGCCAGAAAGGGCGAATCTAATTATAGATTTGCCCTTTCTGGGGTGTCTGGGGGCAGATGTTAGTAGCCAGGGGGGGCACAAAAAATGTACCCTCCCTAGGCTATTATTATCTGCCCCCACTCGCTTTGCTTTGTCTGTCTGGTGGAGAAAATACAGCGGGAGCCCACGCATTTTTTTCAACGAAATTACACCTTTAATTAACCCCTACATGTCTGAAATTTTGCACAAATACACTCATGTAATTGTAAGTTCTAGACAAATATCAAAATACAGGAAATGACATGGTTAACTGTGTGGAAACAATGTATCATTTCATGTCGGCTTCTGTGATTTCACAGAAGCCGGCAATTGAATTTGCGGCTATTACAGTATGTAGAAGTCTAGGAAATATAAATATATGTATATATATACATGTCACAATTACATATATATATATATATATATGTATTCTATGTGTGTATACCTATTCTTTCTAGTCTTTATTAAAGCTGTCAGTGTGATTTTACAGTATAGCCGGGGTTGAATTGCCGGCTTTTCTAAAGGACACCGATGCGATTTCATCGCAAGTCACACAGTGTGGTCCGTTTGTAATCCGATTTTCATCGCTCCCATAGACTTGCATTGGCGATTGTCGACCCACAATCGGTGACAATCGCAGCATGCTGCGATTGTACACGGACGTTTAAAACGGACCACAAAATAACGGATACTGGGAGCTGCTCCATAGATTAACATAGGTCCGACTGCAATACGATTTTTCATCGCATTGCAGTCGTCCGATTATGTCGCCAGTGTGACGCCGGCCTTATGCTCGAATCCCCACCCTACATGTTTGGCGTCTGTTACCCAGCCAATAAGCATGCAGGGATTGCCTGCCAGTCACTGTAATACAGTAGCCATCTTGATAGCGGCATTACTGTGATTGCCTGGCCACATTACCTCATCAGAGATTATAAATGAAGAGGCACCGCTATGCTCGGCACAGTAACACCATTGCACAACTCAGGGACAGTACTTATTGGAGGGAGAAAGTGTTTGTCCAGGGTTGTACTGTATGTGTACAGTTGAACTTATCAGAGTCCTCTAGCGTTGATACTGGTGCTGATTTTGAACCATCATACTAACAGTCCTTCTAAGGGCTAATCTAGTGATTTGCAGTTTGTATCAGAGATATTCTGCATGTAGCCTGGGGACAGTTGCAGGTAGAGTGGTAGAATAAAGGCTCTAGGCATGGCTTCACAGTACTGTTGCTAAATATAGAGTATAGCAGCTGCACATGAGCAGATTGTTTGTTTTTTGGGTCAAAAATTTTACTATATTATCACCCATACAGTATTTGTGGCACATTTCTGTCATCTAACACTAAAAAAGCATAGAAACATTTGTCTGGATTCAATTACTCATTCATAGAGTATTGCGTGGTTTCTCTTACATTTCAGTAGTATATAAACCTCGAAAAAAAAACTTCCAAATCTTTTTATGGACTCAATGATTCATCCATACACTGTAACACTGTTCTTGTTAAATTAAAGTGTTATATAAAACTGGAAAAAAACATCAAAACTTTTTTTTTGAAGCCCGGTTCTTGTTACGTTATGGTGGCATGTAACACTCCAAAAAAGCGTTGTAAAATTTTCTGGATTCAATTACAGTAGTCATCCATACAGTTTAGCATAGTTTGTATAAAATTATGGTGTTTTAACATTTTTAAAAATCACTTGGCCTGGTACAACTCGTAAAATATTTTTGTTCCAAAAATTTACTATAATATATAACCTTCTTTGTGTGAAATTTTGTTTGTTTGAAATAAAAAAGAAATGTTGGCCTGCTACATATCTACAAATTTGGTTGGTCAAAAATTGACTATCGTCATATACACCTTGTTAGGGTCTGTGGAACGCACCAAATATATGAGGTAGAGAGGTGCGTTCGCAGCCCGTGGTCCACCGTGCAGGCAGAATCTGCTGCTAGTAAAATGGCGCAAGACGCGAACTCTGTTATCCCGCAGAGTCGCCAAAATAAACACCGCAATGCGCTGTGGCAATATGTGCGAACTCTGTTATTTCACAGAGCCGCTAGAAGAAGTGCCGCAGCGCAATATGGCGATAAGTGCGAACACACTTAACACAACTGAGTCCCAAAATAAACACGCTAGGGCGCTGTCTAGCGTTGAAAGCGAACCATGTTATGTCACAGAGCCGCTGAGAAAAAGTTCTGTGTCCTGTCAGGCACCCAGGTACACAGTTAAGTGCTAAGCGAACATAGAACGTGATCATGCGCTAATGTCCTCGTGGGAGTCCCCCCCAATCTATGGCGTCTGAACGGCAGGCCCTGAATACGGCAATCAAACTCCTCACCGGTTATGCCGGTAATCTAGGACACCGACCCTGACCAGCTAGCATATCAAACTCCTCACCGATTAAGTCGGTATTCTAGGGGCTTATTACAGCCGGGCCCTAACCACACACACGCATGACCACACTCGCGCAAAGCATATCATGGTTGAAACTAGCGCATGGCGGCTCAGCATTGCCACCCTTTTATAATAACAGCTACAGGACCTGCCAGAAACAAGGACCAATGAAACTTGTTCCAGAACACCAGTAGTCACAGGACCTTCCTGGCAGACCAATAAGAGCTGCTGAAGTACCTGAGCATGTGACCCCTGATCTCCAATGAGAGATCTCACCCTGGGCATGCTCAGAAGGGAAAAACAAGGACTTTGTCCTAAAGACGTCTGCTCGCCGCTAACCAGTACTGGCCACAATAGCAGAGTCTGGAGGAGCAGCAGTAATCCTCTGCACACTGCTAGACTGGGTGAGACACTGGGACCAAAGTCTAAGCTGAGCAGAGTCCACTGCGGCCAGAGATGAATGGGAGACCACAGCTGGAATGGCTCGAGACTCCCCTTGTGCAGAAGTGGGAGCTCAACCCCTAACACACCTCTGGCAAATATTAAGAGACCAGTTTCAAATATTCAGTTTGTCTGATTTTTTTCTTTATAGGTATATTTTTGAGGAAAATGTACATTTTTCTTTTAGTCTATAAACTTCTGACAACATGTCTCTGAATTTTTAAGCACTAAATTTTGTATTTTTTTTCTGACAAAGAAAAATGGTCAAAATAAAAAAAACAGTGCTTTCAGATCTCAAATAATGCGAAGAAAACAAGTTTATATTCATTTAGAAAAAACAATACTAAAATTTTAACTTACCTCTTTCCAAAAGTCCTTTTACCCTTACCCTCCTTTTACCTTTTTGTGAAATTTCATTGTTTTAAAACAATTAGAAAATATGCCTGCTATAGGTGTACAAATTCGGTTATAAAAAAATTGACTATTGTCAAAAAAACTGTAGAACTTGTGTGTTTGTATAAATTTCATTGGTTAGAAATAAATACAAAATATGCCCTACTATACACTGTGTTCCAAATTATTATGCAAATAATATTTTCTCAGATTTTCCCAAATTACCTATACGAATTGCAGTCATTGTAATTTTCCAGTCAAATAACTATTAGAGTACAATTTTAAGGTTTTTGTACAAACTGCCTATGATAACAGTATATTTTTAAAAAAATAAAACACTCAAACTGCACTCAAAATGCATGTTCCAAATTATTATGCACAGCAGAGTTTTCAAACTTTTCATTTTAATAAAGAACAAAAAAATGGTCATTTTTGAAATTATAAGCATTAGCAGGTTATTACAAACTGAAATCAAACAGTTTTCAACTCAAAACTTTATTCTATGTGATGTTACATTTGCACATAGGACCCCTTGTTCGAAAGGAGCTTCTGAACTCTCTCGTCCATTGAATTTGCCAGGTTTTGGATGGTTTCTGATTCAATTGTTTTGCATGAGGACAGAATACCCTCCCAGAGCTGTTGCTTAGATGTGAACTGCCTCCCGCCATCATAGACACTCCTTTTGATGATGCTCCAGAGGTTCTCAATGGAGTTGAGGTCAGGGGAGGATGGGGGCCACTCCATAAGTTTGTCCCCTTTTATGCCCATAGCAGCCAGAGATACAGATGTGTTATGTGCAGCATGAGACGGTGCATTATGATGCATGAAAATGATCTTGCTGCGGAATGCACGGTTCTTCTTCTTGAACCTTGGCAGAAAGTGCTGTTTGAGAAACTCAACATACACTATAGAGTTCATCTTTACCCCTTCAGGGATCCTAAAGGGGCCGACAATCTCTCTCCCCATGATTCCAGCCCAAAACATTACTCCATCTCCTCCTAGTTGGCGCCGTAGCCGTGTTTGCATGGGGTGTCCATCAACCAGCCATCCTCCACTCCATCCATCTGGACCATCGAGCATTGCACGGCTCTCATCGGTGAACAAAATAGTTTTGAAGTCAGTCTTCATGTTTTGTTTGGCCCACTGGAGCCATTTCTGCTTGTGTGCAGTGGATACAGGAGGTCGACAGGATGGCTTACGCACAGCTGCAAACCTCTAAAGGACCCTGCATCTTGTTGTTCGGGGGACGTTGGAGGCACCAGCAGCTTCAAAAACTTGTCTGCTGCTATGACAAGGCTTTTTTGCCGCTGCTCTTTTAACCTGACGTAATTGCCTGTAGGAAAGAGTCCTCAATTTTCCCTTATCAGCACGCACACATGTGTACTGCGAATCAGCTACATACTTCTTGAGCAGTGATCACGATGAAGTGTCTTGGCAATGTTGATTGTAGTCATGCCTTGACCTAAACACTCCACAATTTGTTGCTTCTCAGCAGCTGACACATCCTTTTTCTTTCCCATTTTGGCAGAAAATGTAGGCTGCTTAATAATCTGGGACAGCCTTCTTAACCCCTTACTGCCATCGGACGTACTATCCCGTCCATGGTACCTGGGCCCGTATGACCGGGGACGGGATAGTACGTCTCGTGCGATCGGACGCGCTCCCAGGGGAGCGCAGCCGATCGCGGCCGGGTGTCAGCTGATTATCACAGCTGACACCCATGACTGAGTGTCAGAAGCGGTCACGGACCGCTCCCGGAACATTAACCCCTTGCACACCGTGATCAAACATGATCGCGGTGTACTGGGGGCACAGGGGAGGATCGCGCAGGGTGGGGGCTCCCTGCGCGCCCCCCTGAGACCCTCAGAGCAGCGCGATGTTATCGCGCTGTTCTGAGGGCTTCCTCCCTCCCAGGACCCGGATCCAAGATGGCGCCGGGGTCCTGGAGGGAGGCGGCTACCTCAGTGCCTGCCGAGAGCAGGCACTGAGAAGCCTGCTGCACTGCCTGAGCGATCGCTGGTGTGACAGAGTGCTGTGCACACTGTCACACCAGCGATCTGATAAAATACAGTGATGTCCCACCCTGGGACAAAGTAAAAAAGTTAAAAAAATAAAAATAAACATGTTTTAAAAAAAAATCCAAAATAAATTTAAAAAATATATATATATATCCCCAATAAATTATCTTCTTCCTATAAATAAAAAAAACAAAGCAATAAAAGTACACATATTTGGTATCACCGCGTCCGTAACGACCCCCCCTATAAAATTGTCCCACTAGTTAACCCCTTTAGTGAACCCCTTAAAAAAAAAAAAAAACAAAGCAAAAAATCAATGCTTTATCATCATACCGCCGAACAAAAAGTGGAATAACACGCGATCAAAAAGACCGATATAAAAAAAACATGATACTGCTGAAAACGTCATCTTGTCCCGCAGAAAACGAGCCATCATACAGCATCATAAGCGAAAAAATAAAAAAGTTCATAGCTCGCAGAATAAAGCGATGAAAAAATAATTATTTTTTATATAAAATTGTTTTTATTCTATAAAAGCGCCAAAACATGAAAAAATGATATAAATGAGGTATCGCCATAATCATACTGACCCGAAGAATGAAACTGCTTTATCAATTTTACCACACGCGGAACGGTATAAACGCCTCCCCCAAAAGAAATTCACGAATTGCTGATTTTTGTTCATTCTAACCTCCCAAAAATCGAAATAAAAAGCGATCAAAAAACGTCACGTGCTCAAATATAGTACCAATAAAAACGTCAACTCGTCCCGCAAAAAATAAGACCTCACATGACTCTGTGGGCCAAAATATGCAAAAATTATAGCTCTCAAAATGTGATGATGCAAAAACTATTTTTGCAATAAAAAGCGTCTTTTAGCGTGACAGCTGCCAATCATAAAAACCCGCTATAAATAGTAAATCAAACCCCCCTTTATCACCCCTTAGTAAGGGAAAAATAATAAAATTTAAAAAAAGTATTTATTTCCGTTTTCCCATTAGGGTTAGGTTTAGGGTTGTGGCTAAAGTTAGGGTTAGGGTTGGCGCTAAAGTTAGGATTAGGGTTAGGGTTGGGATTAGGGGTGTGTTAGGGTTAGGTTTGTGGTTAGGGTTGGGACTAGGGTTAGGGGTGTGTTGGGGTTAGGGTTGGAGTTAGAATTGGGGGGTTTCCGCTGTTTAGGCACATCAGGGCTCTCCAAATGTGACATGGCGTCTGATCTCAATTCCAGCCAATTCTGCGTTGAAAAAGTCAAACGGTGCTCCTTCACTTCTCAGCTCTGCCATGCGTCCAAACAGTAGTTTATCCCCACATATGGGGTATCAGCGTACTCTGGACCCCAAGAGTTATTGTGCAATTTGTCCTATTTCTTCTGTTACCCTTGGGAAAATAAAAAACTGGGGGCGAAAATTTCATTTTTGTACAAAAAAAATATTTTTTTGTTTTTACGGCTGTACATTATAAACTTCTGTGAAGCACTTGGGGCTTCATAGCGCTCACCACACATCTAGATAAGTTCCTTGTGGGGTCTATTTTCCAAAATGGGGTCACTTGTTGGGGATTTCCACTGTTTAGGCGCATCAGGGGCTCTCCAAATGCGACATGACGCACCCAGACCATTCCATCAAAGTCTGCAATCCAAAACGTCACTACTTCCCTTCCGAGCCCCAACGTGTACCCATACAGTAGTTTTCTCCCACATATTGGATATCAGCGTACTCAGGACAAATTGGACAACAACTTTTGGGGTCCAATTTCTCCTGTTACCCTTGTAAAAATAAAATATTGGGGCAAAAAAATCATTTTTGCAAAAAAAAAAGGATTTTTTATTTTTACGGCTGTGCGTTATAAACTTCTGTGAAGCACTTCGGGGTTCAAAGTGCTCACCACACATCTAGACAAGTTCCTTGTGGGGTCTATTTTCCAAAATGGGGTCACTTGTGGGGGGTTTCCACTGTTTAGGCGCATCAGGGGCTCTCCAAATGCGACATGACGCCCCCAGACCATTCCATCAAAGTCTGCAATCCAAAACGTCACTACTTCCCTTCTGAGCCCTGACGTGCGCCCATACAGTAGTTTTCTCCCACATATTGGGTATCAGCGTACTCAGGACAAATTGGACAACAACTTTTGGGTTCCAATTTCTTCTGTTACCCTTGTGAAAATAAAATATTGGGGGCAAAAAAATCATTTTTGTAAAAAAAAAAAAAGATTTTTTATTTTACGGCTGTACGTTATAAACTTTAGTGAAACACCTGGGGTTAAAAGTTCTCACCACACATCTAGATAAGTTCCTTGAGGGGTCTAGTTTCCAAAATGGTGTCATTTATGGGGGTTTCCACTGTTTAGGCAGATCAGGAGCTCTCCAAACACGACATGGCGTCCAGCCAATTCTGCGTTGAAAAAGTCAGACGGCGCTCCTTCCCTTCCAAACTCTGCCATGCACCCAAACAGTGGTTTACCCCCACATATGGGTATCAGCGCACTCAGGACAAATTGCACAATAACTTTTGGAGTCTTGTTACCCTTGGAAAAATAAAAATTGGGGTGAAAAGATCATTTTTGTGGAAAAAATATGATTTTTAAATTTTACGGCTCTACGTTATAAACTTGTGTGAAGCACTTGGGGGTTCAAATTGCTCACCAAAGATCTAGAAAAGTTCCTTAGGGGGTCTAGTTTCCCAAATGGGGTCACTTGTGGGGGTTTCCACTGTTTAGGCGCATCAGGGGCTCTCCAAACACGACATGGCGTCCAATCTCAATTCCAGCCAATTTTAGTTTGAAAAAGTCAACTGAGGGGTGCAGTTTTTAGAATGGTGTCCCTTTTGGGTATTTTCTGCCATATAGACCCCTCAAAGTGACTTCAAATGAGAGGTGGTCCCTAAAAAAAATGGCTTTGTAAATTTTGTTGTAAAAATGAGAAATCGCTGGTCAACTTTTAACCCTTATAACTTCCTAACAAAAAAAAATTTTGGTTCCAAAATTGTGCTGATGTAAAGTAGACATGTGGGAAATGTTATTTCTTAACTATTTTGTGTGATATATTTCTCCGTTTTAAGGGAATAAAAATTCAAAGTTTGAAAATTGCAACATTTTAAAAATTTTCGCCATATTTGCTTTTTTTTCAAAAATAAACGCAAGTTATATCGAAGAAATTTTACTTCTAACGTGAAGTACAATATGTCACGAGAAAACAATCTCAGAATCGCAAAGATCCGTTGAAGCGTTCCAGAGTTATAACCTCATAAAGAGACAGTGGTCAGAATTGTAAAAATTGGCCCGGTCATTAACGTGCAAACCACCCTTGGGGGTGAAGGGGTTAAGTAGTCTTGCATTTCATTGGACACACCTGCCAAACTAATTAGAGCAGGAGTCTGCAATTGCTTACAGTGATATAAAGAGCCCTGACACACATCACCATCAATGAGTTTAACTGACAAACAAAAAAATTCTTACCTTATCACTCCTAAACAATTTTTGCATAATAATTTGGAACACAGTGTAGATGTAGAAAATGTTTTTTTTGAAAATTCACTATTGTCATATATACTGTAGAACCTGCTCTATGTGAAATTTGGTTGTTCAAAAATTTACTATATTCATATATACTGTAGAATTTGGTTTGTGGGAAATTTCGTTGATTAGAAATAAATACAAAAAATGCCCTGCTACATGTCTACATATTTGGTTGTTCAAAAACTGACTATTGTAATATACTGTATATTCTACAACCTGCTTTGTGTGAAATTTGGTTAAAAATAATTAGAAAATATGCACTACTACGGGTGTACAAATTTAACTATTCAAAAATTGACTAATGGCATATATACTGTAGAACTTGGTTTGTGTGAAATTTCATTGGTTAGCAATAAATACAAAAAATGGACTGCTACAGGTGTACACATTTGGTCTCTTGGTTCTCGGTCCCCATCCGCCACTATTTCTCCAGGTGTGGTGTCCCCGACTTGTACCAGCATGTATTCAGGAACAGTACCCGTGCCCTTACTAACGTAGTTACTGTGATGCTACTTTTCCCCAACAGCACACAGGGTGAACATTATGGAAGCCAGGTACAAGTCCCACCCTGACATGGCTCATGTGCTACCAACGCCGAGGATTGCAGACCCTTTCTTCTATCAGGGTTTCCTCCACTTAATACACCAGTTCCTGCAAGACCTCCTACTCATCAGCTATCTCCAATGTGCTATCTCAGAGCACGTAGTCTACATCAGTCGGAAGCTGGAAGCTCTGCAGCACTGCCTTAGCGACGTGGAAACAGGCTCTGCTGAAGCTAGTTTGTCTAGGAGACAAATCGCACACCCCAGCAGAGTTACTGAAAGGAGTAACAGAACAGACATATTTATGGCTCTCACTGCTAAACTTACAACCAGGCATGGTGGTGCGAGATTATAGCCATAACCTGGTGGTGGCTGTGAAGCTTCCATGCTTGTGTGCTTGAGCAAGGTAGTCATGGTTGAGCTGCTGTTTTTTTGTGCTGTGGCACCCTGCAGACATAACATGTCCCAGTCCAAGTGTGCTGCTGTGTGTGTGGGATGACTCACACTTATTTGTGGGCCATGGGCCTTCATGGGCACCAGTCTCCCATCTTTCAGGAACTTTCGCAGCAAATAATACAGGGGACACTGATTTTGTTAAAACAGTCACTTTTAATTGGCAGCTTTCGGTCATTACAATCAGGCATACAGGATAGGGCCCATCGGGTTACAGTCTTTCACACAGGTATCGGACTTAACTTCAGCCGTAATTCTCGGTATAGGTAGAGCATTCCTCATGACAACTCCTCTAGCAGTAAGAATTCTTCTCCACCAGAAGCAGTGCACCCAGATTCCATCACCTCCTGCCTCTGACAGCTTAAGTCCATTTTTCTCTCTGGCTCCATAGGCTTAGTGCGCCCCGATGTCCATCTTGAAGTTTCCAGGCCGACAGACGGATTCACACACAAGGGTTTTTTTGGTAATCCACTGCCCCGAGTAACATGCTTAGTCTGCTCAAGCTGTCCCTAGCAGCCTATGAGTTGTGACCAATTTTTTAAAAATTATTTCTTAAAAAATAATCACCAAATCTTTTATTAAAAATAGATGGACACAACCAAATTAATATTAAAATATATACTTTTATTGAAGACCAAATAAAAAAACATTACATAATAAGAACAAGACAATTAATAGTGTATGCAGGGCTTCATGTGTCAAACTGATTGGCAAAGGTAACAAATTAATTAAATATTTTATTCCCCTAAATTCTGAAGTGACCATGTGCAAAACACATATAAAAATATATTAAATGTGAAAATTGATAAATAATAAATATGTGAGTATGAAAAAAAATATATGTATAATATAACTATAAACCAAAATTCATAAATATAAAAAAGTGCAAAAATATTGAAGTGCAAAACATCAATGATATCAATATAACAATGTCAAACCAAGTGACATACAAAAGCTCTCAATTCTCAAGACTCCCTGATGAAGCAACTGCGAAACGTGTGTTGGAGTGGTGTGTGCTGGGGCATTAGTGTGTCAACACTGGTAGGTATTTCCCCTTTTCTTCTTATATTTCACTTTGTGCACTTTATTTGAAGTTCATGGATTTATATGGTCTACCTCAGAATTGAGTTCTTTTGTATGATTATATATATGACTCTCTATATCAATTGGCACTTTATTTATTATATTGATTGCACCTATTTTATCTTTGATCACTTGGTTTTACATTTTTATATTGATATCATTGGTGTTTTGCAATGTTGCCGTATGTCTTAAACCTGATAATTACGCATTACACAAGGACACGGATATCTCCAGTAATGTTTTTCCAATACCGGAAATATAATCATGTTTTGGTACAAAATGATGTGAAGGTCTTAGAGAAGAAGAAGCAAGGATGCTTCCGACCTTGAGCATCCTTTTGGAAAAGGACTGCTCCAGCACCAACGGATGAGGCATCCACCTCCAATAAAAATGGCTTATCAACATCGGGGCGATGTAGGATGGGAGCGCTAGCAAAATGAGACCTTATAGAAGTGAAAGCCTTGGAGACCTCTTCCGACCACAATTTGAGATTTGATCCCTTCTTGGTGAGGGCTACCAAGGGAGCTACCAAGGTAGAGAAATGGGGAATGAACTGGCGATAGTAGTTAATAAACCCCATAAAGCGCTGCACTGTATTAAGAGAGTGGGGTTCTTGCCAGTCCATCACAGCCTGTAGTTTGGCAGGATAATATATTAAACACCTTCTTCTCCATGGCATTCACGGTGGAAAATAAAATGCTAGGTGAAATGCTGAGAGATAAAGAAAACCCTATATTAAGGGTCACCAATCTAACCCAAGAAGAGGTGCGAAACAGGCTAAATAAGATTAAAATAGATAAATCTCTGGGTCCGGATTGCATACACCCATGAGTACTAAGAGAACTAAGTAATCTAATAGACAAACCATTATTTCTTATATTTAGAGACTCTATAGTGACAGGGTCTGTTCCACAGGTATGGCGCATAGCAAATGTGGTACCAATATTCAAAAAGGTTCTAAAAGTGAACCTGGAAATTATAGGCCAGTAAGTTTAACCTCTATTGTTGGTAAAATATTTGAAGGGTTTCTGAGGGATGTTATTCTGTATTATCTCAATGAGAATAACTGTTCAACTCCATATCAGCATGGGTTCATGAGTAATCGCTCCTGTCAAACCAATCTAATCAGTTTTCATGAAGAGGTAATGTAACGACCCTGTCAGCACCAGAGACTAAACGTGGCTAAGCAGGGTAACTCACCCTCCAATATGCGGGGGCCCGAGGTCTGGCGTCACGGAGGGGTATAGGCGGATGAGACCTAAGGAGAGCGGTACGTCAGGTTGCTGTGAGGTATTGGGAGCAACAGGACCTGTGGTCATGTGACCATGTGTCAGAGGAGCAGGCGGAACTACCATGGTACAGGAGGGACAGACAGAGAATGGTCAAGATGTAGCCAAGAGGTCATACACAGAGAGGGCAGCGTGTTGTGAACACTTTTGATCTGGCTTCTGAGTTTGGGCTCCCTCTGGTGGTTGCTGCTGCTAATGGAACTGGTCTGGCTGACAGAAGTCAATCACCTGAAGAGGATGATTGGAGGTCAGGTGTTACAAACTTGAGAGATTTAAGTGAGCAGCCTTCCCTTAGTTGTTGTCTGTGATTGGTTTCTTCCTGAGCCTTCTGGAAGTCTGCTTGCTCCCTGCTTTGTCCTGCATCTTTCAGATAAGTTATTTGTCTGTTTTACTCTGTGGCATTTTTCCCTTTTGCTTTTCTCTGTTCTCTGCCTTGCTGGTGTGAGTTCAGCCAGGCCCCCTGCTGGGACCTGTGCTGGAATCTGTTTTCCTTTGCCACAGCTTATGTCAGTCTGTTCTGTATTTCTAGTCCCCTGTTATTTCAGTATCTGTTGTTTTGCATCCAGTTCACACCAGAGTTCTGATTTAGTGGGGGAGAGGTCATGTGGCCTCAGTATTTTTGCATATCAGACATGTTGGAATTTTTCTTAGGGTTTTTGCGAGACTGCAGACAGTATCCTTTCCTGTCCTGTTCTATCCAGACAGTTCGGGCCCCAGCATTTGCTAACTCTATTTTCTGCCTGTGTTTTGTACTTCATCTGTCTCACCAGCAATATATGTTTGGGGGCTATCTATTCCTTTGGGGCTCTACTCCGGGGCAGTTTAGCTTTCCCCTTTCTCTCTTTAGGCTTAGTTAACTCTTTGGCTGTGTCGAGGCGTCTAGGGCATCGTAGGTACGTCCCACGGCTAATTCTAGTTATGTTGTCAGTTTAGGGGTCTGCAATCCGCTAAGTTACCAAACTCTCTGGGTGTCTGGTTGCCTAGCTTATTTCTCTACTATTCTCCTCGGTTACCGAATCATAACACCACGCACTCTAATGCCGCAGCCAACTTGTGTTGTGGTATTACAATGATTGGCTGGCTGCACAGGGCCATCAGGTCTATAAGAGACCTGGCGCCACCATGCTCGTCACATTCAGCTCCGGAATCAGCTAGTGTAGGGAGAGCTGCTGCTGAGCCAGGGTCAGATTTGGGGGTTTCAAAGTTAGTGTGGGTATACCGTAATAGGGTACACAAATCCAGCTAAATCAACAGTCCTTCTAAGGATTAATTACGGGATATATAGATTGCAGTGCTAGGTAGGCAGGGAGTGTATATGGGTATATAGATATCAGTAGCAGGCAGGCATTGTATGTGGCATACTTCATTGCATACATCAAGAGGGTTCATTCCATTATTGTCTGCTACTGCTGCCTATTACATATATTGACCGTATATACATAGGCCCTGGTATCACTGGCAAAGAATAATTTATTTTGCATCTTAATCCTGATTGTTTTATTCCAAAGCAATCCAGAGACCCCCCTTTTTTTCTACATTTGCTTGTTGACACTGCAGAATATAGCTAGATCCGTTTCATAGTTCAGTCATGGCCAAAAGTTTTGAGAATGACACAAATATTATATTTTCACATGATCTGCTGCCCTCTGGTTTTTATGTGTGTTTGACAGATGTTTTTATCACAGACAGAAATATAATAATTGCAAACATATGAGTAACAAAAGCTTATATTGACAGTTAGAATGAGTTAATGCAGCAAGTCAATATTTGCAGTGTTGACCCTTCTTCTTCAGGACCTCTGCAATTCTCCCTGGCATGCTCTCAATCAACTTCTGGACCAAATCTTGACTGATAGCAGTCCACTCTTGCACAATCAATGCTTTCATTTTGTCTGAATTTTTAGGTTTTTGTTTGTCCACCCGTCTCTTGATGATTGACCACAAGTTCTCAATGGGATTAAGATCTGGGGAGTTTCCAGGCCATGGACCCAAAATCTCTATGTTTTGTTCCCTGAGCCATTTAGTTATCACCATTGCTTTATGGCAAGGTGCTCCATCATGCTGGAAAAGGCATTGTTGATCGCCAAACTGCTCTTAGAGGGTTGGGAGAAGTTGCTCTTGGAGGACATTCTGGTACCATTCTTTATTCATGGCTGTGTTTTTAGGCAAGACTGTGAGAGAACCGATTCCCTTGGCTGAGAAGCAACCCCACACATGGATGGTTTCAGGATGCTTAACAGTTGGCATGAGACAAGACTGGTGGTAGCGCTCACCTTGTCTTCTCCGAATGAGGCGTTTTCCTGATGTCCCAAACAATCGAAAAGGGGATTCATCAGAGAAAATAACTTTACCCCAGTCCTCAGCAGTCCACTGCCTGTACCTTTTGCAGAATATTAGTCTGTCCATGATGTTTTTTCTGGAGAGAAGTGGCTTCTTTGCTGCCCTCCTTGAGACCAGGCCTTGCTCCAAGAGTCTCCGCCTCACAGTGCATGCAGATGCACTCATACCTGCCTGCTGCCATTCCTGAGCAAGCTCTGCACTGCTGGTAGCCCGATCCCGCAGCTGAAACACTTTTAAGAGACGGTCCTGGCGCTTGCTGGTCTTTCTTGGGCGCCCTGGAGCCTTTTTGGCAACAATTGAACCTCTCTCCTTGAAGTTCTTGATGATGCGATAGATTGTTGACTGAGGTGCAATCTTTCTAGCTGCGATACTCTTCCCTATTAGGCCATTTTTGTGCATTGCAATGATGACTGCATGTGTTTCTTTAGAGATAACCATGGTTAACAGAAGAGAAACAATGATGCCAAGCACCAGCCTCCTTTTAAAGTGTCCAGTGGTGTCATTCTTACTTAATCATGACAGATTGATCTCCAGCCATATCCTCATCAACACGCACACCTGTGTTAATGGAGCAATCACTGAAAAGAGGTTAGCTGGTCCTTTTAAGGCAGGGCTGCAATGATGTTGAAATGTGTTTTGGGGGATAAAGTTCATTTTCTAGCCAAATTTGACTTTGCAAGTAATTGCTGTTTAGCTGATCACTCTTTATAACATTCTGGAGTATATGCAAATTGCCATTAGAAAAGTGAAGCAGTAGACTTTGTAAAAATTTATATTTGTGTCATTCTCAAAACTTTTGTCCATGACTGTACAGCATGAAAATCCATTTATTTTAAACGGGTTTGCCCGTCCTACAATCACATCTGAGTGCGCATCAAATTCTGCCATTTTTGTGGTACTGTAAAATTTTTTGGGATTGTCTTATACAATTTCTTGACACGATTTGCTGTCCAAAAAATATTTAGCTGACAAAAAAATATTTAGCTACAGGGCAGATATTTTACACTGGGTTTTGTCTGCCACATGGATCACATATCATTGTGCTAAAATTTGTGCCATTTCAGGCCTCCATAGAATTTTTTTTGCAGTGTCTTAGCCCATTGATTGACACAATTTTGCTATCCAAAAAAAAAATTTAGGCCACATATTTAACAGTCTGCAATCTGGTAAGTTACCAACCTCTCTGGGTGTCTGATTGCCTAGCCTATTTCTCTACTATACTCCTCGGTTACCAAATCATAACAGCAGCGCAGTACAAGAGGGATGGGCAAAGAATTGTCAGGACGTAGCCAAGAGGTCATACACAGAGAGAGTGGCGCAGTACAGGAGGGGCAGCCAGAACTCTTAACGGGACAAAGCCAAATCAGAACTGAACAGACACAAAGAAGCACATGCACAGAGCACAAGCACAACAGGGTCACACACACTCGGCCAAGGGTCAGAGTATAAGCGACAAGGAATGGCCCCACAATGAGGCTATAATAAGTCTCCCAGAATCCCAGAATGAGGCCATCACTTACCCTACCTTTTCCCACAAACTCAGCAAACCATGACAGGTGAGCTATAGACTGGACCAAGGTGAGTCATTGGAAGTGGTATATCTTGATTTTTCCAAAGCATTTGATACTGTGCCACACAAGAGGTTGGTACACAAAATGAGAATGCTGTGTCTAGGGAAAAATGTGTGTAAATGGGTAAGTAACTGGCTTAGTGCTAGAAAGCAAAGGGTGGTTATAAATGGTATATTCTCTAATGGGGTCGCTGTGACTTGTGGGGTACTGTAGGGTTTGGTGTTGGGACCTATTCTCTTCAACATATTTATTAACGATCTGGTAGAAGGTTTTCACAGTAAAATATCGATATTTGCAGATGATACAAAACTATGTAAAGCAGTCAATACAAGAGAAGATAGTGTCCTGCTACAGATGGATCTAGATAAGTTGGAAACTTGGGCCTAAAGGTGGCAGATGCGGTTTAACAATGATAAATGTAAGGTTATACACATGGGAAGAAGGAATCAATATCACCTTTACACACTTAACAGGAAACCACTGGGTAAATCTGACATGGAGAAGGACTTGGGGATCCTAGTTAATGATAAACTTACCTGGAGCAGTTAGTGCCAGGCAGCGGCTGCCAAGGCAAACAGGATCATGGGGTGCATTAAAAGAGGTCTGGATACACATGATGAGAGCATTATACTCTCTCTGTACAAATCCCTGGCTAGACCGCACATGGACTACTGTGTACAGTTTTGGGCACCGGTGCTCAGGAAGGATGTAATGGAACTAGAACGATTACAAAGGAGGGCAACAAAATTAATAAAAGGGATGGGAGAACTACAATACCCAGAGAGTTTAGCAAAATTAGGATTATTTAGTCTAGAAAAAAGACGACTGTGGGGCGATATAATAACCGTGTATAAATATATAAGGGGACAATGCAAATATCTCTCCGATGATCTGTTTATACCAAGGAAGGTAACAGTCACAAGTGGGCATTCTCTGCGTCTGGAGGAGAGAAGATTTTTGCACCAACATAGAAGAGGATCCTTTACTGTTAGGGCAGTGAGAATCTGGAATTCCTTGCCTGAGGAGGTGCTGATGGTGAACTCAGTCAAGGGGTTAAAGAGAGGCCTGGATGTCTTCCTGGAGCGTAACAATATTGTATCTTACAGTTATTAGGTTCTTTAGAAGGACGTAGAGCTGGGGATTCATTCTGATGGAATATAGGCTGAACTGGATGGGCAAATGTCTTTTTTCGGCCTTGCTAATTATGTTACTATGTTATTATTTTTGGCAATTTGCATGAGGCCAAAATGTTTGACTCCATCAGTTTAAATGAATTCCTAGTTGTAGAGGATTTATTTACCCACTTAATGTTAATACAACATGTCATAGTTGACCAAATAGAATAAATGCATTTTTGGAATATATTATCATGCACTTCAGTAGACAGAATTGGTTAAAATGGTACATAATTGCTATCATTCCTTTTTAAAGTGTGATGATACCTCCATTTGTCTAAACTTGCCAAAACATACAATGAAGTGATATAATCATAACTATATAAACAAAACTATTGCTATTGCATTGTTTTTCAACAAGAGCTGACATAAAAAATGACTCCAGTCTCTGGCAGTAGTGTTTATAGCAAGTAATGATCCATTGTGTCGACTGAATGTGAATATTTCCTGCTTCTCTGCTCTATCAATTGAATCATTATTAATCTTTTTGCCCTGTGTATATTCATTAGATTAATGTTCAGAATGTGATGTTGTTTATTATCTACACTGTACACATCATAACACTGAAAAGACAAGATGAATTTGACAGTTAATGTAAAAATTACAGAAGGCAATGCTTCTTGGATTTACGTGAAACTCCAACATGAAACTTAATCAATAAAATCTTAAGTTAGGTATTGTATGAAATGGCACATCATTCATTACAGGGGTTTGGCGGAAAACTTGATTTACTGGGTTGATATATCGACCTTTCACCTACAAGACCTAGTTTCAAATCCAGTTCTATCCAAAGTGACTAAGGATCCTTCTAGTCTGACAGCTCTAAATGGATATTGTTGCAAAAGATTTATGTTTACACGTCTTACTATACGGCATAAAGGCTATGCTCAAAAAACAGCAGGGCAAGTTTTGATGGTTACTTTCAACTTTTTAAAGGTGTCGTTGACGAATAAATGGTATACATTTAAAAAGAAACATTTCAACAAAAAACATTATTCCAAATTCTACATAATGAATAAGTGAGTGTACATATTCAATTTCACTAGTCTAAATTAAAACAAATACACACTGAAAGAATGAATCCTGCGGATGTGCAATAAATGCCTGATAATACCCCTTTAAAGAGACTTTGCATAAGAATAAACAATGTACTTGGATCATTTCAATGTGTATTGGCTCTAAACATTGCTTCATTCCTATTCTTATTTATTCCTAATGACAACATTAGAATCTATTGATTACAAAGTCAATGTTATTGATTTTGTGCACAACCATCTGTTTTACACAGCTTGTCATTTTACAACCAAAGTATTAAAGATATTTTGCATATGAATGTTGACTGTGGCTAAATGTAAATCTGTATATGCCAGACATTTAGCAGACTTGGCACACTAAACAACAGACAATCTGCTTCAGTGTGTCATTCTAGGAGAATTGGATGTCTGGCTTAACAATTAGTGGTGTATGCAATTATTAGAATGTACTCTGCAGTCTGGAGTGGAAGAAGATAGAAAACTTAATTTTAAAGCAGTGTTGTAATAAGTGTGTACACCAAGAGTTTGGTCTGAAACATAGCTACTAATACAGTCATCTGAAATTGGAATTGTACTTTCAGCACACATTGCATAATATGAGAAACTATGTGCAGGGCAGGTTTTAGGCAAAGTGGGGCCCTAAGCAAAGTTTAAAATGGGGCCACAAATGCTAACATATTGCACATCACACAGAAGCATTTCGCTTGTATTTACATGCGCTGAGTTCAGGATTCTAAATAAGTGTGATCGACAATATTGAAATCGTTCAACACTTGTTTCCTGGCCTCCTTATTTCCACACAATACCTGAGAAAGAATGATGGTGACAGAATAATCACTAATGGATCACTAATAGATCACCATACAGTAACATGTCATCAGCAGCACATCTACAGTTTTCACCAGGCAATGTACTGCTGAGAACAATGATTTTTGTTCCGGCATAAACAATCCAATCACTCTATGAATATACAGCATTTTGCTTGTTTGGTATAATACACCCCATAGTCCTCCATATATTATAATGTGCACCACAGTCCTCCATATTGTAAAATGCACACCCCATAGTCCGCCATATAATATAATGTGCCCCATAGTCCTCCATATAGTATAATACACTCCTCATAGTCCTATATATAGTATAATACACTCCCTATAGTCCTCCATATAGTATATATACATTCCTCAGTCCTCCATATAGTATTATACACTTCCCATAGTCCTCCATATAATATAGTACACTCTTCATAGTCCTCCATATATTAAAATACACTCCTCAGTCCTCCATATAGTATAATACACTCCTCATAGTAATCATATAGTATAATACACTCCTCAGAGACCTTCGTATATTAAAATACACTCAGTCCTTCATATAGTATAATACACTACTCAGTCCGCCATATAGTATAATACCCCTCATAGTCCTCCATATATTAAAATACACTCCTCAGTCCTCAATATAGTATAATACACTCTTCATAGTGATCCATATAATATAATGCACCGCCATAGTCATCCATTTAGTACAATTCACTTCCTATAGTATAATACTCCCCATAGTTCTTCATATAGTATAATGTATTCCCCATAGCCCTCGATACAGTATAATGCAGCCCACATATAATATAATACAGCCACTCCACAGAATATAATGCAACCACCCCGCAGAGTATAATACAACCACCACACAGAGAATAATGCAGCCACTCCACAGAATATAATGTAACCACCATAGAATATAATGCAGCCCCCTCATATAGTATAATGCAGCCCACCATAGAATATAATGCAGCCCCTCCATAGAATATAATGCAGCCCCCTTATATAGTATAATGTAGCCCCTCCATAGAATACAATGTAGCACTCCTCATATAGTATAATGCAGCCCCCATAGAATATAATTTAGCCCCCTCATAAAGTATAATGAAGCCCCCATACAATATAATCCAGCCCCCCCATAGAATATAATGCAGCCCCCATAGAATACAATGTAGCCCTCTCATATAGTATAATGTAGCCCACTCATAGAGTATGATGCAATCACCCCTCATAGAATATAATAAATATAATACAGCCCCCCATAGAATATAATGTAGCCTCAAATAGAATATTAATACAGCCCACCTTCCCATAGAATATAATGTAGCCCCATCAAAGAGTACAGTGCCTTGCAAAAGTATTTGGCTCCCTTGAACTTTTCAACCTTTTCCCACATATCATGCTGCAAATAAAAAGATAGCAAATGTTAATTTTTGGTGAATAATCAATAAGTGGGGCACAATTGTGAAGTTGAATGAAATTTATTGGTTATTTTAAATTTTTGTGAAAATACAAAAACTGAAAAGTGGGGCGTGCAATATTATTCGGCCCTTTCAACTTAATTCTTTGTTGCGCCACCTTTTGCTGCGATTACAGCTGCAAGTCGCTTGGGGTATGTCTCTATCAGTTTTGTACATCGAGAGACTAAAATTCTTGCCCATTCTTCCTTGGCAAACAGCTCAAACTCAGTGAGGTTGGATGGAGATCGTTTGTGAACAGCACTTTTCAGCTCTTTCCACAGATTCTCGATTGGATTCAGGTCTGGACTTTGACTTGACCATTCTAACACCTGGATACGTTTATTTTTGAACCATTGCATAGTAGATTTTGCTTTAAGTTTGGGATCATTGTCTTGTTGGAAGACAAATCTCCGTCCCAGTCTCAATTATTTTGCAGACTCAAACAGGTTTTTGTTATGATCTGCTACAAGCACTAAGGAAAGGTGGGAATTCTGCCCCTACAATAGGACTGAGCTGGATCCCTACGATGTAACGGGGAACCTGATCCTGCGACCAGACCCGCTAAAGTCCTCAGCTAGTCTGAACGAAGACCTATAGTTGCGAGGAGGAATCCCTACAAGATCTAGGGACTGAGTGAAAAGGTGGACACCTCCTAACAGAAAGTGTAGCAGAGAATATAAAACAGAAAACAAATACTAAGAGATCCTAAGATCAAGAAAACTGACAGAGTAAGGCACCTAAGCACCCGGCTAGCTTAAGAGTAGATAATACAATGAAGTCCAGCAAAGCCAGAAGGGCGGAGCCAGACTAAATAGGGTAAAAAGGTCATGTGACCAGCAAACTGAAACAAAATCTAACAAGAGGGTTCTAACAGTACCCTCCCTTCAAAGAGGATCCTCCGGATCCCCTAGGACTTAGGCTTATCCGGAAACCTCTTGTGAAACGCTCTAACAAGTCTAGAACGCAGAAACATCATCCGCCCTCACCCATGAGTTATCCTCGGGTCCATAACCCTTCCAAGCGACGAGGTACTGCAAACTCCCTCTATACCGTCTAGAATTTAGGATGCGGGAAATCTCATATTGCCCGTCCTCCACCACCAGGGGACAGTAGCCGAGACGTCTCCATCTGAGACCTCATTTTTTTTTCTCTCTTTATTCATTCGAAGCGCACAGTTCTTAATGAAATGCTCAGATTTACCACAATAGAAACACAAACCTTGAGCAAATCTGCGTTCTTTTTCTCGAGAATGAGGTGTCATTGCTCCAATTTCCATCGGCTCTGCAATGTCAGTACATTCCTTCTCCAAACTTGGAGCTGACAAGGCAGATTTACTCTCATTAACCCTTGCACGCAGTCTCCTATCCACCCGTATGGCTAATTGCATAGCCTCTTGCAAGTTACCAGGTATGGGATAAGCAATCAGCAAATCTTTAACCCTCTCACTTAACCCTGCAAGAAATAAACTTTTCAAAGCTGAATCGTTCCAGCCCACCTGAGTGGACCACCTTCGGAAGTGAGTACAATATTTTTCCACATTACCCGATCCCTGTCTCAAACGTCTCAATTCTGTCTCAGCTGATGAAACACGATCCGGATCAGTCATACAATAACCCCAAAGCAGAAAAAAAACTATCCACTGATCTAAAGCATGGATCACTAGACTGCAGAGAAAAGGCCCAGTCCTGAGGTTCTTTGCGCAAAAGTGACATTATGAACCCTATGCATTGTGATTCATCACCAGAGGATCTGGGTCTCAAACGGAAATACAACAAGCAAGCATTTTTAAAAGAAAAAAAATCTTGTTGTTCACCAAAAAATAAATCAGGCAAACGTACCTTTGGCTCCACGAAATGTGCTCCAGAACAACTACTCACGTGTTGCTTTATCTCAGCCACCTCCAGAGAAAGTCCCTGCAGGCGTTGAACCAAATCCTGAACCGAAACCATGATGAAACAGAAAATCTTTCCTTAGAGATTTTTTTTTTTTCTTCTTTGGGCTGGACTTACTGTTATGATCTGCTACAAGCACTAAGGAAAGGTGGGAATTCTGTCCCTACAATAGGACTGAGCTGGATCCCTACGATGTAACGGGGAACCTGATCCTGCGACCAGACCCGCTAAAGTCCTCAGCTAGTCTGAACGAAGACCTATAGTTGCGAGGGAGGAATCCCTACAAGATCTAGGGACTGGGTGAAAAGGTGGACACCTCCTAACAGAAAGTGTAGCAGGGAATATAAAACAGAAAACAAATACTAAGAGATCCTAAGATCAAGCAAAACTGACAGAGTAAGGCACCTAAGCACCTGGCTAGCTTAAGAGTAGATAATACAATGAAGTCCAGCAAAGCCAGAAGGGCGGAGCCAGACTAAATAGGGTAAAAAGATCATGTGACCAGCAAACTGAAACAAAATCTAACAAGAGGGTTCTAACAGTTTTCTTCAAAAATGGTCCTGTGTTTGGCTTCATCTTCTTCCCATCAATTTTAACCATCTTCCCTGTCCCTGCTGAAGAAAAGCAGACCCAAACCTTGATGCTGATACCACTATCTTTGACAGAGGGGATGGTGTGTTCAGGGTGATGAACTGTGTTGCCTTTAAGCCAAACATATCGTTTGGCATTGTTGCCAAAATGTTTGATTTTAGTTTCATCTTACCAGAGCACCTTCTTCCACATGTTTTGTGTGTCTCCCAGGTTGCTTGTTGCAAACTTTAAGCAACACTTTTTATGGATATCTTTGAGAAATGACATTCTTCTTGCCACTCTTCCATAAAGGCCAGATTTGTACAGTGTACGACTGATTGTTGTCCTATAGACAGACTGTCCCACCTCAGCTGTAGATCTTTGCAGTTCATCCAGAGTGATCATGGGCCTCTTAGCTGCATCTCTGATCAGTCTTCTCCTTGTTTGAGATGAAAGTTTAGAGGGACGGCTGGGTCTTGGTAGATTTGCAGTGGTGTGACACTCCTTCCATTTCAATATGATCGCTTGAACAGTGCTCCTTGGGATGTTTAAAGTTTTGGAAATCATTTTGTATCCAAATCCGGCTTTTAACTTCTCCACAACAGTATCACAGACCTGCCTGTTGTATTCCTTGGTCTTCATGATACTCTCTGTGCTTCAAAAAGAACCCTGAGACTATCACAGAGCAGGTGAATTTATACGGAGACTTGATTACACACAGGTGGATTATATTTATCATCATTAGTCATTTAGGACAATATTGGATCATTCAGAGATCCACAATGAACTGCTCGAGTGAGTTTGCTGCACTGAAAGTAAAGGGGATCAATAATATTGCATGCCCCACTTTTCAGTCTTTGTATTTCCACAAAAATTTAAAATTACCAATAAATTTTGTTCAACTTCACAATTGTGTCCTACTTGTTGTTGATTCATAACCAAAAATTTACATTTGATATCTTTATGTTTGAAGCATGATATGTGGGAAAAGATTGAAAAGTTCCAGGGAACAGAATACTTTCGCAAGGCACTGTATGATGCAATTCTCACTCATAAAATCTAATACAGCCCCATAGAATATAATACAGCCCACCTCCCCATAGAATATAATGTAGCCCCCATATAATATAATGTAGCCCCCCATAGTATATAACCAGCCTACCCCAGAGAATATAATGTATAATGTGCCCCCCATAGTATATAACACAGCCACATAGTATATAACACAGCCTCCCCATAGAATATAAGATACCCCCCATAGTATATAACACAGCCTCCCCCATAGAATATAATGTACCCCCAATAGTATATAACACACCGACATAGTATACAACACAGCCCACATAGGATATAAAACAGCCACATAGTATATAAAACACAGCCACAAAGTTTATAACACAGCCCACATAGTATATAACAAAGCCCACATCTTCCCCCCTGAGAATGGCCCCACAGTCCAGTACTCACTGATATATTAAAAAAGACAAACAAAAAAACCCACAATCCTCACCTCTCCTCGTGCCCACGCTGCTCCTGGCTGGCTCCTGTCTCAGCGGCTGCATTGCCTGGCACACAGTGAGTGCGCAATGACATCATCGTGCACCAGCAGTGTCAGAGACAGAGGGGAATGATGGGAGAGGGAGCATCAGCTGAAGCTCTTTCCTCCATCATTGCTTTGAACTGTAACGGCAGACGCCGGTATAGTTCAATGCGGCTGCAGTGGGGGGAGTCGGCACTGGCAGGCCCCCTGCCTCACGGCTGTGTGATGTGCTGCTAGCTTGGGGCCCCTGAGGGAGCAGGGGCTCTAGGCAGCTGCCTGGTCTGCCTGCCCCTAATGCTGGCACTGACTGTGTTACAGAAAAACTGTAGGGGAACAAAAGAGTACAAGACCATCCGTTGATGCCCTTTTTGGCTACAAGGAAAGTAAAAGAGAGTTGTGTGCAGGCACAACTCCTATGAACACCTAAAAATATCAGCTGCTCATGGAGAGGGGGGAAGATCTCATACAGGATAGTTGACCAATTCGGACTATAAAAATGTATTAGGCTGTGCTGCTGTAATTAACAATCCTTAGGATCAGGATGAGTTGAACGGTTTTGATTTCGAGAATGCATTTCAATGCTGGACTAATGTCTTTTTCAAGTGAAAAAAGCTATGGAATTGGCTTTTCACTCTAAAAAGATGCTAGTCATGCGTTGAAATTAGTGTTGAGCGATACGATACCGCAAGTATCGGGTATCGGCCGATATTAGCTCTATCGGCCTTTCGATACTTCGTTTCGATATTTTCGTCTTATCGGATACCGGAATCGGAAGTTCCCATAATTCTTTGCGAGGCAATGTGATTTTAGTCAGCCAATGAGGAATCCTAAGAAGTGTGGGCACATCCTGTACTGCTGCGGTCATGTTAACTAATGGCATGGCTGTGATTGGATGCTGAAATGATGTCAGAATGCACTATAAAAGGCGCCGCCGCCATTTTAGCGTCACTGTGCTGTGAATTCAGTAAGGGACAGAACGCTGCTGTGCTGACTCTGAGGGACAGTTAGAGATTGCGATTTAGTGTACTGTGCTGTAGGCAGGCTAGCACCAACCGCTGTGTAAAGCTTCCTTTTGCCTGCAGTGTTGTTTTAACAGCTCTGCAAGGTGTGTGTGAGTGCAGGTGACGCTGCAGTTTGCTCTGCATGCAACGCTGTCTGTAGGCATCTGCACGTGTCACTCACAGACTCTTTTTTTTTTCCTTCAGTGTAATTCTTGCAGCTCCATGCAATTTAACTATTAGTGTGACGCGCTTCCATCCGTATCCAATACATTGGTTGCAAACACTATAGAAGTAGACAAAGGAGTAGCCTTTCACAGATTGTGAACAGTTGTGTTTCAGTGTTACTTCAGTCTGTGTTTTTTATTTTTTGAGTGCACATCACGCTCCAGTTACTTGTTCAAGCACTGCTGCTTGTACTCTGCTGAGCGTGTCTCAGTGCCTCATCCTTTTCATTTATCTCCAATTGGTTCTGCTCCATTCCATTTAAAATATAATCTATTAGTGTGACGCGCTTCCATCCGTATACAATACATTGGTTGCAAACACTATAGAAGTAGACAAAGGAGTAGCCTTTCACAGATTGTGAACAGTTGTGTTTCAGTGTTCACTTCAGTCTGTGTTTTTTATTTTTTGAGTGCACATCACGCTCCAGTTACTTGTTCAAGCACTGCTGCTTGTACTCTGCTGAGCGTGTCTCAGTGCCTCATCCTTTTCATTTATCTCCAATTGGTTCTGCTCCATTCCTTTTAAAATATAATCTATTAGTGTGACGCGCTTCCATCCGTATACAATACATTGGTTGCAAACACTATAGAAGTAGACAAAGGAGTAGCCTTTCACAGATTGAGAACAGTTGTGTTTCAGTGTTCACTTCAGTCTGTGTTTTTTATTTTTTGAGTGCACATCACGCTCCAGTTACTTGTTCAAGCACTGCTGCTTGTACTCTGCTGAGCGTGTCTCAGTGCCTCATCCTTTTCATTTATCTCCAATTGGTTCTGCTCCATTCCATTTAAAATATAATCTATTAGTGTGACGCGCTTCCATCCGTATACAATACATTGGTTGCAAACACTATAGAAGTAGACAAAGGAGTAGCCTTTCACAGATTGAGAACAGTTGTGTTTCAGTGTTCACTTCAGTCTGTGTTTTTTATTTTTTGAGTGCACATCACGCTCAGTTACTTGTTCAAGCACTGCTGCTTGTACTCTGCTGAGCGTGTCTCAGTGCCTCATCCTTTTCATTTATCTCCAATTGATTCTGCTCCATTCCATTTAAAATATAATCTATTAGTGTGACGCGCTTCCATCCGTATACAATACATTGGTTGCAAACACTATAGAAGTAGACAAAGGAGTAGCCTTTCACAGATTGTGAACAGTTGTGTTTCAGTGTTCACTTCAGTCTCTGCGTAATAACCACACTTAGGCCTTATAACTTTTCTGACTTTCTTTATCAATCTACCAAGATGAAGAAGTCAGTGAGTAAGGCACGTGGTCGTGGCCGTGGAGTTTCAGCAGGGAGAGGACGTGGGGATTCTGTGGCTGCTGCCGCCCTCAGTGACACAGCATCCACCAGTTTTCCCCGTGAGCGTTCCTTTATGCGCACTTTGGTAGGAGCTCGGCGTGCCCCCCTGCTGCGGGAAGAACAAATTGAAGCCGTTGTTGGTTGGATGGCAGCCAATGCATCGACTTCAATTCCTTCCACCTCCTCTCAGGAACACAACACTGTTGAGCAACCATCTGTCTGTTCACCGCCTGTCAAATTGCCCAGGCAGTCAGAGAGTTCTGTACAGGAGCCAGCTGAGTCTCTGCTTCTGTTCTCAGAATCTGTTGGCTCGCAAACACGGGCACAGGCAAGCAGCATTCTGCAATTTGAAGAAGAGGGAGTATGCAGTGATGCGCAACAGCTGTGTCTCTCTCAATCTGAAGAGGCGGGTGAGCCAGTGCCGATGGACAGCACACCGCAGAACGCATCTTATGATGATGATGAGACTCAGGTGCCAGGTTTTGTGGAGCATGGTGCTGCCCAGACCATCCAACAGCAGCAGGTGTTGGAAGAGGGTAGTGGAGATGATGAAGTCCGAGACCCAACATGGCGTGAGCAACAGGAAGGTGGTGGGAGCAGCTCTGAGGAAGAGATTGTCCCAACGGTACAATGAGGAGGGAGAGGTAGGCTGCAGACTCGCTTGCCTGTAGCCTCCAGTTTGGCACCTGTTGGGAGCAGTTCTCTTAGAAATGTCAAAATTGGCGCTCCCATGACTTGCACTGCGTGGTCCTTTTTTGACAGACTTGTAGATGATATTTGCTATGTTCAATGCAAGCTGTGTAAGCAAAAAGTTAAAAGAGGTAAAAATATCAGTAACCTGAATACCACAAATATGTGGAAACATGTACGGACAAAGCACGTACTGAGTTACAAAGACACACTGGAGATGTAGGCCAACCTACAGCAGCACCTACATCTTTAGGTCGTGTTCGAGCCTCTACCTCCAGCTCACACACACCTGGTTCGGCTTCCTCACAGGATCTCCATGGAAGAACCTCGGTCACTGTTGTCCATAGACAAACTGTTATTCCACCCACTGCAGCAAGTTCACAGTCATCGTCACACTCCCAGAACAAAAAACAGCCATCGGTAACACAGGCATGGGATAAAAGACAGCCATACTCGGCAAACCATCCACGAGCACAGGCTCTGAATGCTGGCCTTGCAAAACTCCTGTCCCTTGAAATGCTGTCATTCAGGCTGGTGGAGACTGACAGTTTCAGGAACTTTATGGCATTGGCAGTCCCACAATATAATGTGCCATGCCGATTTTATTTCAGCAGGCAAGCTGTCCCTGCTCTGCAAAAACATGTCGAGGGAAACATTAAACATGCGCTACTAAACGCCGTCAGTAGCAGGGTCCACCTGACCACCGATGCGTGGACCAGTACCCATGGCCAGGGACGATACCTTTCCCTCACTGCCCATTGGGTCAATGTTGTGGAGCCGGGTACAGATCTTGCCAGTGGCGCTGTACGTGTTCTGCCAACTCCAAGGATTGCAGGAATCCAGTCTGTACACATTGATTCCTCCTCCTACTCCAGTTCCTCAGAATCATCGCTGCACGAGCCGTCACGGTATACCTCCACATGGACCCGTGAACGCTTACCTGTTGCGACCGATATGAGCACAGCCGTGGCCAAACGTCAACAGGTCGTCCTGAAATTAATTTCCATGGGGAATCGAAGCCACACAGTGCAGGAGCTCTTGGCAACCTCACTCACATACCATGTCTGGCACATGTGCTCAACTTGGTCGTGCAGAGTTTTTTGAGGGACTATCCGGATCTTGATGCACTGCTGCACAAGTTCCGCCTAGAGTGCGCTCACTTGCGACGTTCCAGCATGGCCAGATCGCGCATTGCAGCTCTGCAAGTCAGATTTCGCCTTCCTGAACATCGCATCATATGTGACGTACCCACCAGGTGGAATTCCACGTTACATATGTTGGAGCTGTTGTGTGAGCAGCAGCCAGCAGTAATGGAGTATCAGCTGCAACAGGCGCAATCAACTCGCAATTTGCGCCGTTCACACTTCACCACTACTGAGTGGGCCTCTATGAAGGACATCTGTGACGTTTTGCGTGCGTTTGATGTCTCAACGCGGATGGCGAGTGCAGATGATGCACTTAGTCAGCATGACTGTCCCCCTTATCTGCCTGCTTCAGAAATCACTGAAAGCACTAAAGGAAGAGGTTTTGGAAGAGGTGGAGGATGAGGAGTCACAAATTCAATTACCTTCAGGACAGTCAGCGCAACGTGGTTTCTCACAAAGGGCTGGGCAGGGCTCACTTTGTGAGGAGGATGAGGAGGAGGAGGAGTCAATGGAGGAGGAAGAAATCCCTACAAAGGGAGGTACACAACGCTGTAGTCAGTATGTAGAGCGAGGGTGGGGTGATGCAGAGGAGACAGAGATGACGCCTCTTCCAGAGGACAGCCTTTGTTGGCCAGTTGGGAGTCTGCAGCACATGGTTGATTTCATGCTTCAGTGCCTGAGAAACGACCGCCGCATCGCCCACATTCTCAGCATGTCAGATTATTGGGTGTACACCCTCCTAGACCCTCGCTACCGGGACAACTTACAAACCCTCATCACACCGGTGAACCGGGACCGTAAAATGCAGGAGTACCAAGACACACTGGTGCAATCCATACTGTTGTACATTCCAGCCGAGAGAGCTGCTGCTGCTACTGCTTTACAAAGCAGCTCTGTGCGTCGAGGCAGTGTAGACACCTCTACAACAAGAGGGAGCAGAAGCAGCGCCTCTGCACAGGGCAAGAACTGTATGTTACAAATGTGGCAAAGTTTTGTGACAGCGCCAGCAAGGTCTACACCATCCGAGATGGCTCCAGTCACCAGGAAGAAACGTTTCCATAAGATGGTGACAGACTACTTGGCTTTCCCTCTAAGTGTACTCCCAGATGCCTCTTCCCCTTTCAAATTTTGGGTCTCTAAGTTGGATACATGGCCAGAGCTTAGCCAGTATGCATTGGGGGCCTTTCTGGCCAGTGTATTATCTAAGCGTGTCTTTAGTGCTGCAGGTGGTGTAGTAACAGACCGTCGCATGCGACTATCCTCAGAGAATGTAGACCGGCTTACTTTTCTGAAAATGAACAAGGCATGGATCTCACCTGAATTTGCCTGTCCGTTTTCAGATTAAATAACTGTTTGGCAACGTTTTCCATGTCTCCTGTTATGTTCATCTTTCTACCACCTGAACTCTACTCCCTGGGCTACAACACCGCCATTTGTTGCTCGTAAGTAATTGGCAGGGGTACTGACTCCTGGCCAGCCTGGTTACAGCACGACAGCTGTTTCCTGGCAGTGTGAACGTCAATTATCCTCCAGTAAGTTGTGCTGTCGTGTTGCATTCGGGTTAGCCGACTCTATGGTGCCTGCAGTTTAGGTGATTCCTATGTGTGCTGTGGGATATGTAAATAAAGGCGGTTTCCATTGTGACAATAGGACAAGCACCCACTGTAGGACTGTGTGATTCGGTAACTGCGGATGGCTTGCGTCCTGTCAACTTACATTTTCATGGGTGCTTTCTTCTACCCGTCCGGGGTCCAGTACCGTCAAGTGGTTCTCCCCAGTGCCTTTGGCCTAGGTGCCTCCATCTCCGTATCCGAGTTCCACCAACGTCTGCTGGTCCTTGGTAGTGCTTTGGAGCACAGGTACCTCCTGCTTAGTAACCGTGTCACAGTAACGTCAGCTGGTACTCGGTTGTGACATTGCCTCTTTTCCTTCTGCTACCCGTCCGGGTTCCAGCACAGTCAGCTGGTCCTCGTTACTTCCATTGTCTCTTGCTCCATCTGATACCCGTCAGGGTTCCAGTAACGTCAGCTGTTTCTCGGAAATTAGACGACCTTAAAGACCACCCAGAAGAAGATGACGACAACAAGGACGACGAGCATGAAGCCAACCAGCCTGAACACCATCACAAAGAAAAAATAAAAGATTACCCAGAAGAAGATCACCAACAGGACAAAGAAGGTTAAGACAAACTACAAGATACAGAACAAGAGACAGAAGAACAATAAGCAGAAGATCAAAAAGCAGAAGAACATGAAGTATAAGACCAAAATGAAGAGCAAAATATATGCTCTAAATTCTAAGCAGAAGAAGACTAAGCAGTGTATGGGGGTGAGTCCGTTCCTCCTCGTGGTGCCCCTGGAAAATGCCTGCTGCTGCTGCAGGCTAAACTGAACACGGACAAATACTGTTGTCATTTAAATCTTTTGTGACAGCAAGAACGGAAGGATGAACAATTCATACTTTTACAGATTACAAGTACAGGAATCTCTGTCACAAATAAGAATATGATGAAGAAGATGAAGAGGAAGAAGATGAAGAATTTGAATATAAAGAAGATTAATTAGTTTAATAATAACAATATGAGTAATGTAAACAAAAACATGAATAGCAAGAAGTTTAAGAAGAAGATTAAGAAGGTGAAGATGAAGAATAATTTGATGAGAAAGATGATGCTGCTGCTGAAGATTATGAAGGAGAAAGTGTGGCACTGGCAAAAGTTAAAAAGGTGAAGAGCATGGAAGTTGTGAAACATACATATTTGCCAAAATAGAAAAAAGGTTAACAACATTGTCAATTTGTTAGTCAATCCAAACGTATTTCCAAAAAAATATATATTAATGCTATTCCAATGCATTGTGTTATGTTACGGTAGCTGAGGAGTGCAGGTAAAAAAGGAAATACACCAGAGCAGTTGGAATCTATGAGATTGCAGTACCCTGACTAACCACCACAACTAGAGGCAGCCGTGGAGCGTTCCTACGATGGTCCTAGACGCCTCGTCACAGCCTGAGAAACTAACTACACCTAAAGATAGAAATAGGAAAGCTATCTGCCCCGGAGCAGAACCCCAAAGATAATAGAAAGCCCCCAAACATGTAATGGCGGTTAGACAAGAGGAAATACTGACACAGAAAGAAAATAGTAAGAGCAAAAGCTGGGGCCCAAACTATCTAAATAGAAAAGGATAGGAAGGGTACTTACTGCAATCTCAGAAAACCCTGAAAAAACACCAACTCTACTAATTTCAAAATCACCTGAGATCACACGACCTCTACCACCTAAATTAGTTCTCTGGTGTAACAAAAACAGCAGCCACTGAAAAAACTGCAAAAAGCAAAAGTACAAAACACAGTGGCTGGACTAAACTGAGAGGGCAAAAGCCCCCGGAGGGGACCCAGAAGGCCCCCACAGAAGTGCAGGACAAAATGCAAAAATATAGCAAAAACACAAAATAAGAAATTGTCTTATCTGATAGCAGGAGATGCAGACACGACACAGCAGGCTACAAGGGAAACTGGAAAGAAGGATTCAGACCAGAACAATTGATCACCGGCAACCCTGATGGGAAAATGATTCCCTTAAATAAGACCAATCAGTAACACCTGATTCCCAATCCTCACTAGTACCGCTTGTAACCACCAGAGGGAGCCTCTGCTCAGAACTCATCTCAAACCCATTCACAACAGTACCCCCCCCTTGAGGAGGGGTCACCGAACCCTCATTTGAGCAACCAGGTCGGTCAGGATGAGTTCTATGATACGCACGGATAAGTCTCCTAGCATGGATGTCCGAAGCAAACACCCAAGAATTATCTTCCTGACCATAACCTCTCCATTTAACCAAATACTGGAGTCTTCGTCTAGAAAAACGAGAATCCAATATTTTCTCAACCACATACTCCAAATTGCCCTCAACCAAAACAGGGTCAGGAGGCACAGCAGCAGGAACCACTGGCTCAACAAACCTCTTCAACAAGGACTTGTGGAACACGTTATGGATCTTAAATGTCCCTGGAAGAAGCAAACGAAAAGAAACAGGATTAATAATCTCCATGATCTTATAAGGTCCAATGAACCTAGGCTTAAATTTAGGAGATGCTACTCTCATAGGAATATTCTTTGAGGACAACCAGACCAAGTCCCCCACTTCAAACCGAGGACCATCAGTCCTATGCCGGTTAGCAAACCGCTGGGCCTTCTCCTGAGAGAGGGACAACCTCTCCACTACCTGGTCCCAAATCTGCTGCATACGCTCAACAACAGAGTCAACACCTGGACAGACAGAAGCCTCCGTCTGTCCTGAAGAAAATCGAGGGTGAAACCCAGAATTACAGAAAAACGGAGACATCAAAGTGGCAGAGCTAGCCCTATTATTAAGAGCAAACTCAGCCAAAGGCAAAAAAGAGACCCAGTCATCCTGATCAGCAGACACAAAGCATCTTAGATAAGTCTCCAATGTCTGGTTTGTTCTCTCAGTTTGACCATTGGTCTGAGGATGAAATGCCGAGGAGAAAGACAATTGAACACCCAGTTTAGAACAAAAAGTCCTCCAAAATCTGGAAACAAACTGGACTCCTCTGTCAGACACAATGTTCTCAGGAATGCCGTGTAAACGAACCACGTGCTGAAGGAACAACGGCACCAATTCAGAGGAGGAAGGCAACTTAGGTAATGGCACAAGATGTATCATTTTGGAAAACCTATCACAAATTACCCAGATGGTGGTCATTCTCTGAGAAACAGGAAGATCGGAAATGAAATCCATAGAGATATGGGTCCATGGTCTCTTGGGCACAGGCAATGGCATCAACAAACCACTAGAGCGAGAGCAAGGCTTGGAGCGAGAGCAAGTCCCGCAGGACTGCACAAATTCCCTGACATCGCGAGACAAGGTAGGCCACCAAAAGGACCGACTAACCAAGTCTCTGGTACCAAAAATTCCGGGATGCCCAGCCAATGCGGAACAATGAATCTCAGACATCACACTCTTTTTCCATTGGTCCGGGACAAACAATTTTCCAACAGGGCAGCGCTCGGGCCTATCCTCCTGACACCCCTCCAGAGCAAGTCTCAAATTAGGCGAGATGGCGGAAAGAACTACACCCTCCTTCAAAATAACAGAGGGATCAGATAGCTCAGGAGAGTCCGCAAGGAAACTCCTCGAGAGGGCATCCGCCTTAACATTCTTAGTGCCAGGAAGAAAGGAAACCACAAAATTAAAACGTGTGAAAAACAAGGCCCACCTGGCCTGTCTAGGATTGAGTCGCTTGGCAGATTCCAGATAGACCAGATTCTTATGGTCCGTAAGGACCACCACCTGATGTTTGGCTCCCTCCAGCCAATGTCTCCACTCTTCAAAAGCCCACTTCATGGCCAATAACTCCCGATTACCCACGTCATAATTACGTTCAGTAGGAGAAAATTTTCGAGAGAAAAAGGCACAAGGGTTACTTTTAGAGGTCTCTGGATCTTTTTGGGACAAAACGGCACCTGCCCCAATTTCAGAGGCATCAACCTCCACCTGAAATGGCAGAGAAACATCAGGCTGCCGTAGAACAGGAGCAGAAGTGAATCTCTGCTTAAGTTCCTGAAACGCAGAGACTGCCTCAGGAGGCCAATTCACCACATCAGAACCCTTTCTGGTCAAATCAGTTAATGGTTTAACAATAACAGAGAAATTACCAATAAATTTACGATAAAAATTGGCAAAACCCAAAAATCTCTGAAGAGCCTTTAATGAAGTAGGTTGGACCCAATCACAGATGGCCTGAACCTTGACCGGGTCCATTTCAATAACAGATGGGGACAAAATGAATCCCAGAAATGAGATCTTCTGTACGCCAAAAAGACACTTTGATCCCTTCACATACAGAGCATTCTCTCTCAAAATCTGGAATACAGTTCGAACATGTTTCACATGAGAGTCCCAGTCATTAGAAAAAATCAAGATATCATCCAAATAAACAATCAGAAACTTGTCCACAAAATCCCTGAAAATGTCATTCATGAAGGACTGGAAGACGGAAGGAGCATTAGTGAGCCCAAAGGGCATCACAAGGTACTCAAAATGCCCTTCAGGGGTGTTAAATGCCGTCTTCCATTCATCCCCGTGCTTAATGCGAATAAGGTTATACGCCCCCCTGAGGTCAAGCTTGGTAAACCAAGTAGCGTTTTTCACCCTGGAAAACAGGTCAGAAATCAAGGGTAACGGGTATTGATATTTCACAGTAATATTGTTCAAGAGACGATAATCAATACACGGCCTTAATGAACCATCTTTTTTGGCCACAAAGAAAAAACCGGCACCTAAGGGTGAAGAGGATGGTCTGATATGACCCTTCTCCAATGATTCCTTGATATAAGACCGCATAGCGTCATGTTCAGGTACAGACAAGTTAAAAAGGCGACCCTTAGGGAATTTACTACCTGGCACTAATTCAATAGCGCAGTCATAGCTCCTATGGGGAGGTAAGGATGCACATTTACTTTCGCTAAACACATCAGAAAAATCAAACAAAAAGTCAGGAACATCCTCAGCCTGGGGGGAGGCAGAAAAAACAGGAGTGTTGGTATTAACACATTGGCAGCCCCAACTGGTTACAGACACAGATTTCCAATCCAAAACAGGATTATGAGACTGTAACCAAGGGAAACCCAGCACGATAATGTCATGCAGATTATATAGAACCAAAAATTTGCAGCACTCCTGGTGATCAGGTTCAACCCTCATTATCACCTGAGTAGAAAACTGGGGTTTATTCTCAGCCAAAGGGGTAGAATCGATCCCCAGTAGGGGAATAGACTTCTGTAGGGGTATCAAGGGAAATCCACAACGTTTAGCAAAATCATAATCCATCAGGTTAATAGCTGCTCCAGAATCAACGAAAGCCTGAGCAGAAAATGAGGACAGAGAGCATATCAGAGTGACAGTTAATAAAAACTTAGTCTGAACACTACCCAAGACAACTGAGCGTGCAAAACGTCTTCCCCGCTTAGGGCAGACTGAAATAGCATGAGAGGCATCACCACAGTAGAAACATAACCCATTGCGCTTTCGAAACTCATGACGCTGTGCCCCAGACACCACTCCATCACACTGCATGGGCTCAGCAGCTGGCTCACAAGGCAACACCACTCCACGCATACTTCTCCGCTCACGCAAACGTCTGTCAATTTGAATCGCTAATGACATAGAATCATTGAGACCAGAGGGGACAGGGAATCCCACCATAACATCCTTTACATTATCCGACAGACCCTTCCGGAAAAGGGCCGCCAAAGCGTCGTCATTCCATTTGGTCAGGACTGCCCACCTACGGAATCTCTGACAGTATAACTCAGCGTCATCAAGCCCCTGATTTAATGCCAACAAGGCTTTTTCAGCTTGATCAGTGATATTAGGCTCATCGTACAATAACCGCAAAGCCTGAAAAAATACATCAACATCACTCAAAACAGGATCCCCAGGTGTCAGGGAAAAAGCCCAATCCTGAGGATCGCCGCGCAGGAGAGAGATGACAATTTGAACCTGCTGCGCTGCGTTTCCTGAGGACTTAGATTTTAAGGCAAGAAACAATTTACAATTATTTTTGAAATTCTGAAACTTAGCTCGATCCCCTGAAAACAAATCTGGCATGGGGATCCTAGGTTCCACAACAGGCAACCTAGCAAGATATGCAGCAATACTCCGAACCTCAGTGGCAAGCTGATCCACACGGCCAGACAACTGTGCAAACTCCATTGGGAGAAAAGATCCTCCCCAGCACCCAGAGATACAGAGGGAAAAAAAAAAAAAAAAAAAAAAAAATGCAACAAACAGAAAAATATCTCTGACAACTTTTCTTCCTTCAAAATATTTTTTCCCTTCTGTGAGTACCATACAATCTTTTGGCCGGTGATACTGTTATGTTACGGTAGCTGAGGAGTGCAGGTAAAAAAGGAAATACACCAGAGCAGTTGGAATCTATGAGATTGCAGTACCCTGACTAACCACCACAACTAGAGGCAGCCGTGGAGCGTTCCTACGATGGTCCTAGACGCCTCGTCACAGCCTGAGAAACTAACTACACCTAAAGATAGAAATAGGAAAGCTATCTGCCCCGGAGCAGAACCCCAAAGATAATAGAAAGCCCCCAAACATGTAATGGCGGTTAGACAAGAGGAAATACTGACACAGAAAGAAAATAGTAAGAGCAAAAGCTGGGGCCCAAACTATCTAAATAGAAAAGGATAGGAAGGGTACTTACTGCAATCTCAGAAAACCCTGAAAAAACACCAACTCTACTAATTTCAAAATCACCTGAGATCACACGACCTCTACCACCTAAATTAGTTCTCTGGTGTAACAAAAACAGCAGCCACTGAAAAAACTGCAAAAAGCAAAAGTACAAAACACAGTGGCTGGACTAAACTGAGAGGGCAAAAGCCCCCGGAGGGGACCCAGAAGGCCCCCACAGAAGTGCAGGACAAAATGCAAAAATATAGCAAAAACACAAAATAAGAAATTGTCTTATCTGATAGCAGGAGATGCAGACACGACACAGCAGGCTACAAGGGAAACTGGAAAGAAGGATTCAGACCAGAACAATTGATCACCGGCAACCCTGATGGGAAAATGATTCCCTTAAATAAGACCAATCAGTAACACCTGATTCCCAATCCTCACTAGTACCGCTTGTAACCACCAGAGGGAGCCTCTGCTCAGAACTCATCTCAAACACATTCACAACAGCATTGGGTTAAACATGTATGCCTTTATTGTCTCCTCAACCTCCCCCAATACATTCTACATTAGTCTTTGTTGTTTTCCTTCATGTACAATTAACCAACAAGGCAAGAATGTTTTTTTTTAATGTCGATATTTGGTTCCCATAGACTTACATTGGACTTCCGGTATCGGAATCGGATATCGACGATATTTAGTGATATCGGCGATACCATTCCGATCCGATATTTTTAGATATCGAGCAGTATCGCTCAACACTAGTTGAAATGCATCATAGAACTAAAAACCATTCAACTCATCTTGGTCCTAAAGATTCTTCATTACAGCAATGCAGCCTAATATTATTTTTTGTTATATGTTATCAGTGAAATCAGCTTCCTTAGCCACTTGCCAGACAATCAATCCACTCCCTCACATCCTGAACTTGTCATCCACTCTGAGCAAGACGGATTTTAGCTGATTGGTTTCTTTTTCAGACAATATGGACTGGCTGCTCACTGTGGTGTCATGTGGCACAGGCCATTATAGTGAGGGGGAGGAAGAATGTAGAGTATGGAGAGTAAACAGGCAGAGGGAGACTTAGAAAGATCATGGTGAGCTTTCTATCAATTATTTCACCTCACTACAGATCTTATTCACATCCCAACACTTCCAAGCTGCTGTTTTTTTTCTCTGTGTATTGAAAAGTCAATGAACAGGAATCCTTTTTTGTGAGCTATGCTGTGTAAGGCAGAAATAACAGAAACTAGTCTCCGCCCTTGAGCTCCCAGTGGATTGCAAATATAAAGATAAAGCTTGCAGAGGAGAAAACTGGTGAATTTCAGGATACAAATCATATATTGACCAGAAAATTGCTATCCCTCATACAGTTGTGTGAAAAAGCTTTTGTCCCTTACTGATTTCCTATTCTTTTGCATGTTTGTCACACTTAAAGGTTTCAGTTCACCAAACAAATTTAAATATTAGACCAATATAACACAAGTAAATACAAAATGCAGTTTTTAAATGAAGGTCTTTATTATAAAGGGAAAATGAAATACAAACCCACAGGACCCTGTGTGAAAAAGTAATTGCCCCTTAAACCTAATAACTGGTTGGGCCACCCTTAGCAGCCACAACTGCAATCAAGCATTTGTGATAACTGGCAATGAGTCTTGTAGAATGCTCTGGAGGAATTTTGGCCCACTCATCATTGCAGAAATGTAATTCAGCCACTTTGGAGGGTTTCTGAGCATGAACAGCCTTTTTAATGTCATGCCCCAGCATCAGAATCCGATTAAGGCCAGGACTTTAACTAGGCCACTCCAAAGTCTTAATTTTTCTTTTCTTAAGCCATTCAGAGGTGGTGTGCTGGTGTGTTTTGGATCATTGTCATGCTGCATAACTCAAGTGCGCTTCAACTTGAGGTCAAGAACAGATGGCTGAACATTCTGATTCAGGATTTTTTGGAAGACAGCAGAATTCAAGGTTCCATTTACCACAGCAAGTCTTTCAGGTCCTGAAGCAGCAAAACAGCCGCAGACCATCCCACTACTACCACAATATTTTACTGTGGGTATGATGCTCTTTTTATGAAATGCTGTGAAACTTCTATATCAGATTTGGTGGGACATACGCCTTCCAAAAAGTTAAACTTTTCTCTTGTCAGTCCACAGAGCATTCACTCAAAATTGTTGGGGTTCATCAAAATGTTTTCCTGCAAAACTGAGATGAGCCTTTATGTTCTTATTGCTCAGTAATGGTTTTCATCTTGGAACCATGCCATGCAGGCCATTTTTGCCCAGTCTTTTCATATGGTGAAATCATGAACACTGACCTTAACTGAGGTAAGTGAGGGCTGCAGTTCTTTGGATGTTGTTGTGGGGTCTTTTGTGACCTCTTGAATGAGTTGTCGCTGAGCTCTTGGTGTAATTTTGGTCTGCTTGCCACTCATGGGAAGGTTCATTACTGTTCCATGTTTTTGGCATTTATGGATAATGGCTCTATCTGTAGTTTTCTGAAATCCAAAAGCTCTAGAAATGGCTTTGCAACCTTTTGCACACCAGTAGAACTCCACTACTTTGTTTCTACTTTGGTCCAGAATTTCTTTGGCTCACGACGTGATGTCCAGCTTTTGAGGAACTTTTGGCCTACTTAACTTTGTCAGGCAGGTCCTATTTAAGTGATTTCTTAAATGAAAACACGTATGACACTAATCAGGCCTGGGTGTGGCTACAGAATTTGAACTCAGCTGTTCAAAGATGAGATAAACCACAGTTAATTTATGGTTAAGGGGGAGGGAGCAATCACTTTTTCACAAGGCCCAGTAGGTTTGAATTTCTTTTTCCCTTAATAATAAAGACCTTCATATAAAAACTGAATTTTGCATTTACTTGTGCTATCTGTGTCTAATATTTGAATTTATTTGGTGAACTGAAACATTTAAGTGTGACAAACATGAAAAAGAGTAGGAAATCAGGAAGGGGCAAACAGTTTTCACACAACTATATGTAGGATAGCTTACTCTGAAAAATTACTTGAAAGTACAGATGTAATTTAAATCTCCATCAAGGACATGAGAAACATTAACTTCTGCCTTGAAAATTAAAACAAGAAAATGTGCTTGCCTACTGATACTCATTATCTGATGTTGGAAACCCGCAGCCAACCTCTCCTGGAGTCCCTCTCTTTAAGATTCTCTAAACTATTGAAAATGGCAACAACAGATCTTCAAATGACAATGTGCAGACTCAATGCACGGACTAGAAAGTTATGCACTTGTTGATAATATTTAATTACACAAATATGACGCTAGGAGATTCATTTTTTGTGTCTCTGTAAGGTTTATGAGCACCTTTACATTCTATTTTTATTTTATTGCATATATTAAGTGACATTAATGTTAACTATTAATTATGCAATGTTTAAATATTTTACTTCTGTAGCTTAGATATAATACAACACATTGCAAGCAGCTTCTTGACATCCAGTAGCGATCCCAGCAACCAGGTTTCTCAACTCTGTTCCTACATTCCTTCACCTACCTGTTGTCCCTGGATATGAATCTAAATTCGATTCTTATTTTGTTTTGAAAAGATCAAAGTTGAAGAAGTTGTCTGGGATTACTTTTTTCCAAAGAATTCCAGGTGCTGAAAAAATAAGAACAGTGATATCCATCTTCCTCAGGTCCTAGTACTGCCTCTTCACTACTGCTCTTGTTTTCATGTAATGTCTGCAGCTATTATGTCATGACAGCAGCACACATGATAATTGCAGCATATCACCAGATCAGCAGCTCTTCAAACATAAAAGGTGCTACTAGGAATGGGAGTACCCAAACAGTAAAATTTGGGATCTGCAGCGAACACCTAGTGTCCATGCACGGAGCCTGAACACAGACTTCTACAAAAAGTCTGTGTTAAGCTGCAGTCAAACACAACATATAAAAAAAATCAGTTCATTTTTCACGGACGAGAATCACACAAATGTTCCCTGAACAGTGATCCATAGGTCATCCGTTTGACATCCGTATGCCATCTGTATGCGGCTTGCAAAATCTACATATTATGGATCCATGACCTCAAATATTTGTGACAACATATATGCAGTCCATATGTAAGGGTTCGAGTTCCCACTCCTGCTACAGGGGGAATCTCGAGCTGTTCCTGCTGCAGTCCCCCATCCGTCACCGGCCGCAGTGGTTCCTGCTCAGCAGAGACGTCAGTCCCAGCGTCTTGCCCGGCCCAGTACTGTGCAGAGACTTGCTGCTGCAACCAGTGTTGGAGCAGGCAGATTTGGGACTAAGTCCTTTGTTGCTTCATCTGAGCATGCCCAGGGCAAGATCTCCCATTGGAGATCAGGGGTCACATGCTCAGATACAGCTGCCACTCCTATTGGTCATTCAGGAAGGTCCTGTGGCTGTTGATGTTCTGAAGCAGCTTCCCATTGGTCCTTCCTGGAAGGTCTTTTTCTCGTGGCTGCTATAAAAGGCTGTCCTTACCGCATGGCCATGTGCTAGTATCAAATCTGTTACGTGCTTGCGCCAGTGTGTGTCATGTGTGCATTGCCACGAAGATCGTCGCGGTTGCACATTTTACTTCTCACAGCTGAGCTGCTGTTTCTTTGTGTTTGGCAGCTAGGGAGTTAATTCTGTCTGTGCTCGGTGCTGGGACTGGGTGCAGTTTCTCCGGCTGCAATTGATTATTTGTTGATTGGTTTCCTTTAAATTCCTGGTTGTCTGCTTGGGGAGTTGCCAGTGAAACCTTCATGCAGACCACAGATAGGAATAAATCTGTATAGACTTTAGTTGTGAGCTCCTTAGTTGTTCTAAGCTCAACTTGGTTAGAGTTTATTTCCCAGACCATTTATGTTCCTTTGGTGTTTGAGTGTGTATGCAATGAGTGTTATCCTGTCTGTCTTATATGTCTAATCTGTGTATTTAGCTAAGATCAGCCCATATCCCTTTGGTGGTAGTCAGGATCCTTCTTAGGACTGATTACAGGGTTCAGGGTCTGATAGGAGACAGGGTTAGGTTGGAGACTTGGACCTCTGAACCATTATCAGTACCTCCAAGGTGAGGGATTAGTTAGGACCCCAGTTTAGGGTCAGGTTAGATCCCGGTCCACCTCTTTCCTGTTTCAGCTCATCAAGTCCTCAAGATTAACCCTGAGTTCAGCAGATATCGTGTCAGGTAAATCTATTCTATACTTACATGCTGATGTTGCTATACTAGTTGTTGTATAGAGTGTTGTTCCTGTATTAATAGTTTACTGACATTGTATACATATCATTAGACAGCGTGACATTTTCACTGGCCATAAAAATTATCTCCAGTTACCATGGATCCAGTAGCCCAGCTGGCTCTGCAGTTGCAGGGATTATCCATGGAGCTGACGGACATTAAGTCCAAAGTTTTGTCTCCCCTGGAGCAAACCAGAGTTGAACCTAAGGTTGCTCTCCCGGACAGGTTCACTGGTGGGCGAGACAAATTTTTCACCTTCCGGGAGGCATGTAAATTGTATTTTCGGCTTCGGCCTCGATCATCAGGGAGTGAGGAGCAGAGAGTGGGAATTGTTATCTCACTTCTGCAAGGGGACCCTCAATCCTGGGCATTTTCCCTTCCTCCGGGATCCCCGGCTCTACTGTCTGTAGATCAATTTTTTACTGCCCTGGGATTGGTATATGATGACCCAGATCGGGTCTCTCTTGCTGAGACAAAATTACGTAAGATACAGCAGGGAGATCGTCCGGCAGAGGAATTTGCTTCTGAGTTTCGTAGATGGGCCACAGATACTCAGTGGAATGACCCAGCTCTTAGGAGCCAGTTTTGTCATGGGCTTTCTGATAAATTAAAAGACGTTTTGGCTCAGTATGAGTCTCCTCCTTCTCTGGAGGCTGCTATGGCCTTAGCTATCCGTACTGATAGACGGCTTCGGGAGAGGGGTGAGGTAACCCCACTCCCTGTTGTTTCTCCACCTACCACTAAAGTCCCTTATGTTGAGGTTCCCCCTTGTCTGTTCGGATGAGCCTATGCAGTTGGGAGGGACATCATTTCGTAGGAGGGGATTGGCGGTACGCCGCAGGACTAGAAGATGTTTTTTCTGCGGGAAAGAGGGACATTTTGTTGGAGAATGTCCATCCCGTGCCTTGTTGAGCCAAAAGTCGCCGGAAAACTGTTAATCCCAGGTTGTGTGGTGGACGACAACCTGGGAGTATGTATTTCATCCGCCAGTTCTTCTCAGTTCCTTGTACCAGTGGAGGTGGTAGTTGGTACGAGAGTGGAGAGATTGTCTGTTCTTCTTGATAGTGGTTCCGGGGCTAATCTGGTTGACGCTCAGTTTGCTCAGGCTCAAGGTATGCATCTGAGTGTATTGGTCAAACCGATCCCTATATTCTCCATTGACGCCAGGCCTCTCGGCCAAGGTAGCTTTGTTCATGAGGTTCATAACATTGACCTTCGGGTAGGGGCAATACATAGGGAACAATTATCTTGTTATGTGTTGGAGGGTCTACCTACTCCCATTGTGTTGGGACTTCCTTGGTTGGTTAAACATAACCCTGTGATTAATTGGCAGTCCAGAGAAATAAGCCAATGGGGTGAGTTTTGCAAAAGCAACTGCATGAACACAGTCATCAGTGCGGTCGTGCCTAGTACATTGCCTCCTTTTTTGGAGGATTTTGGGGATGTTTTCTCTGAGGAGGGGTGTCAGGAGTTGCCTCCTCATCGCGTGTATGACTGCTCTATTAATCTCCTTCCTGATGCTAAGTTGCCTAAAGCTAGGTTGTATAATCTTTCTGGTCCTGAGAGGCAGGCTATGAAAGATTATATTTCTGAAAGTCTGGCCAAAGGGCATATTAGACCTTCATCTTCCCCAGTAGCCGCGGGGTTCTTCTTTGTGAAGAAGAAAGATGGAGGCCTACGCCCTTGCTTGGATTTCCGCGAACTTAATCGGATTACTGTTCGAGATCCGTATCCACTCCCTCTTATTCCTGATCTCTTCAATCAAATTGTTGGCGCCAAATGGTTTTCTAAATTGGATCTCAGGGGGGCGTATAATCTGATTAGGATAAAAGAGGGGGATGAGTGGAAAACGGCGTTTAACACGCCGGAGGGACATTATGAGAACCTAGTCATGCCTTTTGGTCTGACTACTGCACCAGCAGTATTCCAACATTTTGTTAATGACATTTTTCGTCACCTTGTGGGGCTGTTTGTGGTTGTATATTTGGACGACATTTTAATTTACTCGCCAGATCTTGTGTCTCATCAGGAGCATGTGAGACAGGTGTTGCAGATCTTGCGAGACAATAAATTATACGCCAAACTGGAGAAGTGTGTATTTGCCGTACAGGAACTTCAGTTTTTGGGTTTTTTGGTGTCAGCCTCCGGTTTCCGTATGGACCCTGAAAAGGTGAGAGCAGTGCTTGAATGGGATCAGCCAGGGGATCTTAAGGCTCTGCAGCGTTTTTTGGGGTTTGCTAACTACTACCGGAAATTTATTTGTAATTTCTCATCTGTCGTCAAACCTCTCACTGACATGACAAGAAAAGGGACGGATTTTTCTAAATGGTCGGACAAAGCTTGCCAAGCCTTTTCCTCTTTGAAGAAATGTTTTGCTTCGGCACCCGTTCTCATCCAACCAGATGCATCTCAGCCGTTCATTGTGGAGGTGGATGCGTCTGACGTAGGGGTGGGTGCTATATTGTCCCAGGGTCCGTCCCCTGGTAAATGGCATCCGTGCGCTTTCTTTTCTAAGAAATTGTCGTCCGCCGAAAGGAATTATGATATCGGCAATAGGGAACTTTTGGCCATTAAGTTAGCTTTTGAAGAATGGCATCACTTTTTGGAGGGGGCAGTCCACCCGGTTACCGTTATTACTGATCACAAGAACCTGTTGTATTTGGAATCCGCTAAGCGTCTGAATTCCAGACAAGCTCGATGGTCGTTGTTTTTTACCAGGTTTAATTTTGTCGTCACTTATCGCCCGGGGTCTAAGAATGTAAAGGCTGATGCCTTGTCTCCAGTTTCCCAGGGGCCGGGAAAACGGATGACCCGAGTCCTATCCTTCAGGAGGGGGTGGTAGTGTCGGCTGTATTTTCTGAGCTTGAGGAGGAGGTGTTAGAGGCTCAGGGGGACGCCCCTGCAGGACCTCCAGGGAGACTGTTTGTCCCAAATCTGTTGAGACAAAAGGTTATTGAGGCACATCATAATTCTGCTCTAGCAGGACATCCAGGGAGTAAGGCTACTTTAGATCTCCTTTCTCGCCGGTTTTGGTGGCCTAATGCTAATAAAGATGTTATAACTTTTGTCGCGTCATATGGGGTGTGTGCTCGCTCTAAAACCCCTCATACCCGTCCGTCTGGGACCTTTTACCCTTGAAACTTCCGGAGCGTCCATGGACTCATTTATCTATGGACTTCATTACGGACCTTCCTCCGTCGTCAGGGAATACTGTCATACTGGTGGTTGTTGACAGGTTCAGTAAGATGGCACATTTCGTTGCTCTTCCTGCACTCCCTAATGCTAAAACTCTGGCGCAGGTGTTCATTAGGGAGATCGTTAGACTTCATGGGTTGCCTTCTGATGTGGTGTCGATAGGGGGTCTCAGTTTGTGTCCAAATTTTGGAGGGCATTTTGTTTACGTCGGGGGATGCAATTGTCATTTTCCTCGGCTTTTCATCCGCAGACCAATGGTCAGACAGAGCGTCTGAATCAGAGCTTAGAGACATATCTCCGGTGTTTTGTCTCAGAGAACCAAGAGGACTGGTCTTCTTTCTTGCCTCTGGCAGAGTTCGCTCTTAACAACAGGCGGAGCGAGTCCACTGGTAAGTCCCGTTTTTTGGGGCATATGGTTTTCATCCCCAGTTTTGTACTTTCAATGGGGGGGGCCCTTCTGGGGTTCCTGAGGAGGAGCGTTTCTCGTCGTCACTTGCTTCTGTGTGGAGAGGTGTATTGAATAATCTGAGTGCGATGGGGAACCGTTACAAACGTATGGCTGATAGGAGGAGAGTTTCTGGTCCAGATCTGAATGTGAACGATCTGGTATGGTTGTCTACCAGGAATATAAAACTTAAAGTGCCCTCCTGGAAACTGGGTCCCAGATTCATCGGGCCGTACAGGATCAGTTCCATAATTAATCCTGTGGCATTTCGTCTGGACCTCCCTTCTACATTTAAAATTCATAATGTGTTCCACAAGTCATTACTTAAAAGGTATGTGGCACCAGTCATACCGTCACCTCTACCTCCTCCTCCTGTGTTGGTCAATAGTAACTTGGAATTTCAAGTATCAAAGATCATTGACTCACGTCTGAATCGCCGGTCCCTTCAGTACTTGGTGCATTGGAAGGGGTATGGTCCAGAGGAGAGGACGTGGGTCCCTGCGTCTGATGTTAACGCAGATCGTTTGGTTCGGACCTTCCACAGAACTCACCCGGGCAGGCCTGGCCCTGAGGGTCCGGAGGCCCCTCGTAGAAGGGGGGGTACTGTCATGTGTGCATTGCCACGAAGATCGTCGCGGTTGCACATTTTGACTTCTCACAGCTGAGCTGCTGTTTCTTTGTGTTTGGCAGCTAGGGAGTTAATTCTGTCTGTGCTCGGTGCTGGGACTGGGTGCAGTTTCTCCCGGCTGCAATTGATTATTTGTTGATTGGTTTCCTTTAAATTCCTGGTTGTCTGCTTGGGGAGTTGCCAGTGAAACCTTCATGCAGACCACAGATAGGAATGAATCTGTATAGACTTTAGTTGTGAGCTCCTTAGTTGTTCTAAGCTCAACTTGGTTAGAGTTTATTTCCCAGACCATTTATGTTCCTTTGGTGTTTGAGTGTGTATGCAAGCGAGTGTTATCCTGTCTGTCTTATATGTCTAATCTGTGTATTTAGCTAAGATCAGCCCATATCCCTTTGGTGGTAGTCAGGATCCTTCTTAGGACTGATTACAGGGTTCAGGGTCTGATAGGAGACAGGGTTAGGTTGGAGACTTGGACCTCTGAACCATTATCAGTACCTCCAAGGTGAGGGATTAGTTAGGACCCCAGTTTAGGGTCAGGTTAGATCCCGGTCCACCTCTTTCCTGTTTCAGCTCATCAAGTCCTCAAGATTAACCCTGAGTTCAGCAGATATCGTGTCAGGTAAATCTATTCTATACTTACATGCTGATGTTGCTATACTAGTTGTTGTATAGAGTGTTGTTCCTGTATTAATAGTTTACTGACATTGTATACATATCATTAGACAGCATGACAGTGTGGTCATGTATGCATGTGGTTAGGTCTGGCTGAAATAAGCCCCTAGAATACCGGCACCTCCGGTGAAGAGATTGTATGCACGTGTTCAGGGCTCGGCTGAAAACGCCATTAGAATACCGGCTACTCCGGTGAGGAGATTATTGCTTGGGTTCTGATTGCATGACCACAGACTGCAATCCACTTAGCAGTCATCTGTGTTCCCTGTGAGTCTAACAGGACACAGTCTTTGTTACAGCGGCTCTGTGATTTAACAGCGTCCGCTTTTATCGCCATATAGTGCTACGGTGCTTACATCTGCGACTGCGGAATAACAGAGTTCGCTCATACTGCCTATTTACACCATCTTACTAGCAGCAGGCTCTGCCTGCACGGTGGACCCCAGGCTGCGAATGCACCTCTCCTTAATATCTATTAGGTGAGTTCCGCAGGCCCCTAACATAATACTAGCGCCAGGGTCTGGATAGTAAAATGGCGGATGACCAGCATCTATCGCAGTACATCCAGCAGCTGGAGGGTAGGTTGGCGGCTCTTGAGCGCACAACCTCAGCTGTGGATGTTACTGCAGTCACTGTTCAGGCTGCTAGCGTGGCTGCAGCCAGTTTGTCCTCTGCCCCTACATTATCCCACCTCCCGCTTCCTGATAAGTTTGCCGGTGACAGCAAGCAATGTCTGGGATTCGTGAGTCAGTGCTCTATACAGCTCGAGCTTCTGGCTGCACGTTTCCCCACGGATTGGGCACAAGTGGGTTTTGTACTGTCTCTACTCTCGGGCAGAGCATTGGAGTGGGCAACACCGCTGTGGGAGCGCGACGATCGTGTGGTACGGAGTGCTCCTCGTTTCCTGGAGGCTCTTAAAAAGGTCTTTTAGGACCTCAGGTCACCCACGATATGGCGCTCCAACTGCTGGCATTGGCACAGGGTTCGTCTTTGGTCAGTCAGTTTTCCGTCCAGTTTTGGACTCTGGCCTCAGAGCTAGACTGGTCAGATAAAGTTCTCATTCCAGTCTACTGGCAAGGACTGGCTGACCATGTTAAAGATGCTTTGGCTACCAGGGAGATTCCCTCCACACTGGAGAAGCTTATCTCCATATCTACCCGCATCGACCTCCATTTTCACGAGAGGAGGTTGGAGCGGGCCCAGTGTAGGCAGAGGATTCGGTTGGCTCCCACCTTTGCAAAACCTCTCGAATCCCCCGATCTGGGGTCCGAACCCCAAAAGGCCACAGAGGTTCCTCGTGCAGGACCTAAGTCTCGGGCCGTCCGAGTATCCGTGGTCTGTAACCTTTGTCAGCAGACAGGACACTATGCTAACAAGTGTCCACAGCGATCGGGGAAGCGATCGCGTCTAGTGGCCCTGGGAGGAGGTTCACTAGAGACATAGGCATTTTCCTTCAAGATGACATTTAAAGGGACAGTCACTGTAGACTCTTCCACACTTACAGTCGAGCTTTGTGTGGACTCAGGAGCAGAGGGGAATTTCATGTCATCTACCTTTGCTCGTAGCCACGCAATACATCTGGCAGCGCTCGACAAACCAGTGACTGTCCGGGTAGTAAATGGGTTGACATTGCCCTCGCCAATTACACATCAGGCTGTCCCTCTTACTTTGTGTGTACCCCCTTCCCATCAGGAAATTATTTCCCTTCTCGTCCTTCCCGAGGGAATAGACAAAATCCTACTGGGAGTACCCTGGCTCCGTTCCCACTCCCCTCATATTGAGTGGACCTCCGGTAGGATACTGGGTTGGAGTGAATCATGTAAGGACAGATGTGTCAGGGAGTGCATTCAGGTTACCACTACAGAGATACCCTCAGATCTTTCTTCTCTTCCCAAGTGCTATCAGTCATATGCAGATGTGTTCTCTTAAAAGGCTGCGGAGACTCTGCCGCCCCATCGTCCCTACGACTGTCCTATTGACCTCTTGCCTGGATCAGAACCTCCTCGGGGAAGGGTCTATCCCCTCTCTCTTCCTGAGACGGAGGCTATGTCTCAATATATCCAGGAGAATCTGGCAAGAGGGTTCATTAGGAAGTCGGTGTCACCAGCAGGAGCGGGGTTCTTCTTCGTGCAGAAGAAGAGTGGAGAATTACGTCCTTGTATAGATTACAGAGGTCTTAACGTCATCACCGTTAAGAATAAATACCTGTTTCCCCTGATTTCTGAGCTCTTTGATAGGCTCCGGGGAGCAAGGGTATTTACTAAATTAGATCTGCGTGGTGCTTATAACCTGATTCGCATCTGTGAGGGGGACGAATGGAAGACGGCTTTTAATACCAGGGATGGGCATTATGAATACATGGTGATGCCCTTTGGGCTCTGTAATGCCCCAGCCATTTTCCAAGACTTTGTCAATGACCTCTTCCGGGATATGCTTTCCACCTCTGTAGTAGTCTATATGGATGATATTCTCATATTTTCTCCAGATATTGACTCTCACCGGAGGGATGTCTGCAAAGTCTTCGACCTGTTACGGGTGAACTCCCTCTATGCAAAGTTGGAGAAATGCATGTTTGAGCAGGAGTCTTTACCTTTCCTGGGCTATATCATCTCCGCCCAGGGATTGGCTATGGATCCTGCCAAACTACAGGCTGTGATGGATTGGCAAGAACTCCATTCTCTTAAAGCAGTGCAGCGCTTTATGGGGTTCATTAATTACTATCGCCAATTCATTCCCCACTTCTCCACTTTGGTAGCTCCCTTGGTAGCCCTCACCAAGAAGGGAGCCAATTCCAAATTGTGGTCAGAGGAGGTCTCCAAGGCCTTTACTTCAATTAAGTCCTATTTTTGCTAGCGCTCCCATCTTACATCGCCCTGATGTTGATAAGTCTTTTATATTGGAGGTTGATGCCTCGTCCGTTGGTGCTGGAGCAGTCCTTTTTCAAAAGGATGCTCAAGGTTGGAAACATCCTTGTTTCTTCTTTTCCAAGACCTACACACCAGCAGAGAGGAATTATTCCATTGGGAATAGGGAGTTGCTAACCATGAAGTTGGCCTTTTCCGAGTGGAGACATCTCCTGGAGGGAGCTCGCTTTCCCTTTCAAGTTTTCACTGACCACAAAAATTTGGTCTATTTACAGACCGCCCAGCGGCTAAATTCTCGTCAGGCCAGATGGTCCCTGTTCTTCTCCCGGTTCCATTTCACACTTCATTTCCTCTCCGGTGAGAAGAACATTCGGGCCGATGCTCTTTCTTGCTCCGTGGTGTCCTCTGAGGAGGTGGAGGAGGAGCCTCGGTTGATTGTCCCCACAGAGAGCCTAAGAACTGTGGCCCCGATTTCGCTTGAGTCTGTGCCTCCGGGCAAGACTTTTGTGCCCACCAATTTGCAACCGGAGGTACTCTCTTGGGCACATTCGTCCAGGTTGGGTGGACATTTTGGGGCAAAAAGGACATCTGAGTTGCTGGCGAGGACACACTGGTGACCACATATGGTCTGTGACTTCAGGGACTACGTTCAGGCGTGCGTCTCCTGCGCCAAGAATAAGTCCCCTCGACAATGGCCAGCTGGGCTACTTTTCCCTTTGCCGGTGGCAGACAGGCCTTGGGAGATGGTCGAGATGGATTTTGTGGTGGGCTTACCCAAGTCTCGGGGCTGCACCATCATCTGGGTGATAACCGACCACTTCTCCAAAATGGTGCACTTTGTGCCCTTACCACCGTCTGCACGGGCCTTGGCAGCATTATTTATTAGGCATATTTTCCGTTTACACGGAATGCCAGACAAAATCGTCAGTGATCGAGGTCCCCAATTTGCGTCTCGGTTCTGGAGAGAGCTGAGTCGTCTTCTCAGCATTGAGTTAAATCTCTCCTCGGCATATCATCCTGAGACGAATTTGTTGGTAGAGAGGGCCAACCAGACCTTGGTCACATACTTGCGACATTTTGTCTCTGCCAGGCAGGATGACTGGGCATCCTTGCTACCGTGGGCTGAGTTCGCTATAAATAATGCTGTGACTGACTCCACCAGACAGACCCAATTCCTCCTGAACTACGGTCAGCATCCGCGGGTACCAGTGCCCATGCCCGTGTCTTCCGCCGATTCCAGGGTGGCAGACTGGGCTGTGGAGGCACGGTACATTTGGGACCGCACCCAGGATGCCATTCAAGCCTCCAAAGAGAGGATGAGGTCTTCGGCCGATGCCCATCGGCGCCCCGCTCCTGCATTTGCTCCGGGTGATCTAGTGTGGCTCTCTGCCCGAAACATCAGGCTATGTGTAGAGTCCACCAAGTTGGCTCCTCGCTTTTTGGGTCCCTTTAAAGTTCTTGAGCAGGTGAACCCGGTGGTTTACAGCCTAGCCCTTCCTCCTCGCCTTGGTATCACCGACACTTTTCACGTGTCCCTCCTGAAACCCGTGGGCGTTTCCCGGTTTTCCGAGTCATCTTCCGGGACATCGGGTTCATCTACCGACGATCATGAGGTGAACACCATTGTTGGGTGCAAGGTGGTACGAGGCAAAAAATTTTATTTGGTGGATTGGAGGGGTTTTGGGCCTGAGGATAGGTCCTGGGAGCCTGCCGAGCATATTCATGCTCCCCAGCTCATCGCTGCCTTTGAGTGCAGAGAGGCCCAAAGGAGGGGGGCCCTAGGAGGGGGGGTAATGTTAGGATTCGAGTTCCCACTCCTGCACAGGGGGAATCTCGAACTGTTCCCGCTGCGGTCCCCATCCGTCTCCAGCCGCAGTGGTTCCTGCTCAGCAAAGACGTCGGTCCAGCGTCTTGCCTGGCCCAGTACTGTGCAGAGACTTGCTGTTGCAACCAGTGTTGGAGCAGGCAGATTTGGGACTAAGTCCTTTGTTGCTTCATCTGAGCATGCCCAGGGCAAGATCTCCCATTGGAGATCAGGTGTCACATGCTCAGATACAGCTGCCACTCCTATTAGTCCTTCAGGAAGGTCCTGTGGCTGTTGATGTTCCGAAGCAGCTTCCCATTGGTCCTTCCTGGAAGGTCTTTTTCTCGTGGCTGCTATAAAAGGCTGTCCTTACCGCACGGCCGTGCGCTAGTATCAAATCTGTTGCGTGCTTGCACCAGTGTGGTCATGTATGCATGTGGTTAGGTCTGGCTGAAATAAGCCCCTAGAATACCGGCACCTCCAGTGAGGAGATTGTATGCACGTGTTTAGGGCTCGGCTGAAAATGCCATTAGAATACCGGCTACTCCGGTGAGGAGATTATTGCTTGGGTTCTGATTGCATGACCACAGACTGCAATCCGCTTAGCAGTCATCTGTGTTCCCTGTGAGTCTAACAGGACACAGTCTTTGTTACAGCGGCTCTGTGATTTAACAAAGTCCGCTTATATCACCATATAGTGCTACGGCGCTTACATCTGCGACTCTGCGGGATAACTGAGTTCGCTCATACTGCCTATTTACGCCATCTTACTATCAGCAGGTTCTGCCTGCATGGTGGACCCCATGCTGCGAACGCACCCACCTCTCCTTAATATCTATTAGGTGCGTTCCGCAGGCCCCTAACACCATATATATATATAATTATATATATATGTACCTAAACTATGTGTATACATGTATTCTAGCTATTCTATTTTAACCTGTCAGTGTGATTTTACAGTATAGCGCACTGAATTACCAGCTTTTCTAAGTACACCGGTGCGTATTTCTCGCAAGTCACACTGATGGTTCGTGTGTAATCCATATTTTTCTCGCACCCTTAGACTTCCATTGGTGTTTTACGGGCGTAATACGCTGAATATCGCAGCATGCTGGGATTTCCTCAGTGTGTAGAATACGGCCGAGAAAAAAATCGGATGATGGGAGCAGCCCCATAGATTAACATTGGTCCGAGTGTTATGCGATTTTTTCTCGCATAGCACTCATCCGTATTTTTCGCTAGTGTGACTCCGGCCTTATTGTTCGGGTTCAGAAGCCCAAACAAAGGATGTAGAAAAGCTGCTGCACAGCCAATGAACAAGTTTTACTGTGTGGGCACTTCCAGCTCCACCACAGCCATGTCAAGTATTGGCATGGTTGTGATTGGTCAGAGCACACTGTGTAAAAAAGAAAGAGAAAGAAAAGACGTGTTTTCTATTTTTGAAAACCAGAACAGGTAAAACCGACAGCTGCGGGCTGCAGACCCCAACTGAGAGCTTTATCTTGGCTGGTTATTACAAATAGAGATGTACCCAAGTGGTTTTTTTCATTATTTAAAAAACTAATTTAAAACAATGTAGTGGGGTCTCGCCCATTTTTGATAACCAGCCAAGTTAAAGCAGGCTGCGAAAAAGGCTGCGTGCCAAAACACGTGTCAGGACCTGGCACCAGTTCAGCAGGAGGAGAGGTCCAAAGGTATTTAGTTCCAGTTATATCCACTGCACACTCATCTTTACATATGTATTTAATGATTTAGCCTTGTGGCTCTGTGACTTTTTGTGGATCTGGCTCTATAATAATATGGATATATCCTTTACTTTTCCAATGTATCTGAGACTTTTTATTTACATGCTTATCTCCTCCTGCTGCATTATCGTTTTCTGTTTGTTCACTGTACCTATATTTTATTAACATTTTAAAATATTTTGTGTATTACACTAACAAAGATTTATTTGTTATTACTTTTGAGCCACATACAATTTTTTTGTGATTAGGTTTTTTAGAAAGGGTGCTGGTATTCTCAGACTGGGAAGGGGCCATGCACATTGGCCCTCTCCATCCTAAAAATAGCTGCCCACAGCTGCCCCAGAAAAGGCGCATCTATTAGATGCACCAATTCTGGTGCTTTGCACGGCTCTTACCACTTGCCCTCGTGTGGTGGCATGTGGGGTAATAGTTGTGGGGTTGATGTTAGCTTTTAATGTTCGCTGACATCAAGCTCATGGGTTAGTAATGGAGAGACGTCTATCAGACACCCCATTACTAAAATTATAGTCAAATTTAATAAAGACACAGACACAGAAAAAAGTTCTTTATTTTAAATAAATCTCCCTGACTCTGTTTTACCCATTCATTCAACAAAATAAAGCAAAGTTATAATCATTCTGCTGATAATTCATTAATGGCCATGTGTCACAAGTTGGTCATGTCCTCCTGTGCGATCAGGGGTTAGAAGATGACTGTATTGTGAATCGCAGATCTTCCATTTAGGCTGGAGTCACACAGACCGTCTAAAAAAATCTGACCGTTTTAGTCGATCGATTATAGCATCAAAATGTCATGAACATTGATGCATCTGGCATCCGATTTTTCGTCAATGATGCGATTTAAATTTTATTGATACAAAAGAGACACACTGAAAAACAGGATAAAGTTAAAAACAATTAAAAAGGACCAGAAACGGTCCATAATGAGACTCAGAAAGATCCATGTAAGGATCCATTTACAAAAACTCCCAATTATCGCTGGCTGAAACAGAAACAGGTGTGCAGTTGAATAAATTTGCAGATAATAGCAAAATGAAGCAAATTATAAGATAATATCAAATAATACAGACAATGAGACTAGAACACATTATACCACCCAGATGAGATGTATATGCAATGAAAATAACAGCAAATTAGAAAATGACAGCAATGAATGCCAATAACAAAAATGCATAACAAAAAACTCATAAATCAATAAAGATGAATGTAACAATTAACCTGGGTGAAAAAGCCGCATAGAGATAAATGAGCAGCTGATAAGATCAGCTTGATTAAGAAAGCCATGTTAAGGAAAAAACCATGTCTTCATAGAATAGTGAAGACAGGTAAAATAAACCTGTGACCAGCATGAATGAGACTGGGAGATTGTACCCCACGCGTATCGCCACTTGGGGGCGTGGCTTCCTCAGGGGAAAGTGACTGACCTGTGAAGCAGTGTGTACTCTTATACCCAGAATGATTAAAGATAAATGTCTTACACTCCCGCCTGGCGCTCGGTGAGACGGCGTCCGGAAGTGACAGCTGCGCAGGCGCAGCTGCCTGTCAGCCGAACGCCGCAACCTCGAGCGTCTCCATGGATTCATCAGAAAGGCGGCGCATGCGCAATATGAACCAGCAGGCAAACAAGAAAATAATGAACTGAACATACATGTGGGCAACTCCATATTACAAATGAGAATAATAGCCGAGGGAGGGTGCATTTATTTTGTGCCCCCCCTGGCTACTAACATCTGCCCCCAGCCACCCCAGAAAAGGCAAACCTATAATTAGATGCGTCCTTTCTGGCACTTTGCCCGTCTATTCCCATTGCCCTGTAGCTGTGGCGAATGGGTTAATAATGGGTTAAAGCCACCTTGCTATTGAAAGGTGACTTCAAGCCAGGTTAATAATTGAAAGTTGTCAATTAGACAACTCTCAATCATTAATCCTATTGTATTAAATAAAAAAAATACACACATTAATAATAAATAATTTTAATGAAATAAACATACATTTTTTGACCATCTTTTATTTAACTGGTAATCCGAGCGAAGCCCTTGCTCTCCTGTAATAAAGAAAAAATTATAAAACAGCATTATTCTTACCTATCCGGCGCTCTGTCAGGTCCCATGCTGTAATCCTTCACAAAGGGTTAACTGCCTTTCAGCCAAGCAGTGCAGCTAATGCTGCCTGCTCAGCTGTAAGCCCACAAAGAATGATCTTATCTTCAGGGCGACAGGAGAGGAAGTGATTACTGTGGGAAGCTTAATTGATTGCTTCCCACGGTAATCAGGTCACTTCAGGTCAGCCGGGACTTCCTCTGACGTCACTGATGCTGTGTGGTGTCCCCGGCTGACCTGAAGTGAACTGATTACTGTGGGAAGCAATCAGTTAAGCTTCCCACACTAATCACTTCCTCTCCTGTCGCCAGGAGAGGAACTCATTCATTCAGTGGCTTACAGCTGAGCAGCCAGTATTAGCTGTGCTGCTAGCTGTAAGGCAGTTAACTATTTGTGAAGGATTACAGCGTGGGACCTGACAGAGCACCGGATAGGTAAGAATAATGTTGCTTTATTATTTTTTCTTTATTACAGGAGATCAAGGGCTTCGCACGGATTACCAGTTAAATAAAAGATGGTCAAAAAATGTGTGTTTATTTCATTAAAATGATTTTTTTTAAAGTGTGTGTCTTTTTTTATTTCCTTCAATAGGATTAATAATTGAGAGTTGTCTAATTGACAGCTCTCAATTATTAACCTGGCTTAAAGTCACCTTTCAATAGCAAGGTGGCTTTAACCCATTATTAACCCATTCACCACCGCTACAGGGCAATGGGAATAGACGGGCAAAGTGCCAGAAAGGGCGAATCTAATTATAGATTTGCCTTTTCTGGGGTGGCTAGGGGCAGATGTTAGTAGCCGGGGGGCACAAAATAAATGCACCCTCCCTAGGCTATTATTATCTGCCCCCATTCTCTGGCTTTGTCTGTCTGGTTGAGAAAATTGCGCGGGAGCCCACGCATTTTTTTCAATGAATTTACACCTTTAATTAACCCCTACATGTGTGAAATTTTGCACACATACACTCATGTAATTGTTAGTGAAAACCATATATCAAACTACATAAAATGACATGGTTAACTGTATGTAAACCATGTGTCATTTCATGTTGGGTTCTGTAATTTCACAAAAAGCCGGCAATTGAATTAGTGGCTATTACACTATGTAGAAGTGCATGAACTATAAATATATGTATATATACAGTACAGACCAAAAGTTTGGACACACCTTTTCATTCAACGATTTTTCTGTATTTTCATGACTGTGAAAATTGTAGAATCACACTGAAGGCATCAAAACTATGAAGTAACACATGTGGAATTATACATTACACTTTACAAAAAAGTGTGAAACAACTGAAAATGTGTCTTATATTCTAGGTTTTTCAAAGCAGCCACCTTTTGCTTTGATTACTGCTTTGCATGCAGAAAAGGTGAACAGATGGACTCTACATGCCTGGTTCCCACCGTGAAGCATGGAGGAGGTGGTGTGATGGTGTGGGTTGCTTTGCTGGTGACACTGTTGGGGATTTATTCAAAATTGAAGGCATACTGAAGCAGCATGGCTACCACAGCATCTTGCAGCAACATGCTATTAAATCCGGTTTGCGTTTAGTTGGACCATCATTTATTTTTCAACAGGGCAATGACCAAAGACACACCTCCAGGCTGTGTAAGGGCTATTTGACCAAGAAAGAGAGTGATGGGGTGCTACGCCAGATGACCTGACCTCCACAGTCACCAGACCTGAACTCAATCGAGATGGTTTGGGGTGAACTGGACCGCTCACCGCTTTAATTTTGAATAAATCCCCAACAGTGTCACCAGCAAAGCACCCCCACACCATCACACCACCTCCTCCATGCTTCACGGTGGGAACCAGGCATGTAGAGTCCATCCGTTCACCTTTTCTGCGTGCAAAGCAGTAATCAAAGCAAAAGGTGGCTACTTTGAAGAACCTAGAATATAAGACATATTTTCAGTTGTTTCACACTTTTTTGTAAAGTGTAATGCATAATTCCACATGTGTTAATTCATAGTTTTGATGCCTTCAGTGTGATTCTACAATTTTCATAGTCATGAAAATATAGAAGAATCTTTGAATGAGAAGGTGTGTCCAAACTTTTGGTCTGTACCGTATATGTCTCAATGACATGTACAGTATATATATATATATATATATATATATATATATATATATAATATATATATATATATATTCTATGTGTGTATATGTATTCTGTCCATTCTTTATTAAAGCTGTCAGGGTGATTTTACTGTATAGCTGGGAATGAATTGCCAGCTTTTCTAAAGGACACTGGTGCGATTTAATCGCAAGTCACACGTGCGGTCCGTTTGTAATCAGATTTTTCATCGCACCCATAGACTTGCATTGGCGATTGTCAACCCACAATCGGTGACAATCGCAGCATGCTGCAATTGCACTCGCACGTATCAAACGGACCACAAAAAATCTGATACTGGGAGCTGCTCCATAGATTAACATTGGTCCGTTTGCAGTCGTGCGATTTTGTTGCCAGTGTGACCCCAGCCTTAGCCTGTCTGTGTGTGTTTCATATAATATGGATTTTGTTTCCTTTGGTGCTGAAGAGGTTAACCCTTTCTATGCTATTTAGAAACTTGCAGCTATTTTTGATCTGGGCGTTTCCTCTCTCTATAAAATCTGGCCAGACCATCTCTTCCTTGCCAGTGAAACTTTTACTCCCTAGCTCCTTGGAGTCTCTATTCTGAGTTGGAGGTCGTTGTTGCATTCTGTTTTTCCTCATTGTCTTATTCCAATTTGGATGGAATATCCTACCCTTCACTATATACCTCTTTACCTTTGGGTGAGTGTTTTGTATGTTAGTTGCTTTTTGTTATCCCTGTTTGTCTTGCATGTTTATACACTAGAATTTCTGTCCCAGGCTACCTAGGAAGGGGACAGCTTAGGGTATAACAGGGAAACAGTAAGGCTGTTGGCCCAAACCTCCTCACCATTAGAAGTACTTTGGGAGCAGGGATAGTTAGGGTCCCAGCCCTAGGGATTCACATATTGTTACAGCGGTTCTTCTTTGTGCAGCAGAAGAATGGGGAGTTACATCTATGCATAGACTACAGGGGTCTCAATGCTATAACCGTCAAAAATAAATACCCTTTGCCTCTTATCTCCGAACTCTTTGATAGGTTGCGGGGAGCAAGGGTATTTACAAAATTAAATCTGTGGGTCGCCTATAACTTGATATGCATCTGTGAGGGGGACGAGTGGAAGACGGCATTTAACACAAGAGACAGCCACTATGAATACCTGGTGATGCCGTTCGGGCTCTGTAATTCCACTGCCGTTTTCCAAGACTTTGTGAACGATATCTTCCGGGATATGCTAACCACCTCCGGTGTAGTCTATCTGGATGATATTCTCAGTTACTCTTCAGATATAAACTCCCACCGTAGAGATGTTTGCAATGTCTTCCACCTCCTACGGGCAAACTCTCTCTATACCAAGTTGAAGAAGTTTGTGTTTGAGCAGAAGTCCTTGCCTTTCTTGGGCTATATCATCTCGACCCAGGGATTGGCCATGGATCCTGCCTGCTGTGATGAACTTGGCAAGAACCCCATTCTCTTAAAGTGGTGCATCGCTTTATGGGGTTCATCAATTACTATTGCCAGTTCATTCCCCACTTCTCTACTTTGGTAGCTCCCTTGGTTGCCCTCATCAAGAACGGAGCTAACCCCAAATTATGGTCGGAGGAGGTCTCCAAGGCCTTTCTGTCTGTAACGTCACACTTTGCTAGCGCTCCCATTTTAAATCGCCACAATGTTGATAAACCTTTTATCATGGAGGTGGACACTTCTTCTGTCGGTGCTGGAGCCATCCTCTTTCAGAAGGATGCAAAAGTCGGAAGCATCCTTGCTTCTTTTTCTCCAAGACCTTCTCACCGGCGGAGAGAAATTATTCTATCGGGACAGGGAGTTGCTAGCAATGAAATTGGCCTTTTCTGAGTGGAGACATCTCCTGGAGGAGGCCCGTTACCCCTTCCAAGTATTCACCGACCATAAAAACCTTATATACTTACAGACAGCCCAGCGGCTGAACTCTCGCCAGGCCAGATGGTTCCTGTTCTTGTCCTGTTTCAACTTCACCCTCCATTTTCATTCTGGGGCGAAGAACACTCGTGCTGACGCTCTCTCCCGGTCCATAGTATTATCTGATGAGGGAGAGGAGCCTCAGCTTATTGTCCCTTCAGAGAGCCTGAGAACTGTGGCTCAGATTTCGTTAGAGTCTGTGCCTCCGGGCAAGACTTTTGATATACCTAATTTGAGACCAGAGGTTCTCTCTTGGGCTCATTCATCCAGGGTGGGTGGACATTTTGGGACCAAGAGGACATCTGAGCTCCTGGCAAGGACGTACTGGTGGCCGCATATGGCCCGTGACATTGGAGACCATATTCGGGCGTGTGTTTCCTGCACCCAGAATCAAACTTCTTGGCAACAGCCAGCTGGTTTACTGTACCACCGGCCGGTGGCGGATAGGCCCTGGGAGATGGTCGGGATGGATTTTGTGGGGGTTTACCCAAGTCCTGTAACTGCACCGTAATCTGGGTAGTCACCGACCACTTCTCTAAAATAGTGCACTTGGTGCCTCTCTCGCGGGTAACTTCTGCACGGACTTTAACAAACATGTCTTTTGCCTACACAGCATGCCTGACAAAATAGTCAGTGACCGGGGCCCCCAGTTCGCGTCTCGGTTCTGGAGAGAGCTTTGTTGTCTGCTCACCATAGAGCTAAATCTCTCTTCAGCTTACTATCCCAAGACAAACAGGTTGGTAGAGAGGGCCAACCAGACCCTGGTCACATATCTGCGACATTTTGTCTCCGCCAGGCAGGATGACTGGGCATCTTTGCTACCATGTGCGGAATTTGCTCTTAATAACACTGTAGCTGACTCAACAGGGCAGACCCTGTTCCTCCTTAATTATGGCCAGGATCTGTGTGTCCCTCTGCCCATGCCTGTGTCATCCACCGACTCTAGGGTGGCAGACTGGGCGGTGGAGGCACATGACATATGCCACCGCACACAGGATGCCATCCGGGCTGCCAATGAGAGAATGAGGGTCTCCGCCGATGCGCATTGGCGTCCTGCTCCGACTTTTGCACCTGGCGATTTAGTGTGGCTCTCAGCCCATAACATCAGGCTGCGAGTTGAGTCCACTATGTTTGCTCTTCGCTACATAGGTCCCTTCAAGGTCCTGGAACAGGTCAACCCTGGGGTCTATCATCTGGCTCTTCCTCCACGCCTAGGTCTCACCAACACCTTTCATGTGTCCTTCCTAAAACCTGTTCACATGTCCTGGTTTTCTGAGTCATCTGCCGGGACATCAGGTTCGTCCGCGGATGAGTATGAGGTGAACACCATTGTTGGGTTCAAGGTGGTACGAGGCAAAAAGTTCTAGCTGGTGGACTGGAAGGGTCATGGCCCAGGGTACAGGAACTGGGAACCTATTGAGCACATTTGGGCTCCTCAGCTCATTGAGGCATTTGAGCATAGCGAGGGCCAAGGAGGGGGGACTCTAGGAGGGGGGTAATGTTAGGCGTCGAAATTCCGCCGCTGCACAGGGGAATCTCGAGCCATGTCCTCTGCGGTCTCCCATTCTTCTTCAGCCGCAGAGGATCCTGCTCAGTGGAGATGTCGGTCCCAGCGTCTTGCTCAGGCTAATGCTATACGTTTGGTTGCTGCTGCTGCCCCAGGTTCAGCTATAGCAACCAGAATTAGTCAGCAGCGAGCAGATATTCCTGGGACTAAGTCCTGCTTTTCTCCATCTGAGCATGCCCGTGACATGACCGCTAATTGGTGGACGGAGGTCGCATGCTCAGGTCCTTAAGTTGTTCAGATTGGGCCATCAGCAAGGTCCTGGAAGGCTGTGGTTATAAAAGGATCACATGTCCGTGGCCTAGTATAAAGCATGTGGTGTGTGTGAGCGAGTGGATATGCTACCACTCTGTGTATGCATGTGTGTTTGTGCTGAGAACTTGCAACACTGTCGGCATGTATCATCACCTAGTCTTCCTTAGTCAGGCAGGTTTTTACTCGGCTTGACCGAGTACCTGTCTCGGACACGTGAGCTGCTTACCACTGGCTGTTTACAGGGCACAGTCACACAGTCAATCCACGTGCTGTGGCACGCATCTTTTGGTACCGCTCTGCGGTCAGTTGAGCTGTTGCTCTTGTTTTATGCCAAATCTGGTGTGCCATAGTTAGCTGTATTTTGCTACCTATCAGCATCAAGTAGTGGCATCACCTGTGCGACGCCATGTGCAAGTCCCCACGTCCTAGGGGTTGAGCCTAGAGTTCTCACTTGTGCCATATCAGCTGTGTCCTGTGACGTGTAACAGGGAACAGCGTTCTATTAATTTGTTGCTGCAGCTCTGTGAAGCAACAGAGTTAGCCGCTTTTCATACCGGGTGACATCTAACCTGCATGTTATCGGCGTTCAACCGCCACCTTGTTCCGCCATTGCTTAGCAGCAGGTTCCATCTCTGCATAGTGGACCCAGTGATGCGAACGCACCTTATTATTATTATATATATTTCATTTGGCGCAGACTGACAACCCTAGCATATATATATATATATATATATATATATATATAATATATAAATTCATATAGTCATATTTTACATTTTGAAACTTTCACCAAGATTTCAGACCCAATTATCCTGTTAGGGTTATGGCTTGTTCACATCATCGTCTTGTAAGGCCAGGTGATGCAACTTTCGCAGCTTTCTTAAAATCCAGCCTCCTCTACCCATGTGCCAAAAAACAGCAGACATGGGTTCTTCTAAGCAGCTGCCTAGCACTCTGAAAATGAAAATGATGGAAGCCCAAGAAGCAGGAGAAGGCTTTAGGAAGATAGCACAGTGTTTTCAAGTTGGCCTTTCATCTGCTCTATATGTAATTAAGAAATGGCAGTTAACATGAACAGTGGAGATTAAGATATGGTCTGGAAGACCAATACAAATTTCAGTTCTAGCTGCTCATAAGATTTCTAGAGAGGCAAATCAGAATCCCCGCTTGACTGCAAAAGACCTTCAGAAAGAATTAACATACTCTGGAGTTGTGGTACATTGATCTATTGTTCAGAGATATCTGCACAAATATGAACTTCATGGAAGAGTCATCAGAAGAAAACCTCTCCTGTGTCCTCACAACAAAATTCAGCATCAGAAGTATGTAAAACAACATACAGTATAATCAAGCTTGATGCATTTAGAAATCAAGTCCTGTGGAACAATGAGGTTAAAATAGAACTCTGTTTAATGAAGAATTAGACTTATCTGTTGTGATAGTGAGATATGGTATGTCGGTATCATTTTGTTTGTATTAATATTTTACTGATTTTCATTGTGTTCTTTTGTAGGATGAGTTGTAATTTGCTAATTGATGAATGGCTGCTGTTGCCATCTGATATCAGCCCCTTACAGTACTGTTCTGTTTGCTAATATGCTAATGACATATTGACCTAGCTTGTTGAAACAATGAGCCCCTGCAACCTTCCCCCTGACCTCTGAATGAGGAGAAGGACTTTTAAAATATCAGGGAGGTTAAGGTACTGCCACACTAAACTATCCCGCTAGCGATCACGATAAAGAAGCATACTAATTGCGATCGCTAGCGGGATCGTTTTAATATCGCTAGTAGCGGCTTTATTTAGCGATGTCGTTAGGACGCTATCGCGGTTAGCGATCTCCTTAACGACTTTAGCGGTAGAAGAGTACCGCTAAATCGCTAAAAAAGGTGCCACACTCAGCGATATATACTTACCCAGCGGGAGCGCCGACGATAAAATAGGGTCCGGAACGATTCCAGCGACGAGCGAGATCACAGCAGGAAGCTCGTCGCTGGCAGATGCCGCACACAACAACATCGCTAACGGGATCGCTAAATAGTGACGTTTTTTAGCGATCCCGTTAACGATGTTGTTTAGTGTGGCATACCCTTAAGACACAGTTCAGATCCTGTATTGAACTATGATGTGAACACAGCACCTCAGAGAGAAAGAAGAGTATATGGATTATGTTATCCTGTGTCTG
>JARQOD010000002.1:451071028-451094995 GCA_033576555.1 Oophaga sylvatica | reverse complement strand
GCCCCGCAAAAAACGATTATACAGCATCATCAGCGAAAAAAATAAAAAAGTTAAGCTCGCAGAAAAAAGCATGAAAAAAATTAATTTTTTATTAAAATTGTTTTTATTCTATAAAAGCGCCAAAACATAAAAAATGTATAAATGAGGTATCGCCATAATCGTACTGACCCGAAGAATAAAACGCTTTATCAATTTTACCACCACGCGGAACAATAAAAACGCCCCCCCCAAAAAATTTCATGAATTGTGATTTTTGTTCATTCTAACCCCCCAAAAATCGAAATAAAAAGCGATCAAAAAATGTCACCTGCTAAAAATGGTACAAATAAAACGTCAAAACTCTTTCCCGGGCAAAAAATAAGACCTCACATGACTCTGTGGGCAAAATATGCAAAAAATTATAGCTCTCAAATGTGGCGATGCAAAAAACTATTTTTGCAATAAAAGCGTCTTTTAGCGTGACAGCTGCCAATCAAAAAAACCCCCGCTATAAATAGTAAACAAACCCCCTTTTACACCCCTTAGTTAGGGAAAAATAATAAATTAAAAAAATTGCATTTATTTCCTTTTTCCCTTTAAAGGGTTAGGGTTAGGGTTGCGGCTAAGTTAGGGTTAGGGTTGCGCTAAAGTTAGGATTAGGGTTAGGGTTGGGATTAGGGTGTGTTAGAGTTAGGTTTGTGGTTAGGGTTGGGATAGGGTTTAGGGGTGTTTGGGGTTAGGGTTTGGAGTTAGAATTGGGGGGTTTCCGCTGTTTAGGCACATCAGGGGCTCTCCAAATGTGACATTGGCGTCTGATCTCAATTCCAGCCAATTCTGCGTTGAAAAAGTCAAACGGTGCTCCTTCACTTCTGAGCTCTGCCATGCTTTCCCCAAACATAGTTTATCCCCACATATGGGGTATCGCGTACTCTGGACCCCAAGAGTTATTGTCCCAATTTGTCCTATTTCTTCTGTTACCCGGGGAAAATAAAAACTGGGGGCGAAAATTAATCATTTTTGTACAAAAAAATATTTTTTTGTTTTTACGGCGGTACATTATAAACTCTGTGAAGAAACTTGGGGCTTCATAGCGCTCACCACCACCTAGATAAGTTCCTTGTGGGGTTATTTTCCAAAATGGGGTCACTTGTTGGGGTTTTCCCACTGTTTAGGGCGCATCATGGGCTCTCCAAAAGCGACATGACGCCCCAGACCATTCCATCAAAGTCTGCAAATCCAAAACGTATATTCCCCTTCCGAGCCCCAACGTGTACCCATACAGTAGTTTCTCCACATATTGGTATCAGCGTACTCTGGACAAAATTGGGCAACAACTTTTGGGTCCAATTTCTCCTGTTCCCCTTTGTAAAATAAAATATGGGGCGAAAAAATCATTTTTTGCAAAAAAAAAAAAGGATTTTTTATTTTTACGGCTGTGCGTTATAAACTTCTGTGGAAGCACTTCGGGTTCAAAGTGCTCACACACATTAGAAAAGTTCCTTGGGGGTTATTTTCCAAATGGGGTCATTGTGGGGGGTTTCCAATGTTTAGGCGCTTCAGGGGCTTCCAAATTCGACATGACGCACCAGCCCATTCCATCAAGTCTGCAATCCAAAACGTCACTACTTCCCTTCCGAGCCTGACGTGCCCCCATACAGTAGTTTTCTCCCACATATTGGGTAATCAGCATATTTCGGGACAAATTGGAGAACAACTTTGGGGTCCAATTTCTCCTGTTACCCTGGTGAAAATAAAATATTGGGGGCGAAAAAATCATTTTTGTAAAAAAAAAAGGATTTTTTATTTTTACGGCTGTGCGTTATAAACTTCTGTGAAGCACTTTGGGGTTCAAAGTGCTCACCACACATCTAGATAAGTTCCTTGTGGGGTCTATTTTCCAAAATGGGGTCACTTGTGGGGGGTTTCCACTGTTTAGGCGCATCAGGGCTCTCCAAATGTGACATGACGCACCCAGACCATTCCAAACAAAGTCTGCAATCCAAACGTCACTACTTCCCTTCCGAGCCCTGACGTGCGCCCATACAGTAGTTTTCTCCCACATATTGGGTATCAGCGTACTCAGGACAAATTGGACAACAACTTTTGGGGTCCAATTTCTCCTGTTACCCTTGTGAAAATAAATTATTGGGGGCGAAAAAATCATTTTTGTAAAAAAAAAAAAAGATTTTTTATTTTACGGCTGTACGTTATAAACTTTAGTGAAACACCTGGGGGTTCAAAGTTCTCACCACACATCTAGATAAGTTCCTTGAGGGGTCTAGTTTCCAAAATGGTGTCATTTATGGGGGTTTCCACTGTTTAGGCAGATCAGGAGCTCTACAAACACGACATGGCGTCCAGCCAATTCTGCGTTGAAAAAGTCAGACGGCGCTCCTTCCCTTCCAAACTCTGCCATGCACCCAAACAGTGGTTTAGCCCCACATATGGGGTATCAGCGCACTCAGGACAAATTGCACAATAACTTTTGGAGTCTTGTTACCCTTGGAAAAATAAAAATTGGGGTGAAAAGATCATTTTTGTGGAAAAAATATGATTTTTAAATTTTACGGCTCTACGTTATAAACTTGTGTGAAGCACTTTGGGGTTCAAATTGCTCATCAAAAATCTAGATAAGTTCCTTAGGGGGTCTAGTTTCCCAAATGGGGTCATTTGTGGGGGGTTTCCACTGTTTAGGCACATCAGGGGTTCTCCAAATGCAACATGGCATCCAAACTCAATTCCAGCCAATTTTGGTTGGAAAAAGTCAAATGGTGCTCCTTCCATTCCGAGCTCTGCCGTGCGCCCAAACAGTGGTTTCCCCCCACATATGGGGTATCAGCGTACTCAGGACAAATTGTACAACAACTTATGTGGTCCAATTTCTCCTGTTACCCTTGGAAAAATAAAACATTAGTGACTAAAAGATAATTTTTGTGGGAAAAAAATAGGATTTTTTATTTTCATGCCCGGGCATTATAAACTTGTGTGAAGCACTTGGGGGTTCAAAGTGCTCACCAAAGATCTAGATAAGTTCCTTAGGGGGTCTAGTTTCCAAAATGGGGTCACTTGTGGGGTTTTTTTACTGTTTAGGCTCATCTGGGGCACTGCAAACGGAACATGACCCCCATTAACGTCTGCATTCCAAAACGTTACTACTTCCTTTCCAAGCCCTGCCGTGCGCCCAAACAGTTTCCCCCCCCCCACATATGGGGTATCAGCGTACTCAGGACAAATTGGACAACAACTTTTGGGGTCCAATTTCCTTGGGAAAATTCAAAAATTTGGGACTAAAAAATCATTTTTTGTGGAAAATTGATTTTTTTTTTTTTCACACCCAGGCTTTATAAACTTTTGTGAAACACTTGAGGGTTCAAAGTGCTCACAACAGATCTAGATAAGTACCTTAGGGGGTCTAGTTTCCAAAATGGTGTCACTTGTGGGGGTTTCCACTGTTTAGGTGCATCAGGGGCTCTCCAAACGCGACATGGCATCCAATCTAAATTCCAGCCAATTTTAGTTTGAAAAAGTCAAACGTCGCTCCTTCCCTTACGAGCTCTGCCGTGTACCCAAACAGTGGTTTTCCCCCACATATGGGGTATTGGCGTACTCAGGAGAAATTGCATAACAACCTTATCTGTCCATTTTCTCCTTTTACCCTTGTGAAAATAAAAAAAAAGTTTGTAAAAGATAATTTTTGTGGCTAAAAAGTAAAATATTCATTTTTTCCTTCCACGTTGCTTTAGTTACTGTGAAGCACCTGAAGGGTTAATAAACTTCTTGAATGTGGTTTTGAGTGCCTTGAGGGGTGCAGTTTTTAGAATGGTGTCACTTTTGGGTATTTTCTGCCATATAGACCCCTCAAGTGACTTCAAATGTGAGGTGGTCCCTAAAAAAAATGGCTTTGTAAATTTTGCTGTAAAAATGAGAAATCGCTGGTCAACTTTTAACCCTTATAATTTCCTAACAAAAAAAAATGTTGATTCCAAAATTGTGCTGATGTAAAGTAGACATGTGGGAAATGTTATTTCTTAACTATTTTGTGTGATATATTTCTCTGTTTTAAGGGAATAAAAATTCAAAGTTTGAAAATTGCAAAATTTTAAAAATTTTCGCCATATTTGCGTTTTTTTCAAAAATAAACACAAGTTATATCGAAGAAATTTTACCACTAACATGAAGTACAATATGTCACGAGAAAACAATCTCAGAATCGCGAAGATCCGTTGAAGCGTTCCAGAGTTATAACCTCATAAAGAGACAGTGGTCAGAATTGTAAAAATTGGCCCGGTCATTAACGTGCAAACCACCCTTGGGGGTGAAGGGGTTAAACAGTGGGTCTCCTATACTGTTATTGCCTATGCAGTGAGTGGCTGGGCTGCCAAAAATTAGGACGCACCCCAATACCCCTTTGACGAGACATACAGGATGGCCTCATGAAAAATTTTTTCCCATTATAAGAAAATGGGTCTCTCATAGTGTTTACCTAGAATAATATTTAGACTTGAGAGTCCTCAGTGGTTGATACCTTTTAATGGCTAACTGAAAAGATGGTAACAAATTGCAAGCTTTCGAGACTACTCAGGTCTCTTCATCAGGCAAAGACTAAAACAAAAACTGAAGAATCACATATTTATATACACAACAGGACACAGGAATAGTGCAATAGGTAACACAAGTGACGTGAAGCAGAACTGTCATTATGGCAGAGGGATGAACATAAATATTGGAACAGTTCATAGATAAGGAGAGAAAGTTTTATTGCCCTCTGATTGGGGTCTGGTGTTGTGTTTTGATGCCCCTAGAAAGTCAGAGTGTTTACCTATGCATTTAATGCAAGGCCTGCCTTGCCCCAAAGTTACACGCACCACAATAACCCTTTAAACCGACGTCCTGGATGGCCACATGAAACCAAATTCCCATTATTATGAATTTTGTACTCCCATAAAGTTTGCCCATGAAGTGAATGCAAGGCCAGCTCCAAATTTGGACGCACCCCGATAACCCAAAAAAACAGACGTCCTGGATGGCCACATGAAACCAAAGTTCTCATTATGCTTATTTTTTTTTCTCCCATACAGTTTGCCCATGAAGTGAATGCAAGGCCTGCCCTGCCCCAAAGTTACATGAACCCCAATAACCCTTTGAACCGACATAGTGGATGGCCACATGAAACCAAAGTTGCCATTTTTTTAATGTGGTACTGCCATACTGTTAGCATATGCATTGCATGCAAGGCCTGCCAGCACCAAATTAACACGCACCACAATAATCCATTCAATAGACGTACTTGAGTGCCTCATGACAAATATGAAGAAAGAGTGTCTCCCATAGTGTTTTTTCTATGCATTGAATGCAAGGCCTGCTTTGCCTCAAAGTTACACGAACCCCAATAACACTTTGAACTGACAGACTGGATGGCCACATGAATCCAAAGTTCCCATGTCACAGTGCAGTAGTGGGAAAACAGGGGATGAGGAACCTGGGCCCCTGAACTGCCCCTCAGGCTAAAGGGGTGCCCTGTCTTTCCTTAACTTGGGGGTACACTTAAAGGTAGTGAGGCCCAAGTCACCGACCTCTCCCTATCTCCTGTTTAGCCATGAGCTAAACCCCCAACCCACTCCCATGGAGGTGAGACAGGGAATAAAGGGAACTGCACCAATATAACAAAAGGAAAGAAAAGACAGACACCTCGGGGTTAAATCAACTAAAAAAACTAAACTTAGCTTTCTCTGCTGCAATGCACAGCACAGAACAGTAAGGCACCAGATCAAGGTAATAGCTGAAGTACCACTGCACTCAGCAAGCTCCTGACTTCAGCTTGTTTGGTCTCTAAAGAGGAAGTGTATCACCAACAGTCAACTGACGCACCAGGTGTCCTTTTAAAGGATGGTGGGAGTGGTCACACCTGCACCAGCACACTCAACAGCAATGTAATTACACCAGCTGCCACCGGGGGAAAAAACTGACATTAAACCCCGATGGCCACATGAAACCAAAGTTGCCTTTTTTTCATTTGGTACTGCCATACTGTTAGCCTTATGCATTGAATGCAAGGCCTGCCCTGCACCAAAGTAACATGCACCACAATAATCCTTTCAACAGACGTACTTGAGGGCCTCATGACAAATATGAAGAAATTGTGTCTCCCATAGTGTTTGCCTATGCATTGAATGCAAGGCCTGCCTTGCCCCAAACTTACACGCACCCCAATAACACTTTGAAACGACATACTGGATGGCCACATGAAACCAAAGTTCCCATTATTATGTTTTTTGTACTCCCAAAAAGTTTGGCCATGAAGTGAATGCAAGGCCTGCCCTGCCACAAATTTACACGCACCCCAATAACCCTTTGAACTGACGTACTGGATGGCTACATGAAACCAAAGTTGCCATTTTTTTCATTTGGTACTGCTATACTGTTAGCCTATGCATTGAATGCTAGGCTTGCCCTGTCATAAAGTTACATGCATCACAATAACACTTGGAACTGATGTCCTGGATGGCCACATGAAACCAAAGTTCACATTTTTTTCATTTGGTACTGCCATACTGTTAGCCTATGCATTGAATGCAAGGCCTGCCCTGCACCAAAGTAACACACACCCCAATAACCCTTTCAACAGACGTACTTGAGGGCCTCATGACAAAAATGTTCCCATTAGAAGAAAGTGTGTCTCCCATAGTGTTTGCCTATTCATTGAATGCAAGGCCTGCCTTGCCCTAAAGCTACATGCACCCCAATAACACTTTGAACCGACATACTGGATGGCCACATGAAGCCAAAGTTGCCATTTTTTTCATTTGGTACTGCCATACTGTTAGCCTATGCATTGCATGCAAGGCCTGCAGGGCACCAAATTTACACGCACCCCAATACACCTTTGAAGAGACGTAGAGGAGGGCCTCCTGAAAACAAAGTTCCCATTATTAGGAAGTGGGTCTCCCATACTTTTTGGCTATGCAGTGAATGCACGGGCTGCCAACAATTTGGAGGCACTCCTATGCCCGTTGGAAGCGATGTAGAGGAGTGCCTCATGAAAAAATGTTCCCATTATTAGGAAGTGGGTCTCCCATAGTGTTTGCCTATGCAGTGAATGTAAGGGCTGCCTAAAATTTGGAGGCACTCCAATGCCCCTTAAAAGAGACGGGTCTCCTATACTTGTAATGCTCATACAATAAGTGTATGGGCTGAAAAACATTTTCCCCTGAGGGGTACACATCAACCTGCTGTGTAAATTTTTTTTTTACGGGCATCATAAACACCCTTGCAAAAAAAACTATATTGGTTGTTGCATCACAGAACATGTTCACCCTTGTGTTCTAGTGGTGGCGTCTGAAGAGATACATGAGGCATGTGACGGAGATACCACACTGTTCAATACGTGACATGTATTTTTTGTTTATTACAGCTTTATAGTGTATAGAACTAGGGTAAGACACAGCAAAAACAGTTGAATGTAGGCCTGAAATGCCACACATTTTAGCCCACAGATTGGTGAGGCGTGTGACTTAAATACAGGCCACATATTGAACAGTGTGGTGTGGTATCTAAGTCACACGCCTCACCAATCTGTGGGCTAAAATGTGTGGCATTTCAGGCCTACATTCAACTGTTTTTGCTGTGTCTTACTCTATTTCTATACACTATTTTGCTATAAAAAGCAAAAAATACAGGCCACATATTGAACAGTGTGGTATCTCCGTCACATGCCTCATCTATCTGTAGGCAAAAAGTTGTGGCATTTCAGGCCTCCATTCAACTATTTTTGCTGTGTCTTACCCTAGTTCTATACACTATAAAGGTGTAAAAAATAATAAATACAGGCCACATATTGAACAAATAATAAATACAGGCCACATATTGAACAGTGTGGCATCTATTATTTGTTCAATATGTGGCCTGTATTTATTATTTTTTACACCTTTATAGTGTATAGAACTAGGGTAAGACACAGCAAAAATAGTTGAATGGAGGCCTGAAATGCCACAACTTTTTGCCTACAGATAGATGAGGCATGTGACGGAGATACCACACTGTTCAATATGTGGCCTGTATTTTTTGTTTTTTATAGCAAAATAGTGTATAGAAATAGAGTAAGACACAGCATAAACAGTTGAATGGAGGCCTGAAATTCCACAATATTTAGACTACACATAGATGAGGCGTGTGACGGAGATACCACACTGTTATATATGTGACCTGCATTTTTTGTTTTTTTTACAGCTAAATAGTGTATAGAACTAGTGTAAGACACTGTAAAAACAGTTGAATAAAGGCCTGAAATGCCACAATTTTTAGCCCACAGATAGATGAGGCGTGTGAAGGAGATACCACACTGTTAAATATGTGGCCTGTATTTCTTTTTTTTTGGCCAGCAAAATTGTGTCAATCAATGGGCTAAGACACTACAAAATAAATTCTCTGGAGGCCTGAAATGGCACAAATTTTAGCACAATGATATGTGATCCATGAGGCAGACAAAACCCAGTGTAAAATATCTGCCCTGTAGCTAAATATTTTTTTGTCAGCTAAATTTTTTTGGACAGCAAAATCATGTCAAGAAATTGTTTAAGACAATCCAAAAAAATTTTACAGTACCACAAAAATGACAGAATTTGATGCGCACTCAGATGTGATGGCTAGGACGGGCAAACCCGTTTAAAATATATGGATTTTCATGCTGTACTATGAAACGGATCTAGCTATATTCTGCAGTGTCAACAAGCAAATGTAGAAAAAATGGGGGCTCTGGATTGCTTTGGAATAAAATAATCAAGATTAAGATGCAAAAGAAAGTATTCCTTGCCACTGATATCTGGGGCTATGTATATACGGTCAATATATGTAATAAGCAGCAGTAGCAGACAGTAATGGAATGGACCCTCTTGATTTATGCAATGAAGTATGCCACATACAATGCCTGCCTGCTACTGATATCTATATACCCATATACACTCCCTGCCTACCTAGCACTGCAATCTATATATCCTGTAATTAGTCCTTGAAAGGACTGTTGATTTAGCTGGATTTGTGTACTCTATTACGGTATACCCACATTAACTCTGAAACCCCCAAATCTGACCCTATCTCAGCAGCAGCTCTCCCTACACTAGCTGATTCCGGAGCTGAATGTGACGAGCATGGGGCGCCAGGTCTCTTATAGACCTGATGGCCCTGTGCGGCCAGCCAATCATTGTAATACCACAACCAAGTTGGCTGCGGCATTAGAGTGCATGGCGGACAATCCCTGCATGTTAACGAGCGCGAAACATGCAGGACGGGGACCCGAATTCCTGCCAAACAATCCTGGAAATGCTCGACGCTCGCCTAGTACCGAGAGTACTACACCCCATCCATTAATACAACATTAATGCACTCCTAAATGGTTAAATAAATAACAAATATAAATATATATACAAAAATAGGCAGCAAAAAGACATCAATAATAGTTGTTGCGTATGTAGCAGATCCCGTGTGACCAACAATGAAGATGCCACAAGATTCATGCCCTTCTCTTCATTCGAGCAGATGGGGTGAGGGGAGGACACAGCCAAGATGCATGTAATGGATCCAGGGGGACATTAGAATATCAGGGCACATATGGTGATAACCAACAAATAAACTAAAAAAATGGACAAAACATCAGATAAAAATCAATAATTGTAGAGAGACCAATAATAAAGGAGCATAGGAAGAGATAGTGGTGGAAGGCATCATATAAAACAGAGCGGACACCAAAGGGGACAGGTCACAGAAAAGGGACGAAGCTGAGTTTTTCATTAAGTCCTCTTGGGGACATGGTATCAGGGGTGACGATCCATCTACATTCGCATTGAGCCAAAATCTGTGTCAGGTTACCACTCCTGATACCACCATGAATCCTGCCAATGCCCCTAACCTTCAAACCACTGGGATCGGAACCTAACAGTCCTTAAAATGTCTCAGCAGTAGAGTTGAGCGATACTTTCCGATATCCAAAAGTATCGGAATCGGAATGGTATCGCCGATAACATTAAAATATCGGCGATACCCGATACCGATACCGGAAGTCCCATGTAAGTCTATGGGAACAAAATATCGAAATTAAAAAAAACCCATTCTTGCCTTGTTGGTTAATTGTACATGAAGGAAAACAAGAAAGAGTAATGTAGAATGTATTGGGGAAGGTTGAGGAGACATTAAAGGCATAGATGTTTAACCCAATCAAATGGAATAGCATAAATATTTTTTTTTTTAAAGATGTTCGGATTGACGAAGAAATTGACAATGTTGTTAACGTTTTTTCTATTTTGGCAAATATGTATATTACACAACTTCCATGCTCTTCATCTTCACCTTTTTAACTTTTCACACACTTTCTCCTTCATAATCTTCTGCAGCATCATCTTTTTCATCAAATTATTCTTCATCTTCACCTTCTTTATCTTCTTCTTAAACTTCTTGCTATTCATCTTTGTTAACATTACTCATATTCTTCTTATTAAACTATTATTCTTATTCATATTCTGCTTCATCTTCTTCATCATATTCTTATTTGTGACAGAGAATCCTGTACTTGTAATCTGTCAAAGTATGAATTTTTCATCCTTCCGTTCTTGCTGTCACAAAAGATTTAAATTACAACAGTATTTGTCCGTGTTCAGTTTAGCCTGCAGCAGCAGGCATTTTCCAGGGGCACCACGAGGAGGAACGGACTCACCCCCATACACTGCTTAGTCTTCTTCTGCTTAGAATTTAGAGCATATATTTTGCTCTTCATTTTGGTCTTATACTTCATGTTCTTCTGCTTTTAGATCTTCTGCTTATTGTTCTTATGTCTCTTGTTCCGTATCTTGTATTTGTAGCACAATCTTGTACCAGCTGATGTTACTGGGACACGGTTACTAAGCAGGAGGTACCTGTGCTCCAAAGCACTACCAAGGACCAGCAGACGTTGCTGGAACTCGGATACCGAGATGGAGGCACCTAGGCCAAAGGCACTGTGGAGAACCAGCTGACGGTACTGGAACCCGGAGGGGCAGCAGAAGGAAAAGAGCCAATGGCACAACCGAGGACCAGCTGACGTTACTGGGACACAGTTACTAAGCAGGAGGTACCTGTGCTCCAAAGCACTACCAAGGACCAGCAGACGTTGCTGGAACTCGGATACCGAGATGGAGGCACCTAGGCCAAAGGCACTGCGGAGAACCAGCTGACGGTACTGGAACCCGGAGGGGCAGCAGAAGGAAAAGAGCCAATGGCACAACCGAGGACCAGCTGACGTTATTGAACCCCAGTAACACAGGAGCAAGTGTTGACTGTGCTAACAGCACTTCCGAGCAACAACTGGCGGTGTTGGAGCCCAGGGTCAAGGAGGATGTTTAAATACTAGATCAAGTAATTTCCTTGTTACCTGTCAATTTTAAATGTCTATACTTCAAACAAGAGAAAGATAACCTTTACTACCATAAGATGATGATTTCATTTAAACTAATATCTAGATAAATAAAGAATTGACAAACATAAACACATACATTAACATGTTGAACAGCAATGCAAACCACAAAATAAATTAGTTAAGGAATCTGCTATACGGTTGTACATAAAAGCATACAAGTACATATCTGAATCCATTAATGATGGATAAGTAACAGTATGTACACCATTTTTATTGTATAGACAATGAATGTCTGACTTCAAAACATCATCAGCATTACAAGTAATCTGTGATATTACTAAAATGTTCCATTTGCTGAATAATGTCACTAAATATTTTATACAAAATTATACAATTTCCATCATGTAATACTCATAATATGTGGCAATAATCATTTTTATTAACAAACATAACCTTTAAAAAGTGTATAGTGCATAGTGAAAATTGCTATTTATGGCTGACTGTCGACTTGGAAGCATGACAACAGATAGATAAGGTATATGTAGATGAGACTGCATAGCCACAGATGGTGAATGGCGATGTAATACTGTACCTCAATAAAGTGTGCGTCACTACTACATAATTTTTTTATATAGCTTTATAAACAGGGTACATGGATGTATGCTTGTGCCTTTGTTTTGACGCACAGACTGCCTTCCTGCTGAGACGCATTGGGTAGTGAACAGTTGTGTGCAGTGTTCACTGCAGTCTCTGCGGAATAACCACACTTAGACCTTATAACTTTTCAGACTTTCTTTATCAATCTACCAAGATGAAGAAGGCAGGGAGTAAGGCACGTGGTCGTGGAGTTTCTTCAGGGAGAGGACGTGGGGATTCTGTGGCTGCTGCGGCCCCCAGTGACACAGCATCCACCAGTTTTCCCCGTGAGCGTTCCTTTATGCGCACTTTTGTAGGAGCTCGGAGTACCCCCTGCTGCGGGAAGAACAAATTGAAGCCGTTGTTGTTTGGATGTCAGCCAATGCATCGACTTCAATTGCTTCCACCTCCTCTCAGGACCACAGCACTGTTGGGCAACCATCTGTCTCTTCACCGCCTGGCAAATTGCCCAGGCAGTCAGAGAGTTCTGTACAGGAGCCAGCTGAGTGTCTGCTTCTGTTCTCAGAATCTATTGGCTTGCAAACAGGGGCCCAGCCAAGCAGCATTCTGTAATGTGAAGAGGGAGTATGCAGTGATGCGCAACAGCTGTGTCTCTCTGAATCTGAAGAGGCGGGTGAGACAGTGCCGATGGTCAGCACACCGCAGAACGCATCTGATGATGATGAGACCCAGGTGCCAGTTTCTGTTGAGCATGGTGCTGGCCAGACCACCCAACAGCAGGTGTTGGAAGAGGGTAGTGGAGATGATGAGGTCCAAGACCCAACATGGCATGAGGAACAGGAAGGTGGTGGGAGCAGCTCAGAGGAATAATAATAATATTTATTTATATAGCGCCATCATATTCCGCAGCGCTTTACAGTTTAGCAGTTTCAGAACACAAGTCATAAGTAACAACGTTAACAATACAATAATTTAAGCTAAATAAGTCGCCCCTGCTCGTGACAGCTTACAATGTACAATGAGATGGGGGAGATACAAAGTATAGGTGTTTATATACAATGGTGCATTTACAATGATGTTCCAGCCATCTTAAGGGACTGAGGGATGGAGATAGTGAATGGGCTAGAGACACACACACACTTACACAGAATACATAGAATGACTTTGATTAGTGAATGTGATAGGCCGCTCTGAACAAATGTGTTTTGAGGGAGCGCCTGAAACCATGCAAATTGTGGATAGTCCTAATTTCTTGGGGTACAGCATTCCAGAGGATTGGCGTAGAGCAGGAGAAGTCTTGGAGTCGGGAGTGGGAGGTACGTATTAGTGCAGAGGTTAGTCGAAAGTCGTTTGCAGAGCGCAGCAGTCGGTTAGGCCGATAGATAGAAATGAGGGAGGAGATGTAGGAGGGGTGCTGCACTGTGGATAGCTTTGTGGCTGAGAACCAGTACTTTGGTTGAAAGCTGGGAGAGGCCTAGAGAAATGGTTAGTGATAGAAGGAAGATAGAGGAAGACATTGCCCCAACGGTACAAACAGGAGGGAGAGTTAGGCTGCAGACTCGGTTGCCTGTAGCCTCCAGTTTGGCACCTGTTCGGAGCAGTTGTCTTCCAAAAGTCAAAACGTGCGCTCCCAGGACTTGCACTGCGTGGTCCTTTTTTCACACACTTGCACATGATATTTGCTATGTGAAATGCAAGCTGTGTAATCAAAAATTAAAAATAGCTAAAAGTGTCAGTCACCTCAATACCACAAATATGTGGAAACATGTGCGGACAAAGCACGTAGTTGAGTTACAAAGACACACTGGAGATGTAGGGCCAACCTACAGCAGCACCTACATCTTCAGGTTGTGTTGAAGCCTCTTCATCGAGCTCACACACAGCTGGTTCTGCTTCCTCACAGGATCGCCATGGAAGAACCTCGGCCACTGTTGTCCAGAGACAAACTGTTATTCCACACACAGCAGCAAGTTTCCTGTCATCCTCACACTCCCAGGCCACAAAACAGCCATCGGTAGCACAGGCATGGGATAAAAGACGGCCATACTCCGCAAACCATGCACGAGCACAGGCTCTGAATGCTGGCATTGCAAAACTCCTGTCCCTTGAAATGCTGTGATTCAGGCTGGTGGAGACAGACAGTTTCCGTAACTGAATATCATTGTCAGTCCCACAATACAATGTGCCAAGCCGATTTCATTTCAGCAGGCAAGCCGTCCCTGGTCTGCAAAAGCATGTTGAGGGAAAAATTAAACATGCGCTACTAAAAGCCCTCAGTAGCAAGGTCCACCTGACCACCGATGCGTGGACCAGTACCCATTGTTATGATCTGCTACAACCAGTAAGGAAAGAAGGGAATTCTGTCCCTACAATACAACTAAGCTGAATCCCTACGATGTAACGGGGAACCTGATCCTGCGACCAGACCCGCTAAAGTCCTCATCTAGTGTGAACGAAGACCTATAGTTGCGAGGGAGTAATCCCTACAAGATCTAGGGACTGGGAGAAAAGGTGGACACCTCCTAACATAAATTGTAGCATGGATAATTAAACAGAAAAATAAATACTTTGTGATCCTAACATCAAGCAAAACTGACAGATTAAGGCACCTAAGCACCCGGCTAGCTTAACAGTAGATAATACAATGAAGTCAAGCAAAGCCAGAAGGGCGGAGCCAGACTAAATAGGGAAAAAAGGTCATGTGACCAGCAAACTGAAACAAAACCTAACAAGAGGGTTCTAACACCCATGGCCAGGGACAATACCTTTCCCTCACTGCCCATTGGGTCAATGTTGTGCAGCCGGGTACTGATCTTGCGAGTGGCGCTGTACGTGTTCTGCCAACTCCAAGGATTGCAGGAATCAAGTCTGTACACATTGATTCCTCCTCCTACTCCAGTTCCTCAGAATCATCGCTGCAGGAGCCGTCACGGTCTACCTCCACATGGACCCGTGAACGTTTACCTGTTGCGACCGATATGAGCACAGCCGTGTCCAAATGTCAACAGGCCGTCCTGAAATTAATTTCCATGGGGAATCTTAGCCACACAGCGCAGGAGCTCTGTAATGCCATAAAGCAGGAGAGCGACGTGTGGTTTTTGGAAGAGAATCTACAGGCAGGCTTGGTAGTGTGTGACAATGGCCGAAATCTGGTGTCAGCTCTGGGCCTTGGCAACCTCACTCACATACCATGTCTGTCATATGTGCTCAACTTGGTCGTGCAGAGTTTTTTGAGGGACTATCCGGATCTTGATGCACTGCTGCACAAGGTCCGCCTAGAGTGCGCTCACTTGCGACGTTCCAGCATGGCCAGATCGCTGATTGCAGCTCTGCAACGCAGATTTCACCTTCATGAACATCGCATCATATGTGACGTACCCACCAGGTGGAATTCCTCGTTACATATGTTGGAGCGGTTGTGTGAGCAGCAGCCAACAGTAATGGAGTATCAGCTGCATCAGGCGCAGTCAACTCGCAATTTGCGCCGTTCACACTTCACCACTACTGAGTGGGCCTCTATAATAAGAATAATAATATTATTTATTTATATAGCGCCATAATATTCCGCAGTGCTTTACAGTTTAACAGTTTCAAAACACAAGTCATAAGTAACAACGTTAACAATACAATAATTAAAGCAAAATCAGCCGCCCCTGCTGGTGAAAGCTTACAATCTACAATGAGGTGGGGGAGATACAAAGTACAGGTGTTTATATACAATGGTGTTTTTTACAATGATGGTCCAGCCATTTTAAGGGAGTGAGGGATGCATGGAGATAGTGAATGGGCTACACACACAGAATTACACATAGAATGACTTTGATTAGTGAATGTGATAGGCCACTGTGAACAAATGTGTTTTGAGGGAGCGCCTGAAACCATCCAAATTGCGGATAGTCCTAATTTCTTGGGGTAGAGCATTCCAGAGGATTGGCGCAGCGCGGGAGAAGTCTTGGAGTTGGGAGTGGGAGGTACGTATTAGTGCAGAGGTTAGTCGAAGGTCGTTTGCAGAGTGCAGCAGTCGGTTAGGCCGATAAATATAAATAAGGGAGGAGATGTAGGGGGGTGCTGCGCTGTGGAGAGCTTTGTTGGTGAGAACCAGTAATTAGAATTGGATCCTATAATGAATGGGCAGCCACTGCCAGTGTAATGAGTGGCGAATAACTCTATGAAGGATATCTGCCACGTTTTGCGTGCGTTTGATGAGTCAACGCGGATGGCGAGTGCAGATGATGCACTAGTCAGCCTGACTGTCCCCCTTATCTGCCTGCTTCAAAAAACACTGCAAGCACTAAGGCATGAGGTTTTGGAAGAGGTGGAGGATGAGGAGTCACAAATTCCATCACCTTCTGGACAGTCAGCGCAACGTGGTTCCTCACAAAGGGCTGGAGGACTTTCAAAGTACCATGCTGTATCAACAATTGAACCTCCAGAGTCGCTGTCTATATTTCATAACCATTACAAACTTTTAATGTATTTACAAAGCACATAATGTACATTTTTTGTCTATCCTTTTGTAATGCTATTGTGTTTCCATAAACTGATGTTACAGAATTATGATACAAAGTTTTTAAATTTTGAGTTTTAAATTTTGTAAATTTATATGTATTTGAAGGACTTTGTGAGGAGGATGAGGAGGAGTCAATGGAGGAGGAAGACATCGCTCCAGAGGGAGGTAGACAATGCTCTAGTCAGTATGTAGACCAAGGGTGGGCTGATGCACAGCAGGCAGAGATGACGCCTCTTGCAGGGGACAACGTTTCTTGGCCAGTTGGGAGTCTGCAGCACATGGTTGATTTCATGCTGCAGTGGCTGAGAAACGACTGCCGCATCGAACACATTCACACCACGTCTGATTATTGGGTGTACACCCTCCTAGACCCTCGCTACCGGGACAACTTACAAAGCCTCATCACACCGTTGAACCGGGAGCATAAAATGCGGAAGTACCAAGACACACTGGTGCAATCCATAATGTTCTCCATTCCAGCCGAGAGCACTGCTGCTGCTACTGCTTTACAAAGCAGCTCTGTGCGTCGAGGCAGTGGAGACAGCTCTGCAACAAGAGGGAGCACAAGCAGCGCCTCTGCACAGGGCAAGAACAGTATGTTCCAAATGTGTCGAAGTTTTGTGGCAGCGCCACCAATGTCTACACCATCCGAGACGGCTCCAGTCAGCAGGAGGCAACATTTCCGTAAGATGGTGACAGACTACATGTCTTGCCCTCTCAGTGTACTCCCAGATGGCTCTTCCCCATTCAAGTTTTGTGTCTCTAAGCTGGATACATGGCCAGAGCTTAGCCAGTATGCATTGGAGGTGCTGGCTTGATCTGCTGCCAGTGTATTATCGGAGCGCGTCTTTACTGCTGCAGGTGGTGTACTAACAGACCGTTGCATGCGACTATCCTCCGATAATGTAGAACGGCTTACTTTTCTGAAAATGAACTAGGCATGGATCTCGCCTGAATTTGCCTGTCCGGTTTCAGATTAACTAACTGGTTGGCAACGTTTTCCATGTCTCCTGTTATGTTCATCTTTCTACCACCTGAGCTATACTCCCTGGGCTACAACACTGCCAGTTGCTGCTCAGAAGTGTCGTGTCCACAGACCAATACACAAGCTATAGTGATAGTGGGGTTCAGTAACGCCTGCTGTTCCCCTGCTGCGTGTCTGACAAAAATTAATGCTGCTAACTCCAAATTAAAGTTCAAATTAAAGTTCAAACATCTCATACTAGGCCTCAGGCTACACCCTCCTTGACCCTGGGCTCAGAAGTGTTGGATGCACAGATCAAAACAATCGATGATGTGTTTGTGGGTTCAGTAACGCCTGCTGTTCCCCTGCTGTGTGTCCGGCAAAAATTACTGCTACCTAGCTACACATGTTGAAAAAAACATGACATGTTAAAGTGGCTAGTGCTACACATAGATATCAGGCTACACCCTTATTTCTAAGCTGTAAACAAGTGAAACGTCAAATTTAAAACCATTCAATGATTAGTGTTGGCAACAAATCTGTAACTAAATAATTGTGACATAATATGGCAGATATCCACATGTCTAACACAAATGCTAACACAAAAGCATACTTATGCTATAGGGTACTGATGGTGAACCTTCTCACTCCATAACTTTGACAAATCCAACTCACATCATGCCTCAAATGCTGCAATGTTGGAAGTGCATAATGTGGGTTGAACTTTGACAACAGCTGCAGTGCGAAGGTTATCCTTCTGTGTTCTTGGCTTTTAAATAAAAGCATACAAGTAAATATAATAATACATTGTTGATTAAGGGACATGATGTACACCTGTAATATTGTGCAAACAATGGATGTAGGACTATTCCTCTTCAACATTACTTATATTTGTGTCATTTGAAAAAATACATATTTTAGTTAAAAATTAAAAACCCATGTTCAGTAGCTGTGAAAGGCCCGTTTGTGTACTTCTATATTGTTTGCAACCAATGTATTGTATACGGATGGAAGCACGTCACTGTAATAGATTTGAATTATTTTAAATAGAATAAAGCAGCACCAATTTTAGAAAAATGACAAGGATGAGCCAGTGACAGACACTCAGCAGAGTACACGCAGCGGTGGTTGAAGAAGTAAATGGAGCGTGATCTGCATTTAAAAAAAAAAAAAAATACCTCACAGACTGCAGTGAACACTGAAACACAACTATTCACAATCTGTGAAAGGCTACTCCTTTGTCTACTTCTATAGTGTTTGCAACCAATGTATTGTATACGGATGGAAGCGCGTCACACTAATAGATTAGATTTATTTTAAATGGAATGTAGCAGAACCAATTGGAGATAAATGAAAAGGATGAGCCACTGAGACACGCTCAGCAGAGTACAAGCAGCAGTGCTTGAACAAGTAACTGGAGCGTGATGTGCACTCAAAAAAAAAAACACAGACTGCAGTGAACACTGAAACACAACTGTCCACAATCTGGGAAAGGCTACTCCTTTGTCTACTTCTATAGTGTTTGCAACCAATGTATTGTATACGGATGGAAGCGCGTCACACTAATAGATTAGATTTTAAATGGAATGGAGCAGAACCAATTGGAGATAAATGAAAAGGATGAGCCACTGAGACACGCTCAGCAGAGTACAAGCAGCAGTGCTTGAACAAGTAACTGGAGCGTGATGTGCACTCAAAAAAAAAAAAAAACACAGACTGCAGTGAACACTGAAACACAACTGTCCACAATCTGGGAAAGGCTACTCCTTTGTCTACTTCTATAGTGTTTGGAACCAATGTATTGTATACGGATGGAAGCGCGTCACACTAATAGATTAGATTTTAAATGGAATGGAGCAGAACCAATTGGAGATAAATGAAAAGGATGAGCCACTGAGACACGCTCAGCAGAGTGCAAGCAGCAGTGCTTGAACAAGTAACTGGAGCGTGATGTGCACTCAAAAAAAAAAAACACAGACTGCAGTGAACACTGAAACACAACTGTCCACAATCTGGGAAAGGCTACTCCTTTGTCTACTTCTATAGTGTTTGCAACCAATGTATTGTATACGGATGGAAGCGCGTCACACTAATAGATTAGATTTTTTTCAAATATAATGGAGAAGCACCAATTGGAGAAAAATGAAAAGGATGAGGCACTGAGACACGCTCAGCAGAGTACAAGCAGCAGTGCTTGAACAAGTAACTGGAGCGTGATATGCACTCAAAAAATAAAAAACACAGACTGAAGTGAACACTGAAACACAACTGTCCACAATCTGTGAAAGGCTACTCCTTTGTCTACTTCTATAGTGTTTGCAACCAATGTATTGGATACGGATGGAAGCGCATCACACTATAATTTCTATTGAATGGAGCAGCTAGAATTACACTAAAGAAAAAAAAAAAGAGTCTGTGAGTGACACGTGCAGATGCCTACAGACAGCGTTGGATGCAGAGCAAACTGCAGCGTCACCTGCACTCACACACACCTTGCAGAGCTGTTAAAACAACACTGCAGGCAAAAGGAAGCTTTACACAGCGGTTGGTGATAGCCTGCCTACAGCACAGTACACTAAATCGCAATCTCTAACTGTCCCTCAGAGTCAGCAGAGTAGCGTTCTGTCCCTATCTGAATTCACAGCACAGTGACGCTAAAATGGCGGCGGCGCCTTTTATAGTGCATTCTGACATCATTTCAGCATCCAATCACAGCCATGCCATTAGTTAACATGACCGCAGCAGTACAGGATGTGCCCACACTTCATAAGATTCCTCATTGGCTGACTAAAATCACATTGCCTCTCAAAGAATTATGGGAACTTCCGATTCCGGTATACGATATTGAAAAAGTATCGGAATTAAGTATCGGAATTCCGATAACGCGAATATCGGCCGATACCCGATACTTGCGGTATCGGAATGCTCAACACTACTCAGCAGAGTTCTAAGTGTCAAAACATCAGACACCTCTCTGGCAGCCAAAATATCACAGACATATTCGCAAATTCTTGCTTTTAACTCTCTAGATGTGAGGCCGATATAGTTGAGGGAGCAGGGTCATTGTGGCTTAGTAAATTACATCTGTGATATTACATGAGAGATAAAATCACGAATTTCATATTCCCTGCTTGCATCAAATGATGTAAAGGTCCTACATCTGAGAATATTGGGGCATTCCATACATACGCCACGGGGAAAGAATCCATGTTTGGGGCCACCTGAGTTAAAAAGTGGCTTGTGCTTTGCCACATAGTGGCTTCTTTCCAGGTAGTCCCTCAAACTTTTCCTCTCCGCTGTGTCATGCTTGGGGCAAAATGCTAGATGGGCTGCCATGACCGTGTCGGTTCGCAAGACTGGCCAAAGTTTTTTCAAAATTTCACGGATCCAATCCCAGTGAAAATTAGAGGTAGAGATAAAGCTCAGGTTAAATTACCTTGCTGTTCTTTTTTTTGGACCGTATGACAAAGTCATCTCTTCTCATTGACCTGGTCCGTCTTTAGCCTGCCCTGATGCAATGGGCACTGTAACCCCTAGCACTAAAACTATAAGCAAGAATGGCAGATTGTCTCTCGAAGAGGTCCTCAGAGGAGCAGACACGCCTGTTCCTGAGAAATTGGCCAACTGTGATAGTCTTAGGATAATTTTATGTTGAGGAAGCATGCAGTAGAAAGTTAACAGATGTTTCTTTTTTATATAAGTTTGCCTCAATAGACCCATCCTCCCTGAAACACAAACTGATGTCTAGAAAATCAATCCTGCTTTGATGCCAGTTATATGTAAATTTGAGATTAACCCCTTAAGGACAATGGGTATATCCATTTTTGCATTTCCACATTTTGCTCCGCTTCTTCCCATGGCCATAACTTTTTTATTTTTCCATTAATATGGCTATCTGATGGCTTGCTTTTTGCGGGATGGGTTGTACTTTTGAATGGCACTATTGATTTTACCATATCATGTACTGGAGAACAGGAAAAAAAATTCCAAATTTGGCGAAATTGCAAAAAAAAGTGCAATTGCTCAATTGTTTTTTGGATTTTTTTTACCATGTTCACTAAATGCTAAAACTGACCTGTCATTATGAGTACACAGACACCAAACATGTCTAGGTTCTTTTTTAATTAAGTGGTGAAAAAGAATTCCAAAGTTTATAAAAAAAAATGTTGCCATTTTCCGAGACCCGTAGTGTCTTCATTTTTAGGATCTGGGGCCGGGTGAATTTTTTGCATGCCGAGCTGACATTTTTATTGATATAATTTAGGTGTGCATACGATCTTTTGATCACACATTATTGCATTTTATTGCAATGTTTCAGCGACCAAAAAAAAGTAATTCTGATGGACGGTGCTTACAGCTATCTGGCTATAACCACCACAGAGGACCCCTGCTGACCATGGATTGTCATGCCAACCCATCGGCGACCCACAGTCATTTGACAAGGTTGCCAATAGGAGGAGGTAATGATGCGCTTCCCGCGCATGCATGTTAAATGCCACTGTCAGAGTTTGACAGCAGCATTTAACATATTAACTGCCGTGGGTAGATCGTGATTCCAACTGCGGTTGTTAGGGGCACATGTCAGCTGATCAGATCAGCTGTCATGTGCCGGAGCCTGCACCAAACAGGGGAGGTGTCCAATAACGGACTCTGCCCATCATTATACATTTACGGGTTAAAGGGATTGTTAATGAGTTGCTTCATAAAATCGAATAGACAGGTTTAGTCACCTTCCCAAATCATAAGGACATCGTCAACGTAACATAACCAGTTTATGCCCAGGTCCGAGGCGTGTGCTCTATCATCCTGGAAAATATCTCTCTCCCAAAAGCTAAGAAACAGATTTGCGTATGACGGAGCACATGCTGCACCCATTGCGGTCCCCTTGGTCAGCACATCGTTGTTATCTCTGATAAAGGAGTGTCTCTATCAAGGGTTTCAAATAGTACTCAATGAATTTACAGACATTGTCACTAAGCCCTCCTATGCCAGAGACAATGGGTCGACCGGGGTGGGTTACAGTGTCCTTATGCACCTTTGGCACAAGGTAACAGGTGGCAATTTAAGGGGACTTAAGCAACAGTCCATCTATTATCTTTTTTGGGACATTACCTGACTGGTGGCCGTTATACAAAATCTGCTCAAGCTTTGCAGTGAAAAATTGGATGGGGTTCTGGGGGAATGCTCGGTAAGTGCCCTTATTTTTCAACTGGCGAAAAGCCTCCCTTCCGTATTTCTCAATCTGTCAGATCCCAATGTTCCCTCCCTTGTCTGCTGGTTTTATAACCACAGTGCTAGGGACTGTAATTCCTCAGAGTTTTCCTCTATGAGGCCATAAGATTATCGTCACGTATGTTCTTTGGTATATTTTTTAGATCCTTGTTTACTAGTTTACATAAAATGTCAACCTATGGACATACGACATGGGAGGGAACATGAGAGATCTGGGCACGACTGAATGTGGGAAAGTACCTGCAGTGTCAGGTTGTTGTTCCATCAATAAATCCTCCAGTGCAGCTAATACTTGTTGTTCAGCAGCGCTAGTGAGACCCAGGTGCTACCCTGCTTGAATGTGAAGTTTCTTTAAGAAAAATCAAAGCTATTACATGGTACATAATTAAGGCCAAATTTAAGGTGCTCATATTGTGTTTCCGAGAGGCTGGTGTTTTTGGCATTCCGCTCATAGGCTGGTGGAGAATTTTGCATACTGCTCTATAAATGAGAAGATGCTTCCATCACTCTGTACATTTGGTAGACATGCATTTTTCCAACATGTTAATGATCCAAAACACACATCTGAAACACAGAAGGAAAGTAATTCATTGACCAAGTACGTCTCATTATCTGAACCCAATTGAACACCCATGGGGAAATCTCAACAAAAAAATTGAGCATCACTCTACATTAGGCATATACACTCTAAAAAAGGTTGTTCTTGAAGCATTGAAAAAAGATTGATGTTGCAATAAGTTGCCAATTTCTTCATTCATGCCTAAAAGACTTGTTGCTGTACTTAAAAATCATGGAGATCAGACAAAATACTAAATTAGTAGTTTTTTTTATTTGAAATGTATTAAGTTTTTGTAATGTAAGGAGTACAGTTCATATAGTGTCTTGTGCTTGGGTGCGATGAAAACACAGGAGTCACAGGTTTGATATAGAAGGTCTTGTATTACTTCATACAATGGCAATAATAGTCACACAGTTTGCAGATACAAAAGCAGGAGACACAGCAGGCCAGAGTAACTTAAGCTCAGCAATCACTCTCACAACAGGTTCAGGATCTCTTCTCTGTTACCATAAGTCCATGCAAACGTGGATTTATCAAATAGCAAGGTTCCAAAGTCTACGAGTGTTCCAAAGTTCCACAATAGGAAATAACTGGAGTACAAGGTCCAAGGCTTCCAGGAGTCAGGTCACAGGTTCACTGCAGGCTTGATTCTGAAGCACTGATTGCTCAGCTGTGGCTGCTTAAGAAGCAAGAGGGAGAGAATCAGGGCAGGAACATGCAAGCTGGAAACTCCAATTGACTGAGGG
>JARQOD010000002.1:451023477-451070928 GCA_033576555.1 Oophaga sylvatica | reverse complement strand
CAGACAGAATTAACTCCCTAACTGCCAAACACAAAGAAACAGCAACTCAGCTGTGAGAAGTCAGAATGTGCAACCGCGACGATCTTCGTGGCGATGCACACATGACAGTACCCCCCCCTTCTACGAGGGGCCTCCGGACCCTCAGGGCCAGGTTTGCCCGGGTGAGTTCTGTGGAAGGTCTGCACCAAACGATCTGCGTTAATGTCAGACGCAGGAACCCACGTCCTCTCCTCTGGACCATACCCCTTCCAATGCACCAAGTACTGAAGGGACCGGCGATTCAGACGTGAGTCAATGATCTTTGACACTTGAAACTCCAAGTTACCATTGACCACCACTGGAGGAGGAGGTAGAGGTGATGGTATGACTGGTGCCACGTACCTCTTAAGTAATGACTTGTGGAACACATTATGAATTTTAAACGTAGGAGGGAGGTCCAGACGAAATGCCACAGGATTAATTATGGAACTGATCCTGTACGGCCCGATGAATCTGGGGCCCAGCTTCCAGGAGGGAACTTTAAGTTTTATATTCCTGGTAGACAACCATACCAGATCGTTCACATTAAGATCTGGACCAGAAACTCTCCTCCTATCAGCCATACGTTTATAACGGTTCCCCATAGCACTCAGATTATTCAATACACCTCTCCACACTGAAGCAAGTGACGACGAGAAACGCTCCTCCTCAGGAACCCCAGAAGGGCCCCCCCCATTGAAAGTACAAAACTGGGGATGAAAACCATATGCCCCAAAAAACGGGGATTTACCAGTGGACTCGCTCCGCCTGTTGTTAAGAGCGAACTCTGCCAGAGGCAAGAAAGAAGACCAGTCCTCCTGGTTCTCTGAGACAAAACACCGAAGATAAGTCTCTAGGCTTTGATTCAGACGCTCTGTCTGACCATTGGTCTGCGGATGAAAAGCCGAGGAAAATGACAATTGCATCCCCCGACGTAAACAAAATGCCCTCCAAAACTTGGACACAAACTGAGACCCCCTATCTGACACCACATCAGAAGGCAACCCATGAAGTCTCACAATCTCCCCAATGAACACCTGCGCCAGAGTTTTAGCATTAGGGAGGGCAGGAAGAGCAATGAAATGTGCCATCTTACTGAACCTGTCAACAACCACCAGTATGACAGTCTTCCCTGACGACTGAGGAAGGTCCGTGATGAAGTCCATAGACAAATGAGTCCATGGACGCTCCGGAAGTTTCAAGGGTAAGAGGGTCCCAGACGGACGGGTATGAGGGGTCTTAGAGCGAGCACAAACCCCACAGGACGCGACAAAAGTTAAAACATCTTTATTAACGTTAGGCCACCAAAACCGGCGAGAAAGGAGATCTAAAGTAGCCTTACTCCCTGGATGTCCTGCTAAAGCAGAATTATGATGTGCCTCAATAACCTTTTGTCTCAACTGATTTGGGACAAACAGTCTCCCTGGAGGTCCTGCAGGGGGCGTCCCCCTGAACCTCTAATACCTCCTCCTCAAGCTCAGAACATACAGCCGACACTACCACCCCCTCCTGAAGGATAGGAATCGGGTCATCCATTTTCCCGGCCCTGGGAAACTGCGAGACAAGGCATCCGCCTTAACATTCTTAGATCCAGGGCGATAAGTGACAACAAAATTAAACCTGGTAAAAAACAACGACCATCGAGCTTGTCTGGAATTCAGACGCTTAGCAGATTCCAAATACAGCAGGTTCTTGTGATCAGTAATGACGGTGACCGGGTGGACTGCCCCCTCCAAAAAGTGACGCCATTCTTCAAAAGCCAACTTAATGGCCAAAAGTTCCCTATTGCCGATATCATAATTCCTTTCGGCGGACGACAATTTCTTAGAAAAGAAAGCGCACGGATGCCATTTACCAGGGGACGGACCCTGGGACAATATTGCACCCACCCCTACGTCAGACGCGTCCACCTCCACAACGAACGGCTGTGATGCATCTGGTTGGATGAGAACGGGTGCCGAAGCAAAACATTTTTTCAAAGAGGAAAAAGCTTGGCAAGCTTTGTCCGACCATTTAGAAAAATCCGTCCCTTTTCTTGTCATGTCAGTGAGAGGTTTGACAACAGATGAGAAATTACAAATAAATTTCCGGTAGTAGTTAGCAAACCCCAGAAAACGCTGCAGAGCCTTAAGATCCTCTGGCTGATCCCATTCAAGCACTGCTCTCACCTTTTCAGGGTCCATACGGAAACCGGAGGCTGACACCAAGAAACCCAAAAACTGAAGTTCCTGTACGGCGAATACACACTTTTCAGTTTGGCGTATAGTTTATTGTCTCGCAAGATCTGCAACACCTGTCTCACATGCTCCTGGTGAGACACAAGATCTGGCGAGTAAATTAAAATGTCATCCAAATATACGACCACAAACAGCCCCACCAGATGACGAAAAATGTCATTAACAAAATGTTGGAATACTGCTGGTGCAGTAGTCAGACCAAAAGGCATGACAAGGTTCTCATAATGTCCCTCCGGCGTGTTAAACGCCGTTTTCCACTCATCCCCCTCTTTTATCCTAATCAGATTATACGCCCCCCTGAGATCCAATTTAGAGAACCATTTGGCGCCAACAATTTGATTGAAGAGATCAGGAATCAGAGGGAGTGGATACGGATCTCGAACAGTAATCCGATTAAGTTCGCGGAAATCCAAGCAAGGGCGTAGGCCTCCATCTTTTTTCTTCACAAAGAAGAACCCCGCGGCCACTGGGGAAGATGAAGGTCTAATATGCCCTTTGGCCAGACTTTCCGAAATATAATCTTTCATAGCCTGCCTCTCAGGACCAGAAAGGTTATATAACCTAGCTTTAGGTAACTTAGCATCAGGAAGTAAATTAATAGAGCAGTCATACACGCGATGAGGAGGCAACTCCTGACACCCCTCCTCAGAGAACACATCCCCAAAGTCCTCCAAAAAAGGAGGCAAAGTACTAGGCACGACCGCACTGATGACTGTGTTCATGCAGTTACTTTTGCAAAACTCACCCCATTGCTTATCTCTCTGGACTGCCAATTAATCACAGGGTTATGTTTAACCAACCAAGGAAGTCCCAACACAATAGGAGTAGGTAGACCCTCCAACACATAACAAGATAATAGTTCCCTATGTATTGCCCCTACCCGAAGGTCAATGTTATGAACCTCATGAACAAAGCTACCTTGGCCGAGAGGCCTGGCGTCAATGGAGAATATAGGGATCGGTTTGACCAATACACTCAGATGCATACCTTGAGCCTGAGCAAACTGAGCGTCAACCAGATTAGCCCCGGACCCACTATCAAGAAGAACAGAAAATCTCTCCACTCTCGTACCAACCACCACCTCCACTGGTACAAGGAACTGAGAAGAACTAGCGGACGAAATACATACTCCCAGATTGTCGTCCACCACACAACCTGGGATTAACAGTTTTCCGGCGACTTCTTGTTCAACAAGGCACGGGACGGACATCCCCCAACAAAATGTCCCTCTTTCCCGCAGAAGAAACACCTTCTAGTCCTGCGGCGTACCGCCAATCCCCTCCTACGAAATGATGTCCCTCCCAACTGCATAGGCTCCTCCGAACAGACAAGGGGAACCTCAACATAAGGGACTTTAGTAGTAGGTGGAGTAACAACAGGGGGCGGAGTTACCTCGCACCTCTCCCGGAGCCGTCTATCAGTACGGATAGCCAGGGCCATAGCAGCCTCCAGTGATGGAGGAGAATCATACTGAGCCAAAACGTCCTTTAATTTGTCAGAAAGCCCATGACAAAACTGGCTCCTAAGAGCTGGGTCATTCCACTGAGTATCTGTAGCCCATCTACGGAACTCAGAAGCAAATTCCTCCGCCGGACGATCTCCCTGCTGTATCTTACGTAATTTTGTCTCAGCAAGAGAGACCCGATCTGGGTCATCATATACCAAACCCAGGGCAGTAAAAATCGATCTACTGACTGTAGAGCGGGGATCCCGGAGGAAGGGAAAATGCCCAGGATTGAGGGTCCCCTTGTAGGAGCGAGATAACAATTCCCACTCTCTGCTCTTCACTCCCTGATGATCGAGGCCGAAGCCGAAAATACAATTTACATGCTTCCCTGAAGGTAAAAAATTTGTCTCGCCCACCAGTGAACCTGTCCGGGAGAGCTACTTTAGGTTCAAATCTGGTTTGCTCCGAGGGAGACATAACTTTGGACTTAATGTCCGTCAGCTCCATGGATAATCCCTGCAACTGCAGAGCCAGCTGGGCTACTGGATCCATGGCAACTGGGAATAATTTTATGGGCCAGTGAAAATGTCACGCGGTCTTATGATATGTGTACGATGTCAGTAAACTATTCTTAAAAGAACAACACTCTATACAACATATAGATTAGCAACATCAGCATGTAAATAAAGAATAGATTTACCTGACACGATATCCGTTGAACTCAGGATAAATCTTGAGGACTAGATACACTGTCACAGGAAAGAAGAGGACCGGGGGTCTAACCTGACCCTAAGCTGGGGTCCTAACTAATCCCTCACCTTGGAGGTACTGATAATGGTTCAGAGGTCCAAGTCTCCAGCCTAACCCTGTCTCCTATCAGTCCCTGAACCCTGTAATCAGTCCTAAGAAGGATTCTGATTACCACCAAAGGGATATGGGCTGATCTCTGCTAAATACACAGATTAGAAATATAAGACAGACTGGAGAAAACACAGACTTGCATACACACTCAAACACAGAAGGAACATAAATGATCTGGGATATTAAACTCTAAGCAAGGTGAGCTTAAAACTGGACTGGAGATACAGTTGGGAGACTGCAGTCAGCAAACCTATTATGGAGTTGAAAAGGTGATAGTGAACCGCTACACCCGAGCACGTCCTCCTGAGGTACAGCTGTCTGAGAGGTCGACACTTCAGAGTTCCGGACACTGAACTCTCGCGGTAAGAGCGTTCCAGCTGTTGGGGACATGGGGTATGCTGATAAGCGGTTCAGGCCCGAGGGACATATGGGAGGGTGATTGTGGTGGACAGTGTTGAGATGTCGTGAAATTGCTGCCGGCTGTTCACTAGAGGGGAGCCTATGTGCCGTGATGTTGGCAGGTCCTCTCTCCTGCGCGGAACCTGTGTGTGTGTCCACCTCTGCCGAAGAGACTGGACCACAGGGTTCCCCGGTGGTTGTAAATGACTGCCCAGCACAGGCCCTCTTGGACTCAGAGAGTCCAGTGACTTCCGTATGTGACAGACTGATTGATAGGGACTTCATCCCTGATAAGCACCTGAGTATGGTGTGCATCCATGGAGACACCAAAGTCTACCCAGAGACTGCCGTGGACTTGGTCCCCAAACTCGGGGAGGTTTCATGTGAAGTGGGGGTAGTGAAGACCCTGGTGCAACCCGTTATATTGGGTAATGACTTTCCCCGGTCTAAGGATCTCTGGGGGAAAAATGTTTCTGATGGACAGTGTGATGAAGCTCCTATTGAGGGTGCGCAGTCCCGAGGGGCGGAACACAATGCTAGTGGGCCGTTAAACTTATGTGATAATGATGATGATGATCATGATAATGATGATGACCATGATGATGATGATGATGATAATGATAATGATGATGATGATGATGATCATGATAATGATGATGACCATGATGATGATGCTGATGCTGATAATGATAGTGATGATGATCATGATAGTGATGATGATACTGATCATAGTCATGATAATGATATTGATAATAATGATGACTGTGATAGTGATGAAATTCCTTTGCAGGTGATGTTGGGAGACGAGGATGGTGGTTCTCGAGAACCGAGTGTCCCTGACTTACCTGTGTCCTGTGACAATTTTGAGAGTGAGCAGTGGCGAGACCCCTCTCTTAAAACGGCACAGGAAAATATGATTGTTCTAAATGAGGTTTCCCAGGAGCCTGGCTCTGAGGAGAGGTTTCCTCATGCTGCCATGAACAATAGCCTATTGTATAGGGACACTGAAGTCCAGGGAGAGGTCGTGAGTCAGCTCCTGGTACCTGAGCTATATAGAAGTATAGTGCTGGGGTTGTCACATAGTCACATACTTGAGGGACCAGATGGTGAAGTTAATGTTGTGGATGACATGTTAACTAAGGTTCCAGATCAAGATGTGAATGAAAATGAATTGTATAACCCTGACAGTGAGCAGGATGTGAATGAAAATGAATTGTATAACCCTGACAGTGAGCAGGATATGAATGAAAATGAATTGTATAACCCTGACAGTGAGCAGGATGTGAATGAAAATGAAGTGTATAGCCCTGACAGTGAGCCAGATGTGGCTGAGAAAAAGGGGTCAGATAGTGATAGTGAATTATCTGATGACCATAAAGCAACCAGTGCAAATGAGGAAGGCATGGTAGAAGAGGAGGTTGAGAGTCCTGAGAAGAAAGCTGATGCTGACCTTACAGCCAGACAGAAGATGGCATCTGAAGATGTTTTACAGTTGGCCGGTTCCCTGGCGAAGACTAAGGTGAAAGGAGGAGAGCTGAGCTTTAAAGGCAGGGCTCTGAAACTGAACACAGCACAAGTGGATGCTGTTGAAGATGAGAAGTTGTCGGTGTGTGGTGTAGATCTGCATCATGCCAAGGACTCTGAAGGTGATGCTGCAGAGGTGGAAAAAGCCATGGAAGTGGTGGTCACCAAGCCAGATGCCTCATCAGAAGCTGAGGTTTCAAGTGAAGCTGTGAGGAGCAAGACTGAAGATATGGGGACTGACTCTGTCCAGGAATCTGTTTCTGCCGAAGACAGCGGCGTGGACGGGTTACGGTCCGGATCAGTAGCTGGCATTGGTGAGCTCAAGCGCACTTTCAGGGAGGCTACATCGGAGCCACGTCCCAACAAATGGGAAAAGCGATGTGTCACTCCGTTGCCGCTGCAGACACACGGGAGCCCAGATGGGATGCAGAACGTGGTGGAAGAGAAGAATCCGGCGGGTTCTGAGTATACAGATGCCGCTATCAAGGAGAACTTGAGGGCTGGAATAAATGGAGATATTGGAGACCAAAGTGATGTTTCTGAAGAGGTAGAGTCTAGGACTGACGGTGGGGCTTCTGGGCATGTCCTGCCAGAAGAGCCTGAAAGTGGGGAACTGGAGAAAAGTGAAAAACCCCCTATACCTTCTGTGATAGTTGGTGACACATGGTCAGTGCACCAGGGACAGGAGGTACATGAGTTTCTGAGGAAGAGTCAGCAGAAGTGTTCTGATGTGTCGGGTCGTACTTCTCTGGCCAGGCACTATATCGAAAATGAGCCCGGCCCTAAGGTCAAGATGAAACCGTGCAGGATACCCGAGGCCCGCAGAGAGTATAGGCCTGGGAGGGTACAGGGTAGTGCGGATGCTTCAGATAAAGAGAAAGCTGATGTTGGCTATGACTCAGGTGAAGATACAAATGACAGTGGTGAAGATGAAGCTAATGAGGGCCATGACTGGTCCAGAGTTCACTGTCTCTGTTGGATTGTTGACCAGCCCTCCGGTCTGGATGACCAGCCCTCCGGTCTGGAGAAGAGGGAGGGGATATGTGAGACAGTGAGTGAATATGTGATGAATGGGGTGTACATTTCACCTAGGTATAAGGGAAATGTGTGGCTTTGTAAACCTAGTGGTAGAGAAAGGTCACTACACCTCACATTCAGCACACACTTGCAGCACAAGCCTGAAACTACTCAGGTCTTAATTAGGAGACCAGAAGTAGGTGTCTGCAAACACAATCTGAGAGCTAGTTTAGCCTGGACACAGGAAGGTGTCCTGGCACAAGAAACAGTCTCCAAGAGTGTTAGAGCTAGTTTAGCCTGGACACAGGAAGGTGTCCTGGCACAAGAAACAGTCTCCAAGAGTGTTAGAGCTAGTTTAGCCTGGACACAGGAAGGTGTCCTGGCACAAGAAACAGTCTCCAAGAGTGTTAGAGCTGTCTTTAGCCTGGACACAGAGAGGTGTCCTGGCACAAGGAAGCAGTCTCCAAGAGTGTTTGAGCTATCTCAGTTTGGGTGCAGGAAGGACCCCGGACATAGGAGTAGTCTCAGTGCGAATCCGTGTGAAGAGCGGCTGAATAGGAGTGGATCTCTCTCAAGTCTAGACATGGAAGGTGCCTTCAGACACAAGGAGGAGTATCTGTGAAGCTCCAAACTGGTAACATATGTGATATGTGTTGTTTTGGGCACAGACTGGTAGAGTCTGGGTCCCGGATAGAGAGGGCCATCTATCTAAGTGTAATTAGAGGCTAGACAAGCCTAGATTTTCTGTTTATGCTTTGTTTTAATCTGTTTGCTGTGGACTTTAATAAAGCTGGTTGCGGCCAGTTTTGCACCAGAACTGCTGTCTGAATGAACTGTTTTCATGCCATTCTGTCTACCCAGACAGCGATCCTAGAGCTAAACCCCCTGGAATGTTACAGTAGCTTCACTATATGATATCTGGATTTTTGGTGTATGCAAGGCCATGTTCACATGTTGAATAAATACTGTGTTTCTTGTTTTGTGCAAATGTTTGCACTATCCTCTCAGTAACAGTGTTATCTGATTATTGATGCATTTTTTAATGCTTTTCTGGTGCAGATGTAAAGTCACGTTTTTAAAGTGTTTTTTATAGTACAGAAAAGCTTTGATTTTGCACTTAAAAAAGTAATTGCAGATATTTACAGGCATATTTTTCAGGCTCCACATAGAATAGAAGAGAATTAAAAAAAGCACCAAAACAGCACAGTTGAACAGTGTCTTTAGATGCATAGGGGCCACAGTTTTCAGGAAATCACATCCTCTTTGCTTGAACAGTTAAGCACAGCAAACATTTCTGTGTAAAAAAGCAGCAGAAAACAAGCAACATTTATGCTACATGTGAACAAGCAACAGCACATGTGAAAAAGACTTGGGTATACTAATAGATCACAGACTGAATATGAGTCAACAGTGTGATGCAGCAGCAAAAAAGGCAAATGCAATTCTAGGATTTATTAACAGAAGCATACAGTCTAGATCACGTGAGGTCATTATTGCCCTCTACTCCTCTTTGGTCAGACCTCATCTGGAATACTGTGTCCAGTTTTGGGCGCCACATTTTAAAAAAGACATCAACAAACTGGAGCAAGTTCAGAAAAGAGCGACAAAAATGGTGACCGGTCTGCAAACCATGTCCTATGAGGAACGGTTGCAGGATTTGGGAATGTTTAGCTTGCAAAAGAGAAGACTTGAGAGGAGACTTAATAGCTGTCTACAAATATCTCAAGGACTGTCACATTGTAGAAGGATCATCTTTATTCTCATTTGCTCAAGGAAAGACTAGAAGCAATGCGATGAAACTGAATGGGAAGAGACACAGATTAGATATTAGAAAAAACTTTTTGACAGTTAGGGTGATCAATGAGTGGAACAGGCTGCCACGAGAGGTGATGAGTTCTCCTTCAATAGAAGTCTTCAAACAGAGGCTGGACAGACATCTGTCTGGGATGATTTAGTGAATCCTGCTTTGAGCAGGGGGTTGGACCAGATGACCCAGGAGGTCCCTTCCAACTCTACCATTCTATGATTCTATGATTCTATGAACATGGTCTTAATGTCCAAATAAGTGGATGTGATTCTGTGAAATCTCCAGCCTCTAAGCATTTAAAGATGTGTTGAACTATGTGGTTTGGGTGCATTTTTTTATTTATTGATGTCTTAAAGGCCCCTTTTACACGTCCTGATATTTCCAGTACCGGAAAAAACCGGTACCGGATATTTCAGTGTCCGTGTGTCTGTGTGTGAATTACGTGTGGCACACGTGTGGAAACCATGTGCCACTGGTATGCCGCATCAGTACTATACGGACACACGAACGGCCGCCGGGGAAGTAGCTCTACTGTAAGTCGCTGTCCCCTTGCGGCTGGTGCTGAAGATGGCAGTCATCATTCTCCATGATCTGCCTGCGAGCAGAGGATAACGATGAGCGGTATATTGATATACCACACCGCTTATCATTCTCCTCTGCTCACAGGCAGAGCAGGGAGAATGACAGCCGGCTTCAGCACCAGCTGCAGGGGGACAGCCGCTTACAGTAGCTGCTACTTCCTCGGCGGCCGTCTGTGCACATGGAGGACAGTGTGCACTGTTCTCTGTGTGCACGTGTGCGGCACGTTTTTCGGTCCGTGTGTTGTGTGAAAACGGACATGTCTGCATGTTTTGCACACGGATACACGGTCCATGAAAACACACTGACATCTACATAGACCCATTCATTTGAATGGGTCTAAGTGTGTATGTGTCTCCGGTACGTGAGAAAACTGTGACCACACGTACCGGAGACACGGACATGTGAAAGGGGCCTAAAAATAAGCCGTTGCATTTTTAAGTGCAGAATCAAAGTTTTTCTATACTATTAAAAAGCATTAAAGAGTCAGCTTCATATCTGCACCAAAATCACATCAAATAAGGGGCAAAAGCTGTAGAAAGAATGCAGCATTTACGCTACATGTGAATGGGGCCTTAGAATTTTTTTTTACATTTTTTATTGGTTTAATGGAGAAAAAATATCAATCACACCATTTTTTGTGTAATTTACCAATCCCCATAAATAACTTGATTGCTTAGTTGTGTAGGTCATTACTATTACTGGGACACCAAATACGTCTGTTATTTGCTGATTTGTGATGTTTATTTAAAAAAATGTATTAAAAATGACATTTTTTTCACTATCAAGTGTCTTTCATTATTTTTTAGTAATTTTATAGGATGAGAAAATCTTTTATTCTCCCTCTATAATACAAATACATCTGCCCATGGAGTCAGAGTCTGCGATACAGATCAAGTACACAAAATAAATTATCCCTGTTACATCAGCAGAGCCTGTGGCTCAATTGCCTTAGCTACTGCCTGCAATGTTGAAGGTTGTGGATTCAAACACTGGGGATACTCACAAAAAAAGAAAAAATGAAATGTTATTATTTTTAGTAGTTTTATGGGAACAAAAAAATTATATTTTCTTCACCTGTACTATACAGGAAACTGTATAAGACATGTATAATCTGCTTCAGGTTTCACTGCCTGCAATACATGTCAAGATTACAAACTCTCCTATGTTTATAATTGTGGGCTGTGGCTCATAGATAGAGGTGCAGCCTATGAACATGGAAATATGATCACAGGAGATGGGTGGTTTTTATAATTTATTTTATGCATTGAGCAGAAAGATGTGGCCCCATCCACCAAAGAGCAGGAGCTACAGAGCGATGAAGATATAGGAGAGAGGTGAATATCAGAAGCCAGGATAAAAGCCCTGACATGGCAGGACTGAGAATGCTGAATCAAGGACGGTTGGAAGCTATGGTAGTGCTGCCTGTACAGTTGATGCCAGTGGTGCTGCTGCTTGTGCTAGTGGCTCCCATATTCTTAGTAGTGGTGTAAAGTGGATAAGATGGCATAGTACCCTCTTTTAAGACCCCTGTTGTTATATCATGTGTAAATTGTATTTTATTGTGTGTTTAACCCTCATGTAGGCTGCAGTTTTCTGTTAGTCAGAAGTTACAAGGTTAACTGTAAGGCCAGCCCATCGTATAGGACGAGTTAGTGGAGACTAAGACTACTAGCTGGTCTTACTTGTTACTGATTTTAAGGACAGTTGACGGTTTAGTGCATGTAAGAAGAGTAGCTCTCAAAAGCAAAGTCTGTATTGGCTGTGTTCCAGAAGTAAAGCTGATATAACCGAAAGTAGCATGCTACCCATCATCTGCGCAACAGAGACTGCAGAAACATCCATAGCAGGCAAGTTGGGGATCTGTTGCAAGAGACTATAAGTGCAAGTTGTAAGTGTTAGCTAGACCTGGAGATCAACAGTAACAGTTCAGCCAGGCTGGGGCACATGCATAAGGTGATAGCTAGTGAGAGCTTTCTTACACGGTTCACACAGTGCAGTTAGGATGCAGTTGGTATAGAGTAAAACATAGACCCATGTATTCCTGTACCAGGAATTTGTAGTTACCCAATTTGTCCTGTTGTTCCTCAGCAATGTTCATCACAACTGTATTGCATCGCCATCCATAACTGCTGAGAATGTGCCTCTGTATTATGCAGAAGATAAAAATACAAGTATTTCACATGCTACTGCATGTGCTTAGTTTTATCCAACAGTAACCCAGAGTTTATTTTAGGATCTATGTCTGGCTCCTTCAATAACGAAGGGTCCCCACTTCCACCAAAATACAGCAGTCTCACACTGAGAGTAATGGTGGCTGCACCAACCAAACACAGGCTTACACACCAAGGGAACCTATGTAAGATGTTTAGAGGCATGGAATTAGATGTTGGCTAGCTTCCTGCATGTTTTTTTTATTTTACCCTTCATCTGTCATTGCCACTTTTTCTTTTACTTAACATTTTGTACAACACTATAATTAACTTATGAAAATCATCATTACTATCTCAAATGCAAATTGCCTCTTCAAAAAAAGAGGACTTGTACTCTATAGCGCCACCTATTGGAAGTAGCAATCCTACAAGTCACAATCAACCCTTTAACGAGTCTTGTAATATGACTTAGGATAAAAGCCAAATCAGTATCTCCATTTGCAGACACGGTGTTTCGGACTATTGGTCCTCATCAGTGCAAAGTAGGAGAGATCTGATTTGGCTAGATGAGAGGCTCTGGACTAGGGTCTAAGGGGTAAGGTTTCTCCTTGTGGAGAGTGACATACCAGCTCTGGCGTGTCGAGGTAAGGAGGCTTATTCGCCGTGCAATGCTCCTCTGGGAAATTTAATATGCAAATTGCCTCTTCAAAAAAAGAGGACTTGTACTCTATAGCGCCACCTATTGGAAGTAGCGATCCTACAAGTCACAATCAACCCTTTAACGAGTCTTGTAATATGACTTAGGATGAAAGCCAAATCAGTATCTCCATTTGCAGACACGGTGTTTCGGACTATTGGTCTCATCAGGCAAAGTAGGAGAGATCTGATTTGGCTATATGAGAGGCTCTGGACTAGGGTCTAGGGGTAAGTTTCTTCTTGTGGGAGTGAACATATCAACTCTGGCGTGTCGAGTAAGGAGGCTTATTCGCCGTGCATGCTCCTCTGGAAATTTAATATGCAAATTGCCTTTCAAAAAAAGAGGACTTGTACTCTATAGCGCCAACCAATTGGAAGTAGCGATCCTACAAGTCACAATCAACCCGTTAACGAGTCTTGTAATATGACTTAGGATAAAAGCCAAATCAGTATCTCCATTTGCAGATACGGTGTTTCGGACTATTTTTTGGTCAATAGTCCGAAACACCGAGTCTGCAAATGGAGATACTGATTTGGCTTTTATCCTAAGTCATATTACAAGACTCGTTAAAGGGTTGATTGTGACTTGTAGGATCGATACTTCCAATAGGTGGTGCTATAGAGTACAAGTCCTCTTTTTTTGAAGAGGCAATTTGCACATTACTATCTCAATTATACAATTATTTGCAAAAAGGCCATCACAAGCAATGCTGGGTGGGTAAATAAATTAACAGAAAACAAAATATCGTATCTGGCCACAGTATTGATATTGCTTTTGCAGGTTGTCAAATTGAACTAGTAGGACAGGTGTGGAAAAATGGACTTGCATATTTATATGTCTGCATTTTTAAATATTTTGTTTTATTTCTTCTCAACAAAATTCAACCCCCTACCCAAAAACAACTTGATAAGAAATGTTAGGTGGGTAAACATAAAAAGCCAGCATCTGCAACAGTGCTCTGTATTGATTTTGTTTTTACAGATGTAAAAATTGACTAGATGTGCAAAACAAAATGGTTGTAACATGGACACTTTGTGAGGTTGATAGTAGAAGTAAAATGTCTGGATTTGGGGATTTTTTTCCAATTTTAAAAAACTGTTATTCCTGCTTAAGGGCTTGTCCATAAGTCCATTTTTGGCGTCCGCATGCGGTCAGTGTTTTAAGGGCAAAAAATATGGACACACACACATCCATTATATTCAATGGTAATCCGCATATGTCAGGTTTTTCACACGGAATGCAGACATGTCAATTTTTTCCACAGCACAGACAAAATGCGTGCTGCACGCATGCACACTGATGACACACTGATGACATCTGTGTATCATCAGTGTGACACACATATCGGCGCCTAGGAACAAGCGGTATGATTCACGCTGTTCCCAGGCTCTGGACGGCTGCTGAAGGCAACTCTCATTATTGTCTCCTGCTCGTGCTGAGATCAGCACAACCAAGAGACAATGATGGGAGCTGTATTCAGCACCAGCTGTGTAACTCCTCTGTAAAATAAAGAATTAAATATAAAAAAGCATGGGATCCCGTGCAACTTTCATAACCAGCAAAGAGAACGGCCACGGCTGGGGCTAATGTTAATAATCGGTGAAAACGGGCAATATCCCATAAGATTCCCAGTTTATTAATAACAGCTCACATCTATTTGCTTTGCCTTTCCTGGTGAATTTACGAGAGACGCCAGAAAAAAATGCTGTAGGGTCACCCTATAAATTCAAACCAGCAAAGGCTAAGCAGACAGCTGGAGTTCATATTAATAACCTGGGAAGGATTCAGAGATATTGCCTCCCCTGGTTAAAAACATCAGCTCTCAGCCTCTGTGGATGTGGCAAGTGGGGTTGGGGTTGTTGTCACCTTTTTATTGTCAGGTGACATCAAGCCCTGGGGTTAGTAATGGAGTGGAGTCTATAAGATGCCTCCATTACTAACCCCATGGTAAGTTTGGAAATAAACACAGCAAGAATAAAGTCCTTTATTTGAAATAAAAATAAACACCATGTTTTACACATTTGTAAAAGACTGAAAATAATTAGCAACAAAAACACTCAACTTAATAAAAAAATATAAACAGCCACATCCCACACCTGTCTGAAGTGCAGAAAATCCATACTCTCTGACAACATAATCCATTTCTGCAATATCTGGTTTTCATCCACATGTCATATGAGCCTTCTTTGGGTAATGCAAACTTCTGCAATTCTTAAGAATTTGACACAACTTTCATTTACATAGTAACATAGTTATTAAGGTTGAAGGAAGACTTAAAGTCCATCTAGTTCAACCCATATTCTATCCTAACCTGCCCAAAACATGTTGATCCAGAGGAAGGCAAAAAAAAACCCAAGTGGCAAACAGTAAGCTTCACATTGGGGAAAAAAATTCCTTCCCGACTCCACGAACGGCAATCAGACTAGCTCCCTGGATCAATGCAATATCTAGGAAACTAGTGAATATAGCCTGTAATATTATACTTATCAAGAAAGGCATCCAGTCCCTTCTTAAATTTTAGTAGGGAATCACTCATTACAACATTATACGGCAGAAAATTTTCATAGTCTCACTGCTCTTACAGTAAAGAATCTGCATCTGTGATTATGACTAAACCGTCTTTCCACCAGACATAGAGGATCCCCCCTTGTCCCCGTCACAGGTCTAAGAGTAAAAAGATCATTAGAAAGGTCTTTGTACTGTCCCCTCATATATTTATACATTGTAATAAGATCACCCCTAAGCCTTCGTTTTTCCAAACTAAATAACCCCAAGTGTAATAACCTATCCTGGTATTGCAGACCCTCCAGTTCTCAAATAACCTTGGTCGCTTTTCTCTGCACCCGCTCCAGTTCAGCTATGTCTTTCTTATACACCGGAGACCAGAACTGTACACAGTATTCTAAGTGTGGTCACACCAGTGACTTGTATAGAGGTAAAATTATGTTCTCCTCATGAGCATCTATGCCTCTTTTAATGCATCCCATTATTTTATTTGCCTTGGCAGCAGCTGCCTGACATTGACCACTAAATGTGAGTTTGTCGTCCACCCATACACCCAGGTCTTTTTCAGTGACAGTTTTGCCCAGTGTTTTACAATTAAGCACATAATTATACATCTTGTTTGTTCTACCCAAGTGCATGACCTTACATTTATCCCCATTAAAGCTTATTTGCCATTTATCAGCCCAAGCTCTAGTTACATAAATCCTCCTGTAATATAAAATTGTCTCCTCTGTATTTATTACCCTGAGAGCTTAGTGTCATCTGCAATTATTGAAATACTACTCTGTATGCCCCTCACAAGTCATTAATAAATATGTTAAAGAGAAGCGGCCCCAATACTGACCCCTGTGGTACCCCACTGCTAACCATGACCCAGTCTGAGTGTGCTCCATTAATAACCACCCTTTGTTTCCTATCCATGAGCCAGTTCTTAACTCACTTACACATATTTTCCCCTATCCCCATTGTTCTCATTTTATGTATCAACCTTTTGTGTGGCATTTACATTGAATAATTTTGCTCATCTCTAGTTTACTCACCTCATCTTTGATAAATAATTAATACCTAAGGTTATTGTCCAGTATGTCTCCACTAACTTAAAAATACCTTCCTACTATTTACAAAACTAGTATTAAATACATTCTTAAAAAGTGCGTACTTAAACTAATACAGTATTACTGAGAGAGATTGGAGGAGCTGGCCCGCTCAACGCCTAATAAGCTTTCTCTACCTTGCTGCAGAGGATGACACCCTAAAATTACGATATGGTGCCCCCGTTCCTCATCGACCCCCCTCACTGACCCTATTATGCCATAGATTTTAACACCAAAATATAACTGATAAATAATATTGTTTATAAAAGCATAGAAAAACGTTCCAAAAAATATACATACCGTATATATAAAAACCTCACTTGGCAAAGGCAATTGTAAAATGACGTACCAATCCAAAATATCTGATCACTGAAGTGCATGCCAAATTTGCCAGGTTTAATAGGTATATGTAATAATACACCAATCCTAATTACGAGCTAAAATCCTGCACTTCAGGACTAGCCAGTGAAATCTGATATATAGTTATTACAGGTTCACGTCTTTCTGGAATCTCCTAAATACATAATGTTTATATATCACCTTTAATAATCTCTATCAGATGTTTCTTAATTCAGTATGTTGTCCCAACTCTCAAAATAGAGCATCAATTACAACATAGACACACATTTCTTAAATAGGGACAATCTGCGTATCAAAAGACACAAACAATAACCTGTAAATCTAGACATTTAACCCCTTAGTGACAGAGCCATTTTGCAGCTTAATGACAGGGCCAATTTTTACAATTCTGACCACTGTCACTTTATGAGGTTATAACTCTGGAACGCTTTAACAAATCCAGCTGATTCTGAGATTGTTTTTTTGTGACATATTGTACTTCACGTTAATCGTAAAATTTCTTTGATATGACTTGTGTTTATTTATGAAAAAAATGAAAATATGGTGAAAATTTTGAAAATTTAACAATTTTCAAACTTTAAATTTTTATGCCTTAAAATCAGAGAGATATGTCACACAAATTTCTTAATAAATAACATTTCCCACATGTCTACTTTACATCAGCACAATTTTGGGAACAATATTTTTTTTTGTTATGAAGTTATAAGGGTTAAAAGTTGACCAGCGATTTCTCATTTTTACAACACCATTTTTTTTTAGGGACCACATCACATTTGAAGTCACTTTGAGGGGTCTATATGATAGAAAATAACCAAAAGTGACACCATTCTAAAAACTGCACCCCTCAAGGTGCTCAAAACCACATTCAAGAAGTTTATTAACCCTTTACGTGCTTCACAGGAACTGAAGCAATGTGGAAGGAAAAAATTAACATTTAACTTTTTTTGCAAAAACTTTACTTCGGAACCAATTTTTTTTATTTTCACAACTGTTAAAAGAAAAAATGAACCACAAAATTTGTTGTGCAATTTCTCCTGAATAAGCCGATACCCCATATGTGGGGGTAAACCACTTTTTGGGCGCACGGCAGAGGTCGCAAGGGAAGGAGCGACATTTGACTTTTTCAACGCAGAAATGGCTGGATGTTATGTCTGTTTGTAGAGGCCCTGATGTGCCTAAACAGTGGAAACCCCCAACAAGTGACCCCATTTGGAAACTAGACCCCTAAGGAACTTATCTAGATGTGTGGTGAGCACTTTGAACCTCCAAGTGCTTCACAGAAGTTTATAACATAGAACCGTGAAAATAAAAAATCATATTTTTTCCACAAAAACGATCTGTTCACCCCAATTTTTATTTTCCCAAGGGTAACAAGACCCCAAAAGTTTTTGTGCAATTTGTCCTGAGCATGCTGATACCCCATATGTGGGGGTAAACCACTGTTTGGGTGCATGGCAGAGCTTGGAAGGGAAGGAGCGCCGTTTGACTTTTTCAACGCAGAATTGGCTGGATGCCATGTCGCGTTTGTAGAGGCCGTAATGTGTCTAAACAGTGGAAACCCCCCACAAGTGACACCATTTTGGAAACTAGACCCCCTAAGGAACTTATATAGATGTGTGGTGAGCACTTTGAATCCCAAAGTGCTTCACAGAAGTTTATAACTCCCGGGCATGAAAATAAAAAGTCATATTTTTACCACAAACCTGATCGTTTAGTCCCCAATTATTTATTTTCCCAAGGGTAACAGGAAAATTTGTCCTGAGTAGTTGATCAATCCCATATGTGGGGTGGCACTGTTGGGGGCGGCAGGCCTGATTGGGAAGGAGTGCGTTTGACTTTTTTCAAGCCAAAATTGTCTGGAATTGAAATTGGACGCCATGTCGCGTTTGGAGAGCCCCTGATACGCCTAAACAGTGGAAAACCCCCACAAATGACACCATTTTGGAAACTAGACCCCTTAAGGAACTTATCTAGATGTGTGGTGAGCACTTTGAACCCCCAAGTGCTTCACAGAAATTTATAAACGTAGAGCCGTGAAAATAAAAAATATTTTTTTTCCTCAAAAATTATTCTTTAGCCCGCTATTTTTTTTATTTTCCCAAGGGTAACAGGAGAAATTTGACCCCAAAAGTTGTTGTGCAATTTTTCCTGAGTACGCTGATACCCCATATGTGGGGTGAAACCACTGTTTGGGCGCATGGGAGTGCTTGGAAGGGAAGGAGCACCATTTTGTAATGCAGACTTTGATGGAATGTTCTGCGGGCGTCATGTTGTGTTTGCAGAGCCCTTGATGTGCCTAAACAGTAGAAACCCCCTGCAAGTGACACCATTTTGGAAACTAGACCCCCAAGGAGCTTATCTAGATGTGTGGTGAGCACTTTGAACCTCCAAGTGCTTCACAGAAATTTATAAACGCAGAGCCGTGAAAATAAAAAATAATTTTTTTCCTCAAAAATGATTGTTTTAGCCAGCTATTTTTTATTTTCCCAAGGGTAACAGGAGAAATTAGAACCCTAAAATTGGTGGTGCAATTTGTCCTGAGTACGCTGATACCACATATGTTGGGGTAAACCACTGTTTGGGCGCACGGCAGGGCTCGGAAGGGAGGGAGCGCCATTTGACTTTTTGAACGCCACATCGTGTTTGGAGACCCCCTGATGTGTCTAAACAGTGGAAACCCCCCACAAGTGACCCCATTTTGGAAACTAGACCCCTTAAGGAACTTATCTAGATGTGTGGTGAGCACTTTGAACCCCCAAGTGTTTCACAGAAATTTATAAACGCAGAGCTGTGAAAATAAAAAATCATTTTTTTTCTCAAAAATGATTTTTTTTAGCCAGCTATTTTTTATTTTCCAAGGGTAACAGGAGAAATTAGAAGCCCAAAATTGGTGTGCAATTTGTCCTGAGTACGCTGATGCCCCATATGTTGGGGTAAACCACTGTTTGGGCGCACGGCAGGGCTCGGAAGGGAAGGAGCGCCATTTGACTTTTTGAACGCCACGTCGTGTTTGGAGACCCCCTGATGTGTCTAAACAGTGGAAACCCCCCACAAGTGACCCCATTTTGGAAACTAGACCCCTTAAGGAACTTATCTAGATGTGTGGTGAGCACTTTGAACCCCCAAGTGTTTCACAGAAATGTATAAACGCAGAGCTGTGAAAATAAAAAATAATCTTTTTCTCAAAAATGATTTTTTTTTAGCCAGCTATTTTTTATTTTCCCAAGGGTAACAGGAGAAATTAGATCCCCAAAATTGGTGTGCAATTTGTCCTGAGTACGCTGATACCCCATATGTTGGGGTAAACCACTGTTTGGGCGCACGGCAGGGCTCGGAAGGGAGGGAGCGCCATTTGACTTTTTGAACGCCACGTCGTGTTTGGAGACCCCCTGATGTGCCTAAATAGTGGAAACCCCTCAATTCTAGCTCCAACCCTAAGCCCAACACACCCCTAACCCTAATCCCAACCCTAATCCTAACCTAAATCCCAACCTAATTTCAACCCTAATTGTAACCCTAACCTTAATTGTAACCCTAACTCTAATTCTAACCCTAATTATAACCCTAACCCTAAGGCTAAGTTCATTTTGCGTTTTACCAGCCCGTTCAACACATAGCGTTGACGGGCTGGTAACGGTATAGCATAACACGATCGCGTTATGCTATACCCGCTAGCGCAGAGGAATCAGCAGATGATTCATCTGCGCTAGCGGTGACGTAGCCCAAACGCTGCAGCCCGCGTCCGAGGCTCCGTCACTGAATAATGGCACGTCGCGAACGCATGCTGCTTTACGGCATGCGTCGCGATGCGCCCTCAAATGGGGGTGAATGGCAGCGTTAACGGACTGCGTTACACCGCGTTATACCGCGGTGTAATGCAGTCCGTCTAACGGACTGCCATAACGCAGTATGAACCCAGCCTAACCCTAACCCTAATTATAACCCTAATCCTAATGCTAACCACCTAATGCTAACCCTAACCCTAATTATAACCCTAACCCTAATTATAACCCTAACCCTAACGGAAAAATGAAAATAAATATAATTTCTATTTTTTATTATATGCCCCTAACTAAGGGGGTGATAAATGGGGGGGTTATGTACTGTTTTTTTTATTTTGATCACTGTGATAGTTTATCACAGTGATCAAAATGCACTTTTATGAGAATGAATGAAAAATTTTTGAATCTGCCGCCAAGCAGATCGGCGGGCGCACTGAGAAAATTGCCCATCCCCCCCAGCACAGCGGCGGGCGCACTGAGCATGCGCCTGCCATTTTCTCAATGGCGGCGGCACCGGGGAAGGCAGAGGGGCACGGGGGTGACATGGAGGACATCGGGGGCCACATGGGGGTCCCGGGGACCCTTTTTCTCTGTCCTCTGAATTCCGATGACATCAGAGGACAGAGAAATTAAATGGAACAACATTTTTTTGTTGTTGTTGCAGTCGCCATTATAGGGTTAATAACGGCGATCGCAACATCGGTGTCGGTAAAAACCGACCCGATTCATGTTCTCTGGGGTCTCGGCTACCCCGGTAGCCGAGACCTCGGAGAAAATGCGCCCCTGTGGGGCGCTATTCACTTTTTCCACAGCGCCGTTAATTAACGGCGCTGTGGTTTAAGTACCCTTAATGACCGCCGTTAAAAGGAGTATCGGCGGTCGTTAAGGGGTTAAGTAAATAGGGACTACCATGGATAAACAATGTCCACATATAAACATTTACAAAATAAATAAAACAAATCAATAAAACTGAACATGATGTTCTTAGTTTAACATTCTGATCAGACTTTATGAAGCCGACTACCATGTTACGGTGAACCTCTCAGTGGGTCCCTAGCTTAAAAGGTAGAGTGACTTGTTTAAACCACCATCATAGCAACAATGCACCAAGGGGCATGCAGCTTGGGGTATTACAGCATCCAGGTCACACCACCCACAAGCACAAAACCACATCAACAAAAACCATGAAAAGGAGAGCAGTGCACTCCTGACGAAAGAAGATGGCAGCACTCTATTAAGCAATGTACTTTCCGGCTACTATTGTATCTTGGCTGATTGTGTGAGAATTAGAAATGAGCAGATCAATTCGCAGTGGATCGAGTTTAAGTTAAATTTCTTGAAATTTGCAATTTCATGCAAATTCAAACACTTTGAATTCTCCATTTGCAAATAAAGCAAAATCAAAACAATGATCTAGAGTATATGTTGGTATAAGTGCAATGTGTATATGCACATTCATACTGTGGCCACATAACAAACAGAACTAAGATAAAAGCAAAAACATTTGTTTATGGTGCACCTTTTGCAGTGGGATGGCTTTTACACTTTTTTGATCAAAATAGTGTTAACTAAGTGCCCTTTGTTATTTAAATTTATTATTACTATTTACTTATTTACTTACCGCAGAGTACTTGTTCATTTTGTTTTTAACTTGGGTTCTGCCTGTTAGGTGGCCATGGTGTGAATGTGCACTTACACATGGCACTTGTGCCAACATGTTCATAATCTGTTCTGTTGAGAGCTCCTGGAGAGTTAAAGCTCTCAGCTGTGTTCTGTTAATCACTCCCATCTCCTATCTAAACTGAGTCCTAGCTAGCACTCATTGTCAGAGTTAGCTTATGCTTCATGACTGGAGATTGTTGATGGTGGTAACTAAGGTAAGCGGTTGGTTGGATTATCTGTGACTACTGCTAGGATTTGAGTGTGTGATAATTCCCTTTCTTCTCCTACTTTGGTTTAACCCCATCCTCCATTCCCCTGTGCATTCCTCTGTTATATGTGTGTGTGTATATTTGTATGTTGGGTATTTTTTACAGAACCTAGAATATAAGACATATTTTCAGTTGTTTCACACTTTTTAGTTAACTATGTAATTCCAACTGTGTTAATTTATAGTTTTGATGCCTTCAGTGTGAATGTACAATTTTCATAGACATGAAAATACAGAAAAATCTTTAAATGAGAAGGTGTGTCCAAACTTTTTGTCTGTACTGTATTTGACAGAGGTATCTACATTCACCCAGAAATTCAGACTTCAGCCTGAGAGAGGTATTTACATTAGATATGTAAGGACCCATCAGTTTTGAGACCACCTTGTCATTGGTTGATGGGCTTGCATGAATTGCCAAATTATGTGCTAAGCGTCTCATTTTTTCCAAGTATTCAGAAGCCATATTGCTATTCATATTTCATATATTTCATATTGACATGCTTTAGCATGATAGAGTGCAACTTATTTTCTATATTTTATATGGAGGTGGCTGCTCCTAGTATTCGCCTATTCACACTAGTTTGGATGTGCCTGTCAGTCTTTTGTTATTTTCATAGAATAGATGAACATATTTTCTCATCTAGGTCAATGCATTACAGTATTTAAACCCAGAATGCTAATGTTAATTGTGATGAGTTAAAGGAGTATTTAAATAACCAGACATGCTGAATACTGGGTGTAAGTGGTACTGTATATCGAGCAGTATATTAATGACAAGTAAAACTTTTCTTTTCAAGTAGATGATACAGATTACTTTCTACTTGACACACCATGTCTTTGTGACTTGCTGAATTTTAAATAAGGAAAGAACAGTAATACAATAAACTAAGGGATATGGAATTCACCTATTCAATCACTCTCAGCCATTTCATTTTACATCTGTGAAACAAAAAGGAAGGGTTGGATTAATTGGTCTGTACTTTACTACAGGTCCAATTATAGAAACCTATTGGTACCTAGCATTAATATATATACTGCTGTGAAGGAAATTGTGTGAAATTGTAACAGGTTTCAAATATAATAGTGTAGTGCCTGAAGGAGGGTCGATATGGCAGCCTAAAGTGGGATATTGTCTTTGAGTCAGGCATTGCTTTCTTTTATCTTGAAATACTTATTTATATGAAACTTATATTTTTCATACAGAAAAACAAATATACCTGTAGAAAATAAAATAACAAATGTGCACATAACCTAAATTATGCTAATCCTTAAAAACATGTAATGTTAAAGCTTGTTGAAATAAAAAAACAAAAGCCGACTCTTATTGGATTGGAAGTTTGAACATTTTAAGTTAATTTCAGTGATACACTAATACAATTGTTAATATGAATGAGCCTAGTTACGTAAACAGAATTTATTATTAACTTACCTTAATTTAAAATGAAAATACAAAATATTAATATAAGTATTTTCTGAAAAGACAAGTGTACATATACAAACTCAAAAACACAGGATCTATAAAAATGTTAATGTTTTCTAAATTAAAAAAATTACAGACAACATTATCAAAAAAATTTGATTTATTCAGTATTGGGTGTGATTGGCACTTACAAAAATGTGTGCACTTGCACACTTTGGCATGTTATCAATGAGAATTTTAATGGTTGTTCGAGAAGTATTTTGTCACATGTTTGTACATGGACATGCATATCATCAAATTCCACTGCTGACAGCTCCCTTTGTTATTGACAGCCAATTATATTCCAGATGTGTGTGACGGAAGTCAATTCTGTCGATGCTGCAAACCATAGTAGCATACTTTTGCAACAAAGGAAGCTCACAGTAACTTGACCAACATCTAGGCTGGCATTGTCGTGTGAAAAAATGGCTCCTGGGAGAAGTGGACATATTGCTGGTTCCATGAGGAAATCAGTGTAAGGCTTCCGGATTCCATTGCTGTATTGCCCTGTATCATGATAGCCTCTGAAATTGGTGACAAGAGGTTTTCATAATGGATCGTCACAATGGTCCAACTCCTGGAATTATGGTGTGGAATGGCAAAATGTGGTAGCCAGACTCTCTAATCTTCATTCCAAGTACACTAAGAGCTCAGCGTTACATTGATTCAATCGATTTCATATTGGAACTGGTGGCTTGTCCATTTCTACAAAATGTGCCATGAACCATTACTGAACTACAGTAGCTAACACCAAACCACATGTTGATCATGAGCAGCTTGCATGGCCTAAATATGATAACATAGCCTGCAGCATCAATGGACTTCTCTCCCATTGAGCACATCTGGGACATCATTGGCAGGCAATTGCAAAGGGTGGTGCCGGCAGTGGATTTTGATTATGTAAGTGCCCAAATGCTTTAGCATAGCAGAACATACCTCAGACAAACATGTATAACCTCACTGACAACAGCCAAGGCATATAAGTGCATGTATTATTGCTACTCTTGCTCATACTCAATATTGAATAAATAGAGATGTTTTAATAATTTTCTTTCCATGTTTTCATAATTTGCATATTGTTTTCATCATAGATTGTAAACTTGCGCACAGGGTCCTCACTCCTTTTGATATCTGAGTAATGTTTATTCTGTAATATCTTTATTGTCTGTATAAATCCCCTCTAAAATTGTAAAGTGCTGCAGAATATGTTGGCGCTATAAAAATTATTATTATTATAATTAACATGTCTGTTGATCCTGTGTTTTCCATAATTCCACTATTTGTCCCCCTTGGTGCTTCTATTTCAATGTTGGGTTGAGTTTCGAGTTTCAATGCAAACGTTTTTGTCAGATGTGGAAAAAATGCTGCAATATTAGAATAAATTACAAAAATAGAAGTGTTAGTAGTATTTTTTATCAACTAATAAATTGAAAAACTAAATGAACAAAATAGAAATCTAAATAAAATCAATAGTATGGCTACACTTTGCCTTCAAAACAGCATCAATTTTTCTATGGTAGGTATACTTGCAAGCAGTCTTTGAAGGAGCTTACTATTGTAAACATCTTAGATAAACACTGATCTGTGAATGCACTCCTTCTTAAATCCTTAAATCCTTCTTTTTTTTCATGTTATCCCAGAAAGATTCAATAATGTTGTGATTAGGAATCTGAGATGGCCATATCATTAGTTCCAGGACTCCTTCTTCTTTAAGCTGAAAATAATTGGTAATTAGATGTATGTTTGAGGTTATTGTCCTGCTGCAGAATTAATTTGGAATCAATCAGACACTTCCCTAATGGCATTGCATGATGAGTAAGTGTTTGCCTGTATTTCTCAGCATTCAGAACATAATCCTGACCACTTCCTAATTCCAAATGGTTAATTGCAGCCCCAAATTTCCAAGAAATCTCCATCATGCTTCACTGTAGACTGCGGAGACTCTCTAACTGTCTTCAATTAGAAACAAATATTTCAAATATTTAACTGATCAGCTTAAAGCACCTGCTGAAATCTTTCTTCATCCCAGATCTTATGTTTTCATGCTTAATTGAGATACTCAACCTTGTTTCCATGTGGAAGGTATAAGTTAACTTTTTGGCCATAATTCTTCCATGAAGAACACTTCTAGCCAGACTTCTCTAAAGAGTATATGGACAAGTCAAGCTTGTTGCTGGCAGTTCAAATTTTAAAGTGAAGCTGGTATGGGTGTGCTTAAATTTGATGCAGGATGGGCCTTTCATTCAATGAAGAAGCTAACAGTATGGCAGTGGCAAAAGAGTAATGTGAACTTGATTTTCCTGTGGCCATCCAGTACCTGGGTTCAAAGTCTTATTAGGGTGCGTGTTACTTAGCTGCAGGGTAGGCCTTGCATTTAATACATACACTAACACTATGGGAGACCTATTTTCTTATAAATGGAACACTTTTTCATGAAGCCCTCCTGTACGTCTCATCACAGGGGTGTTGGGGTGTGTCCCAATTTTTGGCAGCCCGGCCACTCAGTGCCTAGGCAATAACAGTATGGGAGACCCACTGTTTAATATTGGCCCTTAATGAAGATTAATGCTGCCTTATGCCCCTATAAAAATTGGCTTTATGACTTTATGAGTCCCTCCTTCATAAATGTAATAAGATGCGTCTGATAATGTGTCACACACCACATGTCCAGCTAAGGTTGTTAAGTGCTACAATGACATTTCACAGTAAATGCATTTGTTTTAGTTGAAAGCAATGGTAACGTGGAAAAACGCATCAAAAACGCTAAGTGTGAACATAAACAAAATTGGTGGAGGAACTTTTTTACTTTGGGTTAATTATTTTGCCTTATATAAAAGTCAATAGCCTGGAAAGGATGTTCCTTGACATATTTCCCAGGAAAATCCATTTTGGTTTTGTTTTTGTATGTTTTTTGGTGTGGCTGTAAAAATAGCTTAAGACTCTGACAACATTCCAGGGGCATTCCCCATGATGTTCCTGTGTCATTTGATCTGTGTTTCCATCATTTACAGACATTTTTAGACTTTAAAAGGACCCCCAGGGGGATCACTGCAAAAATGCTTGGTTTTCCCATAGACTTACAGTCATGGCCAAAAGTTTTGAGAATGACACAAATATTATATTTTCACATGATCTGCTGCCCTCTGGTCTTTATGTGTGTTTGACAGATGTTTTTATCACAGACAGAAATATAATTGCAAACATATGAGTAACAAAAGCTTATATTGACAGTTAGAATGAGTTAATGCAGCAAGTCAATATTTGCAGTGTTGACCATTCTTCTTCAGGACCTCTGCTATTCTCCCTGGCATGCTCTCAATCAACTTCTGGACCAAATCCTGACTGATAGCAGTCCATTCTTGCACAATCAATGCTTTCATTTTGTCAGAATTTTTAGTGTTTTGTTTTTCCACCCATCTCTTGATGATTGACCACAAGTTCTCAATGGGATTAAGATCTGGGGAGTTTCCAGGCCATGGACCCAAAATCTCTATGTTTTGTTCCCTGAGCCATTTAGTTATCACCTTTGCTTTATGGCAAGGTGCTCCATCATGCTGGAAAAGGCATTGTTGATCGCCAAACTGCTCTTGGAGGGTTGGGAGAAGTTGCTCTTGGAGGACATTCTGGTACCATTCTTTATTCATGACTGTGAGAGAGCAGATTCCCTTGGCTGAGAAGCAACCCCACACATGAATGGTTTCAGGATGCTTAACAGTTGGCATGAGACAAGACTGGTGGTAGCGCTCACCTTGTCTTCTCCGAATGAGGCGTTTTCCTGATGTCCCAAACAATCGAAAAGGGGATTCATCAGAGAAAATAACTTTACCCTAGTCCTCAGCAGTCCACTGCCTGTACCTTTTGAAGAATATCTGTCTGTCCATGATGTTTTTTCTGGAGAGAAGTGGCTTCTTTGCTGCCCTCCTTGAGACCAGGCCTTGCTCCAAGAGTCTCCGCCTCACAGTGCGTGCAGATGCACTCACACCTGCCTGCTGCCATTCCTGAGCAAGCTCTGCACTGCTGGTAGCCCGATCCCGCAGCTGAAGCACTTTTAAGAGACGGTCCTGGCGCTTGCTGGTCTTTCTTGGGCGCCTTTTTGGCAACAATGGAACCTCTCTCCTTGAAGTTCTTGATGATGCAATAGATTGTTGACTGAGGTGCAATCTTTCTAGCTGCGATACTCTTCCCTGTTAGGCCATTTTTGTGCATTGCAATGATGACTGCACGTGTTTCTTTAGAGATAACCATGGTTAACAGAAGAGAAACAATGATGCCAAGCACCAGCCTCCTTTTAAAGTGTCCAGTGGTGTCATTCTTACTTAAACATACAGATTGATCTCCAGCCATGTCCTTATCAACACCCACACCTGTGTTAATGGAGCAATCACTGAAAAGAGGTTAGCTGGTCCTTTTAAGGCAGGGCTGCAATGATGTTGAAATGTGTTTTGGGGGATAAAGTTCATTTTCTAGCCAAATATTGACTTTGCAAGTAATTGCTGTTAAGCTGATCACTCTTTATAACATTCTGGAGTATATGCAAATTGCCATTAGAAAAAGTGAAGCAGTAGACTTTGTAAAAATTAATATTTGTGTCATTCTCAAAACTTTTGTCCATGACTGTACATTGGGCTCGTTGCTCGGGTCGAGTGCCCGAGTATTCCGATTTGCTCAACCCGAATAGCGAGCACCCGAGCATTTTAGTGCTCACTTATCACTACTTATTAGTTGATGAAAACTGTAAGGTTCTGTGTACATGTTCCTGAAACTCAGTTTTTCCGTCAGCCATTTTACTTTCTGTCTTGCTGCAGCTGTCTTGCCCTCAGTCAATATGGAGTTTCCAGCTTGCATGTTCCCGCCCTGATTCTCTCCCTCTTGCTTCTTAAGCAGCCACAGCTGAGCAATCAGTGCTTCAGAATCAAGCCTGCAGTGAACCTGTGACCTGACTCCTGGAAGCCTTGGACCTTGTACTCCAGTTATTTCCTATTGTGGAACTTTGGAACACTCGTGGACTTTGGAACCTTGCTATTTGATAAATCCACGTTTGCATGGACTTATGGTAACAGAGAAGAGATCCTGAACCTGTTGTGAGAGTGATTGCTGAGCTTAAGTTACTCTGGCCTGCTGTGTCTCCTGCTTTTGTATCTGCAAACTGTGTGACTATTATTGCCACTTGTATGAAGTAATACAAGACCTTCTATATCAAACCTGTGACTCCTGTGTTTTCATCGCACCCAAGCACAAGACACTATATGAACTGTACTCCTTACATTACAAGATTCTGAAGCCAAACGTTAGTGTCTGCTGGGTCTGGAAAGGCTGTGTCTGCTGTAACTGTGGATATCAGATGTCCGGTTGTACTTTCTGTGATGATAGTGGTTGTGACTTCTCACAACCATTCCAGGTGAGCAGTTCCCTTAATTTTTTTTCTCTCTGCAGTGTTACCACAGGTAAACACTATTGTTTTTTTTTCTTTCCTCTTTTGTGTCTGCTGTAACTGTGGATATCAGATGTCCGGTTGAACTTTCTGTGATGATAGTGGTTGTGACTTCTCACAACCATTCCAGGTCAGCAGTTCCCTTAATTTTTTTTCTCTCTGCAGTGTTACCACAGGTAAACACTATTGTTTTTTTTTTTCTTCTCCTCTCCTTCCAGTACTCCTGTCTTAAAAGATCTGGAAAATGGAGGCCCGCATAAAGGAACTTTGCGGAGTGACTGATAACATCCTTGCAGATTTGCAGACTATAAAAACCCGTTTTACAAACCTACAGGACCTCACTAATCACAATTTGCAAGTGTTTGGACAGACTGCCCAGGATTTGCGAGCCAGGATTGAGGTTCTAGAGGAGCGAGTCCAGGCTCCTGCCGTAGCCCCGAGTTCTGGGATTCCTAAGTTGCCCCCTTTTCGTTTTGGCGGTGAACGTGAGAAATTCAGGGGATTTATTAATCAATGCAATCTTTTTTTTTCTGCACATGCTTCACAATTTCCCACTGAACGATCTAAAGTGCTTACTATAATTATGTTGCTTACCAACAAGGCTTTGATGTGGGCAAACCCTCTGATTGAGACTGAGGATGAATGTTTGGATCATCTTGATGCTTTCATTTCAGCCATGGGGCAGGTGTTTGATGACCCCAATCGAGGTGCAACAGCTGAAGCAGCCATGTTAGCTTTGTGCCAAGGTAAGCACTCGGTAGCTGAATATGCCTTGGATTTCAGGAGATGGGCCCTTGATACCACCTGGGACAGTTCCACCAAAAAATCTATTTTTCGAAAAGGGTTATCTCCACTGATTAAGGATGAACTTGCTCGTGCCGACCCTCCCACTGCGTTAGGTGACTTTATTAACTACTGCATCCGTATTGATACTCGTCTGACTGAACGCAGGCAAGAGAGATGGTTCGAAAGCAATCACACTAACCTTTTCCTACCTTCCTCTCCAGCTAAGGAACCTTTGAGTAGGATCACACGGGAACCTGAACCTGAACCCATGCAGGTAGACTCTTTACAACGACGGGTTAGTGATGCACGCAAGGAACATCGTTTTAAGGAGAATCTATGTTTCTATTGTGGTAAGTCAGGGCACTTCATTATAAACTGCCCCAGCCGTTCTCGTAAGACTACTGCAGCACTCATTCACTGTGAGTGTTGCGAGAGGGGATCTGTTAGGTCCGAGCCTCAGGCTCCAGAGAGATCTGCAGCAACAGATCTTGACTTCTCGGACTTAAACTCCGTTACTTCTGAGGACGTTGACTGTGTAAACGCTGCAATTTTTCAAGTTTCCTCAGCGGTGTCCCAGCTGAGTTGTAAGAAAAACAATTCTCATTGCTTTCTTTCCATCAAACTCTGGGTTGACTCAGCTTGGGTGTCTAGCTCTGCTATGATCGACTCAGGGGCAAGTGGAAATTTTATGGATGTCTCCTTTGCTCTGAAACAGGGGATACGTTCAGTGAAGAAGGCTACTCCAGTACAGATGGAAACTGTGGATGGCTCCCTGCTGACCTCTGGACCAGTGGATCAGGAAACAGAGCCTTTGAGGGTTCTTATGGGTAAAGATCATCAAGAGAAACTGTCCTTTATGCTTATCTCTTCTCCCCACTTTCCCATTATTCTAGGGCTACCATGGCTGCAGGCTCAGAATCCTACCATTAACTGGGAGACCAAGGAATTACACTTTCCAGAGAAACAGATGAGTCCAAAAGTTTCAGCTTGCTCTGTTCCTAAAGGAACCATGTCAGTCCCTGAACTACCAGCTGTATACCAGGACTATGTGGATTTATGTGACAAGAAGAACGCTGACCAGCTTCCCCCTCACCGTCCATATGATTGTCCAATTGAATTATTGCCTGGAGCAGAGATACCTTTTGGTAAGATCTACCCCCTGGCGGGGCCCGAGCTAAAGGCTTTAAAGGATTACATAGACGAAAATCTAGCCAAGGGCTTCATACGCCCCTCTTCATCTCCTGCAGGTGCACCCATCTTCTTTGTAAAGAAGAAAGATGGATCTCTGAGACCCTGCGTAGACTATAGGGAACTCAATAAGGTTACTATTAGAAACCGTTATCCATTGCCTTTAATCCCTGAGTTATTGGAGAGAGTGCGACATGCCAAAATTTTCTCTAAACTAGATCTCCGTGGGGCCTATAACTTAGTCCGTATTAGACCTGGGGATGAATGGAAGACTGCATTCAGGTCACGCTATGGACACTTTGAATATCTAGTTATGCCTTTTGGTCTGAGTACCGCCCCAGCCACTTTCCAACACTTGGTGAATGACATCTTCAGGGATCTCCTAGATACATTCGTGGTGATTTATTTGGATGATATTCTAATTTTTTCTAACTCCACAGAGGAACATCATGGACATGTGAGAATGGTCTTGGAACGTCTAAGACAAAATCATCTTTACATCAAACTTGAAAAGTGTGAATTCCATAGGACCGAAATTCAATTTCTGGGGTATGTACTGTCTACACAAGGAATTAGTATGGATGGAAGCAAGACCCAAGCCATCAAGGATTGGCCAAGTCCTAGAAATGTGAAGGAGGTGCAGCGCTTCATCAGGTTTGCCAACTTCTATAGAGTTTCATTAGGAATTTCTCTGAGGTAGTGTCACCTATCACCCAACTTACCCGGAAAGAGTCTAGGTTCTCCTGGACTCCCCAAGCCCAGGAAGCATTTTCCCATCTAAAAGATAAATTTACCACTGCACCTATCTTAGTACATCCCAACCCCGAAACTTGCCTTCATAATAGAGGTGGATGCTTCAGACTGTGCCGTTGGAGCTATACTCTCTCAGAGAACAGGTGAGAAGAATGTCTTGCATCCCTGTGCCTTCTTTTCCCAGCAGTTGTCTTCGGCTGAGAGGAACTACGATGTGGGCAATAGAGAGTTGTTGGCCATTATTGCCGCCTTCAAAGAATGGAGACACCTTCTTCAGGAGCTGCACAGCAAATAGTCGTCCTGACAGACCATCGTAACCTTGAATTTATCAGGTCGGCTAAGTGCCTGACTCCTCGCCAGGCTCGCTGGAATCTTTTCTTAAACCAATTTAATTTTATCATTTCTTATAGACCAGGATCGCGCAATGGAAAGGCTGATGCACTCTCTAGGATTTATTCAGCAGAGACACGTCCACTTACTCCTCCTAAGACTATTCTTCCTGACTCTAGATTCCTGGGAGTGATTCATAATCAAGACCTACTTAAGGACATCAAGGAAGCATACCATGCGGATTCCTTTTTGGCACAACCCCCAAGGGACGTAAGTCTTGTCTTTAAGAATGGTGTGTGGATTCAGGGACAATGTCTGTATATTCCTGAAACAGTCAGATTAAGAGTATTGCAACTCATTCACGATTCCAAGATAGCTGGGCATAGAGGAATTCTAAAGACACAGGAATTTCTTTCTCGTTTCTTTTGGTGGCCCACTTGCAGGAAGGATGTTTTAAACTATGTCACTTCATGTGAAGTCTGTGCAAGATGCAAAACACCTCGCTCCTCACCAACTGGTCTGTTGCAACCTCTTCCCACCCCGTCCCGCCCGTGGGGATCCATTTCTATGGACTTCATTGTGGAGTTACCAACCTCTCAAGGGAAGAACACCATTCTAGTGGTGGTTGATCGTTTAACAAAAGCAGCTCATTTTATCCCTTGTGTCGGCTTACCCACTGCAAGACAGACATCAGATTTGATGATTAAAAATGTGTTTCGTTTACATGGAGTACCAGATGAGGTTATTTCGGATCGAGGGGTGCAATTCACTTCAAGGTTTTGGCAAAATTTCTGTGCAGCATTGGACATTAAAGTGAACCTTTCTTCTGCTTTTCATCCTCAGACTAATGGACAGACGGAACGAACCAATCAGACCCTGGAGCAGTATCTTCGCTGCTTTATCTGCCACCTACAGGATGATTGGGTGGATCTACTTCCACTGGCTGAGTTCTCTTATAACAACTCTCAGAGCGCCTCCACTAAGCAGTCTCCTTTTTACTCCAATTTAGGTTATCATCCTAATATTCTTCCTCGATTTCCCATAGAAACGCCTTTGCCAGCAGTGGCTGAAAGAATCACGTCTTTACAAAAGAATATGGATCTTCTAAAGGGAAATCTGGAATTGGCTCAGGAAAGGTACAAGAAAGCCGCAGATAAATTTCGTAAACCTGCACCAGCTTTCAAGGTAGGAGACCTGGTCTGGCTGTCAACCAGAAATCTTAAGTTAAGAATTCCATCATCTAAGTTGGGACATAAATACATTGGACCTTATAAAATCAGTAAAATTATAAGTGCTGTCGCTTGTCGTCTTCAACTGCCCAGAACTATGAGAATCCACCCTGTCTTTCATGTATCTCTACTAAAGGCTGCGACACCCAATACGTTTCCTGGACGTTCTTCTCCTTGCCCTGACCCAGTACTAGTCGATGGTCAGGAAGAATTTGTGGTGGAAAGGATTCTAGATTCCAGGTTGTATAGAAATCAGTTACAATATTTGATTAAATGGCAGGGCTACCCAGTGGAGGACAATTCATGGGAACCAGTCAATAACGTTAATGCTCCTCGCTTGCTCCGTCAGTTTCATCAGAGGTACCCACACAAGCCTGGTCTGAGGTCATCCGGAGGTTGTCCCTAAGGGGGGAGTAATGTAAGGTTCTGTGTACATGTTCCTGAAACTCAGTTTTTCCGTCAGCCATTTTACTTTCTGTCTTGCTGCAGCTGTCTTGCCCTCAGTCAATATGGAGTTTCCAGCTTGCATGTTCCCGCCCTGATTCTCTCCCTCTTGCTTCTTAAGCAGCCACAGCTGAGCAATCAGTGCTTCAGAATCAAGCCTGCAGTGAACCTGTGACCTGACTCCTGGAAGCCTTGGACCTTGTACTCCAGTTATTTCCTATTGTGGAACTTTGGAACACTCGTAGACTTTGGAACCTTGCTATTTGATAAATCCACGTTTGCATGGACTTATGGTAACAGAGAAGAGATCCTGAACCTGTTGTGAGAGTGATTGCTGAGCTTAAGTTACTCTGGCCTGCTGTGTCTCCTGCTTTTGTATCTGCAAACTGTGTGACTATTATTGCCACTTGTATGAAGTAATACAAGACCTTCTATATCAAACCTGTGACTCCTGTGTTTTCATCGCACCCAAGCACAAGACACTATATGAACTGTACTCCTTACATTACAAAAACATTAATACATTTCAAATAAAAAACAACTACTAATTTAGTATTTTGTCTGATCTCATGATTTTTAAGTACAGCAACAAGTCTTTTAGGCATGAATGAAGAAATTGGCAACTTATTGCAACATCAATCTTTTTTCAATGCTTCAAGAACAACCTTTTTTAGAGTGTATATGCCTGATGTAGAGTGATGCTCAATTTTTCTGTTGAGATTTCCCCATGGGTGTTCAATTGGGTTCAGATAATGAGACGTACTTGGTCAATGAATTACTTTCCTTCTGTGTTTCAGATGTGTGTTTTGGATCATTAACATGTTGGAAAAATGCATGTCTACCAAATGTACAGAGTGATGGAAGCATCTTCTCATTTATAGAGCAGTATGCAAAATTCTCCACCAGCCTATGAGCGGAATGCCAAAAACACCAGCCTCTCGGAAACACAATATGAGCACCTTAAATTTGGCCTTAATTATGTACCATGTAATAGCTTTGATTTTTCTTAAAGAAACTTCACATTCAAGCAGGGTAGCACCTGGGTCTCACTAGCGCTGCTGAACAACAAGTATTAGCTGCACTGGAGGATTTATTGATGGAACAACAACCTGACACTGCAGGTACTTTCCCACATTCAGTCGTGCCCAGATCTCTCATGTTCCCTCCCATGTCGGTATGTCCATAGGTTGACATTTTATGTAAACTAGTAAACAAGGATCTAAAAAATATACCAAAGAACATACGTGACGATAATCTTATGGCCTCATAGAGGAAAACTCTGAGGGAATTACAGTCCCTAGACACTGTGGTTATAAAACAAGCAGACAAGGGAGGGAACATTGGGATCTGACAGATTGAGAAACACGGAAGGGAGGCTTTTCGCCAGTTGAAAAATAAGGGCACTTACCGAGCATTCCCCCAGAACCCATCCAATTTTTCACTGCAAAGCTTGAGCAGATTTTGTATAACGGCCACCAGTCAGGTAATGTCCCAAAAAAGATAATAGATGGACTGTTGCTTAAGTCCCCTTAAATTGCCACCTGTTACCTTGTGCCAAAGGTGCATAAGCAACCCCACACATGAATGGTTTCAGGATGCTTAACAGTTGGCATGAGACAAGACTGGTGGTAGCGCTCACCTTGTCTTCTCCGAATGAGGCGTTTTCCTGATGTCCCAAACAATCGAAAAGGGGATTCATCAGAGAAAATAACTTTACCCTAGTCCTCAGCAGTCCACTGCCTGTACCTTTTGAAGAATATCTGTCTGTCCATGATGTTTTTTCTGGAGAGAAGTGGCTTCTTTGCTGCCCTCCTTGAGACCAGGCCTTGCTCCAAGAGTCTCCGCCTCACAGTGCGTGCAGATGCACTCACACCTGCCTGCTGCCATTCCTGAGCAAGCTCTGCACTGCTGGTAGCCCGATCCCGCAGCTGAAGCACTTTTAAGAGACGGTCCTGGCGCTTGCTGGTCTTTCTTGGGCGCCTTTTTGGCAACAATGGAACCTCTCTCCTTGAAGTTCTTGATGATGCAATAGATTGTTGACTGAGGTGCAATCTTTCTAGCTGCGATACTCTTCCCTGTTAGGCCATTTTTGTGCATTGCAATGATGACTGCACGTGTTTCTTTAGAGATAACCATGGTTAACAGAAGAGAAACAATGATGCCAAGCACCAGCCTCCTTTTAAAGTGTCCAGTGGTGTCATTCTTACTTAAACATACAGATTGATCTCCAGCCATGTCCTTATCAACACCCACACCTGTGTTAATGGAGCAATCACTGAAAAGAGGTTAGCTGGTCCTTTTAAGGCAGGGCTGCAATGATGTTGAAATGTGTTTTGGGGATAAAGTTCATTTTCTAGCCAAATATTGACTTTGCAAGTAATTGCTGTTAAGCTGATCACTCTTTATAACATTCTGGAGTATATGCAAATTGCCATTAGAAAAGTGAAGCAGTAGACTTTGTAAAAATTAATATTTGTGTCATTCTCAAAACTTTTGTCCATGACTGTACATTGGGCTCGTTGCTCGGGTCGAGTGCCCGAGTATTCCGATTTGCTCAACCCGAATAGCGAGCACCCGAGCATTTTAGTGCTCACTTATCACTACTTATTAGTTGATGAAAACTGTAAGGTTCTGTGTACATGTTCCTGAAACTCAGTTTTTCCGTCAGCCATTTTACTTTCTGTCTTGCTGCAGCTGTCTTGCCCTCAGTCAATATGGAGTTTCCAGCTTGCATGTTCCCGCCCTGATTCTCTCCCTCTTGCTTCTTAAGCAGCCACAGCTGAGCAATCAGTGCTTCAGAATCAAGCCTGCAGTGAACCTGTGACCTGACTCCTGGAAGCCTTGGACCTTGTACTCCAGTTATTTCCTATTGTGGAACTTTGGAACACTCGTGGACTTTGGAACCTTGCTATTTGATAAATCCACGTTTGCATGGACTTATGGTAACAGAGAAGAGATCCTGAACCTGTTGTGAGAGTGATTGCTGAGCTTAAGTTACTCTGGCCTGCTGTGTCTCCTGCTTTTGTATCTGCAAACTGTGTGACTATTATTGCCACTTGTATGAAGTAATACAAGACCTTCTATATCAAACCTGTGACTCCTGTGTTTTCATCGCACCCAAGCACAAGACACTATATGAACTGTACTCCTTACATTACAAGATTCTGAAGCCAAACGTTAGTGTCTGCTGGGTCTGGAAAGGCTGTGTCTGCTGTAACTGTGGATATCAGATGTCCGGTTGTACTTTCTGTGATGACAGTGGTTGTGACTTCTCACAACCATTCCAGGTGAGCAATTCCCTTAAGTTTTTTTTTCTGCAGTGTTACCACAGGTAAACACTATTGTTTTTTTTTCTTTCCTCTTTTGTGTCTGCTGTAACTGTGGATATCAGATGTCCGGTTGAACTTTCTGTGATGATAGTGGTTGTGACTTCTCACAACCATTCCAGGTGAGCAGTTCCCTTAATTTTTTTTCTCTCTGCAGTGTTACCACAGGTAAACACTATTGTTTTTTTTTTCTTCTCCTCTCCTTCCAGTACTCCTGTCTTAAAAGATCTGGAAAATGGAGGCCCGCATAAAGGAACTTTGCGGAGTGACTGATAACATCCTTGCAGATTTGCAGACTATAAAAACCCGTTTTACAAACCTACAGGACCTCACTAATCACAATTTGCAAGTGTTTGGACAGACTGCCCAGTGTTATGTTACGGTAGCTGAGGAGTGCAGGTAAAAAAGGAAATACACCAGAGCAGTTGGAATCTATGAGATTGCAGTACCCTGACTAACCACCACAACTAGAGGCAGCCGTGGAGCGTTCCTACGATGGTCCTAGACGCCTCGTCACAGCCTGAGAAACTAACTACACCTAAAGATAGAAATAGGAAAGCTATCTGCCCCGGAGCAGAACCCCAAAGATAATAGAAAGCCCCCAAACATGTAATGGCGGTTAGACAAGAGGAAATACTGACACAGAAAGAAAATAGTATGAGCAAACGCTGGGGCCCAAACTATCTAAATAGAAAAGGACAGGAAGGGTACTTACTGCAATCCCAGAAAACCCTGAAAAACACCAACTCTACTAATTTCAAAATCACCTGAGATCACACGACCTCTACCACCTAAATTAGTTCTCTGGTGTAACAAAAACAGCAGCCACTGAAAAAACTGCAAAAAGCAAAAGTACAAAACACAGTGGCTGGACTAAACTGAGAGGGCAAAAGCCCCCGGAGGGGACCCAGAAGGCCCCCACAGAAGGGCAGGACAAAATGCAAAAATATAGCAAAAACACAAAATAAGAAATAGTCTTATCTGATAGCAGGAGATGCAGACACGACACAGCAGGCTACAAGGGAAACTGGAAAGAAGGATTCAGACCAGAACAATTGATCACCGGCAACCCTGATGGGAAAATGATTCCCTTAAATAAGACCAATCAGTAACACCTGATTCCCAATCCTCACTAGTACCGCTTGTAACCACCAGAGGGAGCCTCTGCTCAGAACTCATCTCAAACCCATTCACAACAGTACCCCCCCTTGAGGAGGGGTCACCGAACCCTCATTTGAGCAACCAGGTCGGTCAGGATGAGTTCTATGATACGCACGGATAAGTCTCCTAGCATGGATGTCCGAAGCAAACACCCAAGAATTATCTTCCTGACCATAACCTCTCCATTTAACCAAATACTGGAGTCTTCGTCTAGAAAAACGAGAATCCAATATTTTCTCAACCACATACTCCAGATTGCCCTCAACCAAAACAGGGTCAGGAGGCACAGCAGCAGGAACCACTGGCTCAACAAACCTCTTCAACAAGGACTTGTGGAACACGTTATGGATCTTAAATGTCCCTGGAAGAAGCAAACGAAAAGAAACAGGATTAATAATCTCCATGATCTTATAAGGTCCAATGAACCTAGGCTTAAATTTAGGAGATGCTACTCTCATAGGAATATTCTTTGAGGACAACCAGACCAAGTCCCCCACTTTAAACCGAGGACCATCAGTCCTATGCCGGTTAGCAAACCGCTGGGCCTTCTCCTGAGAGAGGGACAACCTCTCCACTACCTGGTCCCAAATCTGCTGCATACGCTCAACAACAGAGTCAACACCTGGACAGACAGAAGCCTCCGTCTGTCCTGAAGAAAATCGAGGGTGAAACCCAGAATTACAGAAAAACGGAGACATCAAAGTGGCAGAGCTAGCCCTATTATTAAGAGCAAACTCAGCCAAAGGCAAAAAAGAGACCCAGTCATCCTGATCAGCAGACACAAAGCATCTTAGATAAGTCTCCAATGTCTGGTTTGTTCTCTCAGTTTGACCATTGGTCTGAGGATGAAATGCCGAGGAGAAAGACAATTGAACACCCAGTTTAGAACAAAAAGTCCTCCAAAATCTGGAAACAAACTGGACTCCTCTGTCAGACACAATGTTCTCAGGAATGCCGTGTAAACGAACCACGTGCTGAAGGAACAACGGCACCAATTCAGAGGAGGAAGGCAACTTAGGTAATGGCACAAGATGTATCATTTTGGAAAACCTATCACAAATTACCCAGATGGTGGTCATTCTCTGAGAAACAGGAAGATCGGAAATGAAATCCATAGAGATATGGGTCCATGGTCTCTTGGGCACAGGCAATGGCATCAACAAACCACTAGAGCGAGAGCAAGGCTTGGAGCGAGAGCAAGTCCCGCAGGACTGCACAAATTCCCTGACATCGCGAGACAAGGTAGGCCACCAAAAGGACCGACTAACCAAGTCTCTGGTACCAAAAATTCCGGGATGCCCAGCCAATGCGGAACAATGAATCTCAGACATCACACTCTTTTTCCATTGGTCCGGGACAAACAATTTTCCAACAGGGCAGCGCTCGGGCCTATCCTCCTGACACCCCTCCAGAGCAAGTCTCAAATTAGGCGAGATGGCGGAAAGAACTACACCCTCCTTCAAAATAACAGAGGGATCAGATAGCTCAGGAGAGTCCGCAAGGAAACTCCTCGAGAGGGCATCCGCCTTAACATTCTTAGTGCCAGGAAGAAAGGAAACCACAAAATTAAAACGTGTGAAAAACAAGGCCCACCTGGCCTGTCTAGGATTGAGTCGCTTGGCAGATTCCAGATAGACCAGATTCTTATGGTCCGTAAGGACCACCACCTGATGTTTGGCTCCCTCCAGCCAATGTCTCCACTCTTCAAAAGCCCACTTCATGGCCAATAACTCCCGATTACCCACGTCATAATTACGTTCAGTAGGAGAAAATTTTCGAGAGAAAAAGGCACAAGGGTTACTTTTAGAGGTCTCTGGATCTTTTTGGGACAAAACGGCACCTGCCCCAATTTCAGAGGCATCAACCTCCACCTGAAATGGCAGAGAAACATCAGGCTGCCGTAGAACAGGAGCAGAAGTGAATCTCTGCTTAAGTTCCTGAAACGCAGAGACTGCCTCAGGAGGCCAATTCACCACATCAGAACCCTTTCTGGTCAAATCAGTTAATGGTTTAACAATAACAGAGAAATTACCAATAAATTTACGATAAAAATTGGCAAAACCCAAAAATCTCTGAAGAGCCTTTAATGAAGTAGGTTGGACCCAATCACAGATGGCCTGAACCTTGACCGGGTCCATTTCAATAACAGATGGGGACAAAATGAATCCCAGAAATGAGATCTTCTGTACGCCAAAAAGACACTTTGATCCCTTCACATACAGAGCATTCTCTCTCAAAATCTGGAATACAGTTCGAACATGTTTCACATGAGAGTCCCAGTCATTAGAAAAAATCAAGATATCATCCAAATAAACAATCAGAAATTGTCCACAAAATCCCTGAAAATGTCATTCATGAAGGACTGGAAGACGGAAGGAGCATTAGTGAGCCCAAAGGGCATCACAAGGTACTCAAAATGCCCTTCAGGGGTGTTAAATGCCGTCTTCCATTCATCCCCGTGCTTAATGCGAATAAGGTTATACGCCCCCTGAGGTCAAGCTTGGTAAACCAAGTAGCGTTTTTCACCCTGGAAAACAGGTCAGAAATCAAGGGTAACGGGTATTGATATTTCACAGTAATATTGTTCAAGAGACGATAATCAATACACGGCCTTAATGAACCATCTTTTTTGGCCACAAAGAAAAAACCGGCACCTAAGGGTGAAGAGGATGGTCTGATATGACCCTTCTCCAATGATTCCTTGATATAAGACCGCATAGCGTCATGTTCAGGTACAGACAAGTTAAAAAGGCGACCCTTAGGGAATTTACTACCTGGCACTAATTCAATAGCGCAGTCATAGCTCCTATGGGGAGGTAAGGATGCAGATTTACTTTCGCTAAACACATCAGAAAAATCAAACAAAAAGTCAGGAACATCCTCAGCCTGGGGGGAGGCAGAAAAAACAGGAGTGTTGGTATTAACACATTGGCAGCCCCAACTGGTTACAGACACAGATTTCCAATCCAAAACAGGATTATGAGACTGTAACCAAGGGAAACCCAGCACGATAATGTCATGCAGATTATATAGAACCAAAAATTTGCAGCACTCCTGGTGATCAGGTTCAACCCTCATTATCACCTGAGTAGAAAACTGGGGTTTATTCTCAGCCAAAGGGGTAGAATCGATCCCCAGTAGGGGAATAGACTTCTGTAGGGGTATCAAGGGAAATCCACAACGTTTAGCAAAATCATAATCCATCAGGTTAATAGCTGCTCCAGAATCAACGAAAGCCTGAGCAGAAAATGAGGACAGAGAGCATATCAGAGTGACAGTTAATAAAAACTTAGTCTGAACACTACCCAAGACAACTGAGCGTGCAAAACGTCTTCCCCGCTTAGGGCAGACTGAAATAGCATGAGAGGCATCACCACAGTAGAAACATAACCCATTGCGCTTTCGAAACTCATGACGCTGTGCCCCAGACACCACTCCATCACACTGCATGGGCTCAGCAGCTGGCTCACAAGGCAACACCACTCCACGCATACTTCTCCGCTCACGCAAACGTCTGTCAATTTGAATCGCTAATGACATAGAATCATTGAGACCAGAGGGGACAGGGAATCCCACCATAACATCCTTTACATTATCCGACAGACCCTTCCGGAAAAGGGCCGCCAAAGCGTCGTCATTCCATTTGGTCAGGACTGCCCACCTACGGAATCTCTGACAGTATAACTCAGCGTCATCAAGCCCCTGATTTAATGCCAACAAGGCTTTTTCAGCTTGATCAGTGACATTAGGCTCATCGTACAATAACCCCAAAGCCTGAAAAAATGCATCAACATCACTCAAAACAGGATCCCCAGGTGTGAGGGAAAAAGCCCAATCCTGAGGATCGCCGCGCAGGAGAGAGATGACAATTTGAACCTGCTGCGCTGCGTTTCCTGAGGACTTAGATTTTAAGGCAAGAAACAATTTACAATTATTTTGAAATTCTGAAACTTAGCTCGATCCCCTGAAAACAAATCTGGCATGGGGATCCTAGGTTCCACAACAGGCAACCTAGCAAGATATGCAGCAATACTCCGAACCTCAGTGGCAAGCTGATCCACACGGCCAGACAACTGTGCAAACTCCATTGGGAGAAAAGATCCTCCCCAGCACCCAGAGATACAGAGGGAAAAAAAAAAAAAAAAATGCAACAAACAGAAAAATATCTCTGACAACTTTTCTTCCTTCAAAATATTTTTTCCCTTCTGTGAGTACCATACAATTTTTATGGCCGGTGATACTGTTATGTTACGGTAGCTGAGGAGTGCAGGTAAAAAAGGAAATACACCAGAGCAGTTGGAATCTATGAGATTGCAGTACCCTGACTAACCACCACAACTAGAGGCAGCCGTGGAGCGTTCCTACGATGGTCCTAGACGCCTCGTCACAGCCTGAGAAACTAACTACACCTAAAGATAGAAATAGGAAAGCTATCTGCCCCGGAGCAGAACCCCAAAGATAATAGAAAGCCCCCAAACATGTAATGGCGGTTAGACAAGAGGAAATACTGACACAGAAAGAAAATAGTATGAGCAAACGCTGGGGCCCAAACTATCTAAATAGAAAAGGACAGGAAGGGTACTTACTGCAATCCCAGAAAACCCTGAAAAACACCAACTCTACTAATTTCAAAATCACCTGAGATCACACGACCTCTACCACCTAAATTAGTTCTCTGGTGTAACAAAAACAGCAGCCACTGAAAAAACTGCAAAAAGCAAAAGTACAAAACACAGTGGCTGGACTAAACTGAGAGGGCAAAAGCCCCCGGAGGGGACCCAGAAGGCCCCCACAGAAGGGCAGGACAAAATGCAAAAATATAGCAAAAACACAAAATAAGAAATAGTCTTATCTGATAGCAGGAGATGCAGACACGACACAGCAGGCTACAAGGGAAACTGGAAAGAAGGATTCAGACCAGAACAATTGATCACCGGCAACCCTGATGGGAAAATGATTCCCTTAAATAAGACCAATCAGTAACACCTGATTCCCAATCCTCACTAGTACCGCTTGTAACCACCAGAGGGAGCCTCTGCTCAGAACTCATCTCAAACCCATTCACAACAGCCCAGGATTTGCGAGCCAGGATTGAGGTTCTAGAGGAGCGAGTCCAGGCTCCTGCCGTAGCCCCGAGTTCTGGGATTCCTAAGTTGCCCCCTTTTCGTTTTGGCGGTGAACGTGAGAAATTCAGGGGATTTATTAATCAATGCAATCTTTTTTTTTCTGCACATGCTTCACAATTTCCCACTGAACGATCTAAAGTGCTTACTATAATTATGTTGCTTACCAACAAGGCTTTGATGTGGGCAAACCCTCTGATTGAGACTGAGGATGAATGTTTGGATCATCTTGATGCTTTCATTTCAGCCATGGGGCAGGTGTTTGATGACCCCAATCGAGGTGCAACAGCTGAAGCAGCCATGTTAGCTTTGTGCCAAGGTAAGCACTCGGTAGCTGAATATGCCTTGGATTTCAGGAGATGGGCCCTTGATACCACCTGGGACAGTTCCACCAAAAAATCTATTTTTCGAAAAGGGTTATCTCCACTGATTAAGGATGAACTTGCTCGTGCCGACCCTCCCACTGCGTTAGGTGACTTTATTAACTACTGCATCCGTATTGATACTCGTCTGACTGAACGCAGGCAAGAGAGATGGTTCGAAAGCAATCACACTAACCTTTTCCTACCTTCCTCTCCAGCTAAGGAACCTTTGAGTAGGATCACATGGGAACCTGAACCTGAACCCATGCAGGTAGACTCTTTACAACGACGGGTTAGTTATGCACGCAAGGAACATCGTTTTAAGGAGAATCTATGTTTCTATTGTGGTAAGTCAGGGCACTTCATTATAAACTGCCCCAGCCGTTCTCGTAAACTACTGCAGCACTCATTCACTGTGAGTGTTGCGAGAGGGGATCTGTTAGGTCCGAGCCTCAGGCTCCAGAGAGATCTGCAGCAACAGATCTTGACTTCTCGTACTTAAACTCCGTTACTTCTGAGGACGTTGACTGTGTAAACGCTGCAATTTTTCAAGTTTCCTCAGCGGTGTCCCAGCTGAGTTGTAAGAAAAACAATTCTCATTGCTTTCTTTCCATCAAACTCTGGGTTGACTCAGCTTGGGTGTCTAGCTCTGCTATGATCGACTCAGGGGCAAGTGGAAATTTTATGGATGTCTCCTTTGCTCTGAAACAGGGGATACGTTCAGTGAAGAAGGCTACTCCAGTACAGATGGAAACTGTGGATGGCTCCCTGCTGACCTCTGGACCAGTGGATCAGGAAACAGAGCCTTTGAGGGTTCTTATGGGTAAAGATCATCAAGAGAAACTGTCCTTTATGCTTATCTCTTCTCCCCACTTTCCCATTATTCTAGGGCTACCATGGCTGCAGGCTCAGAATCCTACCATTAACTGGGAGACCAAGGAATTACACTTTCCAGAGAAACAGATGAGTCCAAAAGTTTCAGCTTGCTCTGTTCCTAAAGGAACCATGTCAGTCCCTGAACTACCAGCTGTATACCAGGACTATGTGGATTTATGTGACAAGAAGAACGCTGACCAGCTTCCCCCTCACCGTCCATATGATTGTCCAATTGAATTATTGCCTGGAGCAGAGATACCTTTTGGTAAGATCTACCCCCTGGCGGGGCCCGAGCTAAAGGCTTTAAAGGATTACATAGACGAAAATCTAGCCAAGGGCTTCATACGCCCCTCTTCATCTCCTGCAGGTGCACCCATCTTCTTTGTAAAGAAGAAAGATGGATCTCTGAGACCTGCGTAGACTATAGGGAACTCAATAAGGTTACTATTAGAAACCGTTATCCATTGCCTTTAATCCCTGAGTTATTGGAGAGAGTGCAACATGCCAAAATTTTCTCTAAACTAGATCTCGTGGGGCCTATAACTTAGTCCGTATTAGACCTGGGGATGAATGGAAGACTGCATTCAGGTCACGCTATGGACACTTTGAATATCTAGTTATGCCTTTTGGTCTGAGTACCGCCCCAGCCACTTTCCAACACTTGGTGAATGACATCTTCAGGATCTCCTAGATACATTCGTGGTGATTTATTTGGATGATATTCTAATTTTTTCTAACTCCACAGAGGAACATCATGGACATGTGAGAATGGTCTTGGAACGTCTAAGACAAAATCATCTTTACATCAAACTTGAAAAGTGTGAATTCCATAGGACCGAAATTCAATTTCTGGGGTATGTACTGTCTACACAAGGAATTAGTATGGATGGAAGCAAGACCCAAGCCATCAAGGATTGGCCAAGTCCTAGAAATGTGAAGGAGGTGCAGCGCTTCATCAGGTTTGCCAACTTCTATAGATGTTTCATTAGGAATTTCTCTGAGGTAGTGTCACCTATCACCCAACTTACCCGGAAAGAGTCTAGGTTCTCCTGGACTCCCCAAGCCCAGGAAGCATTTTCCCATCTAAAAGATAAATTTACCACTGCACCTATCTTAGTACATCCCAACCCCGAACTTGCCTTCATAATAGAGGTGGATGCTTCAGACTGTGCCGTTGGAGCTATACTCTCTCAGAGAACAGGTGAGAAGAATGTCTTGCATCCCTGTGCCTTCTTTTCCCAGCAGTTGTCTTCGGCTGAGAGGAACTACGATGTGGGCAATAGAGAGTTGTTGGCCATTATTGCCGCCTTCAAAGAATGGAGACACCTTCTTCAGGGAGCTGCACAGCAAATAGTCGTCCTGACAGACCATCGTAACCTTGAATTTATCAGGTCGGCTAAGTGCCTGACTCCTCGCCAGGCTCGCTGGAATCTTTTCTTAAACCAATTTAATTTTATCATTTCTTATAGACCAGGATCGCGCAATGGAAAGGCTGATGCACTCTCTAGGATTTATTCAGCAGAGACACGTCCACTTACTCCTCCTAAGACTATTCTTCCTGACTCTAGATTCCTGGGAGTGATTCATAATCAAGACCTACTTAAGGACATCAAGGAAGCATACCATGCGGATTCCTTTTTGGCACAACCCCCAAGGGACGTAAGTCTTGTCTTTAAGAATGGTGTGTGGATTCAGGGACAATGTCTGTATATTCCTGAAACAGTCAGATTAAGAGTATTGCAACTCATTCACGATTCCAAGATAGCTGGGCATAGAGGAATTCTAAAGACACAGGAATTTCTTTCTCGTTTCTTTTGGTGGCCCACTTGCAGGAAGGATGTTTTAAACTATGTCACTTCATGTGAAGTCTGTGCAAGATGCAAAACACCTCGCTCCTCACCAACTGGTCTGTTGCAACCTCTTCCCACCCCGTCCCGCCCGTGGGGATCCATTTCTATGGACTTCATTGTGGAGTTACCAACCTCTCAAGGGAAGAACACCATTCTAGTGGTGGTTGATCGTTTAACAAAAGCAGCTCATTTTATCCCTTGTGTCGGCTTACCCACTGCAAGACAGACATCAGATTTGATGATTAAAAATGTGTTTCGTTTACATGGAGTACCAGATGAGGTTATTTCGGATCGAGGGGTGCAATTCACTTCAAGGTTTTGGCAAAATTTCTGTGCAGCATTGGACATTAAAGTGAACCTTTCTTCTGCTTTTCATCCTCAGACTAATGGACAGACGGAACGAACCAATCAGACCCTGGAGCAGTATCTTCGCTGCTTTATCTGCCACCTACAGGATGATTGGGTGGATCTACTTCCACTGGCTGAGTTCTCTTATAACAACTCTCAGAGCGCCTCCACTAAGCAGTCTCCTTTTTACTCCAATTTAGGTTATCATCCTAATATTCTTCCTCGATTTCCCATAGAAACGCCTTTGCCAGCAGTGGCTGAAAGAATCACGTCTTTACAAAAGAATATGGATCTTCTAAAGGGAAATCTGGAATTGGCTCAGGAAAGGTACAAGAAAGCCGCAGATAAATTTCGTAAACCTGCACCAGCTTTCAA
>JARQOD010000002.1:450914080-451023377 GCA_033576555.1 Oophaga sylvatica | reverse complement strand
GCCTATGACGTACTATTCCGTCCATGGGAATTAGGTCCAGGATCACATGGACGGAATAGTACGTCTGATGGCAGAGAGGGGTTAAGGAAATAAAAGCAGATACCCTATGGCTGTTTCACACAGGACATTCTCAAGGCATCAATGGGAAAAGGCCACATACTGTCTGCTTTATATTTCTTTTTAACTGCATATATAAAAAAGTGTATTTTATTGCTTCTAAATTTGGCTAGAGAGTGCTGCATCTACCTGCCCTATAAGTGATAATATTCGTCTACTGGCTTTACATTATACTGAACCCCGAAGCCGATCATAAAAGCCTGTTGCAGAATTTGTCCCACTCTGATTTTATATACTCATGCAGGTAGCAGCGAAAATTTTCCTTTTTTATGGAATTTATTAAACGGACCCTGTTACCAGGTTTTTGCTACCCTATCTTAGAGAAGCATAACGTAGGGCCAGAGACTCTGATCCCAGCGGTGTAACACTTACTGGTCTGCTTAGTGTAGTTTTTATAAAACCATTGTTTAAGTAGCACGAGTTTATCACTAAAGGACTAGTAATCAAGCAGCCATGTAGTCCAACCACACCCTCCACCACTGATTGGCAGCTTTCTACTCATGCACAATATATGCAGTAAGCTGCCAACCAGTGGTGTGGCTGGGGTTATACAGAACTCAGCATTCAGAGAACTGGTAGATCTACAGGAGATAAAACCGTTTTTAATCAAAACTACAGCAAACAATAAAGTAAGTGACCCATTTCTGGAATCAGGATCTCTACACCAAACTCATACTTCTCTCTGAACCACAGGCATCACGAATAGAGATGAGGGAATATTTCAGTGTACGGTTGGGATTACAATCGCGGAATTTGCAATATTTGCAGATTCATTTGTTAATTTGTATTTGCCAAACATAACCGAATGCTATTCATCTCAATGGGAGGCAAAAACAAACGCATGTATAACACCTTGTAAGGGCTCCAAATGCTGCCAAAACGCATCAAATTAGGTGCAGACACCAGGAAATTGGCCTCAATTTACCCACGGCACTAACTTTGGCATGGCACTGCAGGAATCAGCCAGGCATGAGGTATCTGAGCCTGGGACAGCATTTACAGCTTTCAATTGAATGTCACAGTGAGACGAGGTGGGTGATGGATCGGTGTAGGCGTCCTGTGCTGGGAGCCCTGATATCACAAGCAACAGCTCAACCTGCTTTCATACTCAGCCACACTCAGGTGGCACAAATATCATATAAATTTCGTAGACTACTATTGCCAGAAAAATCTAAGGATAGTAACATGGAGTCAAGGAAGTGGAGGCTTGGAGGCCAACTGCTTCAGGAAACACTCATGAAGGAGACCCAACCAGCACTCTACACATTTACAAAAGTTAGTGGCAGACACCAACAAAGTGGCATCAATTGCAATAAAGTAGCATTAGTATAGCGGGGACCGACACCTCTTCCACTACAGCCAACCCAGCAGATGGAGACTATAATGGGCAAGGTGGTGGATTCACTGTTCTGCATCCCTCAAAAAGCCTGTAAGGGGTGTAACTAGGTGGCCTACCAAATCCCTAGTTGGACACGTTGCAGCAGGCGAAAACTGCAAACCAAATAGGTACAAAGAGGTGGCACCAGGTGCTACTCCATTACTGACCTACAGAAGGTGGCAGCTGGCCCCCTACAGCGGGTAACCTGCTACGGCCCAAAAGAGGGATGAAAATTGCAGGCAGACACTGTAGGGACTCTGGAACCATGGGTGGAGATGGGACCGGTTGAGGAACAGAAAAGCACTGTCAGGTACAGGCTGGACCGGGTGTTAGACAGATTGGCCCTGGCAGGTGCAATCTGGACCATTTGATGCACAGAAGAGTGCAGACAGATACGAGCAGACAGGCCCAGACAGGTAAGAGCAGATGGGTACATGGTACACAAGCAGACAGACAGACCTGGGGAACCTGACAACTAGCAAGCATGCAAGGCAAACTAACAACATAGCTCAGGCATATTGGAGGAGAAGCCTTAAATAGAAGGTGTCACCCAGCTATAGGTAGGGAATACGTTAGGTTGATGAGTGCGGTCCTTTTAAGAGGGTGAGAATACTCGCATGAACCCTCTAAGCATAGTTCCCGGTCCTACAACAGAACTTTGGTGGACACCGACACATAGGGGCGAGATGAGGAGGTGTGTAATGTATGTAGTACAGTTCATATAGCGTCTTGTGCTTGGGTGCGATGAAAATACATGAGACACAGGTTTGATATAGAAGGTCTTGTATTACTTCATACAAGTAGCAAAAATAGTCACACAGTTTGCAGATACAGAAGCAGGAGACACAGCAGGCCAGAGTAACTTAAGCTCAGCAATCACTCTCCACAACAGGTTCAGGATCTTCTTCTCTGTTACCGTAAGTCCATGCAAACGTGGATCTTTCAAAGGGCAGGGTTCCAGAGTCCACAAGTGTTCAGAGTCCTCAGTAGGAATAGCTGGAGTACATAGTCCAAGGCTTCCAGGAGTCAGGTCACAGGTTCACTGCAGGCTAGATTCTGAAGCACTGATTGCTCAGCTGTGGCTGCTTAAGAAGCAAGAGGGAGAGAATCAGGGCGGGAACATGAAAGCTGAAAACTCCATATTGACTGAGGGCAAGATAGCTGCAGCAAGACAGAAAGCAAAATGGCTGACGGAAAACTGAGTTTCAAGAACATGTACAAAGAACCTTACATTACTCCCCCTTAGGGACAACCTCCGGATGGCCTCAGACCAGGCTTGTCTGGGTACCTCTGATGAAACTGGCGGAGCAAACGAGGAGCATTAACGTTATTGACTGGTTCCCATGAGTTGTCCTCCACTGGGTAGCCCTGCCATTTAATCAAATATTGTAACTGATTTCTGTATAACCTGGAATCTAGAATTCTTTCCACCACAAATTCTTCCTGACCATCGACTAGCACTGGGTCAGGGCAAGGAGAAGAATGTCCAGGAAACGTATTGGGTGTTGCAGCCTTTAGTAGGGATACATGAAAGACAGGGTGGATTCTCATAGTTCTAGGCAGTTGAAGACGACAAGCAACGGCACTTATAATTTTACTGATTTTATAGGGTCCAATGTACTTATGTCCCAACTTAGACGATGGAATCCTTAACTTAAGATTTCTGGTTGACAGCCAGACCAGGTCTCCTACCTTGAAAGCTGGTGCAGGTTTACGAAATTTATCTGCTGCTTTCTTGTACCTTTCCTGAGCCAATTCCAGATTCTCCTTTAGAAGATCCATATTCTTCTGTAAAGACGTGATTCTTTCGGCCACTGCTGGTAAAGGCGTTTCTATGGGAAATCGTGGAAGAATGTTAGGATGATAACCTAGATTGGAGTAAAAAGGAGACTGCTTAGTGGAGGCGCTCTGAGAGTTGTTATAAGAGAACTCAGCCAATGGAAGTAGATCCACCCAATCATCCTGTAGGTGGCAGATAAAGCAGCGGAGATACTGCTCCAGAGTTTGATTGGTTCGTTCGGTCTGTCCATTAGTCTGGGGATGAAAAGCAGAAGAAAGGTTTACTTTAATGTCCAATGCTGCACAGAAATTTTGCCAAAACCTTGAAGTGAATTGCACCCCTCGATCCGAAATAACCTCATCCGGTACTCCATGTAAGCGAAACACATCTTTAATCATCAAATCTGATGTCTGTTTTGCAGTGGGTAAGCGAACACAAGGAAGAAAATGAGCTGCCTTTGTTAAACGATCAACCACCACTAGAATGGTGTTTTTCCCTTGAGAGGTTGGTAACTCCACAATGAAGTCCATAGAAATGGATCCCCACGGGCGGGACGGGGTGGGAAGAGGTTGTAACAGACCAGTTGGTGAGGAGCGAGGTGTTTTGCATCTTGCACAGACTTCACATGAAGTGACATAGTTTAAAACATCCTTCCTGCAAGTGGGCCACCAAAAGAAACGAGAAAGAAATTCCTGTGTCTTTAGAATTCCTCTATGCCCAGCTATCTTGGAATCGTGAATGAGTTGCAATACTCTCAATCTGACTGTTTCAGGAATATACAGACGTTGTCCCAGAATCCACACACCATTCTTAAAGACAAGACTTACGTCCCTTGGGGGTTGTGCCAACAAGGAATCCGCATGGTATGCTTCCTTGATGTCCTTAAGTAGGTCTTGATTATGAATCACTCCCAGAAATCTAGAGTCAGGAAGAATAGTCTTAGGAGGAGCAAGTGGACGGGTCTCTGCTGAATGAATCCTAGAGAGTGCATCAGCCTTTCCATTGCGCGATCCTGGTCTATAAGAAATGACAAAATTAAATTGGTTTAAGAAAAGATTCCAGCGAGCCTGGCGAGGAGTCAGGCACTTAGCCGACTGATAAATTCAAGGTTACGATGGTCTGTCAGGACGACTATTTGCTGTGCAGCTCCCTGAAGAAGGTGTCTCCATTCTTTGAAGGCGGCAATAATGGCCAACAACTCTCTATTGCCCACATCGTAGTTCCTCTCAGCCGAAGACAACTGCTGGGAAAAGAAGGCACAGGGATGCAAGACATTCTTCTCACCTGTTCTCTGAGAGAGTATAGCTCCAACGGCACAATCTGAAGCATCCACCTCTATTATGAAGGCAAGTTCGGGGTTGGGATGTACCAAGATAGGTGCGGTGGTAAATTTATCTTTTAGACGAGAAAATGCTTCTGGGCTTGGGGAGTCCAGGAGAACCTAGACTCTTTCCGGGTAAGTTGGGTGATAGGTGACACTACCTCAGAGAAATTCATAATGAAACGTCTATAGAAATTGGCAAACCCGATGAAGCGCTGCACCTCCTTCACATTTCTAGGACTTGGCCAATCCTTGATGGCTTGGGTCTTACTTCCATCCATACTAATTCCTTGTGTAGACAGTACATACCCCAGAAATTGAATTTCGGTCCTATGGAATTCACACTTTTCAAGTTTGATGTAAAGATGGTTTTGTCTTAGACGTTCCAAGACCATTCTCACATGTCCATGATGTTCCTCTGTGGAGTTAGAAAAAATTAGAATATCATCCAAATAAATCACCACGAATGTATCTAGGAGATCCCTGAAGATGTCATTCACCAAGTGTTGGAAAGTGGCTGGGGTGGTACTCAGACCAAAAGGCATAACTAGATATTCAAAGTGTCCATAGCGTGACCTGAATGCAGTCTTCCATTCATCCCCAGGTCTAATACGGACCAAGTTATAGGCCCCACGGAGATCCAATTTAGAGAAAATTTTGGCATGCCGCACTCTCTCCAATAACTCAGGGATTAAAGGCAATGGATAACGGTTTCTAATAGTAACCTTATTGAGTTCCCTATAGTCTACGCAGGGTCTCAGAGATCCATCTTTCTTCTTCACAAAGAAGATGGGTGCACCTGCAGGAGATGAAGAGGGGCGTATGAAGCCCTTGGCTAGATTTTCGTCTATGTAATCCTTTAAAGCCTTTAGCTCAGGCCCCGCCAGGGGGTAGATCTTACCAAAAGGTATCTCTGCTCCAGGCAATAATTCAATTGGACAATCATATGGACGGTGAGGGGGAAGCTGGTCAGCGTTCTTCTTGTCACATAAATCCACATAGTCCTGGTATACAGCTGGTAGTTCAGGGACTGACATGGTTCCTTTAGGAACAGAGCAAGCTGAAACTTCTGGACTCATCTGTTTCTCTGGAAAGTGTAATTCCTTGGTCTCCCAGTTAATGGTAGGGTTCTGAGCCTGCAGCCATGGTAGCCCTAGAATAATGGGAAAGTGGGGAGAAGAGATAAGCATAAAGGACAGTTTCTCTTGATGATCTTTACCCATAAGGACCCTCAAAGGCTCTGTTTCCTGATCCACTGGTCCAGAGGTCAGCAGGGAGCCATCCACAGTTTCCATCTGTACTGGAGTAGCCTTCTTCACTGAACGTATCCCCTGTTTCAGAGCAAAGGAGACATCCATAAAATTCCCACTTGCCCCTGAGTCGATCATAGCAGAGCTAGACACCCAGACTGAGTTAACCCAGAGTTTGATGGAAAGGAAGCAATGAGAATTGTTTTTCCTACAACTCAGCTGGGACACCGCTGAGGAAACTTGAAAAATTGCAGCGTTTACACAGTCATCGTCCTCAGAAGTAACGGAGTTTAAGTCCGAGAAATCAAGATCTGTTGCTGCAGATCTCTCTGGAGCCTGAGGCTCGGACCTGACAGATCTCCTCTCGCAACACTCACAGTGAATGAGTGCTGCAGTAGTCTTACGAGAACGGCTGGTGCAGTTTAAAATGAAGTGCCCTGACTTACCACAATAGAAACATAGATTTTCCTTAAAACGATGTTCCTTGCGTGCATCACTAACCCGTCTTTGTAAAGAGTCTACCTGCATGGGTTCAGGTTCAGGTTCCCGTGTGATCCTACTCAAAGGTTCCTTAGCTGGGGAGGAAGGTAGGAAAAGGTTAGTGCGATTGCTTTCGAACCATCTCTCTTGCCTGCGTTCAGTCAAGCGAGCATCAATACGGATGCAGTAGTTAATAAAGTCACCTAACGCAGTGGGAGGGTCGGCACGAGCAAGTTCATCCTTAATTAGTGGAGACAACCCCTTTCGAAAAATAGATTTTTTGGCGGAACTGTCCCAGGTGGTATCAAGGGCCCATCTCCTGAAATCCAAGGCATATTCGGCTACCGAGTGCTTACCTTGGCGCAAAGTTAACATGGCTGCTTCAGCTGTTGCACCTCGATTGGGGTCATCAAACACCTGCCCATGGCTGAAATGAAAGCATCAAGATGATCCAAATATTCATCCTCAGTCTCAATCAGAGGGTTTGCCCACATCAAAGCCTTGTTGGTAAGTAACATAATTATAGTAAGCACTTTAGATCGTTCAGTGGGAAATTGTGAAGCATGTGCAGAAAAAAACAGATTGCATTGGTTAATAAATCCCCTGAATTTTTCACGTTCACCGCCAAAATGAAAAGGGGGCAACTTGGGAATCCCAGAACTTGGGGCTACGGCAGGAGCCTGGACTCGCTCCTCTAGAACCTCAATCCTGGCTCGCAAATCCTGGGCAGTCTGTCCAAACACTTGCAAATTGTGATTAGTGAGGTCCTGTAGGTTTGTAAAACGGGTTTTTATAGTCTGTAAATCTGCAAGGATATTATCAGTCACTCCGCAAAGTTCCTTTATGCGGGCCTCCATTTTCCAGATCTTTTAAGACAGGAGTACTGGAAGGAGAGGAGAAAAGGAAAAAAAAAAAAAAAAACAATAGTGTTTACCTGTGGTAACACTGCAGAGAGAAAAAAAAAATTAAGGGAACTGCTCACCTGGAATGGTTGTGAGAAGTCACAACCACTATCATCACAGAAAGTTCAACCGGACATCTGATATCCACAGTTACAGCAGACACAAAAGAGGGAAGAGAAAAAAAAAAAAATATAGTGTTTACCTGTGGTAACACTGCAGAAAAAAAAAAAACTTAAGGGAATTGCTACACTGGAATGGTTGTGAGAAGTCACAACCACTGTCATCACAGAAAGTACAACTAGACGTCTGATATCCACAGTTACAGCAGACACAGCCTTCCCAGACCCAGCAGACACTAACGTTTTGGCTTCTGAATCTTGTAATGTATGTAGTACAGTTCATATAGCGTCTTGTGCTTGGGTGCGATGAAAATACATGAGACACAGGTTTGATATAGAAGGTCTTGTATTACTTCATACAAGTAGCAAAAATAGTCACACAGTTTGCAGATACAGAAGCAGGAGACACAGCAGGCCAGAGTAACTTAAGCTCAGCAATCACTCTCCACAACAGGTTCAGGATCTTCTTCTCTGTTACCGTAAGTCCATGCAAACGTGGATCTTTCAAAGGGCAGGGTTCCAGAGTCCACAAGTGTTCAGAGTTCCTCAGTAGGAATAGCTGGAGTACATAGTCCAAGGCTTCCAGGAGTCAGGTCACAGGTTCACTGCAGGCTAGATTCTGAAGCACTGATTGCTCAGCTGTGGCTGCTTAAGAAGCAAGAGGGAGAGAATCAGGGCGGGAACATGAAAGCTGAAAACTCCATATTGACTGAGGGCAAGATAGCTGCAGCAAGACAGAAAGCAAAATGGCTGACGGAAAACTGAGTTTCAAGAACATGTACAAAGAACCTTACAAGGTGGTGTGTGAGTGGGAGTCAATGAATGTCCTGCCTGTTAGGTACGAGGAGATCTAACAAAGGGCCAAGTCTGTAATGTCAACAGATCAGAAAGTCTGTAGTAAGAGGGAATGGTCCAATGTGTCAAAGACTGATGCCAGGTCCAGGAGAAGGAGGAGGACAAACTCACATCGCTCATTTGGTGGTTAGTAGGTTGTTGGTGACATTAATCATGGCAGTTTCAGTGAAATGGTGCGGTCTGAAGTCAAAATGTATGCGGTCAAAGAGGGAGCAAGAGGAAAGGTGGGAGAACAGTTCAAAATGGACGTGTTGTTCCAGTAGTTTGGAGACATAGGGGAGAAATGATATGGGGCGATAGGTAGACACAGAGGATGGGTCAAGGGTGGGTTTTTTGAGTATGGGTGTGCTCGAAGTATGTTTCAATCAGGATGAAGACACCAGTTGTTAGTGATAGGTTGAAGAGATGGGTTAGTCTTGTGATGAAGACTGTGGTAAAGTTTGGAATGAGGTGGGACATTATTGTGTCAAGTTCACAGGGGGTGAGGCAAAGTATTAAGCTGAGATGAGAGGGAGGGGTAACTGGTGGATGCAGGAAAGAACTGAAAGTACTGAATAGCTGTTTAGGGTTGTGAGACAGGTATGATATGAGGGATGAGAAGTCGGTTTGTTTTGCTGCAGTCAGAATTTTTGCAGCATTTTTACAACTGTCAGGGTGAGGAGGGGGGACATAGAGGATGATGATGAGGTAGTAGATCACACTTGGTGTAAACTCAGAGGCATGCAGCTGAGTAGCTCAGCAGAGGAATAGGAGCAGGAAGATGAGAAGGTTACATAGACACAGAGTTATGCAACCACGACAACCAATGCATCCTGAGGCCCAACTCTGGCAATGAACAGCAGCGTTCGTGGTTCTGCAGTTGCCTAACTTTGGTCTTTTTTTCAGACCAGCAAAAATCTAAAACATCATGTTATCTGTCAATTTTTTAAAAACAACCTAGTAGAGTAAAAAGAAATGAAATAATTTCAGTACTACATGCATGAACTGGCACATGTGCGATCAACATACAGTTAGGTCCATAAATATTTGGACAGAGACAACATTTATCTAATTTTGGTTCTAGACATTACCACAATGAATTTGAAACAAAACAAATCAGATGCATTTGAAGTTCAGACTTTCAGCTTTCATTTGAGGGTATCCACATTAAAATTGGATGAAGGGTTTAGGAGTTTCAGTTCCTTAACATGTGCCACCCTGTTTTTTAAAGGGACCAAAAGTAATTGGACAATTGACTCCAAGGCTATTTCATGGACAGGTGTGGGCAATCCCTTCATTATATCATTCTCAATTAAGCAGATAAAAGGGCTGGTGTTGATTTGAGGTGTGGTGTTTGCATTTGGAAGGTTTAGCTGTGAAGGAAACATGCGGTCAAAGGAGCTCTCAATGCAGGTGAAACAAGCTATCCTTAAGCTGCAAAAAACAGAAAAAACCCATCCGAGAAATTGCTACAACTTTAGGAGTGGCAAAATCTACAGTTTGGTACATTCTGAGAAAGAAAGAAAGCACTGGTGAACTCATCAATGCAAAAAGACCTGGGCGCCCACGGAAGACAACAGTGGTGGATGATCGCAGAATACTCTCCATGGTGAAGAGAAACCCCTTCACAACAGCCAACCAAGTGAACAACACTCTCCAGGAGGAAGGCGTATCAATATCCAAATCTACCATAAAGAGAAGACTGCATGAAATTAAATACAGAGGGTTCACTGCACGGTGCAAGCCACTCATAAGAATCAAGAATAAAAAGGCTAGGCTGGACTTTGCTAAAAAACATCTAAAAAAGCCAGCACAGTTCTGGAAGAACATTCTTTGGACAGATGAAACCAAGATCAACCTCTACTGAATGATGGAAAGAGAAAAGTATGGCGAAGGCGTGGTACAACTCATGATCCAAAGCATACCACATCATCTGTAAAACATGGCGGAAGCAGTGTGATGGCTTGGGCATGCATGGCTGCCAGTGGCACTGGGTCACTAGTGTTTATTGATGATGTGACGCAGGACAGAAACAGCCGAATTAATTCTGAGGTATTCAGAGCCATACTGTGTGCTCAGATCCAGCCAAATGCAGCCAAACTGATTGGTCGTCGTTTCATACTACAGATGGACAATGACCCAAAACATAAAGCCAAAGCAACCCAGGAGTTTATTAAAGCAAAGAAGAGGAATATTCTTGAATGGCCAAGTCAGTCACCTGATCTCAACCCAATTGAACATGCATTTCACTTGTTAAAGACTAAACTTCAGACAGAAAGGCCCACAAACAAACAACAACTGAAAACCACCGCGGTGAAGGCCTGGCAGAGCATCAAAAAGAAGTAAACACAGTGTTTGGTGATATCCATGAGTTCAAGACTTCAGGCAGTCATTGCTAACAAAGGGTTTTCAACCAAGTACTAGAAATGAACATTTTATTTACAATTATTTAATCTGTCCAATTACTTTTGGTCCCTTTAAAACAGGGTGGCACATGTTAAGGAGCTGAAACTCCTAAACCCTTCATCCAATTTTAATGTGGATACCCACAAATGAAAGCTGAAAGTCTGAACTTCAACTGCATCTGAATTGTTTTGTTTCAAATTCATTGTGGTAATGTCTAGAACCAAAATTAGATAAATGTTGTCTCTGTCCAAATATTTATGGACCTAACTGTACGTTAATCTGGTAATCTCACTGTGCTAAAATGCAGACTAGCGGGTCTCGCCAACCACCATCCATCCCATCAACTGCATCTTCTGATTCTTCTTCCTCCCTCACCATGGCAAGTGTTGTCACACAGGTCTCCCGCCGAAGAACCTTTACTTGTTTACCCCCTTCATTTGTGGTGACTGAGAGCCTGTCAGCTGATACGGAATTGGACATGCATGCTGTTTTTGACTGATGTTACATACCAAGCACACCCCATCTTTCTCAATCCACTGCAACATCTCACCTGTACCTTTCTCACAGTCCAGCAGCTTGTTGTGTTCTCCCTACTCCACCCTGTGTCAGCACAACAGCAATCTCTCGTTTGTGCAGTTGTGCTCAAAGATTCTTTACTCCTACACATGGCAAAGTTAACAGGTTGAATTTCACCATCTTCAATCTACTACTAATAATAACCTTTATTTATATATTGCAAACACATTACACATAGCTTTACAAGTCAGCAGTTCATATAAATCAGTCAAAAGATACCAAGTTTAAGATAATCAAACAATTAAAGCAAAAATAATGACAACCCTGCTCTTCAGATCTTACACTCTACAATCTCAACCATCTTGAGGAAATAGGGGGTAGATAAAGGCTGCATGAGCCTTTTGGTTACGGTTGAGTTTGATGGTGAATTATGTTTAGAGAATTAGGGAATAAGCTTTTTATATATATGAAAAGGATGTTATAGGCTGCCCTAAACAGATGTGCTTTTAGGGAGCACCTAGAAATGTCTAAGTTGTGGTTATACTCCTAATTTCATGGGGGACAAAGGGTAAGAGGTGAGTCATCTAGGCAGGAGATTGAACTGAACTGGACAAAGTCCAGATTAGGGGTATTGATGTCTTTGTGTGTCTCAGAATTTTAAAGTTGTGAGAGGCCATGAGAATTGGCTAGAGATAGAAGCTGGGATGCAGTTGGAGAGGTGGAGCTGGTAAAGTCTCCCAGGATAAGGGTTGTTAATTCTGAGGATATGAAGTGTGGCCTCAACATATAAAAGTGGTCAAGGAAGTGGGTGGTGAGCCTGGGGGCCAGTATATGACTGCTACTCTGATAGAGAGGGGATGGAACACCATGATGGTGTGAACCTTAAAAGAACAATGGCGTGTAATCAGCCTGTATTTATTTACTGGGTTAAAAACAGGATTGTTTTTGGCAGCAAGGAGTGTAGGATTATTGTGGAGTTAGCAGTGATCGTACGGAGGTGTTGTGAATGGACTTGAAATGAGTTCTGAGCAGAGGCTCCCTCTGGTGGTTACAAGCGGTACTGGACTGTCCAGTGAAGATTGTGAGGATTGGGAATCAGGTGTTACTGACTGGTCTTATATAAGGGAGTCACCTTCCCATCAGGGTTTCCGGTGATCAATTGTTCTGGTCTCAATCCTTGATTCCTGTTACCTTTGTAGCCTGCTGTGTCGTGTCTGCATCTCCTGCTAACAGATAAGACATTTTCTTCTTTTTGCTTTTGTGCTTGATTTTTGAATTTTGTCCTGCACTTCTGTGGGGGCCTTCAGGGTCCCCTCCGGGGGCTTTTGCCCTCTCAGTTTTGTTCAGCCACTGATGTTTGTACATTTGCTTTTTCCAGTTTTTTCAGTGGCTGCTGTTTTGATTTTGTTACACCAGAGAACTAATTTAGGTGGTAGAGGTCGTGTGATCTCAGGTGTTTTTGAAATTAGTAAAGTTGGTGCTTTTCAGGGTTTTTTGGGATTGCAGTAAGTGACCTTCCTATCCTTTTCTATTTAGATAGTTTGGGCCCAACGTTTGCTCATACTATTTTCTGTCTGTGTCAGTATTTCTTCTTGTCTAACCGCCATTACATGTTTGGGGGCTTTCTATGTTCTTTGGGGATCTGCTCCGGGGCAGATAGCTTTCCTCTTTCTATCTTTAGGTATAGTTAGTTTCTCAGGCTGTGACGAGGCGTCTAGGACCAACGTAGGAACGCTCCACGGCTGCCTCTAGTTGTGGTGGTTAGTCAGGGTACTGCAATCTCATAGATTCCAACTGCTCTGGTGTATTGCCTTTTTTACCTGCACTCCTCAGCTACCAAATCATAACAGTATCACCGGCCTAAACTGAAAATTATATGGTACTCACAGAAGGGAAAAATATTGTGAAAAAAAAAAAATAAGGTTGTCAGAGTTGTCAGAGATATTTTTCTTTTTGTTGCATTTTTTTTTTTCTCCCTCTGTATCTCTGGGTGCTGGGGAGGATTTTTTCTCTCAATGGAGTTTGCACAGTTGTCTGGCCGTGTGGATCAGCTTGCCACTGAGGTTCAGAGTATTGCTACCTATCTTGCTAGGTTGCCTGTTGTGGAACCTAGGACTCCCATGCCAGATTTGTTTTTGGGGGATCGAGCCAAGTTTCTGAATTTCAAAAATAATTGTAAATTGTTTTTTGCCTTAAAATCTAAGTCCTCAGGGAACTCAGCGCAGCAGGTTCAAATTGTCATCTCTCTCCTGCGCGGCGATCCTCAGGATTGGGCTTTTTCCCTGACACCTGGCGATCCTGTTTTGAGTGATGTTGATGCATTTTTTCAGGCCTTGGGGTTATTGTACGATGAGCCTAATGTCACTGATCAAACTGAAAAAGCCTTGTTGGCATTAAATCAGGGGCTTGATGACGCTGAGTTATACTGTCAGAGATTCCGTAGGTGGGCAGTCCTGACCAAATGGAATGACGACGCTTTGGCAGCCCTTTTTCGGAAGGGTCTGTCAGATAATGTAAAGGATGTTATGGTGGGATTCCCTGTCCCCTCTGGTCTCAATGATTCTATGTCATTAGCGATTCAAATTGACAGACGTTTGCGTGAGCGGAGAAGTATGCGTGGAATAGTGTTGCCTTGTGAACCTGCTTCTGAACCCATGCTGTGTGATAGAGTGGTTTCTGGGGCACAGCGTCATGAGTTTCGAAAGCGCAATGGGTTATGTTTCTACTGTGGTGATGCCTCTCATGCTATTTCAGTCTGCCCTAAGCGGGGAAGACGTTTTGCACGCTCAGTTGTCTTGGGTAGTGTTCAGACTAAGTTTTTATTAACTGTTACTCTGATATGCTCTCTGTCCTCATTTTCTGCTCAGGCTTTCGTTGATTCGGGAGCAGCTATTAACCTGATGGATTTTGATTTCGCTAAACTTTGTGGGTTTCCCTTGATACCCCTACAGAAGTCTATTCCCCTACTGGGGATCGATTCTACCCCTTTGGCTGAGAATAAACCTCAGTTCTCTACTCAGGTGATAATGAGGGTTGAACCTGATCATCAGGAGAGCTGCAAATTTTTGGTTCTGTATAATCTGCATGACATTATCGTGCTGGGTTTCCCTTGGTTACAGTCTCATAATCCTGTTTTGGATTGGAAATCTGTGTCTGTAACCAGTTGGGGCTGCCAATGTGTTAATACCAACACTCCTGTTTTTTCTGCCTCCCCCCAGGCTCAGGATGTTCCTGACTTTTTGACTGATTTTTCTGATGTGTTTAGCGAAAGTAAATCTGCATCCTTGCCTCCCCATAGGAGCTATGACTGCGCTATTGAATTAGTGCCTGGTAGTAAATTCCCTAAAGGTCGCCTTTTTAACTTGTCTGTACCTGAACATGACGCTATGCAGTCTTATATCAAGGAGTCTTTGGAGAAAGGTCATATCAGACCATCCTCTTCACCCTTAGGTGCCGGTTTTTTCTTTGTGGCCAAAAAGGATGGTTCATTAAGGCCGTGTATTGATTATCGTCTTTTGAACAATATTACTGTGAAATATCAATACCCGTTACCCTTGATTTCTGACCTGTGTTCCAGGGTGAAAAACGCTACTTGGTTTACCAAGCTTGACCTCAGGGGGGCATATAACCTTATTCGCATTAAGCACGGGGATGAATGGAAGACGGCATTTAACACCCCTGAGGGGCATTTTGAGTACCTTGTGATGCCCTTTGGGCTCACTAATGCTCCTTCTGTCTTCCAGTCCTTCATGAATGACATTTTCAGGGATTTTGTGGATAAATTTCTGATTGTTTATTTGGATGATATCTTGATTTTTTCCGATGACTGGGACTCTCATGTGAAACATGTTCGAACTGTATTCCAGATTTTGAGAGAGAATGCTCTGTATGTGAAGGGATCAAAGTGTCTTTTTGGCGTACAGAGGATCTCATTTTTGGGATTTATTTTGTCCCCATCTGTTATTGAAATGGACCCGGTCAAGGTTCAGGCCATCTGTGATTGGGTCCAACCTACTTCATTAAAGGCTCTTCAAAGATTTTTGGGTTTTGCCAATTTTTATCGTAAATTTATTGGTAATTTCTCGGTTATTGTTAAACCATTAACTGATTTGACCAAAAAGGGTTCTGATGTGGTGAATTGGCCTCCTGAGGCAGTCTCTGCATTTCAGGAACTTAAGCAGAGATTCACTTCTGCTCCTGTTCTACGGCAGCCTGATGTTTCTCTGCCATTTCAGGTGGAGGTTGATGCCTCTGAAATTGGGGCAGGTGCCGTTTTGTCCCAAAGAGATCCAGAGACCTCTAAAAGTAACCCTTGTGCCTTTTTCTCTCGAAAATTTTCTCCTACTGAACGTAATTATGACGTGGGTAATCGGGAGTTATTGGCCATGAAGTGGGCTTTTGAAGAGTGGAGACATTGGCTGGAGGGAGCCAAACATCAGGTGGTGGTCCTTACTGACCATAAGAATCTGGTTTATCTGGAATCTGCCAGGCGACTTAATCCTAGACAGGCCAGGTGGGCCTTGTTTTTCACACGTTTTAATTTTGTGGTTTCCTTTCTTCCTGGCACTAAGAATGTTAAGGCGGATGCCCTTTCAAGGAGTTTCCTTGCGGACTCTCCTGAGTTATCTGATCCTTCTGTTATTTTGAAAGAAGGTGTAGTTCTTTCCGCCATCTCGCCCAATTTGAGACTGGCTCTGGAGGGGTGTCAGGAGGATAGGCCCGAGCGCTGCCCTGTTGGGAAATTGTTTGTCCCGGACCACTGGAAAAAGAGTGTGATGTCTGAAATTCATTGTTCCGCGTTGGCCGGTCATCCCGGAATTTTTGGTACCAGAGACTTGGTTAGTCGGTCCTTTTGGTGGCCTACCTTGTCTCGTGATTTCAGGGAATTTGTGCAGTCCTGCGGGACTTGCTCTCGCTCCAAGCCTTGCTCTCTCTCTAGTGGTTTGTTGATGCCATTGCCTGTGCCCAAGAGACCATGGACCCATATCTCTATGGATTTCATTTCCGACCTCCCTGTTTCTCAGAGAATGACCGTCATCTGGGTGATTTGTGATAGGTTTTCCAAGATGATACATTTTGTGCCATTACCTAAGTTGCCTTCCTCCTCTGAATTGGTACCTTTGTTCCTTCAGCACGTGGTTCGTTTACACGGCATTTCTGAGAACATTGTGTCTGACAGAGGAGTCCAGTTTGTTTCCAGATTTTGGAGGACCTTTTGTTCTAAACTTGGTGTTCAATTGTCTTTCTCCTAGGCGTTTCATCCTCAGACCAATGGTCAAACTGAGAGAGCAAATCAGACATTGGAGACTTATCTAAGATGCTTTGTGTCTGCTGATCAGGATGACTGGGTCTCTTTTTTGCCTTTGGCTGAGTTTGCTCTTAATAATAGGGCTAGTTCTGCCACTTTGATGTCTCCATTTTTCTGTAATTCTGGGTTTCACCCTCGATTTTCTTCAGAACAGACGGAGGCTTCTGTCTGTCCAGGTGTTGACTCTGTTGTGGAGCGTATGCAACAGATTTGGGACCAGGTGGTGCAGAGGTTGTCCCTCTCTCAGGAGAGGGCCCAGCGGTTTGCTAACCGGCATAGGACTGATGGACCCCGGTTTAAAGTGGGGGACTTGGTCTGGTTTTCCTCAAAAAATATTCCTATGAGAGTGGCATCTCCTAAATTTAAGCCTAGGTTCATTGGACCTTATAAGATCATGGAGATTCTTAATCCTGTTTCTTTTCGTTTGCTTCTTCCAGGAACATTTAAGATCCATAATGTGTTCCACAAGTCCTTGTTGAAGAGGTTTGTTGAGCCAGTGGTTCCTACTGCTTTGCCTCCTGACCCTGTTCTGGTTGAGGGCAATATGGAGTTTGTGGTTGAGAAAATTTTGAATTCTCGTTTTTCTAGACGGAAACTCCAGTATTTGGTTAAGTGGAGAGGTTATGGTCAGGAAGACAATTCTTGGGTGTTTGCTTCGGACATCCATGCTAGGAGACTCATCCGTGCGTATCATAGAACTCATCCTGACCGACCTGGTTGCTCAAATGAGGGTTCGGTGACCCCTCCTCAAGGGGGGGTACTGTTGTGAATGGACTTGAAATGAGTTCTGAGCAGAGGCTCCCTCTGGTGGTTACAAGCGGTACTGGACTGTCCAGTGAAGATTGTGAGGATTGGGAATCAGGTGTTACTGACTGGTCTTATATAAAGGAGTCACCTTCCCATCAGGGTTGCCGGTGATCAATTGTTCTGGTCTCAATCCTTGATTCCTGTTTCCTTTGTAGCCTGCTGTGTCGTGTCTGCATCTCCTGCTAACAGATAAGACATTTTCTTCTTTTTGCTTTTGTGCTTGATTTTTGCATTTTGTCCTGCACTTCTGTGGGGGCCTTCAGGGTCCCCTCCGGGGCTTTTGCCCTCTCAGTTTTGTTCAGCCACTGATGTTTGTACATTTGCTTTTTCCAGTTTTTTCAGTGGCTGCTGTTTTGAGTTTGTTACACCAGAGAACTAATTTAGGTGGTAGAGGTCGTGTGATCTCAGGTGTTTTTGAAATTAGTAAAGTTGGTGCTTTTCAGGGTTTTTTGGGATTGCAGTAAGTGACCTTCCTATCCTTTTCTATTTAGATAGTTTGGGCCCCAACGTTTGCTCATACTATTTTCTGTCTGTGTCAGTATTTCTTCTTGTCTAACCGCCATTACATGTTTGGGGGCTTTCTATGTTCTTTGGGGATCTGCTCCGGGGCAGATAGCTTTCCTCTTTCTATCTTTAGGTATAGTTAGTTTCTCAGGCTGTGACGAGGCGTCTAGGACCAACGTAGGAACGCTCCACGGCTGCCTCTAGTTGGGTGGTTAGTCAGGGTACTGCAATCTCATAGATTCCAACTGCTCTGGTGTATTGCCTTTTTTACCTGCACTCCTCAGCTACCAAATCATAACACGGCGGGATATACCGTACACATATTCCATGTGTTCTAATCTGGATGTGGATAAGCCGTACGCTCACTATTTCTTTTCTGAGAACTAATTATTGTGAACAGCCTGCGGCCTCCTCAGATGATTCGTCGCCCAATCTGTCATTGTGAGGATGACAGGGTCCAGCTGAGAGCTATTTGCTTCAAAGATCACAGAGCTTGTTTCTGTATAACTCATGGCCTGTGAGGTCTGTGATTATTGCACGGCCAATCCAATCTGTTGGCCACGGAAATACAGCCCTTCCGCCTTATGGATAAAGATGGTTTTCGAAAGCTGATGGCTGTCGCAGTCCCCACAGTACCAGTTGCTCAGTCACCATCACTTCTTTAAGAAAGATGTGCCTGTGATACAGCAACAAGTCACAGACAACATCACCTGTTCCCTGAAAATTTATATGTCTGCCAGGGTGCATTTCAACAATGACAACTGGACGAGCAAGCATGGACAGGGGAGCTACATCTAGATAACTTGGCACTGGGTGACTCTGGTGGCTGTAGGGGCAGTCGGGGAATGGGCTGCTCCACAAGTCTTGCAATCTCCAAGGCTTGCAGGGCACTTGGGGATGGAGAAATAAACCACTGCACACAATAAGATGGATATCTAAACTACTAGACAAAAGGGGTTGGAGAACTAAACTACTAAACAGCTAGGGTTGTAGAACTAAACTACTACCCACCATATGATGGATTACTAAACTAATAGACAACAGGGGTTGGAGAACTAAACTACTAAACAACTATGATTGCAGAACTAAACAAACTAACACCAGAACATGGAGAACTAATCTAATAGACAACAGGATTGGAGAACTAAACTACTAAACAGCTTGGGTTGGAGAACAAAACTAGTACACACCAGGGGAAGGAGAACTAAAGCAGTAGACACCAATTCTTGGAATCTCCAGTGCTTGGGGAACAAACCTGTATTAAAAAGTTCCTGCAATGCTTCTGCCTCCTCCACCTCCTCTGGAGCCTTCACCTGCGCCTTCAACCTCTACCTTAATTAAACACATGCTCCAACACTGCAAAGAGAATCCCTCCCCCACCTCCATACTGCGCTGCCAGGGCTCATCGTAATCAGGCAGTGTTTACAATAATATGCCTTGGAGATTGCAGTCATACAGATCAACAGTTGTGGACAGCTATCCATGCCGAGTTTGAGCAATGGCTGTCTACATTCAACCTGGAGCTAGGTAAGGCCATGTGCAATAATGGTGCAAACCTGGTGGTGGCCCTAGGCCGGGCCAACGTTACATCCACAACCTGATGGTGCAGCAATTCTTCCGCCACTGTCCCAGCCTGGATGCACTGCTGCCGAAACCACTGTCGTGCTGACTTCCACCATTCCACTTCAGTTGGTATAGCGATCTTTCAGACTACCGGTTAACCGTTTGATATGCGATATGACCACACCATGGAATTAAACTCTGCACATGTTGCAGCAACTGTGGCAGCAGTGCTAAGATCTGGTGTAGTATGACATTTTTCATAGCCTGGCACAACACAGTATGGACGGGGTGCAAATGACACTTGCGTACTGGATACAGATGAAGGACCTCTGCACCCTTCTGTACGTTTTCTTTAAGGCTACTAAGATGGTTAGTGGTGATGATGCCGTCATCAGCATCCCTATTACTGTCATCTACATGCATGCTAGAGCACATTTTAAATAGTGTGAGTGAGCAGGTGGTGATGGTCCTGGAGGAAGAGAAGGAAGCAGATGAGGATACCTTTAGGTTTAACAATATCTATAATTCAGGTCTGTCGTCTCACTGATGTTTGCCATGGGAGGAACAAATGGAGAAGGACCATGAAAAGGAAGAGGTGATGGACGTGCAACAGTTAGGAGATGAAGAAAATTATGATTCTCTCTATGTTGTCTGTGGTTCTCAGGAGGGGATAGAGGAAGAAAGCTTAAATGTTTTACCATCACCAACACACTGTGGAGTTGGACCTCTTGAATGAGACCTACTCATGAGCGCCTTCTTGCAGCACTATCTGCAACATGATTGTTACCCATATAGTTATGATTCCAAATAGTGCTGACTACTGGGTTGCCAATGTGTTCTATCCACATTACAAAAGTAAATTTTGCCTGTTGTTTCCCCCCGGAAAGAAGACGCAATCATGCTGTAGTATCAAAACATGCTGGAAGTCAACCTTGACAGTGGTTTTCCCCAACACAGCAGTGAGGAACACAGTTTGAATCACAGTGATAGCCTTCCAACCACAGAAATGTTCAGTTGTCAATGCAAAAACATTAGCAGTCTTGCAGCGCTGTAGTCCTGTGTTACAACTCCACCAAGGACAAATTCTGTAAAGAGTTTGTATGTTCTACCCGTGTTTGCGTGGGTTTACTCCCAGTAATTATTTTTCTACCCACACTACAAAGACATACAGATAGTAAATTTAGATTGTGAGTCCCAATGATGACAGTGCCATTACTGTCTGTAAAGCGATTGTTGAATTATTGGCGCTATTTAAGTGAAAAAAAATTGAAATTGATGCTCAGCCAAATATTAGTTTAGTAAAAAATTATAATCGGAGGCCTACTACTACAGGCAACACATATGAAGGAGACCCAACACACAATCTACACATTTACAAAAATTAGTGTCAGACACTAATAAAGTGGCATCAATTTTACCACAGTAGAAATAGCATAATAGGGACCTACAGGTTTTCCACTACACCCAACCCAGCAGATGGACACCCAAGCAGGGCTGTTCACGTTTTCACAAATTAGTGTTAACATCTCCAGCAGCTGCAGCAACAGCAGGCACATAAGTCCCACTAAAGATATCAGAGAGTGTAATTACGCAAGAACAATGCAGCACACTAAAAACTACAACATCCTGTAGCAGAAGTTGTCAGTTGTCTTTGGATAGGACGTCAAGTTAGTGGTTCACTGGTGCACTCAGAAACATTAACACCTTCCTCGCATACACCTCGAACACCAAGCCTAATCCCTCTTCTCTTTAACCTCCCTTTTTCCCAGTCATGTTGCTCAGATAGTGTGCTAGGAGCACACTATTAGCAACTAAAAATACATTTTTTACTCTGCACAACCTCTGCACACAGATGAATTTCATAGGCACAAAATTAGAAGAGAAATATGGTGTGATTAATCACGTTACTCACAGCAGAAAGAATTGTTTCAGTGTCAATGAGGCCTGTATGACAAAGAAGATCTGCTCCAAAAAATTGCAGCGTGAGATGTCCCCTACTGTATGACATTAGTAACAGATTTTTTTTATTTTTTGGTGTGGATGAGGCCTGTATAACATTGACTAGATGCTCCAAACAACTTCAAAGTGAGATGTCCCCTACTTTATGAAGTTAGTAACAGAAGAATTTTTGGGGCATGTCGATAAGGCCTGTATAACATTGACTAGATGCTCCAAACAATTTCAAAGTGACATGTCCCCTATGGTATTACGTTAGTAACAGAAGAATTTTTGTCGGCCTGTCGATGAGGCCTGTATAACATTTACTAGATCTTAAAACAATTTCAAACTGAGATCTCCCCTGTATTGGTCAGTAACATAAAACATTTTTTTTAGTGTGGCTGAGGCCTGTATAATCTATAAGATTGTCCATGGCATTGGAACAGCCTCTTTCCTACAGTTGCTGCTGGTAAGGTGCAGGTTTGCTGGAGAAATATGGGTGACATGTCATTACATGAACTGATAAGGAAAAGAGCCATGATGATAGCGGGAATGGGAACGTACAACAGGATCAATAACAGGGCGGCTATGGAAAGTAAGAGATTCAGGATCCAGCCTACAACGATTACTCATTTACCCAACACCAATTACCAGAGAGCGTTTGATGCTCATCAGAAGATAGGTGTAACAGATGTGCATCTCAAGCTAGGTATAAAAGATGCCCATGAGAAATTGGATGCCAAAGATGCACATAATCTACAAGATAGGCACAAAACAATTTTTAACGAAAGGAAACGGAGGCACAGATGTTGCAGTGTACATTTGTTTATTGCAATTTTGTGGAACCACGAGACCACGAACCAGAGGGCTCCGAAGGGGGCGTGACTATGCAAGCACCAGACACCCGTAGTAAGCATGGTCACATTGAAATGTCCGAAGTACGCAGGTACTACCTCCAGTTAGACCCCGGACATGTGGAAGCTGTCACAGTAGAACAGACATACTGACAGTGATAGCAGGTAGTGGTGAGCTTGGTGGATGGTAAGCGACTGAGCGGAAGGAACAGGCACAGCCAGCTCTGGAGTCATCCTGGATGACAGAGTGATAAGCGGATGAACCTCTGAGAAGACAAACAAAATTAGAAGAGTACTGGCAGAGCACTGGCGTTACACAGGCAAAACGCAGACACGACCAAATGGGGAACCGGTAACTAGCAACAGGAAGTACTTTTTGCTTCAGCGCCTCCTCAAAGGCAGAGGAACCAGAAATAGTGCTCACTGCTCAATCATAGGTTCAGAGCATATTTGAAAAATGCTCGCTGTCTCTTTAAGAAACCGAGAGCACGCGTGCATACCCTCAGAGTCATACCCGGAGGCCTGCTGGCTGCGCACCATAAAGCAGTAGCAAGAGAAAAGCCATGGCCCGAAGCCAAACAGCGGGGAGCAGAATGAGAGGGGGGTCCTCGACGAAACCCCCGCAGAGGTATGAGCGAGGCGCTACACAATTTCAAACTCAGATCTCGGCTGCTGTATCACTTTTGTAACAAAAGTAAAATTAATTAATTTTAATGTGCAACAGCTCTGCACACAGAACAATTTCAATGCCACTAAATTAAAAGGTTGGATATAGCGGGCTGTATCATGTTTATCAACAGAAAAAAAAATATTTTAATGTGCTTGAGGTCTGCAGAGAGGTTCATATCACCGCCACAACATGACAATGTGGGATACGGCAGGCTGCATCACATTCAGCAACAGAAAATATTACAATTTTTTTTAATGTGCATTAGGTCTGCAGACAGGTTCATATCACCGCCACAAAATGACTGTGATACTGCAGGCTGTTTCACATTTAGCAACAGAAAAAATTATATATTGTGTTAATGTGCCTTAGCTCTGCAGACAGTTTCATATCACCACAGCACTAAGTAACAAGGTGGGATAAAGCAGGCTGTATCACATTTAGCTAGTGAAAAAATATTAATTAAAATGCTTTACTCGTGCATGGAGCACAATAGAAGCAGTACACAACACACTTGTAGGACATGTGCCCTGCTGGCTTTGTCTGTGGACCTGAGTGATGGCCAAATAAAAAATGCTGGAAGGTAAATTTAACAGCCAAACTGGACACTATCTAGCTACACTATCTGACTGATATACATCCACCTAACTAACTAGCTAAGATCTTGCTGCTAACAGTGTCAGCATCAGGAGCAGCCTCTCTGCGCTGTTACAGTGTCAAAATGGTGCTAAAACAAGATGCCTGCTATTTATATGGAGAGAGACATGTGATTTCAGCAGCCAATGACACAACCCGTTGTGTCAGGACATTGTGGGTATTTCCTGCGCCCTGAGGCTAGCCGCAATGTGCACAGATAAACTTAGGAAAAAAAAAAATGATTGTTTACAAGTGCCTCTGAGCTCTGCAAACCCCCCCCTGCACATCAAACACTTGCCAAACGCTCATGATCCACCATCATTATCATTGCTAAAGTGCTGAAAATACTACGATTTTTACCGATTTTACAAAATTTTGCTCGTGTTTCCGATCACGAATCCGAATGTGTCATATTCGTGCCGAATATATGTTTGACGATCGTTTTGCTCATCACTAATCACGAATCAAACAATGGCTGCATTATTTTTAGTATGTAATAGGCCGGAGTCATACTACTGTAGAATACGGGCGAGTGCTATGCGAGGAAACATCTCATAGCACTCAGACCAGTGTTAATCTATGGGGCAGCTCACATCACCATATTTTTTCTCAGGCGTACTCGACGTGCGTGCAAAATCGCAGCATGCTGCGATTGTACGCGTATATCGTTCGACACTCGCCAATGCAATCCTATGGGTGCGAGGAAAACTCGGACGCCACATGGACCATCAGTCTAGCTTGAGACAAATACGCACACATTTTCCTCATTTCAGCCCACTGAGCAATTTAATTCAATGGGGAAAGCCAGTGAGAAATGTAAAGCTATATGCATGTCATACGGATACATGGGTGGGAGAAAATGGCATCATCGCATTGCAAGCGCATTACACACGGATTACCATATGGAGAACACTCATGCGACTCTCAGCAGGAAGACTTGGACCGATTTTCCATACGTTTAGTGTGATGCCGGCCATAACCTGAAACACTGCAGCATTTTCTGTGAGATCAGTTAGGAGATCAAACTGTTACATGTCTCTCACAGAACAAAGCTGTTTTATGCTATTGTGGGGCATGTTCTTTTTCCTCTTCAGTATGATGCTCCTGCTTATGATTGGCTAATGTCATGAAGGGGAAGAAGGACACACCTCCAGAGGAAGATCTCTGATAATGCTCTGTTGGGCTTGTCATAATTTATAACCTAAACTTTACAAGCTAATATGTCCACAATGAAGAGGAGATATTAAACCATAAATACATGCTTTATTTAGCTCTGCATAATGTGTCCATATTAACATGCTTAAACTGGTGAAAGATCATATTTAGAGATTTATACCTTATTAACTAAGGATACCGAAAAACATCTAAATTTGCTATTTGCTGGAGTGAAACCTCCTCCAGGGGGAGCTGGTGAGGGAAGAGAGGTTACACACTAAGCATAGCAACACTGAGCAACCGCACAGGTGTCATAGATAATGAGAGAATGGTCAGATGAACCGAGTCAGAAACGATCAGGAGCAGACGTGCCAGAAGTACCAGCAATACACATAGTCAAAATACCAAGCTGAGGTCAAAAAGCCAAACATGAGTACGGGGTCCAAAAACGTGAGACGGAAGACATGGTCGGGGTACAAGCCGGGGAATCAAAAGCCAGACAGAGAACGTAGCAGCAGAGACGGATACCAAGAGACGGGGTTAGAGATCAGTCTGGGTCATACACGTGGATACAAGTCAAAGGCAGGAGGATCACCAAGGTACAAGGGTCAGATGCTCTAAACTGGAAGCTTGAGCTATCACTAACACTGGTCAGCAGGCAGTGACGGACTGAAATAGCCCAGCGAGCTCCAGAACGAGGCCGAGGCGGAGTGGTGTCACAAAATTAAGTTCAATATCATTAATATTATACTCACCAGCCGTTGTGTACATCTTTTATCTCTGGTTAGTTATTATCAGTTTATGACCTGCTGGGTAGCTCCAGTATTTGTGGGCTATCTGGAAGTCACAACTCAATGTAAGTTTCTGAGATCCAGAATGAAGTTCTCATAGACTTACCTTGAGAGCTTGAGTGTTACCTCTGATTTCAGGTCAGTCTGAAGTTGCGGTCACAAAATGGTGACGCCAGACTGAAGAGGTGCTGGGAACAGCTGAAGATGGCGGATGGTAAGCATAATACAAGGCTCCGAAAAATTATGTTGGTGGCACCACTCCAGTGCTGAAAAGAAAAATGCTGACATAGTGCTATAAAAATTTGTGTGCCTTACTTATGCATACATTTTTTACGTTAGGACCAAAGGGGCAATTACAGGGTTCACTCCCACTTGTGTATAAATAATCGGTCCCATTCTCATCCAGGAGAGTGTGACGATTTTTTCTCACTTGTCATTTGTGTGCTGTTCGTTACAATCCATTTTTTTACTCAGCAGTTGTTAATCTTTTACAGGATTATTTACAGTTTCCTATGATACAGCATTATAATGTATTGTAGGTAAAAATCATATGCCTCTCTGATGGTCCGTAAGGCAAACAATTTTTTTCTTGCACTGTCCTATTCTGGAGTGAAATCGCAGCATGTGGTTGTTTTTCTCTTTTGCCAAATATAACTGAAAAAAAACCTAAGATCTGCACTGCCTCATTGAATAACATTGATCCGAGTGCAATTTGATTTCTTATAGGATTGCACTCATCCGATATACGTAAGTGTGAGCAAACCCTGAACTGGATGAGTGCAATCCTATAAAAAATTAAAATGGGACCAAGTGATAGCGCACCCTAAAAAGGTTCAAATATGAAAGTTTTATCATCTGTCACATGTTCAAATCTTTCAAGCAAATCAGGTCAAGATTTTTAAGTTAGTAGATCGTGTAACTCATTTATCAGAAATGGCTAATTGTAAAAATGGCATTGTTGCCCGTAGCAACCAATCACAATGCAGCTTTCAGTTTTCAACAGTAGTTGATGAAATGGAAATATCAAAAAAACTGACGGTCACTTCCATACAGAAAAAGACAAGTGTAAACAGGTGCAAGCTAAGAGAAAACTCTGTATAAGTTAGAAATTAACCCCATAATGACCGCCGATAAGCATTAAAATGGCGGCCGTTAAGGGGCCTTATTCCCTCATTGCCGTTTTAAAATGGTGATTGGGAATAAGGCTGTAGTGCCCCCCAGATTTGAAAAATCTCCATAGTCTTAGAATACCGGGGTGTCTGAGACCCTGGAGAATATGATCAGGGATGGCTTTCCCGTCCCCAATCATGTGATTGCCATTATTTCAGTGAATAACAGCAATCACAAAAAAGTGTGCCTGCTGTTACAATGATTTCTCTTTCTTCTGACATGATATAGATGTCAGAGGAGCGAGAAATGATCCATCTGAGCACCCCCGATACTTCTGCCATCCCTGGGCCCTCCTGATCCTTGGCGCTCCACGTCATCTTCTTGAGAAAAATAATGGCGGGCGAATGAGCAGTGCATCATACCCGTCAACAATAGGGAATTTTTCCTAATGGTTCCTTTTGAGCACTGTGATAATCTATCACAGTGATCAAAAGAAAAAATAAAATCCCCCTGTGTCACCCACTTAGATAAAAATTAAAGAATAATTTTTAATTTTTTTTTCCATTCTTTGCAGTTGGCGTTAGGGTTTGGGTTAGGGTTAGGGTTGAATTATGGATGGGGTTAGGGTTGTGTTATGGATGGGGTTAGGGTTATGTTATGGGTTGGAGTTAGAATTTCAAATGTTAAAAAAAAACAATGATGACGATATGATGGCTAGTGTTGACCGCAAATGCACGCTACTCGAGTTTGCATCGAGTGCTCAGGTATGCACAGAGTATTGCGGATCCCCACATGTTTTGTGGCTGTTTGACACCCCCAAAAAAATGTAGGGATCCACGATACTCTATGCATACACGAAGACCCGATGCAAACTGGAGTAGCGAGCATTTGTGCTCAACATTAATAACGACGTATTCAATATGACAACCTAATGTTATTAGATTATGTGTCGTATCTGTGGGTTCAAAATGCTCACTATACCCCTGGATAAAATTTCTCAGGGATGAGGTTTCAAAAATGGCATCACTTGTGGGGGGTTTCCACTGTTTGGGCACATCATGGTCTCTTCAAACACAACATGGCGTCCGATATTTATTTCAGAAAATTTTACATTCAAAAAGTCAAACGGTGCTCCTTCACTTCCGAGCCCCGCCGTGCGCCCAAACACTAGAATTCCCCCACAGATGTGGTATCGGCATACAAATTGCACAACACATTTTGTAGTCCATTTTTTACTGTTACCCCTGTGAAAATAAAAAAGTTTGGGTCTAAAATAATTTTTTTGATTCCGTTCTTGTGAAGCACATGAAGGGTAAATAAACTTCTTGAATGTGGCTTTGAGCACCTTGAGGGGTGCATTTTAGAATGGTGTCACTTTTGGGTAATTTCTGTCATATAGACCCCTTAAACTCACTTCAAATGTAATGTGGTCCCTAAAAAATGTTTTTGTAAATTTTGTTGGAAAAATACCAACCCTTCTAACAAAAAAAATATGTTTCCAAAATTGTGTTGATGTAAAGTAGACATATGGGAAATGTTATTTATTAACTATTTTGACATAACTCTCTGATTTAAGGACATAAAAATTAAAAGTTTGAAAATTGCTAAATTTTCAGTTTTTTCATTAATAAATGCAAGTCATATCGAATACATTTTACCACTAACATGAAGTACAACATGTCATGAAAAAAACAATCTCAGAATCAGTGGGATACATTGAAGCATTCCAAAGTTATTACCACATGAAATGATACTGGTCAGAATTTTAAAATTTTACTTGGTCATTAAGGTCAAAATTGTTAACTAAGGGGTTAAAGCTGCAATCTGATATGCTGTAGTATGTAAGCATTGAATATATGAAATTGGAACTGCATTACTGCTGTAGAAAACATGTTAAAAATGAAGATACTTAGCGAACAAATTGGTCAATTCGTATGAGCCCAATAGCCAGTGACAAGACATAACCCTTTGATGGGACCCTAAACCTAATATCATGCCTCTCCCGGGCTAAAAGCCAACAATTACAATGGGGAAAATAAGTATTCGACACACTGCCGATTTTGCAAATTTGCAAAGAATGGATAGGTCTGTAATTTTATTGTAGGTACACTTAGGGTTATGCCTTGTCACTGGCTGTTGGGCTCACACGAATTGGTCAGTTTGTGCACTAAGTACCTTTACTTTTTAACACGTTTTCTACAGCAGTAATGCAATTCCAATATCATATATTCAATGTTTACATACTACAGTGTTTTAGAGTGCAGCTTTAATTTTAGTTATATAGAGTGACTCTCTTACCTTGCAACTGTTCACACATATTTTTTTGTTGTTTGGAAGCGCTGATAATTTTTTTATATTTGTAGTACATACCCTCTTACTGAGTTCTCCGCCCATAAGTCTAAGGCATTTTTAAATAGAGTTTGACCCTATCTGCCCATATAATTGTAGTCTTTTAGCCCAAGAGAGGTATCATATTAGGTTTAAAGTCCCAACAAAGTGGTACAGCTTGTCGATGAATGTTGGGTTCACACAAATTGGCCAATTTGTGCCCTAATTAACTTAATTTTTTAACATTTTCTAGAGCAGTAATGCAGGTCCAATATCATATATTCAATTTTAACACAGTATAGCGTTTCAGAGTGCAGCTTTAATCTGTTAGTTAATGAAATGGAAACACAGTTGTGATTGGTTGCTATGGACAACAATGCCAGTTTTACTTTTAGACAGTCTTGATGAAAAAATCCAATGTCTTTTTTTTCTTGGTATAAATAATTAGACATTAACCAACGCATATCCAGATTCATGTGAAGTAGCAGTGAACACAGTTCACCTAATTACTACTACTAACTCCATATATAAATTATCTAAATACCAGAGGACAACAAAGGAGTTTTTTTTGCAAAACGTATGAAAAGTTTATTTATAGCATGCAAACAAAATTGCTACCACCATTAAAATATGCAAGATGTGTGTTTAAAAAGACACCAGAAAGATAGCAACATTATAGCACAAAAACAGATGTAAAATGTAATATATTACAATTAAATATCGGTGAGACACCTCTGTTAGATGGTCAATCAATTGCAAAACTATCGATAATCAATACAAAGTGAACTCACAATAACAGGTCTCAAAAATAGTAATTGCTGACACTAGGACAACCTCAACCCGTCACATGTCACCTCATCATAAATAGTAAATTCAGGAGAGGAATCCAAAACAGCGTTCTCACCAGGTGCTAGTTGCCAGCAGACCAAACCCCAACGCGCGTTTCGCTGCTGTGCGCCTCACTTTCTCAAGGGGAAGTGTGTCATGCACTCCCTGAGGACCTTTAAGTATCCATGGTTACCGGTCACATGACCGCCGAATATTCAGTCCGATGCTCGCTGTTAGATGGCGCATGCGCCCGATGGTGCTGCTCCAGCCCCCGTGACCCGGACATGCCAGCCAATTACACAGTAAGGGCTCGTACTGAGCCACAGCTGTGAGTCAACGAAGCCTTGCCGGATGACGAGGGACGGCTACAGAGAACAGTCGCGCGCACGCGCACGCAGCAGTGAACAAATATATATAATAAACAAACAGCAAACATATGGCTTAACATATATACAAGATTCAGAATAACACATTTGTGCACTTTTCCGTGGATATCTCTTTCAGGGATGTCAGATGTGTATATTACTTCAATTTCATTCAAATCACGTCCCATGTCCGCAAATACTGTTGCAAATAGAGCTGGACGGAAGGGGAACCGAACATGTGGCAGGTAAGTATCAGAAATCCTCAGGGCCATATAAGATACAAACTACATAAGGAGAATAATAAAAAGAAAAAACAGTTAAAAACCATATATACAATGACACACACACACATATGATGCACAAGAGGGAAGAGAAAAGTCAAGGACTCTATAAGAAAGGGGCAAAGTTAAGGGCCTCATTTAGCCCCGCTGGTTTGACCGTACCTAGTGTAGCGATCCATTTCAGTTCACGTTGAGCTAAAAAAAATTTAACATTGCCACCTCTGATGCCAGGATGTACATCTATACCTCTTATCCGGAAATCAGTAGGGTCACAGTTGTGTTTCGCCCTAAAGTGTCTAGGGATAGTTTTGAGGCCAGACACATCCTCAACTCTTCTGGCGGCGCAAATATCGCGTACGTGTTCTTGGACGTGTAGTCTGAGTTCTCGTGATGTTAAGCCCACATAAATTAAGGGGCAACTACAGGTCGCATAGTAAATTACGTTACTCGTACCGCAGGAGATATATTCTCTAATATCGTAATTTCTATTACCATCACTCGATTGAAATGAAGAACTTCGAAGAATATTTGCGCACGCAACACAGTGACCACAACTAAAGCATCCCTTATTACGTTTACTAATGTCAAATATATTTTTAGTAGGTGCAATGTAGTGACTTTGGACAAGCATGTCCTTCAATGTTATCCTCATTCTGTATAGTATAGCAAATGGCCACGGGAAGTCATTTTGGCTCGGTTGTAGCCTTTTTTAATACTTCGCTTAATAATAATAATCTTTATTTTTATATAGCACTAACATATTCCGCAGCGCTTTACAGTTTGCACACATTATCATCGCTGTCCCCGATGGGGGCTCACAATTTAGATTCCCTATCAGTATGTCTTTGGGAGGAAACCGGAGTACCCGGAGGAAACCCACGCAAACACAGGGAGAATATACAAACTCCTTCCCGATGTTGTCCTTGGTGGGATTCAAACCCAGGACTCCAGCGCTGCAATGCTATCCACTGAGCCACCGTGCTGCCCTTGCTTACTATATCCGCGTTGTTTAAATCGTTCCTTAAGATCATTTGCTTGAATCTCAAACTTATGACCTGACAAGCAAATCCGACGCATCCTCAAGAATTGTCTGACCTGGACGGCTCCCACTGTGCGGCTGTGTGCCGATCTAGCATGCAATAAAGCATTGACTGAAGTAGTTTTACGAAAGACGTCTGTCTGGATGGACAAATCATTGTCCACTTCCTGACTGACGTCCAAAAAATCAATTTTTTTAAAATCAGATCTATACGTAAGTCTGATATTTAAAGAATTATTATTCAGCACAGCCATGAACTCCTCCAACTGCCACACCGTCCCATGCCAAAATAATAAAACGTCATCAATATAGCGTAGCCAGCACAGCACATGGTCGGTGGCCTTCGCCCCTGTCTCACCAAAAATCAACCTCTCCCAGTAACCTAGAAAGAAGTTGGCGTAGGCGGGCGCGCAGGCCGCACCCATGGCTGCGCCACGCTTTTGATGATAAAAATAATCTTTAAATGTAAAAAAAAATATGCGTTACGGCAAAATGTAGCAGCTCCAGGATGAACTCACAGAGGGAGACGTCCAGGTCAGAGGCCTCGAGAAAGTGACGAACTGCACGCAGGCCATTATCATGGTTAATGCATGTGTATAGTGTTTCCACATCAGCTGTTACCAAAATGGTTCCAGCTTCCACAAAGACGCCATCAACCCTCTTAAGGACATCTGTTGTATCCTTTACATATGACGGCAGCGTTTCAACTATTGCCTTTGAATAAAAATCGACAAATTTACAAATGGGATCACAAAGGCCATCCATTCCTGATACAATAGGGCATCCCGGAGGGTTGACAGCGTTCTTGTGTACCTTCGGAAGAAGATAAAATGTTGGTGTCTTGGGAAAAGTTACCATCAGCCCCTCCAAGGTTTTTTTTATTGATAATACCTGAATCAAATGCTCTCATAAGAATCACATGAAGCTGTGCTGAGAAAGAAGCCATGGGACTGTGACTGAGCTTATCATATACCTGTTGATCCCGTAATTGCCAGAAAGCTTATAGTTCATATTTAACAATAGGCCAAATTACGATGTTTCCCCCTTTGTCAGCAGACTTGAAAACTACATCGTCCCATGATTGTAACTCACGAATACCCTCCCTTTCTATATGGGCAAGGTTATCAAAACGGCAATGAGTGAATAATTTTTTCAAGTCTTCTGATACAAGTCTTGTAAAAATGTCCACAGCTGGACAAATTGACAAGGGGGGAAACTTCGTTGATTTTGGTAGTATGGATGTTGGAAACCCACCTTGATTATGTGGAGATTGTTCCTCCAGCAAATCTTCCAGTGTCCGAATGGCCTCTCTCTCAGCAGGGCTCCATGAGTCCAAATCAGAACGGTTTTTACCATACAATTTTTTCAAGATTAATTTTCGTGAAAACAAATGAAGATCTTTCAACGCTAAAAAATAATTAAAACCATTAGTTGGAGAGAATGATAGACCCTTACTTAATACATTTAATTGGATGTCAGTCAGCACGTGGTCAGACAAATTAATCACCTGTAGCCCACCTCGAGCTCCCTCCTCACTCTGTTTACCAGTTGTCCCTTTCTTATTATTGAACCTCGTATTCATCCTTTTATTACTAGATGAAGTTCCATCATTCTGTATCATCGTTTGATGCCTTCTAGAACTCTGTTTTTCGTCAGTCGATACCGTGGATTGTATAGAGGCTGACCTTGACCGTGACCGGGATTCATTACGGTATATAGATCTTGATCTCTCATTAAAATTCCTCCATTTATACATCCTATTTAGTTGTTCATCATTAACATCCCGTTTGAATTTTTTTGCCTTGGTGGTCTGTATGTCCTCTGCCCATTTATGGGTCTCCTCCTCTATTACCGCATTAACTTTTTTAAGGCTTCATTAGTAGAGTTGAGCGATACTTTCCGATATCCAAAAGTATCGGAATCGGAATGGTATCGCCGATACCCAAAAAATATCGGCGATACCCGATACCGATACCGGAAATCCAATGTAAGTCTATGGGAACAAAATATCGGAATTAAAAAAAAAACATTCTTGCCTTGTTGGTTAATTGTACATGAAGGAAAACAACAAAGAGTAATATAGAATGTATTGGGGAAGGTTGAGGAGACATTATAGGCATAGATGTTTAATCCAATCAAATGGAATAGCATAAATATTTTTTTTTTAAAGATGTTCGGATTGACGAAGAAATTGACAATGTTGTTAACGTTTTTTCTATTTTGGCAAATATGTATATTTCACAACTTCCATGCTCTTCACCTTTTTAACTTTTGACACACTTTCTCCTTCATAATCTTCAGCAGCATCATCTTTTTCATCAAATTATTCTTCATCTTCACCTTCTTTATCTTCTTCTTAAACTTCTTGCTATTCATCTTTTGTTAACATTACTCATATTCTTCTCATTAAACTATTATTCTTATTCATATTGTACTTCATCTTCTTCATCATATTCTTATTTGTGACAGAGAATCCTGTACTTGTAATCTGTCAAAGTATGAATTTTTCATCCTTCCGTTCTTGCTGTCACAAAAGATTTAAATTACAACAGTATTTGTCCGTGTTCAGTTTAGCCTGCAGCAGCAGGCATTTTCCAGGGGCACCACGAGGAGGAACTGACTCACCCCCATACACTGCTTAGTCTTCTTCTGCTTATAATTTAGAGCATTATATTTTGCTCTTCATTTTGGTCTTATACTTCATGTTCTTCTGCTTTTTGATCTTCTGCTTATTGTTCTTAAGTCTCTTGTTCTGTATCTTGTAGTTTGTCTTAACCTTCTTAGTCCTGTTTGGTAATCTTTTATTTCTTCTTTGTGATGGTGTTTAGGCTGGTTGGCTTGATGCTCGTCGTCCTTGTGGTCGTCATCTTCTTCGGGGTGGTCATCAGGGTCGTCGTCTTCATTGTTGGAGATCCAGAGTGATTACCCAAAAAAGCATTGAAAAAATCTTCAATTTGTAAATGTAGCAGAAGGTACAAGAGCCAATGCAAGTAACGAGGACCAGCTGACTGTGCTGGAACCCGGAGGGGCAGCAGAAGGAAAAGAGCCAATGGCACAACCGAGGACCAGCTGACGTTACTGGGACACGGTTACTAAGCAGGAGGTACCTGTGCTCCAAAGCACTACCAAGGACCAGCAGACGTTGCTGGAACTCGGATACCGAGATGGAGTCACCTAGGCCAAAGGCACTGCGGAGAACCAGCTGACGGTACTGGAACCCGGACGGGTAGCAGAAGGTACAAGAGCCAATGCAAGTAACGAGGACCAGCTGACTGTGCTGGAACCCGGAGGGGCAGCAGAAGGAAAAGAGCCAATGGCACAACCGAGGACCAGCTGACGTTACTGGGACACGGTTACTAAGCAGGAGGTACCTGTGCTCCAAAGCACTACCAAGGACCAGCAGACGTTGCTGGAACTCGGATACCGAGATGGAGGCACCTAGGCCAAAGGCACTGCGGAGAACCAGCTGACGGTACTGGAACCCGGACGGGTAGCAGAAGGTACAAGAGCCAATGCAAGTAACGAGGACCAGCTGACTGTGCTGGAACCCAGAGGGGCAGCAGAAGGAAAAGAGCCAATGGCACAACCGAGGACCAGCTGACGTTACTGGGACACGATTACTAAGCAGGAGGTACCTGTGCTCCAAAGCACTACCAAGGACCAGCAGACATTGCTGGAACTCGGATACCGAGATGGAGGCACCTAGGCCAAAGGCACTGCGGAGAACCAGCTGACGGTACTGGAACCCGGACGGGTAACAGAAGGTACCCATGGAAATTTAAGTTGACAGGCCGCGAGCCGGCCGCAGTTACCGAATCCCACAGTACTACAGTGGGTGATTGTCCTTTTGTCACAACGGAAACAGCCTTTATTTGCATATCCCGCAGCACACATAGGAAGCACCTAAACTACAAGCACCATAGAGTCGGCTAACCCGACCGCAACACGACAGGACAACTTATTGGAGGCTAAGTGACGTTTACACTGACAGGAAACAGATGGCGTGCTGTAACCAGTCTGGGCAGGCGTGAGTACCCGTGCCAATGACACTTCCGAGCAACAACTGGCGGTGTTGAAGCCCAGGGATGAGAAGACAACAGGGTGGAGGCAGCATGACTTTTTGCCGTTCACACAGCAGGGGAACAGCTGACATTACTGAACCCCAGTAACACAGGAGCAAGTGTTGACTGTGCTAACAGCACTTCCGAGCAACAACTGGCGGTGTTGGAGCCCAGGGATGAGAAGAGAACATGGTGGAGGCAGCAGGACTTTTTGCGTTCACACAGCAGGGAACAGCTGACATTACTGAACCCAGTAACACAGGAGCAAGTGTTGACTGTGCTAACAGCACTTCCGAGCAACAACTGGCGGTGTTGGAGCCCAGGGATGAGAAGAGAACATGGTGGAGGCAGCAGGACTTTTTGCGTTCACACAGCAGGGGAACAGCTGACATTACTGAACCCCAGTAACACAGGAGCAAGTGTTGACTGTGCTAACAGCACTTCCGAGCAACAACTGGCGTGTTGAGCCCAGGGATGAGAAGAGAACATGGTGGAGGCAGCAGGACTTTTTGCCGTTCACACAGCAGGGGAACAGGTGACATTACTGAACCCCAGTAACACAGGAGCAAGTGTTGACTGTGCTAACAGCACTTCCGAGCAACAACTGGTGGTGTTGGAGCCCAGGGATGAGAAGAGAACATGGTGGAGGCAGCAGGACTTTTTGCCGTTCACACAGCAGGGGAACAGCTGACATTACTGAACCCCAGTAACACAGGAGCAAGTGTTGACTGTGCTAACAGCACTTCCGAGCAACAACTGGCGGTGTTGTAGCCCAGGGATGAGAAGAGAACATGGTGGAGGCAGCAGGACTTTTTGCCATTCACACAGCAGGGGAACAGCTGACATTACTGAACCCCAGTAACACAGGAGCAAGTGTTGACTGTGCTAACAGCACTTCCGAGCAACAACTGGCGGTGTTGGAGCCCAGGGATGAGAAGAGAACATGGTGGAGGCAGCAGGACTTTTTGCCGTACACACAGCAGGGGAACAGCTGACATTACTGAACCCCAGTAACACAAGAGCAAGTGTTGACTGTGCTAACAGCACTTCCGAGCAATAACTGGTGGTGTTGGAGCCCAGGGTCAAGGAGGATGTTTAAATACTATATCAAGTATTTTCCTTGTTACGTGTCAATTAAAAATGTCTATACTCCAAACAAGAGAAATATAACCTTTAGTACCATAAGATGATGATTTTACTTAAAAAAATATATGTAAATTAATAATTTACAAACATAAACGCATACATTAACATGTTGAAAAGCAATGCAAACCACAATTAAAATAGGTTAAATAATCTGCTATACGGTTTAAAATAAAAGCATACAAGTACATATCAGAATCCATTAATGATGGCTAAGTAACAGTATGTACACCATTTTTATTGTGTAGACAATGAATGGCTGACTTAAAAACATAATCAGCATTACAAGTTATCTTTGACATTCATAAAACTTTACATTTGGTGAATAATATCACTAACAAAATTTTTAAAAATATCTAAAATTTCCATTATGTAATACTGATAATATGTGCCAATCATTTATATTAACAGACAAAAAATTTAAAAAGTGCATAGTGCAGAGTGAAAACAGATATTTATGCCTGACTGTGGACTTGCAAGCATGACAACGGATAGATAAGGTATATATAGATGAGACTGCATAGCCACAGATGGTGAATGGCGATGTAATACTGTACCTCAATAAAGTGTGCGTTACTACTACATCCTTTTTTTTATATAGCTTTATAAAAGGTTACGTGCATGTATGGTTGCGCCTTTGTTTGGACGCACAGACTGGCTTCCTGCTGTGACGCGTTGGGTATTGGAGCGTCTGTACGTCTTATGACGCAGACTAACATTCACGGTGCGCATCGTTCATCATCGCAAGCGTACCGACAACACAAAGGCGTTGTCATGACTGCTTTACTCAGTAAACATGCACCTATGATGAAACATACACGCATGTGCCCTATTACATAACAAGCTACAAGAAAAACGAGTGTGAGGTGTGACACAGCTGTTTTGTTAAGGTACAGTATTATATCGACATTGTACAGGTGTCGCTATTCAGTCTGATAAATAGATATCATTCACCTATTCTATCAGTTGTCGTTCTTTCAGCACCACTTACAGGTATATATTTTGCTATTGTGACTATGCACTATTGACTTTACCAAGGTAATGCATGATTTTTGTTAGCGATTATCATGTTTACATGAAGGACCTTTATGATATGGGCTGTTAACTTTCTAATTAAATATGTATTTTTTAAAATGACACAAATATAAGTAATGTTGAAGAGGACTATTCCTACATGCATTGTTTGCACAATATTACAGGTGTACATCACGTCCCTTAATCAACATTGGATTATTATATTTACTTGTATGCTTTTATTTAAAAGGCAAGAACACTGAAGTATAACCTTCGCACTGCAGCAGTTGTCAAAGTTCAACCCACATTATGCACTTCCAACATTGCAGCATTTGAGTCATGATGTGAGTTGGATTTGTCTAAGCTATGGAGTGACAAGGTTGACCATCAGTATCCTATAGCATAAGTAGGCTTTTGTGTTTGCATTTGTTTTCGACATGTGCATATCTGTAATAATATGTCACAATTATTTTGTTACAGATTTGTGACAAAGACTAATCATTTTATGGTTTTAAAGTTGACGTTTCAAATGTTTACAGCTTAGAAATCAGGGTGTAGCCTCATATCTATGTGTAGCACTAGACACTTTGACATGTCATGTTTTTTTCACCATGATTAGGTAGCTAGCAGTAATTTTTGCCGGACACACAGCAGGGGAACAGCAGGCGTTACTGAACCCCACAAATACATCAGCGATTGTTTTCATCTGTGCATCTAACACTTCTGAGCAGCAACTGGCGGTGTTGAAGCCCAGGGTCAAGGAGGGTGTAGGCAGAGGCCTAGTATGAGATGTTTGAAGTTGAAGTTGTAGTTAGCAGCAGTAATTTTTGCCAGACACACAGCAGGGGAACAGCAGGCGTTACTGAACCCCACAAACACATCAGCGATTGTTTTCATCTGTGCATCTAACACTTCTGAGCAGCAACTGGCGGTGTTGAAGCCCAGGGTCAAGGAGGGTGTAGGCATAAAATATTGAGTTATTGCCTTGTTACGTGGCCATTGCAAATGTATGTACTTCAAACTAGAATAAATGAAGTTTTACTAGGACAATAAAATGATGAATTTCAATTCCAAGAATAGAAAAATATTTATACTTGAGAGTCCTCTGTGGTTGATACCGTTTAATGGCTAACTGAAAATATGGTAACAAATTCCAAGCTTTCGAGACTACTCAGGTCTCTTCATCAGGCTAAGACTAAAACAAAAAATGAAGAATCACATATTTCTACACACAACAGGACACAGGAATAGGTAAGACAAGTGAGGGAGGGACAAGTGAGGGAGAACCGGCCAAAAAATGAGAACAAGGATGAATTATCAGCGCCACACAATAAGAGAAAAAATAATGGATTTACCTGTGGCAAAACACTTTTGTATGCCCGGTCATAGCATGATGAATATGGAATTACTGGTAATAAAATATAACTTCAAATATGAGAAAGATACAAAGGTTTCAGAATATAAGCTCATCATGACCTTTGACACTGTTAGTGATGGAATGAATAGATCACACGGATTTATGTCATTCTATATTAATTAAGGAATCTGCGTCTCTGCCCTTCCACGGGCATGAAAACACAAAACCAGACCCCAATCAGAGGGCAATAAAACTTTCTATCCTTATCTAGGAACTGTTCCAATATTTATGTTCATCCCTCTGTGATAATGACAGTTCTGCTACACGTCACTTACTTGTCTTGCCTATTGCACTATTCCTGTGTCCTGTTGTGTATAGAAATATGTGATGCTTCATTTTTTGTTTTAGTCTTTGCCTGATGAAGAGACGTGAGTAGCCTCGAAAGCTTGCAATTTGTTACCATCTTTTCAGTTATCCATTAAAAGGTATCAACCACTGCGGACTCTCAAGTCTAAATATTTTTCTATCTACTGGCTAACACGGTACGAAGATACACATGTTTCCTAACTTCAAGAATAAAAATAAAGACACTGCAAATATAAACGCATATATGCACATGCGAACAAGAAATGGAACAACACACCACCCAAAAAATTGGTTACAAAATATAGTGTTGTAAATTTAAGAATAAAAGTCCATTTTTGTATTTATGAATAATGCTTAAGGAACGCTATGTTAAACCATAACATAGTGAAGACAATGGATTTTGTAATAGTCACTCATCATCATCATCATTGCAATTTAGATGTGACAGTCACAGACATTTCAATTATTTAAGTTAATAAAATCGTTACTTTGTACAGCATTATGACATGTCCAGCATGGACTCATCAATATGATGACACAATAATGTACGATAAAAAATAACCATTTAAAAAAACATAATGCATTGTCACAATTTAAGTGTGTGCCTGCAAGTGTAGGTGAAACAAAGGCTACGGATAGCAAAGGTATATTCTATGTCTGTATCAGACAGTGGACAGCCTCTGATGGGTAATGGCGATGTTATACTGTACGTCAATAAAGTCTGCGGCTGCAATCATGCATTTTTTGCTTGTACAGTGTTGAAGAGGGTAAAAGCATGTCTGGTTGCGCAAGGCTTTATCCGTCAACACTACCTTCCTACTGTCACGCGTAGGGTAGGGTAGCGTGTGTCAATTAGATGACTCTATAAAATGTGACGTTACTCAGCGTTATTGCGCCCTAGGGACGCCAAAAATACGACAGCAGTAATCATTTACTGTCTAATACTCCACCTATGACCAACAAAAAAAGACCGTTCCCTCTTTAACAATCTACAAGACTAACAAGCATAATGGTTGACGCTGACTTTATTGAGGTACAGTATTACATCGACATTGTCCATGAGTAACTATGCACTGTGATACCTATATACCATTATTAATTTATATCTGTTGTGGTTGTTTCAACAGCACTTGCAGGTATAACTACCTATTGTCAGTATGCATGATGCACTTTCTAGATGTAATAATTTATTATTGCACATTATTACCAGGTTTAGATGCTGGCCATTTCATATATGGTGTGTGAAGTTACAGTTGGCATCAGTATGTGTATTTTATAATGTCTGTCATAAATAAAACTCGTGATGATGATGATGAGGATTTTATGATTCGTACATCCATTGACTGCATTATCTTACAGGTACAGATAAAGTTCCTTAAAAAGCATTAATTGATAAGTATGAAATGTACTTTTATGCATTAATTTCAAAAAGTGAAGACTATGTTTTAGTTTTTGTTACCATTTCTAATAGACATGTGCAGATATGCGCTGTGATGACAAATTATTATTTGTCCATATTTGTCATAAAAATGTATCATTCTAGGCCTGGAAAACTTCACAATTTCCTGTTTTAAGCATAACAATCAGGGTGACGGCTCTTCCCTATTTGGAGCATGTTCGACATGGGTTTTTCTGTGCATGTGTAGGGAACAGGAGACTTCTTGCCGGACACACAGCAGGGGAACAGCTGGCGTTACTGAACCCCACTAAGACTATAGCTTGTGTATTGGTCTGTGGACACGACACTTCTGAGCAGCAACTGGCAATGTTGTAGCCCAGGGAGTAGAGTTCAGGTGGTAGAAAGATGAACATAACAGGAGACATGGATAACGTTGCGAACCAGTTATTTAATCTGAAAACGGACAGACAAATTCTGGCGAGATCCATGCCTTGTTCATTTTCAGAAAAGTAAGCCGGTCTACATTATCGGAGGATAGTCGCATGCGACGGTCTGTTAGTACACCACCTGCAGCACTAAAGACGCGCTCCGATAATACACTGGCAGCAGGGCAAGCCAGCACCTCCAATGCATACTGGCTAAGCTCTGGCCATGTATCCAGCTTAGAGACCCAAAACTTGAATGGGGAAGAGCCATCTGGGAGTACACTGAGAGGGAAAGACATGTAGTCTGTCACCATCTTACGGAAACGTTGCCTCCTGCTGACTGGAGCCGTCTCGGATGGTGTAGACATTTGTGGCGCTGCCACAAAACTTCGCCACATTTGGAACATTCTGGTCTTGCCCTGTGCAGAGGCGCTGCTTGTGCTCCCTCTTGTTGCAGAGCTGTCTCCACTGCCTCGACGCACAGAGCTGCTTTGTAAAGCAGTAGCAGCAGCAGTGCTCTCGGCTGGAATGGAGAACATTATGGATTGCACCAGTGTGTCTTGGTACTACCGCATTTTACGCTCCCGGTTCAACGGTGTGATGAGGCTTTGTAAGTTGTCCCGGTAGCGAGGGTCTAGGAGGGTGTACACCCAATAATCAGACGTGGTGAGAATGTGGGCGATGCGGCGGTCGTTTCTCAGGCACTGCAGCATGAAATCAACCATGTGCTGCAGACTCCCAACTGGCCAAGAAACGCTGTCCCCTGCAAGAGGCGTCATCTCTGCCTGCTCTGCATCACCCCACCCTCGCTCTACATACTGACTAGAGCGTTGTGTACCTCCCTCTGGAGCGATGTCTTCCTCCTCCATTGACTCCTCCTCATCCTCCTCACAAAGTGAGCCCTGCCCAGACCTTTGTGAGGAACCACGTTGCGCTGACTGTCCAGAAGGTGATGGAATTTGTGACTCCTCATCCTCCACCTCTTCCAAAACCTCATCCCTTAGTGCTTGCAGTGTTTTTTGAAGCAGGCAGATAAGGGGGACAGTCAGGCTGACTAGTGCATCATCTGCACTCGCCATCCGCGTTGACTCATCAAACGCACGCAAAACGTGGCAGATGTCCTTCATAGAGGCCCACTCAGTAGTGGTGAAGTGTGAACGGCGCAAATTGCGAGTTGATTGCGCCTGATGCAGCTGATACTCCATTACTGCTGGCTGCTGCTCACACAACCGCTCCAACATATGTAACGTGGAATTCCACCTGGTGGGTACGTCACATATGATGCGATGTTCAGGAAGGCGAAATCTGCGTTGCAGAGCTGCAATGCGCGATCTGGCCATGCTGGAACGTCGCAAGTGAGCGCACTCTAGGCGGACCTTGTGCAGCAGTGCATCAAGATCCGGATAGTCCCTTAAAAAACTCTGCACGACCAAGTTGAGCACATGTGCCAGACATGGTATGTGAGTGAGGTTGCCAAGGCCCAGAGCTGCCACCAGATTTCGGCCATTGTCACACACTACCAAGCCTGGCTGGAGATTCGCTGGCAAAAACCACACGTCGCTCTCCTGCTTGATGGCATTCCAGAGCACCTGCGCTGTGTGGCTTCGATTCCCCATGGAAATTAATTTCAGGACGGCCTGTTGACGTTTGGCCATGGCTGTGCTCATATCGGTCGCATCAGGTAAGCGTTCACGGGTCCATGTGGAGGTAGACCGTGACGGCTCCTGCAGCGATGATTCTGAGGAACTGGAGTAGGAGGAGGAGTCAATGTGGACAGACTTGATTCCTGCAATCATTGGAGTTGGCAGAACACGTACAGCGCCACTCGCAAGATCTGTACCCGGCTCCACAACATTGACCCAATGGGCAGTGAGGGAAAGGTATCGTCCCTGGCCATGGGTACTGGTCCACGCATCGGTGGTCAGGTGGACCTTGCTACTGACGGCGTTTAGTAGCGCATGTTTAATTTTTCCCTCAACATGCTTTTGCAGACCAGGGACGGCTTGCCTGCTGAAATAAAATCGGCTGGGCACATTGTATTGTGGGACTGCCAAAGCCATTAAGTTACGGAAACTGTCAGTCTCCACCAGCCTGAATGACAGCATTTCAAGGGACAGGAGTTTTGCAATGCCAGCATTCAGAGCCTGTGCTCGTGGATGGTTTGCCGAGTATGGCCGTCTTTTATCCCATGCCTGTGCTACCGATGGCTGTTTTGTGGCCTGGGAGTGTGAGGATGACAGGGAACTTGCAGCTGTGGGTGGAATAACACTGGGTCTCTGGACAACAGTGACAGAGGTTCTTCCATGGCGATCCTGTGAGGAAGCCGAACCAGCTGTGTGTGAGCTGGAGGAAGAGGCTCCAACATGAGCTGAAGATGTAGGTGCTGCTGTAGGTTGGCCTACATCTCCAGTGTGTCTTTGTAACTCAACCACGTGCTTTGACCGCACATGTTTCCACATATTTGTGGTATTAAGGTTACTGACACTTTTACCTCTTTTTACTTTTTGATTACACAGCTTGCATTTGACATAGCAAATATCATCTGCAAGTGTGTCAAAAAAGGACCACGCAGTGCAAGTCCTGGGAGCGCCAGTTTTGGCTGCTGGAAGAGAACTGCTACGAACGGGTGCCAAACTGGAGGCTACAGGCAACCGAGTCTGCAGCCTACCTCTCCCTACTGTTTGGACCGTTGGGGCAATCTCTTCCTCAGAGCTGCTACCACACCTTCCTGTTCCTCACGCCATGTTGGGTCTTGGACCTCATCATCTCCACTACCCTCTTCCAACACCTGCTGCTGTTGGGTGGTCTGGCCAGCACCATGCTCAACAGAAACTGGCACCTGAGTCTCATCATCATCAGATGCGTTCTGCGGTGTGCTGACCATCGGCACTGGCTCACTCGCCTCTTCAATTCAGAGAGACACAGCTGTTGCGCATCACTGCATACTGCCTCTTCTTCACATTCCAGAATGCTGCTTGGCTGGGCCCCTGTTTGCAAGCCAACAGATTCTGAGAACAGAAGTAGAGACTCAGATGGCTCCTTTACAGAGCTCTCTGACTGCCTGGGCAATTTGGCAGGCGGTGAAGAGACAGATGGTTGTTCAACAGTGCTGTGGTCCTGAGAGGAGGTGGAAGCAATTGAAGTCGATGCATTGGCTGCCATCCAACCAACAACGGCTTCAATTTGTTCTTCCCGCAGCAGGGGGGTACGCTGAGCTCCTACCAAAGTGCGCATAAAGGAACGTTCACGGAGAAAACTGGTGGATGCTGTATCACTGGGTGCGGCAGCAGCCACAGAATCCCCACGTCCTCTCCCTGCTGAAACTCCACGGCCACGACCACGTGCCTTACTCCCTGCCTTCTTCATCTTGGTAGATTGATAAAGAAAGTCAGAAAAGTTATAAGGCCTAAGTGTGGTTATTCCTCAGAGACTGCAGTGAACACTGCAGACAACTGTTCAGTAGCTGTGAAAGGCCCCTTTGTGTACTTCTATAGTGTTTGCAACCAATGTATTGTATACGGATGGAAGCGCGTCACACTAATAGATTAGATTTTTTTCAAATATAATGGAGCAGCACCAATTAGAGAAAAATGTGAAGGATGAGGCAGTGACACACGGTCAGCAGACTACAACCAGCAGTGGTTGAAGAACTAACTGGAGCGTAATCTGCACTCAAAAAATGAAAAGCTCACAGACTACAGTGAACACTGCAGACAACTGTTCAGTAGCTGTGAAAGGCCCCTTTGTGTACTTCTATAGTGTTTGCAACCAATGTATTGTATATGGATGGAAGCGCGTCACACTAATAGATTAGATTTTTTTCAAATATAATGGAGCAGCACCAATTAGAGAAAAATGTGAAGGATGAGGCAGTGACACACGCTCAGCAGACTACAACCAGCAGCGGTTGAAGAACTAACTGGAGCGTAATCTGCACTCAAAAAATGAAAAGCTCACAGACTACAGTGAACACTGCAGACAACTGTTCAGTAGCTGTGAAAGGCCCCTTTGTGTACTTCTATAGTGTTTGCAACCAATGTATTGTATATGGATGGAAGCGCGTCACACTAATAGATTAGATTTTTTTCAAATATAATGGAGCAGCACCAATTAGAGAAAAATGTGAGGATGAGGCAGTGACACACGCTCAGCAGACTACAACCAGCAGCGGTTGAAGAACTAACTGGAGCGTAATCTGCACTCAAAAAATGAAAAGCTCACAGACTACAGTGAACACTGCAGACAACTGTTCAGTAGCTGTGAAAGGCCCCTTTGTGTACTTCTATAGTGTTTGCAACCAATGTATTGTATACGGATGGAAGCGCGTCACACTAATAGATTAGATTTTTTTCAAATATAATGGAGCAGCACCAATTAGAGAAAAATGTGAAGGATGAGGCAGTGACACACACTCAGCAGACTACAACCAGCAGTGGTTGAAGAACTAACTGGAGCGTGATCTGCACTCAAAAAATCAAAACCTCACAGACTGCAGTGAACACTGAAACACAACTGTTCACTATCTGTGAAAGGCTCCTTTCTGTACTTCTATAGTGTTTGCAACCAATGTATTGTATACGGATGAAGCGCGTCACACTAATAGATTAGATTTTTTTCAAATATAATGGAGCTGCACCAATTCCACAAAATAAAATAAAAAAAAGAGTCAGTGAGTGACACGTGCAGATGCCTACAAACAGCGGTGGATGCAGAGCAAACTGCAGCGTCACCTGCACTCTCACACACACCTTGCACAGAGCTGTTAAAACAACACTGGCAAAAGGAAGCTTTACACAGCGGTTGGTGCTAGCCTGCCTAAAGCACAGTACACAAAATCGCAATGTCTAACTGTCCCTCAAAGTCAGCAGAACAGCGTTCTGTCCCTAACTGAGTTCACAGCACAGTGACGCTAAAATGGCGGCGGCGCCTTTTATAGTGCATTCTGACATCATTTCAGCAGCCAATCACAGCCATGCCATTAGTTAAGATGACCGCAGCATTACAGGATGTGCCCACACTTCATAAGATTCCTCATTGGCTGACTAAAATCACATTGCCTCTCAAAGAATTATGGGAACTTCCGATTCCGGTATACGATATTGGAAAAATATCGTAACTAAGTATCGGAATTCCGATACAGCGAATATCGGCCGATACCCGATACGTGCGGTATCGGAATGCTCAACACTATTCATTAGACATCTCTTTTTTAATTGTATCTTGCAAGATTTCAATTTCCGCCTCTATTAATTTCAAAGAATCAGAATTCATTTCTTTTAGGATTTGCATTAAACCGAATGAACATTCAATAGCATATCCTTCCCATTTATCACGAATATCCAGATTTTCCACCGTAAAGGAAGGAAACACCTGTACCCTGAGCCCTCTAGGTATCAAATTATTTTGTAAATATTTTTCAAGGAAAACGTGGTTCCACCAGATCTTAGTCCTTTTTCGTAGGAGATCCTTAAATTTGGTCGTAAAAAGACTTTTATTACCCTCCATATTTGCATCATTGGTATCCTTAAACACATCATCAATTTTAGAGAGCCAAGCTCCGTCGCAGGCCCTAAAGTCCATAATAGTATGACTGGAACCAACTGTGAAAAACACAGAAATAAGTATTAACCAACACATATCCAGATTCATGCGAAGTAGCAGTGAACACAGTTCACCTAATTGCTACTACTAACTCCATATATAAATCATCTAAATACCAGAGGACAACAAAGTAATTTTTTTTTGCAAAACGTATGAAAAGTTTATTTATAGTATGCAAACAAAATTGCTACCACCATTAAAATATGCAAGATGTGTGTGTTAGGGATCGAGTTCCCGCTTCTGCACAAGGGGAATCTCGAGCCATTCCAGCTGCGGTCTCCCATTCGTCTCTGGCCGCAGTGGACTCTGCTCAGCTTAGGCGTTGGTCCCAGCGTCTCGCCCAGTCTGGCAGCGTGCAGAGGATTACTGCTGCTCCTCCAGACTCTACTATTGTGGCCAGTACTGATTAGCGGCGAGCAGACGTCTTTAGGACAAAGTCCTTGTTTTTCCCTTCTGAGCATGCCCAGGGTGAGATCTCTCATTGGAGATCAGGGGTCACATGCTCAGGTACTGCAGCACCTCCTATTGAAGGTCCTGTGACTACTGGTGTTCTGGAACAAGTTTCATTGGTCCTTGTTTCTGGCAGGTCCTGTAGCTGTTATTATAAAAGGGTGGCAATGCTGAGCCGCCATGCGCTAGTATCAACCATTATATGCTTTGCGCCAGTGTGGTCATGCGTGTGTGTGGTTAGGGCCCGGCTGAAATAAGCCCCTAGAATACCGACTTAATCGGTGAGGAGTTTGGTATGCTAGCTGGTCAGGGTCGGTGTCCTAGATGCCCTAGATTACCGGCATAACCAGTGAGGAGTTTGATTGCCGTACTCAGGGCCTGGCGTTCAGACGCCATAGATTGCGGGTGACTCCCGCGAGGACATTAGCCTATGATCACGTTCTATGTTCGCTTAGCACTTAACTGTGTACCTGGGTGCCTGACAGGACACAGAACTTTTTCTCAGCGGCTCTGTGATGTAACAGGGTTCGCTTTCAACGCTAGACAGCGCCCTAGCATGTTTATTTTGCAACTCAGTTGTGTTCAGTGAGTTCGCACACATTGCCATATTGCGCTGCGGCACTCCTTCTAGCGGCTTTGTGAAATAACAGAGTTCGCACATATTACCACAGCGCATTGTGGTGTTTATTTGGCGACTCTGCGGGATAACAGAGTTTGCGTCTTTCGCCATTTTACTAGCAGCAGGTTCCGCCTGCACGGTGGACCCCGGGCTGCGAACGCATCTCTCTACCTCATATATTTGGTGCGTTCCGCAGACCCTAACAGTGTGTTTAAAAAGACACCACAAAGATAGCAACATTATAACACAAAAACAGATGTAAAATGTAATATATTACAATTAAATTATCGGTGAGAACACCTCTGTTAGATGGTCAATCAAATGCAAAACTATCGATAATCAATACAAAGTGAACTCACAATAACAGGTCTCAGAAATAGTAATTGCTGACACTAGGAAAACCTCAACCCCTCACATGTCACCTCATCATAAATGGTAAATTCAGAAGAGGAATCCAAAACAGCGTTCTCACCAGGTGCTAGTTGCCATCAGACCAAACCCAGACGCGCGTTTCGCTGCTGTGCGCTTCACTTTCTCAAGGGAAGAGTGTCTTGCACTCCCTGAGGACCTTTAAGTATCCATGGTTACCGGACACATGACCGCCAAATATTCAGTCCGAAGCTCGCTGTTAGATGGCGCCCGATGTTGCTGCTCCAGCCCCCGTGACACAGTAAGGGCTTATGTAGTTTGTATCTTATATGGCCCTGAGGATTTCTGATACTTACCTGCCACATGTTCGGTTCCCCTTCCGTCCAGCTCTATTTGCAACAGTATTTGCGGACATGGGACGTGATTTGAATGAAATTGAAGTAATATACACATCTGACAACCCTGAAAGAGATATCCATGGAAAAGTGCACAAATGTGTTGTTCTCAATCTTGTATATATGTTAAGCCATTTGTTTGCTGTTTGTTTATTATATATATTTGTTCACTGCTGCGTGCGCGTGAGCGCGACAGTTCTCTGTAGCCGTCCCTCGTCATCCGGCAAGGCTTCGCTGACATACAGCTGCGGCTCAGTACGAGCCCTTACTGTGTAATTGGCTGGCATGTCCGGGTCACGGGGGCTGGAGCAGCAACATCGGGCGCATGCGCCATCTAACAGCGAGCTTCGGACTGAATATTTGGCGGTCATGTGACCGGTAACCATGGATACTTAAAGGTCCTAAGGGAGTGCATGACACACTTCTCCTTGAGAAAGCGAGGCGCACAGCAGCAAAAAAGTTTGGTCTGATGGCAACTATCACCTGGTGAGAACGCTGTTTTGGAATCCTCTCCTGAATTTACTATTTATGATGAGGTGACATGTGAGGGGTTGAGGTTTTCCTAGTGTCAACAATTACTATTTCTGAGACCTGTTATTGTGAGTTCACTTTGTATTGATTATCGATAGTTTTGCAATTGATTGACCATCTAACAGAGGTGTTCTCACCGATATTTAATTGTAATATATTACATTTTACATCTGTTTTTGTGCTATAATGTTGCTATCTTTCTGGTGTCTTTTTAAACACACATCTTGCATATTTTAATGGTGGTAGCAATTTTGTTTGCATACTATAAATAAACTTTTCATACGTTTTGCAAAAAAAACTCCTTTGTTGTCCTCTGGTATTTAGATAAATAATTAGACAGTCTGTTCTTTACCTAAGTTCATATTGTCAACTACATCCATTGTAAAAATATAATACTACTCAAAAGGAAAGCCTATGGAATTTTATAAATGCTTCATAAACTATTTTGCTCAATTAAATTGTATAGATTTTTTTTCAAAGTTTTTGGTGGAGAACATACTTTTTGTTTTAAACGCTAGGTTTTAAACCTCCATGTGTATTAATCCTCAGTAAATATAGTCTTTTTCTGGAACAATTACAATTATTTTTTATATATTTGATTTTTTTTGTATTCTAGCCACCAATAATCTACTGTAGCTCCTCTATAACAAGCTTGAAGACCAGGGATTTATCAAGCTAATAAAATGGAGGAAATTCTATGTTTTGTTAAAAGAATTTGAAATAATACACTGTGACTTTCATCACCTAGCAGAGACCAAATTTTCACTTGCTTGCGTGTCTCTTCTCCTGGCATGCTAAGACCTGTTACCATTCCGGCTCTCACCAGGACAGTGTGACTTTGATTTTTGACTGCTGCGCAATCTTTTTCACTAGATGGAGTGGATCAGAAGGTGGAAATTAGGTGTCCTTACATCTTCCCTCTTTTTAGCAATAAGGAATACATTGCTCTGGGGATTTTTGCTGAATGCTTATTACCAAATTTCATGGTATTCTTTCTATCAATTATGTGTATTCAAATGAGACATAGAACTGAGACAGAGATATCATATACATAATCACCACCATAATAGATCATTGTAAGCAGACTTCTTAACTCTATACAAATATAATATGAAATTTGTTCAAGAAATGTGTGTTTGGATTGCATGTTTAATTTGTAGAATTACATATTAATGGTTAGTTATATCAATGTGTTATTTAAGTTATAGAAATTTACTCATTCTCCTATGCTTTAGCAAGCCTAACAACCGCAGCATATCCAGGGATATTGTCCAAGTCCATAACCAATCTACAGACAACTGTTACTGTGCACTTACCCTTCATTAAAGTTGAGCAAAACAGGTCGGTCAGATTCAAAAGTCGCCGACTTTCGCCAAAGTCGGGTTTCATTGGCCGAAATCTGACCATAGCGTGCAGTCAGCCATGCGGTCATCGACCCCAGTGCCCAAGTCAATTTTACCATAATGCTTGCAGGCGCCTTTTTCAGCCAATGAGCAAGGAAGTACACTGTGGGCAACGAGATGACATCTGCAGCGTCCACCTCCATCTTAGAGTAGGGCATTGCAGTGATTGGCTTGCTTTGGGGGGGCGTCATAGTGTCTATAAAAGCCCTGAGCGCCGACCTCCATTTTACTTCTGCCGATCTTAACAGTAGGGAGAGGTTGCTGATGCTGTTTATCAGTAGGGAGAGAGTTAGGGCTGGAAAGAGAAGTTCTTCTGTGCTTGTGCTGATAGCAATTGTGCTGTACAGTTAGTGTGCAGTGACAGGGGAGGATTTTCTTGTGTGCAGCAGCGCTGGTTATTAGGCTGCCTGATAGCTGTATTGCTGTGTGTACACTGCTGTGCAGACTGCTTTTTACACAGCACTAATACTTTTATTCTTTTTTTTCTGCACAGTTAACGAGCATTCATTTTTTCCCACACCGTATAGAGCTGTACGCTCCTCACACCCTACTGTGTACCGGCTGGTGTCAAGGACAAATACATGCTGACTATCTGTGTGTGACTCCGGAAATATATACGGAGATTGCAATTTTCCTCTACACCGTATACAGCTGTACGCTTCTGAGACAGTACCGTATATCTGCTCTTTGTATTACTGTCAAATCCATACTGAGTGATTGTCTGTGTGTGACTCCGGAAATATATACGGAGATTTAAATTTTCCCCTACGCCATATACAGCTATAAACGAAAATACCCCATAGTGGCATACAGATAGTACCACAAATAGAGAGCATAAGCCCATATAGAAACAGACTACACCCGCTCCAAAGCAACATGTACACCAGGAGGAGAAGAAGCAAATGGGTGACAAAAAAAATAAATAATTTTAAATATATTTTATTTGGAAAAGTACAAAAGTCAAACAAACAAAAACATGCAAGGAAATAGAAAAATGACTCAAAGCAGAAAATACCAAAGGCTCCACAGGGCATCCGCTCCTCTCACAGAGTCCCCATTCCATGTGGTAAGAATAGAGGAACCATCATGTCTAAGGATTACCAGTGTATTATAAAGACATGGGTGAAATAGGCAAGTGTCCTTTAAAAGAATCATCGCCAGTGCGCCAGTGCGGTGACCAGTATCTATATGAAGGTTCAAGAAGAACCCATAGGTAAAAAAAGGGCGCTTACCAATATATAAAGTCCAGAGGGGAGAGAGATGTCCTGGGCAGGCAGTGTGGACCCCCGACGCGCGTTTCGTGTGCCTCAGAGCACAAGGGGAAGTGCTCTGAGTCCTCTGGACTTTATATATTGGTAAGCGCCCTTTTTTTACCTATGGGTTCTTCTTGAACCTTCATATAGATACTGGTCACCGCACTGGCGCACTGGCGATGATTCTTTTAAAGGACACTTGCCTATTTCACCCATGTCTTTATAATACACTGGTAATCCTTAGACATGATGGTTCTTCTATTCTTACCACATGGAATGGGGACTCTGTGAGGGGAGCGGATGCCCTGTGGAGCCTTTGGTATTTTCTACTTTGAGTCATTTTACTATTTCCTTGCATGTTATTGTTTGTTTGACTTTTGTACTTTTCCAAATAAAATATATTTAAAATTATTTCATTTTTTTGTCACCCATTTGCCATATACAGCTGTACGCTCCTCATACAGTACCCTATATCTGCTGGTATTTTTGGTACATTTTCCCAAACATGAGGAAGTATGGTGGAAGTGGCCACGGACATGGGCGGGGGGGGCCAGCTGGGAATGATGGTGGTGGTGGTGCATCTGCTGGTAGTGCCAAAAGCCCAATAGCACCTAAGGCAGGAGGTGTTAAGCTTGCTTCATCGTCTGGCTCCAGAAGGCCTGGAAGGCTCCCTTTTCTGGGAGTAGGTAAACTGCTTTTAAAGCCGGAGCATCAGGAACAGATTTTGGTTCACATTGCCGAAACAGCCTCCAGCTCTATCTCTACCTCCTCTTCTGAACTTTCAAAAAATGCAAGCACTGAGTCGTCAGTGCAGGCTCCTGGTCAGGAATGACACCTTTCCTTGTGTCCTTCACCCCACCAAAAGTGAAGGATGAGGCAGGCCACACTTCAGATTACTCCATGGAGCTCTTTTCACATACCATGCCGAGGTTATCAAGTGAAATCCTGAATTCCCCAGTCCAAAAAGAATATGACATATGCAGTGCACTGATGCACAGCCACTGCTATCTGATTCTGCTGGTACATTCACCCAGAGCACTACATTTCCCTCGCAGTCTACTGAGCCAGAATCTGACCCTAATGAAACTCAGGTGTCCCTTCCCACATACTCTAACACCTTAAACGGTAACGCAGAGGAAGGTGCAGATGAAATTGAAGAGGAGGTGATTGATGACCCAGTTGTTGACCCGGATTGGCATCCATTGGGGTAAGAGGGTGCTGCTGGCAATAGCTCAGAAGAGGAGGAGGATCCGCAGCAGGCATCGACATCGCAGCTGTGGTTATCTGGCAGGCCCGTAGCAGTCCAAAAACGTGTTAAAAAAACAAAAAGAGTTGCAGGACAGCTTGGCCAGACGGTCAAATTAGTACTGCGTACAAGCCCTGAAAATTTATCTCATAGTAGGAAGAGTGCAGTGTGGCACTTTTTTGACCAAACTCTATTGATGAGGCAAAGGTTATCTGTAAGAAGTGCAGAAGGATCTTTAGCCGAGGGGAAAAATCTCCGAAAATTGAATACCAGTTGCATGCTTAGACATTTAAACACCATGCACTTGCAAGCGTGGACTCATTAGAGATGATGCCCTTCCGTTTGGTTGAAAGCGCAGCATTCCGAGAGCTCATGGCCTACGCTGTCACACGCTATGACCTACCCAGTTGGCACTTCTTTTCTAGAAAAGCCATTCCTGCCCTCTAGCTGCATATGAAAGACCGCATTGTCCATGCACTCAAACAATCAGTGAGTGGAAAGGTGCACCTCACAACAGATGCATGGGCCAGTAGGCATGGCCAGGGCTGTTACGTGTCCATCACTGCGCACTGGGTTAATGTGGTGGATGCAGGGTCCACAGGGGACAGCGGCTGTGGGAAAGTGCTGCCTAGCCCATGGTATAGGCAACAGTTGGCTTTAGGTGTTCAACCCTCCTCCTCCTCCAGAAACAAAACCTTGTCGACAGAGCGCAGTCACACGAGCACTCCATCCGAAGCTGCCAATGTTGCACACAAGGTGTCACATTATCAATCAGCTAGTGGTAAGTGTCAGCAGGCTGTTTTAAAGATGATGTCTTTGGGTGACAACAGACACATCGCGGAGGTACTGGCTGACTAGTTGCAGCGAGAAATTGAGTCATGGCTGGGCAGTCTACATATTGAGTCAGCTAAGGTAGTCAGTGATAACGGCCGTAATTTTGCCATAGCCCTGGCAAAACTCAGACACATACCTTGTCTGGCTCACACCTTGAACCTGGTGGTGCAATGCTTCATAAATAATTATCCGGAGTTACCAGCCCTGCTCCATAAGTTGCGAAGACTGTGCTCGCACATCCGTCGCTCGCCTGTAGACTCCAGTCGTATGCAGAGGCTGCAGCGATCGCTCCACCTCCCCAAGCACCGCTTAATCATAGACTTTGCAACAAGGTGGAACTCCACCATGCACATGGTTGAGAGGCTGTGCGAACAGAGGCAGGCTGTAATGCATTTGTGGGAGGATACACGGGCAGGCAGTTTGAGGGCAGACATCGAGTTGTCGGGTGTGCAGTGGTCAAAGCTGAAAGACCTCTGTAAATTCCTTCAGTGTTTTGAGGAATGCACACGACTGCTAAGCGCAGATGATGCCATCATAAGCATGAGCATCCCACTTATGCGTCTGCTCATGCAAACTTTGACTCACATTAAGGTTCAGGTGTCTGCAGTGGAGGAGGAGGAGGAGGGAAGCCTTCATGACAGTCAGGCATTGTCTGCTCAGAGAACTGTCCTGGACGAGGTGGAGGAAGAAGAGGAAGAGGAGGAGGATGAGGATGAGCGGGATGTTTTTTTTGGGGAGGATGGTGCTTCTCAGGGGGCACGAGAAAATGTTGGCTTGCCAAGGTCAGGTACAGGGTTTGTGCGTGACTGGAGGGATGTGGATTTGGCTGAAAGTGCTCCTCCACCCACCACTGGCATTGCATCATTGACACCTGGAACATTGGCCCACATGTGTGATTATGTCTTGCGGATCCTAAAAAGGGACCCCCACAGTGCTAAAATTATGAAGGATGATGACTACTGGTTGGCCAGCATCCTCGATCCATGCTATAAAGGCAAATTACAGAACATCATGCCACAGGAGAACCTAGAGCTAATATTGGCGAACAAACAAGCAACTCTGGTAAACCGTTTGTTAGAGGCATTGCCAGCACACAGCAGCGGTGCAGGTTCTACCACGAGCCATACTGGGCCAAATGGAAGAGGTGTTTGTGGCGCACACAGCCTTAGTGGCTTTGGAGACAGGGGTTTCATGACCATGTTGTAGTCTGATTTCTCGAGTAGCGCTCACACGACTGGTAATACTGAATCGATTGCAACAGACAGGAGACAACAGTTGTCAACTATGGCTCAAAATTACCTCTCCTCCCTATCTATGTTCTCCCTCACAGTTCATTCCCCTTTGACTACTGGGCCTGTAAACTGGACACCTGGCCTGAACTGGCACAATATGCCTTACAGGAGCTCGCTTGCCCTGCTGGTAGTGTGCTATCAGAAAGAGTCTTTAGTGCTACTGGATCAATCCTGACAGAAAGAAGGACCCAGCTGTTGACCCATAATGTAGGTGATCTCACCTTCATTAAAATGAACCATGCCTGGGTTTCAAAGGATTTTGTACCACCTTCCCCTGATGACACATAGGTTGCCAGCAAAATGGCTCGCTTTGTCCTCCTCTTCCTCTGACTTCTCCAATTCCTCTATTTGCAGCTGCTGAACATCCAGCCTACACCTCAACATATGCCAGTTTTTCCACCTCCCTAACTGGGCTTTTCCCCCCCAGTGCCGGGGTAAGCACCTGGCGCACTCGGGCAAGTGCCGGTGCCCTGAGCAGGTGGGGGGCCCACTCGCCGTCAGAGACACCGACGTACTATGATGGGCCCTGTGCCAGTTCCCGGCGCCCACAAGTGTGCCCCCCTGCTAGCTCAGGGCCCCAGCACTTGCAATACTTACCTCAACCTGCTCCACCACTGTGACTTCTTCCACGTTTCCTGACAGTGACATTCAGGTCAGAGAGCGCGATGATGTTACGTCTGTGCACCCTCTGCCTGAACAGTCACAGTGCAGAGAGCTGGAAGATGGCGACGCTGAGGAGTCCAGAGTAGAGCAGTGCCCAGCGAGGAGAGTTATTTCATTTTTTTAATTGTTGGAGCAATATATGGGGAGCATTATACACTGGAGAATTATATATGGGGCCCATCATACACTTGAGCATCATAGATAGGGCCCATTATACACTGGAGCATCATCCATGGGGCACATCATATACTGGAGCATCATATGGGGCCATTATATATGGAGCATCACATGGAGACCATTATTTATGGAGCATTAGATATGGGGACCATTATATTTAGAGCATTATATGGGGTTCATCATACACTGGAGCATCATATATGGGGCCCATAATATACTAGAGCATCATATGGGGTTCATTTTTTATGGGGCATCATATAGGGCTCTTATATATGGAGCATCATATGGAGCACATATGGGGCCTATTCTGTATGGAGCATTATATGGAGCCCATTCTGAATGGAGCAATATATGGGGCTCATTATTCTGTATAGAGCAATATATGGGGCTCATTATTCTGTATGGCGCACTATGTGGTGCCCATAATACTGTATGGAGGACTATACTATCCGTTTTTTGAGCTATTTTAGAATTTAAAATAGATATCACTCATGTAATGTAAGAAGTGAAGTATTTGGCATTGTGCTATACCTATATTTCTCTGCCGTATCGGAGCATCATGAATTGTGGTATGTGTTAAAGGGGCCTGCTGAAACTCTTTGGCCCTGGGCCCATGAAAACCGGGAAACAGCACTGCCCCCCCAAAACTTTAGCTAAATAACCCCCAGTTTTCAATGCGTTTCTATTATTATAAAGTTAATTAAGTTTGACAAGCTTAAGTAATAAGAATTGATGTAGTTGGCATTGAAATGGGCACTGTAGGTGTGTTTACTGTCCTCCACTCCCTGCCGACTATTATTCCCCATTGACTTGCATTGGGGTCAGATTTTCGACTATGACCCGACCATTTCCGTTAGTCGGCCGACTTCGTTCGACTCGACTTTTGAGAAAGTAGGGTTTCACGAAACCCGACTCGACCCTAAAAAAGACAAAGTCACTCATCTCTACCCTTCATCAGTGCAGATTACCATTTGACTGGCTGAACTAAAATATTAGAATAACGTTGGTGTTGAATATCTCTTTTTAAAACCCTTAGTCACATTGCATTTTTTACTCTTGATTGATGTAAAACTGGAGCGTTTTTTGCAATATCTTTTAAAAGTGTGTTATGTTATGTTATGGTAGCTGAAGAGGCAGGAGCAAAAAGCAAAAACCGCATAGGCAGCCTAACACCAGAGAGGTTGGAATCTAATAGGTTGCAGACCCCTAAACTAACCGCACAACTAGAAGCAGCCGTGGAGCGTACCTATGGTGGTCCTAGACGCCTCAGCACAGCCGGAGAGATAGCTATCCCTGAAGATGGAAAGAGGAAAGCTAACTGCCCTGGAGTAGACCCCAAAAGAGTAGGAAGCCCCCAAACATATAATGATGACAAGATAGACAAGATGAAAATACGAACACAGACAGAAAAGAGATTGAGCAAGCGCTGGGGCCCAAAACAGTCTAGATAGGACAGCACAGGAGAGAATACTTTCTGCAACACAGAAAAACCTTAGGAAAAACTCCAACACATCTGAATCCAAAAACACTGAGACCACACGGTCTCGACCACCTATATCAGATCTCTTGTGTGGACACGTAGCTACCCAGCAGAAAAATATCACAAGAACTGAGCAAATGAACAAATACAAAAAACGAACGGAGACCAGCCAAAGCCCCCATAGGGGACCCTGCTGAAGACAAAAAGCAATGCAGCAAAAAGCAAGGAATTAAACCACAGTAAAAAAAAAACTGAAAGAGACTTATCTGAACGCAAGTAGGAGACAGCAGGAAAGCAAGCTGAATTCCAAACTAAACCAGGAAGCACAATTGATCACCGGCGAGGATCATGGGAGATCAGCTCACTTATATCAGGCCAGTCAGTACCACCTGACACCCACTCGTTATCTGCGGGTGTAGGACTCTTGGTACTCAACATAGGTTCAATACCCTCAGCAACCACCAGAGGGAGCTTCAGCTCCGAAGTCGTCTCCAAAATGTTCACAACACAAGTGGCCACCTCCCACGAAGCTAATGACCACATCTGGACCTGAGTGTTGATATACTTCCTGCTTGCTGCTCTCAAGCGTGGGTGATATATTTTCATTTGCATTTCCCTGTTGAGGCTTGGAGCTGTAGCAGTCTGCTATCGTTCTTTTTTTTAGAGTTTGGTGTTTCTCTCTGAGTCTTCTCAAGCTAAGTGTTCCCTTGTTCAGCGCTCATCCTGTCCTTCCTGGTGCAGAGCTTATCACCAGGGTCAGGCAGGACTTAGGTATCCTGCTATGCGATAGGTGCGGAACCTATATAGGGATGATAGGACAGACAGGGTGACATTTGATCTGTCTAGGGTATTCCACTTCCCCCTTGGTGTTTGGTTCCATTTCCTCTCATCCTTTTGTATTGCACTTAGTCTGTCCTACATTGTGCATGATTTTATCACCATTTACGTTTGTAAAAGGGAAAAAAAAGACTGACTTTTTTTTGGTGTGTTTTTTCTGTGTAAGTTTTTTTTTTCTTTTGCTGGGTTCATGGATCCCGCTGTTGTGCTGGCAAAGCAGCTGCAGAGATTGTCGCTGGAGGTAACTGACCTTAGTTCTGAGGTTCAGCAGGAATGGCAGAGGCTGCAGGCTCCTTTTGTGGTGTACTTTGCAGGTAGGTGGGTCCAGCTTGAACCCAAAATTTCCCTCCCGGACAAGTTTGCTGAGGGTAGGGGCAATTTTTTTGTGTTTAAAGAAGCATGCAAATTGTACTTTAAACTGCGTCCTTACTCCTCTGGATATAAGGAGCAACGAGTAGGAATTGTTATCTCACTGTTGCAGGAACCTCAGTCCTGGGCTTTTTCTCTACCACAGGATTCTATGTGTCTGCAGTCTGTGGAAGAGTTTTTTGGGCCCTAGGAAAGGTCCAGGGGTGAACCTATACTTGTGGAGTTTGAGGAACCCATGCAGTTGGGAAGTGCATTTATGTCACATGTTTCTTCTGACATTTTCAAGTAAAAGGGTGTGTGTTTTTTGGTGGGAGGAAGGACATTCTATTGGGGCATGTCCTGCAATCCCAAAGCAAAAAGAGACTTGATTAACCCTCAGGAGCCTGGAGCTTGATAATCTAGTGGTGTGTTTGTCTTCAACCTGCAATTCTTGTTTTGTCCTGACAGCAGAGATGGTGCTAGAGAGCAGGTCTGAAAAAATTTCTGTGTTTGTAGACAGTGGAGCTTCTCTAACTTGGCTAAATCTATTCCTATTTGCACCATCGACTCAGCACCACTTGCACAGAGAACACTGATGCAAATTGTTCATAACATAAGACTGAAGGTGGGGTCTTTTAATTATTAATTAAGTAATCCCTTGTTATGCCCTGACGGGTCTCCACACTCCAATGGTTCTGGTTTGCCCTGTTTGGTGAAGCATAATCCAACTGTGGATTGGCAATCCAGAGAGACTGTAAAGTGGGGAGATGACTGTCATGGTAACTGCCTAAATGTTTCCCTTTCTGCTGCGTCTACAGGGTCCTTACCGCATTTTTGTCTGACTTGGAGGACCCTGCCCCAATTTTGCATAAGGGGGTAGGCATCTCAGCCTTGTACACTGACCTGGAAGGTAAGGTGTTGGAGGCTCAGGAGGACGCCCCTGCCACCTGCCCTTCGGGGAGGTTATTTGTGCAGTCTAAATTGTGTTGCAAAGTAATTTAATGAATTGAATAACTCTGTACTTGCTGTCCACCTAGGTGTTAAGGAAACCACGGACCTCCTTTCTTATAATTTTTGGTGGCCGGGTTTGCATGGGGATGTGGTTGAACGAGTTTGTACCTGCAATGTTTGCGCATGTTCTAAAGTACCGCATACCCATCCATCTGGTCCTGTTTCAAGACTACCTGTTCCAAACAGGGTTAAGGGAGACAGGTATTAACTAGTGATGAGCGAGCACTAAAATGCTCGGGTGCTCATTGCTCCGGTTGAGCAAATTGGAACAACGAGCCCAATTTAAGTCTATGGGAGACACAGCATTTGTGCCGCGATCCCCCCTCGGGGGTCCTTATAAAGTCTAAAAACATTTGTAAATGATGGAAACACAGCTCAAATGACACGGGAACATCATGGGGAATGCCCCTGGGAGCATTTCTGACTCCAAGGTCACAGCTGTGAGCAATGTTGTCAGAGTCTTACTCCATTTTTACAGGCACACCAAAAAACATACAAAAACGAAACCAAAATGGATTTTCCTGTGAAATATGTTAAGGAACATCCTTTCCAGGCTAATGACTTTTATATAAGGCAAAATAATGAACCCAAAGTAAAAATATTCCTCCACCAATTTGTCTATGTTCACAGTTAGCGTTTTTGATGCGTTTTTCAACATTTCCATTGCTTTCAAACAATACAAATGCATTTACTGTGAAATATAATTGTAGTATTTAACAACCTTAGCTAGCCATGTGGTGTGTGACACATCATCAGACACATCTTGTTTCATTTATGAAGGAGGGACTCTTAAAGTCACAAAGCCAATTTTTATAGGAGCATCAGTCGGCATTACTATTCTTAAAGGGCCAATATTAAACAGTGGGTCTCCTATACTGTTATTGCCTATGCATTGAGTGGTTGGGCTGCCAAAAATTAGGACGCACCCTAATACCCCTGTGATAAGACGTACAGGAGGGCCTCATGAAAACATGTTCCAATTATAAGAAAATAGGTCTCCCATAGTGTTAGCCTATGCATTTAGGTCTCCCATAGTGTTAGTCTATGCATTAAATGCAAGGCCTACCCTGCAGCAAAGTAACATGCACCCCAATAAACCTTTGCACCCAGGTACTGGATGGCCACAGGAAAACCAAGTTCACATTACTGTTTTGCCGCTGTTTGTTAGCCTATGCATTGACTTCAAGGCCCTATCCTGCATCAAATTGAAACGTTCCCCAAAAAGGCTTTGAGCTGACCTAGTGGATGTACACAGGAAAACCAAGTTCACATTATTCATTTTGTTCTGCCATACTGTTAGCCTATGCATTGACTTTAAGACCCTATCCTGCATCAAATTAAAACGCATACCCAAAAAGGCTTTGAACTGATGTTGTGGATCTACACAGGAAAAACAAGTTCACATTACTCTTTTGCCACTGCCATACTGTTAGCTTATGTATTGACTGCAAGGCCTGCCCTGCATCAAAGTAACACATACCCCAATAAGCCTTTGAATCCAAGTACTTGATGGACACCTCATTCTTCCTATTAATTTGTTACTCCCATATTGTTTGGCTACACAGTGAATAGTTGAGCCTGAAGACCCAGCAGTGGACAATTGCAGTGTTGACTCTAAAGACCCTACAGTGTAGCATTTCAGTGTTGAGCCTGAAGAATCATCAGTGGATAATTTCACTGTTGATGCTTAAGAACCAGCATTGATCAATTGCTGTGGTGAGTCAGAAGACCCTGCATTTTAGCATTGCATGGTGTTGAAGCTGAAGAACTGGCATAGAAGAATTGCATTGTTGAAGAATATTAACAACCAACAAAGTTCACATTATTATGAAGTGGGTCTCACATACTATTTGCTTATGCATTGAATGGAAGGCCTGCACCAAATTTGGACAAATCAAAATACCACTTGGAAGAGACGTGTATGAAGTCCTCCTAAAAATCAGTTTCCATTAGGGTGAGTTTCCACGGTCAGGAAACGCTGCGTGTTTGGCGCTGTGCGCTGGCGCAGCGCCAAACACGCAGCGTCCAGATGTTACAGCATAGTGGAGGGGATTTCAAGAAATCCCGTCTCCACTATGCGTAACAATACGCAGGTGGCAAACCTGCGTAAACGGACATGCGGCGCGTCTTTTCAGACCGCAGCATGTCCTCGCGTATTGCGGCGACGGTGCGTCGCCGCAACATAATTAACACAGGGCTATGTAGCCCTGCGCTCTTTCCGGAGGTGTTCCGGAGGTGTCCTGAACACCTCCGGAAAGAGCGCGCGTCAGAAAGGGGGCGGGGCTTAGACGAAGCGGAATTTCCGCTCCGTCCAAAGCGCTATGGTTCCGGACCGTGGAACCATAGCCTTACAAAGGAACTGGTCTCCTATACTTGTAATTGCCATACACTAAGTGAATAGGCTGAAAAACATTTTTCCCTAGGGGGGCACATCATCCGACTGGCTAAATATTTGTAGTTACGGACATCCTAAACACTCTGGCAAAACAATATAGTGGCTGCTTCATCATGGAACACAGTCACCCTGGCGATCTAGGGGTGGTGTAGAAAGAGACTTGGAGTAAGGCCAACATAAAAGGTCTTCCCAGTTTAAAGGAGCGGGTCTCCTATACATGGAATGCCCTTACACTAAGTGCATAGGCTGAAAAACATTTTCCCCTGGAGGGACGCATCAACCTACTGTGTAAATATTTTCAGTTACGGACATCTTAAACACCCTTGTAAAAAACAATCTAGTGCCTGTTTCATTATGGAACACGGTCACGCTGGTGATCAAGGGGTGGTGTAGGAAGAGACATGGAGTATGGCCTGAGAAAAAGGTCTTTCCAGTTTAAAGGAGCTGGTCTCCTTTACTTGGAATGCCCGTACACTAAGTGCTTAGGCTGAAAAACATTTTCCCCTGGGGGGGTGACGCCTCAACATACAGTGTAAACATTTTTTGAACTGGCAGCAAAATATCCTTGAAAAAAATAATACTATCTGTTGCATCACAGACCATGGTCACTCTCGTGTTCTAGTTGGGTGGATGATGAGGATGAAGAGAAGGAGGAGGATAGTAACTCACCAAATATCCAAAGTCAGGAAGCGTATGCCCATGTGTGGGTGTGAAGAGGTGCATGGAAATACACCTCCCAAAAAAATATACTGTATTGAAGGTTATGTTTTGCAGTTCTCATTCGATGGTGTACAGAAGTCTGGCCCAATCCATGCCTTCTTCATTTTTAAAAGAGTCAGCCTGTCAGCATTTTCTGTTGACAGGTGGATGCGCTTATCAGTTATTATTCCACCAGCCGCACTAAAAACCAGCTCTGACAAAACACTAGTGGCGGACAGGCCAGGACCTCCTAGGCGTAGAGAGCCAGTTCATGCCACGTGTCCAGCTTAGATACCCAATAATTAAAAGGCACAGAGGAATCAAGGAGGTCGTTGGTACGGTCAGCAAGGTACTCCTTCAACATCTTCCCAAATTTTCCAGGCATTGTGAGACTACCCCGCGACTCTGGGTCAGGGCGATGGGAGGGTCTGAGAAAAGTGTCCCAGTACTTTGCCGGTGTTCTCCTGCCTCTGCAGGATTGTAGTTGGGTCTCTCTCGCCTCTACTCCTTGGTTGGCCAATGAACTGTGACCTCTGCCACCAGCGTTTTCAGATGGGAATTTTTTCAGTAATTCCGCAACAATGGCCCTCTGGTACTGTATCATTTTAATTTACCTATCTGACTCTGGAATAAGAGATTGAAAGTTCTCCTCGTAGCGTGGGTCTTGAAGTGTCACCAACCAGTACTGAGTGTCCGCAAAAATTTTGATAATGCGTGGGTCACGGGAAAGGCAGAGCAACATAAAATCTGCCATGCGTGACTAACTGATAACTGGCAAGCCTTCCGTTTCCTCACCAGCAGGACGACTGACCATGCTGTCCTCCTCCTCCTCCTCCCTGTTCTCAGTCCATCCATGCTGACCAGACGGTATGACAGTTGTGCTTGTAGTACCGTCTATACCGCAGGAAAGTAGCTCCTGTTCTTCCTCCTCCTCATTCCTCATTGTCAACCAATCCATGTTGGGATGACATGAGGCTGGGCTGTGTGTAATCACACTGTATGGTTCCTTGCTCCATCTCATCGTGCTCCACCTGCAATGCATCCTCTTTGATTATTAGCAGAGAGCTTTTCAGAATGCAGAGAAGCGGGATGGTGACCCCAATTATGGCGTCATCACGGCTCACCATCTTGGTGGACTCCTCAAAGTTTTGTAGGATAGTACACATGTCTGACATCTATGTCCACTCTAAGGTCTTATGTGTGGAGTCTGAACTGAATACCGATGCCCTTGTTAATGCTGGTACTCAACAAAGGCCCTCTTCTGCTCACAAATCCTTTCCAGCATATGCAGTAAAGAGTTCCAAAACGTAAGGACATCAAACACCAGTTGGTGAGCCGGAAGCTGCAAACGCTGCTGAAGCATGGAAGGGGCGGCTGAAGCTGTAGCTGACTTTCTAAAATGAGCACACAAGCGGAGTACTTTCACAAGCAGATTCGGCAGCTCCGGGTAGGTTTTGAGAAACCGCTGAACCACCAGGTTAAGCACATGGTACGTGTGTGTGCTCGCCTCACTTCAGAGCTGCCACCATGTTACGGCCATTGTGACACAACACTATACCGAGCTGTAGGTTCAGCGGTGTCAGCCACACATCTTCCTGCTCTTTCAGAGCTGTACACAACTCTTCAGCATTGTGAGGTTTGTCACCTAAGCATATTAGCTTCTGCACAGCCTGTTGGCGCTTGGCTCAGGCAGTGGTGCAGTGCTTCCAGCCTTCAACTGATGTGGTCATTTCAGAGATGCAGGCTGAAGAGGAGGAGGAGGAGGATGAGGTGCAGGAGCTGTAGACTGTGGGGGCCACCCTGACCTAGGGCCCGCAATCCTCGGCATTGGTAGGACTTGTTCCATCCCAAGGTCTGACTGGGTCCCGGCTTCCACTATGTTAACCCAGTGTGCCATCAACAAGATGTAACGTCTATGCCCAGAAGCACTTGTCCACATGTCCGTGGTTAAGTGTACTTTCCCTGTAACTGCATTGTTGAGGGCACAGGTAATGTTGTGCAACACGTGCTTGTGTAATGCCAGGATGCACACCTTGAAAAATAGTGTCGGCTGGAGACGAAGTACCTCGGGACGGCCGCCCCCATCAGATTGCGGAAAGCTTCAGTCTCCACGAGCCTAAAAGGCAACATTTCGAGTGCAAGCAGATGAGAAATGCGTGAATTTAGTACTGTGGCCTGTGGGGTGTTGTCTGCGTATTTCCGCTTTCGTTCCAATGATTGGGGTATGGACAACTGAAGCCTGAGCTGGGACAAGCACGTGGACGTGCTTGCTGATGATGGTAGTTGAGTGTGTGCAACGACAGGTGCAGAGCAGGAGGCATCTTCGCAGGCACCATGGACAGGGGATTGGCTTCCACACACAACAGTGGAAGAAGCTGTAGTGTCACCCGCAGACACTGTTCCTGGACTATGGGGTTCAGCACACAAAATCTTTTGCTTCGCTGCCATGTGCCTGATCATGCTGGTGGTGGTCAGGCTGGTAGTTTTGCTATCTCTGCTGATGCGGGCATGGCGGGTGGTGCAAATAGCCTGTTTGCGGTTATCGGCAGAGTCTTTAAGAAATAACCAGACTTGGGAAGACCGAACAGTTGTTATGACAACTTCCGTCGTGTTGGTGTTACGAGGAACTTTTGCCCGCCTTCTGTCCGTGGCAACCACAGTGCTTTTTCCTGCCTGTTGTGGTGCTATGCCTCCCTCCCCCTTTGTGCTGCTGTCCTCACTCTGCATGTCCTCCTGCCAGGTTGGGTCAGTTACTATATCATCCACCACCTCTTCCACTTCCGCACCCTGGTCCTCCTCCTAACTTTCTGGCAATTGTGTCTCATTATCATCCACCTCTTGTGAAACATTCCCACCATCGCCTTTGCTTGAATGTGGCTGATCAAATATTTGGGCATCACTACATGCAATCTCAGTTTGCCCCGCTTCAAGTGGACCGGGCGAGAGGCCAGAATCTATAAATGGACAACTGAACAGCTCTTCGTAGTGCCCAAGTGTGGGATCAGTTGTCTGCGGGCACTCTGCATTGGAGGTAGAAGGAGGATCAGGGTGAGGAATATGTGGTCCAGGCTCACGGCTACTCAGACATGACAGTGTGGAAGACAGGGTGTTGGTGGTGGTTCTAAACTGACTGGAAGTATTATCTGCCATCCAACCAGCTACAGTTAGGTCCATAAATATTTGGACAGAGACAACATTTATCTAATTTTGGTTCTAGACATTACCACAATGAATTTGAAACAAAACAAATCAGATGCAGTTGAAGTTCAGACTTTCAGCTTTCATTTGAGGGTATCCACATTAAAATTGGATGAAGGGTTTAGGAGTTTCAGCTCCTTAACATGTGCCACCCTGTTTTTAAAGGGACCAAAAGTAATTGGACAATTGACTCCAAGGCTATTTCATGGACAGGTGTGGGCAATCCCTTCATTATATCATTCTCAATTAAGCAGATAAAAGGGCTGGTGTTGATTTGAGGTGTGGTGTTTGCATTTGGAAGGTTTAGCTGTGAAGGAAACATGCGGTCAAAGGAGCTCTCCATGCAGGTGAAACAAGCTATCCTTAAGCTGCAAAAAACAGAAAAAACCCATCTGAGAAATTGCTACAACTTTAGGAGTGGCAAAATCTACAGTTTGGTACATTCTGAGAAAGAAAGAAAGCACTGGTGAACTCATCAATGCAAAAAGACCTGGGCGCCCACGGAAGACAACAGTGGTGGATGATTGCAGAATACTCTCCATGGTGAAGAGAAACCCCTTCACAACAGCCAACCAAGTGAACAACACTCTCCAGGAGATAGGCGTATCAATATCCAAATCTACCATAAAGAGAAGACTGCATGAAATTAAATACAGAGGGTTCACTGCACGGTGCAAGCCACTCATAAGAATCAAGAATAAAAAGGCTAGGCTGGACTTTGCTAAAAAACATCTAAAAAAGCCAGCACAGTTCTGGAAGAACATTCTTTGGACAGATGAAACCAAGATCAACCTCTACTAGAATGATGGAAAGAGAAAAGTATGGCGAAGGCGTGGTACAGCTCATGATCCAAAGCATACCACATCATCTGTAAAACATGGCGGAAGCAGTGTGATGGCTTGGGCATGCATGGCTGCCAGTGGCACTGGGTCACTAGTGTTTATTGATGATGTGACACAGGACAGAAACAGCCGAATGAATTCTGAGGTATTCAGAGCCATACTGTGTGCTCAGATCCAGCCAAATGCAGCCAAACTGATTGGTCGTCGTTTCATACTACAGATGGACAATGACCCAAAACATAAAGCCAAAGCAACCCAGGAGTTTATTAAAGCAAAGAAGTGGAATATTCTTGAATGGCCAAGTCAGTCACCTGATCTCAACCCAATTGAACATGCATTTCACTTGTTAAAGACTAAACTTCAGACAGAAAGGCCCACAAACAAACAACAACTGAAAACCACCACGGTGAAGGCCTGGCAGAGCATCAAAAAGAAGGAAACACAGTGTCTGGTGATGTCCATGAGTTCAAGACTTCAGGCAGTCATTGCTAACAAAGGATTTTCAACCAAGTACTAGAAATGAACATTTTATTTACAATTATTTAATCTGTCCAATTACTTTTGGTCCCTTTAAAAACAGGGTGGCACATGTTAAGGAGCTGAAACTCCTAAACCCTTCATCCAATTTTAATGTGGATACCCTCAAATGAAAGCTGAAAGTCTGAACTTCAACTGCATCTGATTTGTTTTGTTTCAAATTCATTGTGGTAATGTCTAGAACCAAAATTAGATAAATGTTGTCTCTGTCCAAATATTTATGGACCTAACTGTACCTTTTCATGCTGCTCTGGTGTAAAGAGTGGTCTTCTGCCGTCCCCTATGAATTCTGACAGGAATCTGTTGTGAAAAGATGTGGGTGTTTGTTGTGGCACAATTGCAGCTTGCCCCCTGCCTCTGCATGCACCATCACCATCATGTCCAGTTCCCCGTCCCTTGCCACGCGCCTTTCCCATTTTAAATGTAGTACAATATTTTCAAAATTCAATAAAAAAGTCACAATTTGGAGCAAAATTAGATGTAATCCGTGTGCTGGCAAAACGCACTTTCAGATATCTGGAATGTACTTTATTTTTTAACAAACTGCTGTCACTGTAAATAACTGTGGTAATATGAAGAAAAAACTGTCTAATGTAGGCCTGAATTGCCACAATTTGTAGGCCATAAACAGCTCAGTCGTCTGACATCAATACCACATTGTTCAATATGTGGGCAGTATTTTTAAAATTTTTAGCCCTAAAGAGTGTTAACAGTTAGGGTAACACACAGCAAATAAAGGTGAATGGAAGCCTCCAAAACACACTCTGTAGCCTTCAGATACATGAGGTGTGTCACAGAGATACTGGACTGTTCAATATGTCGCCGGTCTTTTTTATATTTTTTACACCAAAAAACTATTTTGAGCTACCATAACATACAGCAAAAAAAGCTGAAGGGACGGCTCAAAAGCACACTTTCTAGCCCACAGATAGATGAGGCGTGCCACTAAGATATCAGACTGTTCAATATGAGGCCTGTATTTTTTTTTATTTTTCACGCCAAAATAGTGTATACTAGACCTAGGGTAGCAGACAGAAAAAAGGGCAAAGTAGGCCTGAAAAGCAACTATTTGTAGAGCACAGATACAACTGGCATCTGACGGAGATAAAAAACTGTTCAATATGTGCCCTGGCGTTTTTTTTTTTTTTTTTATCCAAAAAGCCTGTCTAGAAATAGGGTAAGACACAGCAAAAAAGGGTAATGTTTCCCTGTGTAAGCTTTTCAGGGGATATAGCTCTGGGATCGTCGTCCCGGTAGACGGAGCGGCATAGAAACAGTTCATTCAGACAGCAGTTCTGGTGTAAACTGGCCACAACCAGCTTTATTAAAGTCCACAGCAAACAGAACGTGATTAAAACAACTCATAAAAAGAAATCCTAAGCCTCTCCGGCTACTCATTTCACATAGATAGAATTCCCTCACTATCAGGGACCAGACTCTAACAGCCTGGGCCAAAACAACACATTATATTCAGCATTTACCAGCATGGAGTTTCACAGAGTCTCCTCTTTGTGTCTGAAGGCACATTCAACGTCCAGACTTGAGAGAGCTCCCCTCCTATTCAGTAGTTACCAGCATGGAGTTTCACAGAGACTACTCCTGTGTCGGTGTACATCGAGCACCCAGACTGAGACAGCTCCCCTCCTGGAGTCTCTTTCTGTGTCTGGACTCCTGTCCAGACTAAGCGAGCTCTCTGTCTGTATGTCACGCTGTCTAATGATATGAATACAATGTCAGTAAACTATTTATACAGGAACCACACTCTATACAACATATAGTTTAGCAACATCAGAATGTAAGTATAAAATAGATTTACCTGACACAATCTCTGCAGAACTTAGGGTTAATCTTGAGGACTAGATGTGCAGAAACGATATAGTTGAACTCAGGGTTAATCTTGAGGACTTGATGAGCTGTAACAGGAAAGAGGAGGACCGGGGTCTAACCTGACCCTGTACTGGGGTCCTAACTAATCCCTTACCTTGGAGGTACTGATAATGGTTCAGAGGTCCAAGTCTCCAGCCTAACCCTGTCTCCTGTCAGACCCTGAACCCTGTAATCAGTCCTAAGAAGGATCCTGATTACCACCAAAGGGATATGGGCTGATCTCAGCTAAATACACAGATTAGACATATAAGACAGACAGGATAGCACTCACTTGCATACACACTCAAACACCGAAGGAACATAAATGGTCTGGGGAATAAACTCTAAGCAAGTTGAGCTTAAAACAGCTAAGGAGCTCTCAACTTAAGTCTATACAGATTCATTCCTATCTGTGGTCTGCATGAAGGATTTCACTGGCAACTCCCAAAGCAGACAACCAGGAATTTAAAGGAAACCAATCAACAAATAATCAATTGCAGCCGGGAGAAACTGCACCCAGTCCCAGCACCGAGCACAGACAGAATTAACTCCCTAGCTGCCAAACACAAAGAAACAGCAACTCAGCTGTGAGAAGTCAAAATGTGCAACCGCGACGATCTTCGTGGTAATGCACACATGACAGTATCCCCCTTCTACGAGGGGCCTCCGGACCCTCAGGGCCAGGCCTGCCCGGGTGAGTTCTGTGGAAGGTCCGAACCAAACGATCTGCGTTAACATCAGACGCAGGGACCCACGTCCTCTCCTCGGACCATACCCCTTCCAATGCACCAAGTACTGAAGGACTGGCGATTCAGACGAGAGTCAATGATTTTTGATACTTGAAATTCCAAATTACCATTGACCAACACTGGAGGAGGAGGTAGAGGTGACGATATGACTGGTGCCACATACCTTTTAAGTAATGACTTGTGGAACACATTATGAATTTTAAACGTAGAAGGGAGTTCCAGACGAAATGCCACAGGATTAATTATGGAACTGATCCTGTACGGCCCGATGAATCTGGGACCCAGTTTACAGGAGGGCACTTTAAGTTTTATATTCCTGGTAGACAACCATACCAGATCGTTCACATTCAGATCTGGACCAGAAACTCTCCTCCTATCAGCCATACGTTTGTAACGGTTCCCCATCGTACTCAAATTATTCAATACACCTCGCCACACAGAAGCGAGTGACGACGAGAAACGCTCCTCTCAGGAACCCCAGAAGGACCCCCCCCATTGAAAGTACAAAACTGGGATGAAAACCATATGCCCAAAAAACGGGGACTTACCAGTGGACCGCCTGTTGTTAAGAGCGAACTCTGCCAGAGGCAAGAAAGAAGACCAGTCCTCCTGGTTCTGCGATACAAAACACCGGAGATATGTCTCTAAACTCTGATTCAGACGCTCTGTCTGACCATTGGTCTGTGGATGAAAAGCAGAGGAAAACGACAATTGCATCCCCCGACGTAAACAAAATGCCCTCCAAAATTTGGACACAAACTGAGACCCCCTATCTGACACCACATCAGAAGGCAACCCATGAAGTCTCACGATCTCCCTAATGAACACCTGCGCCAGAGTTTTAGCATTAGGGAGTGCAGGAAGAGCAACGAAATGTGCCATCTTACTGAACCTGTCAACAACCACCAGTATGACAGTATTTCCAGACGACGGAGGAAGGTCCGTAATGAAGTCCATAGATAAATGAGTCCATGGACGCTCCGGAAGTATCAAGGGTAAAAGGGTCCCAGACAGACGGGTATGAGGAGTTTTAGAGCGAGCACAAACCCTACAGGACGCGACAAAAGTTATAACATCTTTATTAGCGTTAGGCCACCAAAATCGGCGGGAAAGGAGATCTAAAGTAGCCTTACACCCTGGATGTCCTGCTAAAGCAGAATTATGATGTGCCTCAATAACCTTTTGTCTCAACTGATTCGGGACAAACAGTCTCCCTGGAGGTCCTGCAGGGGCGTCCCCCTGAGCCTCTAACACCTCCTCCTCAAGCTCAGAACATACAGCCGACACTACCACCCCCTCCTGAAGGATAGGAATCGGGTCGTCCGTTTTCCCGGCCCCTGGGAAACTGCGAGACAAGGCATCAGCCTTTACATTCTTAGACCCCGGACGATAAGTGACGACAAAATTAAACCTGGTAAAAAACAACGACCATCGAGCTTGTCTGGAATTCAGACGCTTAGCGGATTCTAAATACAGCAGGTTCTTGTGATCAGTAATAACGGTGACCGGGTGGACTGCCCCCTCCAAAAAGTGACGCCATTCTTCAAAAGCCAATTTAATGGCCAAAAGTTCCCTATTGCCGATATCATAATTCCTTTCGGCGGACGACAATTTCTTAGAAAAGAAAGCGCACGGATGCCATTTACCAGGGGACGGACCCTGGGACAATATAGCACCCACTCCTACGTCAGACGCGTCCACCTCCACAATGAACGGCTGAGATACATCTGGTTGGATGAGAACGGGTGCCGAAGCAAAACATCCCTTCAAAGAGGAAAAGGCTTGGCAAGCTTTGTCCGACCACTTAGAAAAATCTGTCCCTTTTCTCGTCATGTCAGTGAGAGGTTTGACGACAGACGAGAAATTACAAATAAATTTCCGGTAGTAATTAGCAAACCCCAAAAAATGCTGCAGAGCCTTAAGATCCCCTGGCTGATCCCATTCAAGCACTGCTCTCACCTTTTCAGGGTCCATCCGGAAACCGGAGGCTGACACCAAAAAACCCAAAAACTGAAGTTCCTGTACGGCAAAAGCACACTTCTCCAGTTTGGCGTATAGTTTATTGTCTCGCAAGATCTGCAACACCTGTCTCACATGCTCCTGGTGAGACACAAGATCTGGCGAGTAAATTAAAATGTCATCCAAATATACGACCACAAACACCCCCACAAGGTGACGAAAAATGTCATTAACAAAATGTTGGAATACTGCTGGAGCAGTAGTCAGACCAAAAGGCATGACCAGGTTTTCATAATGTCCCTCAGGCGTGTTAAACGCCGTTTTCCACTCATCCCCCTCTTTTATCCTAATCAGTAGTGTTGAGCGATACGATAATGCAAATATCGGCTATCGGCCGATATTAGCTCTATCGGCCTTTCGATAATTAGTTTCGATATTTTCGTCATATCGGATACCGGAATCGGATTTGTCACTGTCACTGTCAGTGTCCGTCGGTCGGGTCTGTCACTGTCAGTGTCCGTCGGTCGGGTCTGTCAGGAGTCAGCGGCACTTACCTGGCAGAAGATCTCCGGCGGTCACATCCCGGACTGCTTAATGGCCGCCATACTCTTCTCCCCGGCGGTCACATGCAGTTTCTCGCGATAACTGCAGTGACTGCTGGGTAATCCCGGCCGTAAAGCAGTCAGTCCGATGACGTCACCGCCGGGGAAGCAGGTAATCAGCTGTGCTGCGTTGCGATGACAGGCTCTGCCTGTCATTGCGATGTAGCAGAGCTGGATCGTCGTGGGACTGTCGTTATGGACTGCGTCGGACAGGTGGTATACTGTTGGTTTGTTTTTTTTTTTTTTACAGGAGATCGATGGCGTCGCAGGAATGAGAGTACAATAAAAGAAATGAAAACTGTGTTGTCTCTTTTATTTCATTAAAATACTTTTTTCTTGCTTTGTCTTTTTTTTATGCATTTAATAACTTTGGGATTAATAATGGATCGGTGTCTTATTGACACCTCTCCATTATTAACCGGGCTTATTGTCACCGTGCAATCAACGGTGACATTAACCCCTTATTACCCCGCTTGCCACCGCTACAGGGCAAGTGGGAAGAGCTGGGTAAAGTGCCACAATTGGCACATCTTTTGATGCGCCAAATGTGGGGCTGCTGTAGCCTGGTATTATCAGGCTGTTGAGGGCCAAAATCCATGGGCCTTGACAGTCTTTTAATACCAGGCCGCAGCAGTCTGCATTTTACTTGGCTGGTTAACAAAAATAGGGGGACCCCTACGCCGTTTTTTTTTCGAGGGGATCCCCTATTTTTGTTAACCAGCCAAGCTAAGCAGACTGCTGTGGCCTGGTATTATCAGGCTTGCAAGGTCCATGGATATTGGCTCCTTACCAGCCTGAAAAACCAGGCCTCAGCGGTCTGCTTCATCTGGCTGGTTAACAAAAATAGGGGGGACCCCACGCCAATTTTTTTCGAGGGGATCCCCTATTTTTGTTAATCAGCCAAGATATGCAGACTGCTGTGGCCTGGTATTATCAGGCTGGCAAGGTCCATGGATCTTGGCTCCTTAACAGCCTAAAAATCCAGGCCTCAGCGGTCTGCTTCATCTGGCTAGTTAACAAAAATAGGGGGGTCCCCACGCCATTTTTTTTTCAAAGAGAACCCCTATTTTTGTTAACCAGTTCCCTCTGACGTCACTGATTGTGTCCCTGGCTGACCTGAAGTGAAAGTGGAAAGCAATCAATTAAGCTTTCCACTTCCTCTCCTGTCAGCCAGGAGAGGAACTCATTCATTTGGGGGTTTACTGTGAGGCTGCAGCATTAGCTGCGGTCCCTGCAGTAAACATTAACCCTTTCTGAAGGATTACACCGTGGGACCTGACTGTGCATCGGATTGGTAAGAATAATTTTGCTTTATTATTTTATTTTTATTACAGGAAATGGTTTTAGCAGGAAAATAAAATATGGTCAAAAACTGTGTGATTATTTCATTAAACTTCTTTTTTATTAAAGTGTGTGTGTTTGATTTTTCTTTCATACAATAGGATTAATAATTGATAGTTGTCTAAGTGACAGCTCTCAATTATTAACCTGGCTTAAAGTGACCTTTCAATTGCAAGGTCATTTTAACCCCTTATTAACCCATTCGCCACCGCTACAGGGCAATGGGAATAGACGGGCAAAGTGCCAGAAAGGGCAAATCTAATTAGAGATTTGCCCTTTCTGGGGTGTCTGGGGGCAGATGTTAGTAGCCGGGGGGGGGCCAAAAATAATGGTCCCTCTCTGGGCTATTATTATCTGCCCCCACTCACTGGCTTTGTCTGTCTGGTTGCGAAAATAGGGCGGGAGCCCACGCATTTTTTTTCAGCAATTTTACACCTCATATATGTGTCATATATACATGTCATTAAATTTGTGACACATATATATATATATATTTATATTTATAGTTCATACACTTCTACATAGTATAATAGCCGCTAATTCAATTGCCGGCTTTTGTGAAAATGCAGAACCCGACATGAAATGACACTTGGTTTACATAGAGTTAACCATGTCTTTTCATGTAGTTTGATATCTGATTTGCACAAACAATTACATGAGTGTAAAGGGTATGCCACACTAAACAATATCGCTAACGGGATCGCTAAAAAACGTCACTATTTAGCGATCCTGTTAGCGATGTTGTTCAGTGCGGCAGCTTCCAGCGACGAGCTTCCTGCTGTGATCTCGCTCGTCGCTGGAATCGCTCCGGACCCTATTTTCTCGTCGGCGCTCCCGCTGGGTAAGTATCTTATCGCTGTGTGGCACCTTTTCTTAGCGATTTAGCGGTACTTTTGTACCGCTAAAGTCGTTAAGAAGATCGCTAACGGCGATAGCGTCGTTAACTATATCGCTAAATGTGGCCGCATTTAGCGATATAGAAACAATCCCGCTAGCGATCGCATTAGTATGCGTCGTTATCGTGATCGCTAGCGGGATTGTTTAGTGTGGCAGTACCTTAAGTGTGCAAAATTTCACACCTGTAGGGGTTAATTAAAGGTATAAATTCGTAGCAAAAAAGTCCGTTTTTTTACAACGAATTTACACCTTTAATTAACCCCTACAGGTGTGAAATTTTGCACACATAGACTGATGTAATTGTTTGTGCAAATCAGATTGCAAACGACATGAAAAGACATGGTTAACCCTATGTACACCAAGTGTCATTTCATGTCGGGTGCTTCTGTCTTTTCACAGAAGCCGGCTTTACCCGGCAATTGAATCAGAGGATATTTTACTATGTAGAAGTGTATAAACTATACATATATGTATATATATATATATATATGTCACAATGACATGTATATATATATATATATATATATATGTATTCTATGTGTGTATATTTAGTGTTTACAAGGAAATAAAGGTTTTTTTTAGTTTCGATATTTTGTTCCCATAGACTTACATGGGACTTCCGGTATCGGAATCGGATATCGCCGATATTTAGTGATATCGGCGATACAATTTCGATACGATATTTTTAGATATCGAGCAATATCGCTCAACACTACTAATCAGATTATACGCCCCCCTGAGATCCAATTTAGAGAACCATTTGGCGCCAACAATTTGATTGAAGAGATCAGGAATAAGAGGTAGTGGATACGGATCTCGAACAGTAATCCGATTAAGTTCGCGGAAATCCAAGCAAGGGCGTAGGCCTCCATCTTTTTTCTTCACAAAGAAGAACCCCGCGGCCACAGGGGAAGATGAAGGTCTAATATGCCCTTTGGCCAGACTTTCAGAAATATAATCTTTCATAGCCTGTCTTTCAGGACCAGAAAGATTATACAACCTAGCTTTAGGCAACTTAGCATCAGGAAGTAGATTAATAGAGCAGTCATACACGCGATGAGGAGGCAACTCCCGACACCCCTCCTCAGAGAAAACATCCCCAAAATCCTCCAAAAAAAAGGAGGCAATGTACTAGGCACGACCGCACTGATGACTGTGTTCATGCAGTTGCTTTTGCAAAACTCACCCCATTGGCTTATCTCTCTGGACTGCCAATTAATCACAGGGTTATGTTTAACCAGCCAAGGAAGTCCCAACACAATGGGAGTAGGTAGACCATCCAACACATAACAAGATAATTGTTCCCTATGTATTGCCCCTACCCGAAGGTCAATGTTATGAACCTCATGAACAAAGCTACCTTGGCCGAGAGGCCTGGCGTCAATGGAGAAAATAGGGATCGGTTTGACCAATACACTCAGATGCATACCTTGAGCCTGAGCAAACTGAGCATCAACCAGATTAGCCCCAGAACCACTATCCAGAAGAACAGACAATCTCTTCACTCTAGTACCAACCACCACCTCCACTGGTACAAGGAACTGAGAAGAACCGGCGGATGAAATACATACTCCCAGGTTGTCGTCCACCACACAACCTGGGATTAGCAGTTTTCCGGCGACTTTTTACTTAACAAGACACGGGATGGACATTCTCCAACAAAATGTCCCTCTTTCCCGCAGAAAAAACACCTTCTAGTCCTGCGGCGTGCCGCCAATCCCCTACTACGAAAAGATGTCCCTCCCAACTGCTTAAGGCTCATCCGAACCGACAAGGGGAACCTCAACATAAGGGACTTTAGTAGTAGGTGGAGAAACAACAGGGAGTGGAGTTACCTCACCCCTCTCCCGAAGCCGTCTATCAGTACGGATAGCTAGGGCCATAGCAGCCTCCAGAGAAGGAGGAGACTCATACTGAGCCAAAACGTCTTTTAATTTGTCAGAAAGCCCATGACAAAACTGGCTCCTAAGAGCTGGGTCATTCCACTGAGTATCCGTGGCCCATCTACGAAACTCAGAAGCAAATTCCTCCGCCGGACGATCTCCCTGCTGTAACTTACGTAATTTGGTCTCAGCAAGAGAGACCCGATCTGGGTCATCATATACCAATCCCAGAGCAGTAAAAAATTGATCTACAGACTGTAGAGCCGGGGATCCCGGAGGAAGGGAAAATGCCCAGGATTGAGGGTCCCCTTGAAGAAGTGAGATAACAATTCCCACTCTCTGCTCATCACTCCCTGATGATCGCGGCCGAAGCCGAAAATACAATTTACATGCCTCCCGGAAGGTAAAAAATTTGTCTCGCCCACCAGTGAACCTATCTGGAAGAGCTACTTTAGGTTCAACTCTGGTTTGCTCCAGGGGAGACAAAACTTTGGACTTAATGTCCGTCAGCTCCATGGATAATCCCTGCAACTGCAGAGCCAGCTGGGCTACTGGATCCATGGTAACTAGAGATAATTTTTTAGGGCCAGTGAAAATGTCACGCTGTCTAATGATATGAATACAATGTCAGTAAACTATTTATACAGGAACCACACTCTATACAACATATAGTTTAGCAACATCAGAATGTAAGTATAAAATAGATTTACCTGACACAATCTCTGCAGAACTTAGGGTTAATCTTGAGGACTAGATGTGCAGAAACGATATACTTGAACTCAGGGTTAATCTTGGGGACTTGATGAGCTGTAGCAGGAAAGAGGAGGACCAGGGTCTAACCTGACCCTGCACTGGGGTCCTAACTAATCCCTTACCTTGGAGATACTGATAATGGTTCAGAGGTCCAAGTCTCCAGCCTAACCCTGTCTCCTGTCAGACCCTGAACCCTGTAATCAGTCCTAAGAAGGATCCTGATTACCACCAAAGGGATATGGGCTGATCTCAGCTAAATACACAGATTAGACATATAAGACAGACAGGATAGCACTCACTTGCATACACACTCAAACACCGAAGGAACATAAATGGTCTGGGGAATAAACTCTAAGCAAGTTGAGCTTAAAACAGCTAAGGAGCTCTCAACTTAAGTCTATACAGATTCATTCCTATCTGTGGTCTGCATGAAGGATTTCACTGGCAACTCCCAAAGCAGACAACCAGGAATTTAAAGGAAACCAATCAACAAATAATCAATTGCAGCCGGGAGAAACTGCACCCAGTCCCAGCACCGAGCACAGACAGAATTAACTCCTAGCTGCCAAACACAAAGAAACAGCAACTCAGCTGTGAGAAGTCAAAATGTGCAACCGCGACGATCTTCGTGGTAATGCACACATGACACTGTATTCCCAGACACCTACTTCTGGCTTCCTAATTAACACCTGAGTGGTTTCAGGCCTGAGCTGCAAGCGTGTACTGAATGTAAGGTGTAGTGATCTTTCTCTACCACTAGGTTTACAAAGCCATACATTTCCCTTATACCAGTCAGCAAAGTACCTAGGTGAAATGTACACCCCATTCAATACATATGCTTTCACTGTCTCACATATCCCCCCCCTTCTCCAGACCGGAGGGCTGGTCATCCAGACCGGAGGGCTGGTCAACAATCCAAAAGAGACAGTGAACTCTGGACCAGTCATGGCCCTCATCAGCTTCATCTTCACTATTGTCATCTGTAACTTCACCTGAGCCATAGCCAACATCAGCTTTATCTTCATCTGAAGAATCCGCACTACCCTGTACCCTCTCAGGCCTATGCTCTCTGCGGCCTCGGGTATCCTGCACGGTTTCAGCTTGACCTTAGGGCCGGGCTCAGTTTCGGTATAGTGCCTCACCAGAGAAGCACGACCAGACACGTCAGAACACCTCTGCTGATTCTTCCCTCAGAAACTCTCGTATTTCCTGTTTTTGGTGCACTGACCATGTGTCACCAAACTATCACAGGAGGTATAGGGGTTTTTCACCTTTCTCTAATTCCCCCTGAACCTTCTTTAGCACATCTACTTTCTTAAATCTCAGTTGATTCATAAATTCTATTTCACAGAACTTAAGCTCCTCTGCCATGGTCTCTGACCATTTTAAGCTACACTGTTCAAATGATTGGCACTGTAGAAGGAGCTGATCGTTTTTCTTTGGCAGTACACATAATTCATCCTCTTCTTGTACTTCATTGACCTTCTCAAGAAGCTGCTCATGGCTCTCACCACGCTCCTTCATCACAGTTTGTAGATTTTTCTGAGAAGTAATCAATTCATCTTGTACCTGTGCAACCACTTTTTCTTGATCTTGCAAGGTACTATATACACTTTCCCTTTCACTTCGTGTTCTCTGGAGCAACTGCTGGAACCGCCCACGTTCTTGGCGAAGAGATACCACATCCAGTTCACACTGCTGAAGCCGCTCGCGTAATGCAACATTATCAGTCTTTATTTCTTTGGTGGAGACCTCATGGAGACGCATCTTCTCCTGTAGTTGTTGGACTTCCTTTATGTCTTCGGCCCCTTCTTCAGGCTCTTCTGGTAGAACATGCTCAGAAGCCCTAGCGTCAGTCTTACATTCTACCTCTTCAGGCACATCATTATGGTATCCATATCTCCATTTATTTCAACTTTCAAGTTCTCCTTGATAGCTGCATCTGTATACTCAGAACCCGCCTGGCTCTTCTCTTCTACCACGTTCTGCATCCCATCTGGGCTCCCGGGTGTCGGCAGCGGCAACGGAGTGACACATCGTTTTTTCCCATTTGTTGGGACGTGGCTCCGATGTAGACTCCATAAAAGTGCGCTTGAGCTCACCAATGCCAGCCTGATGTCTCAAAATCTCATCTTGTGATTTATCCAGATCCTTTATGTCACTCGGGAACACTGATGAATCACCTGGTGCCGAACTTCCAGCCTGAACTTTGCGAGTTGCCGCTACTGATCCGGACAGTACACCATCCACGCCACTGTCACTGGCCGAAACAGATTCCTGGGCAGAGTCAGCCCCCACATCCTCAGTCTGTTCCTCACAGCTTCACTTGAGACCTCAGCTTCTGATGAGGCATCTGGCTTGGTGACTACCACTTCTATGGCTTTTTCCACCTCTCATATCCGGCATCGCCAGAAGATCGTCGATTGCATTCAGACGGGATCCGAGGGGAATTGCTCTTGTGATTTGGGTACTTGAGAGTAATTTTTACTACCATCTAACTGTGCCACCTCGCCGATCGCGCTGAACGATATTAATATTTCTATGTCTCCAGGTAATTTGTTGGCATGCAGTGAAACTTATGAGTAAGCTACTTGGTTCGATTCTGGATTTCTCAGTGGAGAGATACATTGGTTTGTCCTAAGCTCATGATAATCCTGACTAGGGTTGCTACTGGTGTTGAGTATAGAAGATAATTTTTTTAGTCCGTCTCTTTCTTGTGTCTATGATGTTCATTATCCGTTAACTATTCTTAGGGGTATCCAGCTCATTCAAATGATTTTAGCAACATGCAGGATTGATAAGAAAGATTTACTGACATGTGGCAGCTTAGTTATCTTGACAGTCTCAGGTAACGATATATTAAGGCCATTCTGAGGTGATGAGCTTGACAGGTACATAGCGGAGACCAGTGTCTATACCCTGCAGGCGGTTATAACCCCTTACTTGGAATAGATAATGTTCATATCATCGCGCTAACTGTATCTGTTGCCCTAACTTAATACTGACAGAGGATCCTATTACAAAATAGGCTGTATCAGCGTAATATACACGGCCCAATAAAGATCTCCACAGGTGTCATATCGCTACCCTCACCCGACAGGACAGATGGTCCTGGAATTAACTCAATGCAGTTCAGGCTTTAGACCCTCCCAGAGTCAAACTAACTGAACAGTTCTTCCTATCTGTGGTTGCATGAGGAGTGCAACTTCTTTACTTTCGGAGGCAATGGAATTTGATACGGCATCGCATACTATCATTCGCCGGTGAGAGCAGAGGTGGAATTCGTCACCGAGCACAGGACATAACTCCTACTTGCGAACACAAGTAACATTCACTCAGTTAGAAGTCAAATTGCACAGGACGATTTTTGTTGCCTGGACTGATATGATATCCGCACCTCTTGCTTCCATTAACACCTGGGGTTTGCTGAGAAGCAACGTTGTAAAATAGCAAGGATAATAGTGTCTCGTACACTAGGTTTCAAGCTAATTTCCCTTATCAGTCAGCAATACTGTGAATCATGCATACCATTCTTAGTAGCCACTTCTCCCAGTTTGTCTACAGTAGAGTGGTTGGCATCAAGGTAGGTCTCAACAATCCACTAAAGAGACAGTAAGCTCCTGGCATCGGCCTTATAGAGCTTCTTCTATATGACGGTAACCTCACCATGATGACTCCACCTACTACTTACCCCTTTACTGAAGTTCCCCTGTCCTGTTGAAACCCTGCAGGTTGGGCGGGCCATTGGTATCGCGACGGTTTCGCTGCCTGGCGGGCTAGAAGTTTCTTTTGGGCACAGAGGAACATTTTCGGGTTGTCCATCCCACTCTATTCTCCAAGGATAACCTGTATTCTGTATTTCGGTCCAATCCTCCAGTTTCACCTATCCGGAGGTGGTGTGGGTTTTTAACTTTCTGTAATTCCTGTCTTCTTTAGAATCTGTTTCTAATTCATTGATCATAATCTATTCAGAACTTAAGCTCTGACCGCTGGTCTTGCCATTTTAGCATGTTCAAAGTGATTGGCCTAAAGGGTGATCCTTATTTCTTTGCATGTGACCTCATTAATTAGCTCTTTGTATTCTTGACTTAGATGTTCATGGCAATACCAAAACTCAATTGTTTGTAATTGTTCGAGAGTATCAATCCTACTTCTACTGTTGAGACTTTCTTGGATTGCTAAACATAACCATGATATTGCAATTCCAGAAAGTTACCTGGGAGCTGAATTTGCAAGATCTGGCAACGGTCATCAGTCCGTTACTAGGACTTGCCTCCTTATGCAGACTTTATATGTTTCAAGGAGTTGTGGTAGAGAGTCCTCTGCACGTCTTCTCTGATGTCTTAGTTTGTCTTGGCCCTTATTCGTACTTCTGCGACATGCCGAGAGGATGAGCTTACTTCCTACCTCTCAAGGTTGGTTCATATGTATCTCTATCTTTATTGGGTAATTTAAGTTTCCTCGTGGCGCCTTTGGTACTCAGAAGACCTGGTTTTCTTCTCCCAGTTCTGCTAATCCAAGTTCGCGAACGGTTACGAAGCGCGGCAGGAGTGATAGGCAGTGAGTTTTCTTGTTGGACGTGAAGGTGAATGATGACTCGTGTTGTCTCATTAGTAACTAAATGCCCCTGGATTGGTCCAAAATTCATCTGGCCTTATCAGATCTTTCTAATTGTCATGGGCATTTCGTCTGGACCCTCCTACGTTAAAACTCATAATTGCACAGTCTACTGATCAAAAGTAGTGGCACCAGTCTACCGTCACCTCCCACCTTCGGGATGGTCATGCCCCACGTCACGATCCTTTCCCACACTCACCTTGAAGACCTGTCATGAGGTCGGAGGCTCGTGAAGGGTGGGATACTTCATGGGTTTTTCGCCCCGATCTGCTGGTGCTGCACATATGATCTCAAGCGATACTTTTGCTTTCCTTTTGGTTTGTTCTTTTTTTTTTTTGCATATTTTTCTAGGCTCTTGCAAGGCTGGTCGCTTCGAGTGTTTTGTTTATGTTCTAATTAGTTTCCTTTAATTTCTGCCAGTCTGGGTGTTGGATGCCGGTTGAAAGCATTCTTAGTTCAGCAGGACTGGATCGGTTCTGAGAACATTTAAGCTAAGAGTTCATTAGTTGTTTTTACTCTTATAGCTTTAGTTAATCTCTGAGACCTTAGGTGTTCCTACTGTGTGTGAGTGTTGTATGTAAGACTTTATTTACTTTATTCCTTCTCTTTCTTGTTTGTCTTTCTGTTCATTATCGTTACCTGTTCATTCCCTTTGGTGGTATTCAGGGTCCTTCTTAGGACTAGAATACAGTTGGCAGGGATTGATAGGAGACAGGGTTTACGCTGGTGGCTGGACCTCTGTACCTTTAACAGTACCTCCAGGTTGAGGGATTAGTTAGGACCCAGTTCAGGGTCAGCTTAGACCCCGGTCACCCTCTAGCCGGAGACAGTGTATAACGGATTCCGTATGGACCCACTGGACATTGTCAGGTAATTCTATGTTATCATATATCTATGCGCATGTTATATAGTATGTTGCCCTTTTGATATAGATTACTGACATCACATATATATATATATCTGCTATACAGCGTGACATTTTCACCGGCCCAAACTAAAGATTCTCCCAGCTGTCATGGATCCAGTAGCCCAGCTGGCCCGACAGTTGCAGGGGTTGTCCATGGAATTTGCAGACATTAAGTCCAAGGTTTTGTCCCTCCCAGAGCAAACCAGATCTGAACCTAAGGTTGCTCTCCCGGACAGGTTCACTGGTGGGCGGGACAAATTTTTTACTTTCCGGGAGGCATGTAAATTGTACTTTCGGCTGCGGCCTCGGTCATCTGGGAGTGAAGAGCAGAGGGTGGGAATTGTTATCTCGCTCTTACAAGGGGACCCTCAATCTTGGGCGTTCTCTATTCCTCCAGGTTCCCCAGATCTCCAGTCAGTGGATCGATTTTTTACTGCCCTGGGTCTGGTATATGATGATCCGGATCGAGTTTCCTTGCTGAAACAAAGTTACGTAAAATACGGCAAGGAAATCGTCCAGCGGAGGAATATTCTTCTGAGTTCCGTAGATGGGCAACAGATACTCAGTGGAATGACCCAGCTCTTAGGAGCCAGTTTTGTCAAGGGTTGTCTGACAAATTAAAAGATGTGTTGGCTCAGTATGATTCTCCTCCATCACTGGAGGCTGCTATGGCCCTCGCTATTCGCATTGATAGACGACTCGGGGAAGACGCGAGGTAACTCCGCCCCCATGATGACTCCACCTACTACTAAAGTCCCTTATACTGAGGTTCCCCTGGTCTGTTCTGAGGAACCATGCAGTTGGGAGGGACATCATTTTGTAGGAGGGAATCGGCGGTGCGCCGCAAGACTAGAAGGTGTTTCTTTTGCGGGAGAGAGGGACATTTTGTTGGGGGTTGTCCATCCGGACCTCTTTGACCCAAGGAGTTAACCTGGGAGTCTGTATTTCGTCCCAAATCCCTCTCAGTTTATCGTGCCTGCGGAGGTGGTGATTGGTACTAGAACTGAGAGGATTTCTGTTTTTCTTGATAGTGGGTCCGGGGCTAATCTTGTGGACGCTCGGTTTGCCAGGTGCATGGTATGCAACTGAGTGTATTGGCCAAACGGTCCCTATACTCTCTATTGATTCTAGACCTCTTGGTCAAGGTAGCTTGGTTCAAGCTGTTCATAACATAGATCTTCGAGTAGGGGCAATACATAAAGAGCAATTGTCTTGTTATGTGTTGGAGGGTCTACCTACTCCTATTGTGTTGGGACTTCCTTGGTTGGCTAAACATAACCCAGTGATTGATTGGCAATCCAGAAAGATTAGCCAGTGGGGTGAATTTTGCAAGAATAACTGCATGAGCACGGTCATCGGTGCGGTTGTACCTAGGACTTTGCCTCCTTTTCTGGAGGACTTTGGGGAGATGTTCTCAGAGGAGGGGTGTAAAGAGTTACCTCCTCATCGCGCATATGACTGCTCAATAAAGTTGCTTCCCGATGCCTTATCTCGTACTTTCCCAGGGACCGGGAGGATGGATGATCCGGTTCCTATTCCTCAGGAGGGAGTTGTGGTGTCAGCTGTATGCTCTGAGCTTGAGGGGGAGGTATTGGGGGCTCAGGGGGACGCCCCTGTGGGACTTCCAGAGAGACTGATAGTTCCAGATCAGTTAAGACTGAAGGTTACGGAGAACCGTTACAAACGGATGGCTGATAGGGGGAGAGTTTCTGGTCGAGATCTGAAGGTGAATGATCTGGTGTGGTTGTCTACCAGGAATATTAAACTTAAAATTCCCTCTGGAGGTTGGGTCCCAGATTCATCGGGCCGTACAGGATCAGTTCCATAATTAATCCTGTGGCATTTCGTCTGGACCTCCCTCCTACGTTTAAAATTCATAATGTGTTTCACAAGTCATTACTTAAAAAGTATGTGGCACCAGTCATACCGTCACCTCTACCTCCTCCTTCAGTGGTGGTCAATGATAACGTGGACGGACCTTTCACACAACTCACCCGGACAGACCTGGTCATGAGGGTCCGGAGGCCCTCGTAGAAGGGGGGGGTACTGTCATGGGTGCATCGCCACGAAGATCGTCGCGATTGCACATTCTGACTTCTCACAGCTGAGCTTCTGTTTCTTTGTTTTTTGGTAATGTGAGAGTTAATTTTTCCTAGCTCTTTGCTAAGGCTAGGTGCAGCCTCGCCCGGCTGCTTTTGATTATGTTCTATTAGTTTCCTTTATATTTCTGCCAGTCTGGGTGTTGGATGCCGGTGAAAGCATTCATGTAGTTCAGCAGACTGGATCGGTTCTGAGAACATTTAAGCTAAGAGTTCATTAGTTGTTTTTACTCTTATAGCTTATAGTTAATCTCTGAGACCTTAGGTGTTCCTACTGTGTGTGAGTGTTGTATGTAAGACTTTATTTACTTTATTCCTTCTCTTTCTTGTTTGTCTTTCTGTTCATTATCCGTTACCTGTTCATTCCCTTTGGTGGTATTCAGGGTCCTTCTTAGGACTAGAATACAGTTGGCAGGGATTGATAGGAGACAGGGTTTACGCGGTGGGACCTCTGTACCTTTAACAGTACCTCCAGGTTGAGGGATTAGTTAGGACCCCAGTTCAGGGTCAGCTTAGACCCCGGTCACCCTCTAGCCGGAGACAGTGTATAACGGATTCCGTATGGACCCACTGGACATTGTCAGGTAATTCTATGTTATCATATATCTATGCGCATGTTATATAGTATGTTGCCCTTTTGATATAGATTACTGACATCACATATATATATATCTGCTATACAGCGTGACAAGTATCTCCTTCAGAGTCCTTGGCATGATGCAGATCCACACCATACATTGATAACTTCTCATTTCCAACAGCTTCTACTTGTGCTGTGTTCAGTTTCAGAGTCCTGCCTTTAAAGCTCAGCTCTCCTCCTTTCACCTTAGTCTTCGCCAGGGAATCGGCCAACTGTAAAACATCTTCAGATGCCATCTTCTGTCCGGCTGTAAGGTCAGCATCAGCTTTCTTCTCAGGACTCTCAACCTCCTCTGCTACCATGCCTTCCTCATTTGCACTGGTTGCTTGATCGTCATCAGATGATTTACTATCACTACCACTATCCCTGTCTGACCCCTTTTTCTCAGCCACATCCGGCTCACTTTCAGGGTTATACAATTCATTCTCATTCGCATCCTGCTCACTTTCAGGGTTATACAATTCATTCTCATTCACATCCTGCTCACTTTCAGGGTTATACAATCCCTCATCTTGATCTGGAACCTTAGTTAACATGTCATCCACAACATTAACTTCACCATCTGGTCCCTGGTTTCCCTCAGGTGGTCCCTCAAGTATGTGACTATGTGACAACCCCAGCACTATACTTCTATATAGCTCAGGTACTAGGAGCTGACTCACGACCTCTCCCTGGACTTCAGTGTCCCTATACAACAGGTTATTGTTTATGGCAACCTGAGGAAACCTCTCCTCAGAGCCAGGCTCTTGGGAAACCTCATTTAGAACACTTATATTTTCCTGTGCCGTTTTAAGAGTGGGGTCTCGCCACTGCTCACTCTCAAAATTGTCACAGGACACAGGTAAGTCAGGGACACTCGGTTCCCGAGAACCACCATCCTCGTCTCCCAACATCACCTGCAAAGGAATTTCATCTTTATCACGGTCATCATCATTATCATCATCATTATCATTATCATCATCATCTCATTATTATTATCATTATCAGCATCATTATCACATAAGTTTAACGGCCCACTAGCATTGTGTTCCGCCCCTCGGGACTGCGCACCCTCAGTAGGAGCTTCATCACACTGTCCAACAGAATCATTTTTCCCCCAAAGATCCTTAGATCGGGGAAAGTCATTACCCAATATGACGGGGTGCACCAGGTTCTTCACTACCCCCACTTCCCATGAAACCTCCCCGCGTTTGGGAACCAAGTCCACGGCAGTCTCTGGGGATGACTTTGGTGTCTCCATGGATGCACACCACACTCAGGTGCTTATCAGGGATGAAGTCCCTATCAATCAGGCTGTCACGCACGAAAGTCACTGGACTCTCTGAGTCCAAGAGGGCCTGTGCTGGGCAGTCATTTACAACCACCGGGGACACCTGTGGTCCAGTCTCTTTGGCTGAGGTGGACACACACACAGGTTCTGCACAGAGAGAGAGGGATCTGCCAACATCACAATACATAGGCTCCCCCTCTATTGGACAGTTGGCTGCAATTTCACGACATCTGCAACACTGTCCATCACACTTTTCCACCCACATGTCCCCTCGGGCCTGAACCCGCTTATCAGCATACCCCATGTCCCCAACAGCTGGAACGCTCTTACCGGGAGAGTTCGGGGTCCAGGAACTCTGAAGTGACGACCACTCAGACGGCTGGTCACGGAGGCAGTCTTTGCTGGCGAAGGCCTTCTCCATCAGGCTGACCAGACGATTGGCGTCCTGGTGGTCTCCTTGTCCGACCTCTGGCTGTACCTCAGGAGGACGTGCGTGGGTGTAGCGGTCCACTATCACCTTTTCAACTCCATGATCAGGTTTGCTGACGGCAGACTCTCGCTCCTTCTTTAGTATAGGCAACGCAGGTGCCTCTACAACATTACTTTGGGATGTGGCACCGAGTTCCCGGCACAGTGCTACAGTCTGCTCCCTCAGCAATCGGTTAAACTCCTGGTGTTGCAAATTAAGTTGCGCCCCTCGTTTCAACAGCGCCTCCAGGCTGTCATCCATGCTGTCAGACTTATCTGTCTCAACAACGGTAGTCTTATATTGCACATTAACTTGCGCCATTTGTTTAATCAGCTTCTCCAGGCTGTCATCCATACTGTCAGACTTCTCTGTCTTAACAACGGCAGTCTTCACTCAAGACATACACACTCCACAGTCTTTTCCACAACAATTTCAGCTTTGCTGTGCAGACACTTTTTTTTTTTCTCTGCAAACTCTATTAGGGCCACTGTCTCTTTAAGACTGCTCCAACAGACTTTTCCTTTGCTGCTGCACACTCCACAGTCTTTTCCACAACAAGTTCAGCTTTGCTGTGCAGACACACTTTTTTTTTTTTCTTTTGCTGACACACTTTTTTTTTCTCTGCTGCTGCTTCAACAGACTTCTCCTTTATTGCTGTCTCTAGCCACTGTGCTGCACCACATTCTAGCACCAATTGTAAGCTTTTCAGGGGATATAGCTCTGGGATCGCCGTCCCGGTAGACGGAGCGGCATAGAAACAGTTCATTCAGACAGCAGTTCTGGTGTAAACTGGCCGCAACCAGCTTTATTAAAGTCCACAGCAAACAGAACGTGATTAAAACAACTCATAAACAGAAATCCTAAGCCTCTCCGGCTACTCACTTCACATAGATAGAATTCCCTCACTATCAGGGACCAGACTCTAACAGCCTGGGCCAAAACAACACATTATATTCAGCATTTACCAGCATGGAGTTTCACAGAGTCTCCTCTTTGTGTCTGAAGGCACATTCAACGTCCAGACTTGAGAGAGCTCCCTCCTATTCAGTAGTTACCAGCATGGAGTTTCACAGAGACTACTCCTGTGTCCGGGGTACATCGAGCACCAAGACTGAGACAGCTCCCCTCCTGGAGTCTCCTTCTGTGTCTGGACTCCTGTCCAGACTAAGCGAGCTCTCTGTCTGTATTCCAGACACCTACTTCTGGCTTCCTAATTAACACCTGAGTGGTTTCAGGTCTGAGCTGCAAGCGTGTACTGAATGTAAGGTGTAGTGACCTTTCTCTACCACTAGGTTTACAAAGCCATACATTTCCCTTATACCAGTCAGCAAAGTACCTAGGTGAAATGTACACCCCATTCAATACATATGCTTTCACTGTCTCACACCTGATATGACACAATTTTTTGTGCACAGAGAAATAGGAGTCTGACACAGATACCACACTGGTCACGCTATGTAGCCTGTATTTTTTTAAGGTTATACCCCAAAATATTGTGCAGAACTAGGGTAACAGACAGCAAATACAGTGGAATATAGGCCGGAAATGCCACAATTTGTAGACCACAGATAGATCTGGTGTCTGACGGAGATAGAACACTGTTATATATGTGGGCTGGATTTTTTTTGGACCACCAAAATTGTGTCAACAACTAGGCTTTGACACTAAAAAAAAATTGTTGGAGTACTAAAATTGTAAAATAGTTATCGTAAAGATATGCAATGCGTGTGGCGTTAAAAACACAGTGATAAATTTAAGACCTGTAGATAAATATTTTTTGGCCATCTAAAGATTTTTTGGTCAGCAAAATGGTGGCCAAAAATGTTGTAAGACACTCAAAAAATACTACAGTAGCAAAAAAAATAATAATTTTCTGCGCACTCAGATCTGATGCCTGGGACAAAAAAAAGCAGTTTTAAATTGCCAGATTTTAACGCTGTTGTATTTAAATGACCTGGCTGTAGTCTGCAGTGTGACCATGCAAATAAATGTAGAAAAAAATGGGGTCTCTGGATTGCTTTGTAAGGCCGGCGTCACACTGGCGACAGAATCGGACGACTGCAATGCGATGAAAATCGTATTGCAGTCTGCCCTATGTTAATCTATGGAGCAGCTCCCAGTATCAGATTTTTTGTAGTCCGTTTTAAACGTCCGTGTGCAATCGCAGCATGCTGCGATTGTCACCGATTGTGGGTCAACTATCGCCAATGCAAGTCTATGGGAGCGATGAAAAATCTGATTACAAACGGACCGCATGTGTGACTTGCGATGAAATCGCATCGGTGTCCTTTAGAAAAGCCGGCAATTCATCCCCGGCTATACTGTAAAATCACACTGACAGCTTTAATAAAAAATAAAAAGAATAGATATACACACATAGAATACATATATATATATATATATATATTGTGAGACAGTGAGAGCGTATGTATTGAATGGGGTGTACATTTCACAGGTACTTTGCTGACTTGTATGAGGGAAATGTGTGCCTTTGTAAAACTAGTGGTGGAGAAAGGTCATTACACCATCCATTCAAGTACACGTTTGCAGCTCAAACCTGTGGCCACTCAGGTATTGATTAGGAAGCCAGAAGTAGGTGCTTGGGAGCACAGTCAGAGAGCTCATTCAGTCTGGACAAGGGGTCTAGGCACAGAAGGTGTCTCCAAGAGTGTGGGAGCTGTCTTTAGCCCGGACACAGGGAGGTGTCCTGGCACAAGGAAGCAGTCTCTAAGAGTGTGAGCTATCTCAGTCTGGGTGCAGGAAGTACCCCGGACACAGGAGTAGTCACAGTGAGAATCCGTGCGAATAGCGACTGAATAGGAGGTGACCTCTCTCAAGTCTGGACATTGGAGTTGCCTTCGGACATAAAGAGGAGTGTCTGTGAAACTCCATACTGGTAACATATGTGATATGTGTTGTTTTGGGCACAGACTGGTAGAGTCTGGGTCCCGGATAGAGAGGGCCATCTATCTAAGTGTAATTTAGTGGCTAGACAAGCCCAGGTTTTCTGTTTATGATTTGTTTTTATCTGTGTGCTGTGGACTTTAATAAAACTGGTTGCGGCCAGTTTTCACCAAACTGCTGTCTGAATGAACTGTTTCCGTGCCATTCTGTCTACCCAGACAGCGATCCTAGAGCTAAACCCCCCGGAAAGGCTACAATATATATATATATATATATATATATATATATATATATATATGTAATTGTGACATGTATATATATATATTTATATTTCCTAGACTTCTACATACTGTAATAGCCGCAAATTCAATTGCCGGCTTTTGTGAAATCACAGAAGCCGACATGAAATGATACATTGTTTCCACACAGTTAACCATGTCATTTCCTGTATTTTGATATTTGTTTAGAACTTACAATTACATGAGTGTATTTGTGCTAAATTTCAGACATGTAGGGGTTAATTAAAGGTGTAAATTCGTTGACAAAAAAATGCGTGGGCTCCCGCTGTATTTTCTCCACCAGACAGACAAAGCAAGCGAGTGGGGGCAGATAATAATAGCCTAGGGAGGGTACTTTTTTTTGTGCCCCCCCTGGCTACTAACATCTGCCCCCAGACACCCCAGAAAGGGCAAATCTATAATTAGAAATGTGACCTTAAGGCAGGTTAATAATTGAGAGCTGTCAATTAGACAAATATCAATTATTAATCCTACTGAAGTAAATAAAAAAAAACACACACACACTTTAAGAATAAATAATTTTAATGAAATAAAAACACATATTTTTGACCATCTTTTATTTAAGTCTTAATCCGTTCGAAGCCCTTGTTCTTCTAAAATAAATATAAAATAATAAAACAACATTATTCTTACCTATCTGGCAATCTGTCACGTCCCACGATTATTAGCTCTCTGCGACCTGTAACCTGTTAACCCTTTCTGATGGATTACACCGTGGGACCTGACTGTACATCGGATTGTAAGAATCATTTTGCTTTTTTATTTTATTTTTATTACAGGAAATGGTTTTAGCAGGAAAATAAAATATTGTCAAAAACTGTGTGATTATTTCATTAAACTTCTTTTTTATTAAACTGTGTGTGTTTGATTTTTCTATCATACAATAGGATTAATAATTGATATTTGTCTAATTGACAGCTCTCAATTATTAACCTGCCTTAAGGTCACCTTTCAATACTAAGGTGACATTAAGGTGAGATTATTAACCCATTCGCCACCGCTACAGGGCAATGGGAATAGACGGGCAAAGTGCCAGAAAGGGCGAATCTAATTATAGATTTGCCCTTTCTGGGGTGTCTGGGGGAAGATGTTAGTAGCCAGGGGGGGCACCAAAAAAATGTACCCTCCCTAGGCTATTATTATCTGCCCCCACTCGCTTGCTTTGTCTGTCTGGTGGAGAAAATACAGCGGGAGCCCACGCATTTTTTTTCAACGAATTTACACCTTTAATTAACCCCTACATGTCTGAAATTTTGCACAAATACACTCATGTAATTGTAAGTTCTAAACAAATATCAAAATACAGGAAATGACATGGTTAACTGTGTGGAAACAATGTATCATTTCATGTCGGCTTCTGTGATTTCACAAAAGCCGGCAATTGAATTAGCGGCTATAACAGTATGTAGAAGTCTAGGAACTATAAATATATGTATATATACATGTCACAATGACATGTGTATATATATATATATATATATATATATATGTGTTCTATGTGTATATATCTATTCTTTTTTTGTGATTGAAATACTATTCTTTTGGATCCATTATATGTCAGTTTTGCAAGCCTGCGAGAAATTCTCGCAAGTCGGATGAAAATCGGATGTTACAAGGTACACACACATGCGACTAAATCGCATCTTTGAAGGAAAATCGGATGCCAGAAGGATGTGTGATGTTTGCATTTTGATCCGACAATCGACCGTCTAAAACGGACCGATTTTTTGTCGTTGTGTGTGACGCCGGCCTAATAAAATTAGCAGGATTCAGGTGCAAAATAAAATAATCCTAGCCATGGATATCTGCAGCTAGGTATATGTATATAATAGGCAGAACCAGACAGTAAGGGACCCTTTTGAAGTGTGCAGGCAGATCTATACACTCACATACAGTGCCTGCATGTCTTGCACTGATGTGGATAAGCGCACATAGACTCCACAGCCTACCTAGCACTGCAATCTATATATCCCCTAATTAGCCCTTAAAAGGACTGTTGGGTTAGCAGGATTTGTGGATTGAACAATGGTAGACCCACACTAACTAATAAAAGTCCAAATCTCTCCCTATCTCAGCAGCAGCTCTCCCTACACTGTCTGAATCCGGAGCTGAATGCGCCAAGTAGAGCGGCGTCTGGTCTCTTATAGACCTGATGCTGCTGTGCGTCCAGCCAATCACTGTAATGCCATAACAAAGATGGCTGCAGCATTACAGTGCGTGGCTGACAATCCCTGCATATTCATTGGCGCTCTAAAGAGCATCAAAATTGCAGGACGGAGACCTGAGCTCCAGCCGAATAATACCAGAAATGCTCGCCGAGTACACAGAGTACAGTGATACTCGGGCAAGTAACGTGTAGTGGCGAGCACGGACGCTCATCACTAGTATTAACCCATTAACCCCCGGAGCTTTTTTCAGTTATCCGTTTTTATTTTTCGCTCCCCTTTTTCCCAGAGCCATAACTTTTTTTTTCCGTCAATATGGCCGTTTGAGGGCATGTTTTTTGCGGACGAGTTGTACTTTAGAATAACTCCATTGGTTTTACTTTGTGTACTAAAAAATGGGAAAAAAATTCCAAGTTCAGTGAAATTGCAAAAAAATGAAATCTCACACTTGATTTTTGTTTGGCATTTTTTTACTAGGCTCACTAAATGCTAAAATTGACCTGCCATTATGATTCTCCAGGTCATTACGAGTTCATAGACACCAAACATGTCTAGGTTCTTTTTTTATCTAAGTGGTGAAAAAAATTCCAAATTTTGTTAAAATAAAAAATTGTGCCATTTTCCAAGACCCGTAGCGTCTCAATTTTTCGTGCTCTCGGGTTGGGTGAGGGGTTATTTTTTGCGTGCTGAGCTGACATTTTTAATGATACCGTTTTGGTGCAGATACAATCTTTTGATCGCCAGTTATTTTATTTTAATGCAATGTCGCGGAGACCAAAAGAACGTACTTCTGGCATTTTTCCTTTTTTTTACTCTACGCCATTTATTGATCAGATTAATCCTTTTTTTATTGATAGATCGGGCGATTTTGAGTGCAGCAATAAAAAATATGTGCTTGTTTGATTTTATTTTATTGTTTTATTTTGAATGGGGCAAAAGGGTGGGTGATTTAAACTTTTATTATTTTTTTATCTATTCTATTATTTCTAAACACTGTTTTTCGGTGGTTACATTGTATCTCCGTTCGCTCCCACACACACAAATGATACACCATTTGAAAGGTAAACTTGCCCCCTTCAGCTACAAAATAGCCAAAAAACCACACATCCACGATTTGATCACAAAATACAGGTTAAACATTAATTTTCATAAACCTGCAGTAAGGAAAAATGACCTGCAGGTGGCACCACAGTACCCCAAAGCACACTACCACAAAGCTGCTTACAGACATCACAAACAAATCAAAACATTTGCCTTGGGGTGTTTCCAGCTTGCTCAAGTGCTTGCCCAGCCTATTTCAGGCACATTGGAGGATTGCACACTTCACTGCAGGTGAGTCACGTATGCAAACACATTTGTATACATGCACTGTTTTTTCAGTGATTACTTCTACCCACACGTACAAATGGTGACTTGCATATGAAAAAACATTTGTAAGCATGCACTGCTTTTTTGCTGATTACTTCGCCCCACACACACAAATGATACACCATTTGAAAGGTAAACTTTCTCCCTTCAGCAAGAAAAGAGCCAAACAAACCACACATTCACGATTTTATCACTAAATACAGTTTAAACATTTATTTTCATAAACCTACAGAAAGACACAATGACTTGTAGGTGGCACCTCAACTGGAAGACATTTTTGGCCTCTACTTATCAAACCAATTTATTGTATTACCAAGCTACATATATAAATACCTGTCTGTGCTCATCATCTCATGAAATACATTTACATTTGACCAGTTTACTTTTTCTGAAATTGCCTGCGCCCCCAATGACCAATGTGAGAAAATTTTGCACAGGCCAAGCTAGTTTTTTTATATATTTTTAAAAACTTTTTTTCACTTTTGGCATGCTTCAATAGTCTCCATAGGAGACTAGAAGCTGCCACTACATGATCGACTCTGCTACATTGAGGCGATGATCAGATCGCCTCCATATAGCATAATTACTCACTTGCTGTGAGTGCCGACCACTGGGTGGCGCTCAGAGCAAGCCGACACTGATAACCATAGAGGTCTCCAAGCGCGGGTGATATTTCCGTTTGCATTTTCCTGTTGAGGCTTGGAGCTGTAGCAGTTGGCTTGCATCCTTTTTGGAGATTGGAGGATGTTGGTGTTTCTCTCTGAGTCTTCTCAAGCTAAGTGTTCTCTTGTTTTATTTGTCTATCCCAGTTGTCTTTAGCGGTAGTGAGGATTGACTAGCGCTCATCCTGTCCTCCCTGGGCAGGGCTTATCGCCAGGGTCAGGCAGGGATTAGGTATTCAGCGCGGCGATAGGTACGGAACCTATATAGGGACAATAGAACAGACAGGGTGACGTTAGATCTGTCTAGGGGTCCCCACTTCCCCCTTCCCTAGTGTTTGGTTCCCTTTCCCCTCATCCCTTTTTTTTGCACTTAGTCTGTCCTACACTGAATGACAGCTGGCTGGCAAATTTTATTCTGTGGGGGTCAAGAACACAGCAGTGGCCGCCTATGAGTAGTGGCCCATCCTTAAAGGATGGTCCAGCCTTAGGGCACAAGTCTGCAGTCACTTTTTCTGACTACAGACTTGTGAATGTGCACTGCATGCTGTGAAGATTCTCCGGTGCCAGTGTCATAAGAGTTGGGCATATGACCGCAAGTATGTGATTCACATACATGCAGCCACGTCCCGACTAAATATACTGAGCCTCGCTCAATGCAAGTGTAATGAGCTAGCCCATCTAGTTGTACAGTGGCATGTAAAAGTTTGTGCACCCCTGGTCAAAGTGACTATTAATATGAACAATTATACAAGTTTTTTTTAGATGAAATGATCGCTAAAAGACCTAAAGTTAAAAAAGACACATTTCCTTTGTATTTTAGGCCAAAAAAAAATATTTTGTCAATTTTGTAATTGTATTTCATTTTAAAAATTACAAAAAGAAAAATGGGCTGTATATATTACACTATGACAACAAACATCAGTTATTACACCAGCTGCTTATTATCCTGTATATACCATCTGATGTCTGTGCACATAGTATATTGCATCCAGTGTACAGGGTATATGATGGCATATATACTGTGATACAGACATTAGAGATTATATATAGGATAATATTAGAAAGTATGTATAAGGCTATGGTTCCACGGTCCGGAACCATAGCGCTTTTGACGGAGCGGAAATTCCGCTCCGTCTAAGCCCGCCCCCTTTCTGACGCGCGCTCTTTCCGGAGGTGTTCAGGACACCTCCGGAACACCTCCGGAAAGAGCGCAGGGCTACATAGCCTGTGTTAATTATGTTGCGGCGACGCACCGTCGCCGCAATACGCGAGGACATGCTGCGGTCTGAAAAGACGCGCCGCATGTCCGTTTACGCAGGTTTGCCACCTGCGTATTGTTACGCATAGTGGAGACGGGATTTCTTGAAATCCCCTCCACTATGCTGTAACATCTGGACGCTGCGTGTTTGGCGCTGCGCCAGCGCACAGCGCCAAACACGCAGCGTTTCCTGACCGTGGAAACTCACCCTAATACTTAGACTACACACATAAATATACTATTTACACATTAACCTGTACATAATGTCTGATGTCCGTTCACATAGTATACCACATACAGTGTGTATGAGATTACATGACTGGTTTATGATATACTGTGATGCACACGTCAAATGTTTTTTAGCAATTTGTATTTTGTAAAATCTGATGTCTGTATCGAAGTATATTATGCTTAATTGTGCACTGGATGTGGTATATTATGTGCACAGATATATAATGTTATATGACTTGTTCTGACCAAATCTGGAACTGCCTACAGGGCCTCACATATTACATATATACAGTACAGACCAAAAGTTTGGACACACCTTCTCATTTAAAGATTTTTCTGTATTTTCATGTTTTCATGACTATGAAAATTGTAAATTCCCACTGAAGGCATCAAAACTATGAATTAACACATGTGGAATTATATACTTAACAAAAAAGTGTGTAACAACTGAAATTATGTCTTATATTCTAGGTTCTTCAAAGTAGCCACCTTTTGCTTTGATGACTGCTTTGCACACTCTTGGCATTCTCTTGATGAGCTTCAAGAGGTAGTCACCGGAAATGGTTTTCACTTCACAGGTGTGCCCTGTCAGGTTTAATAAGTGTGATTTCTTGCCTTATAAATGGGGTTGGGACCATCTGTTGTGTTGTGCAGAAGTCTGGTGGATACACAGCTGATAGTCCTACTGAATAGACTGCTAGAATTTGTATTATGGCAAGAAAAAAGCAAAGTAAAAAAAAACGAGTAGCCATCATTACTTTAAGAAATGAAGGTCAGTCAGTCCGAAAAATTGGGAAAACTTTGAAAGTGTCCCCAAGTGCAGTTGAAAAAAACCATCAAGCGCTACAAAGAAACTGGCTCACATGATGACCGCCAAGGAAAGGAAGACCAAGAGTCACCTCTGCTTCTGAGGATAAGTTTATCCGAGTCACCAGCCTCAGAAATCGCAAGTTTACAGCAGCTCAGATTAGAGACCAGGTCAATGCCACACAGAGTTCTAGCAGCAGAAACATTTCTACAACAACTGTTAAGAGGAGACTTTGTGTAGCAGGCCTTCATGGTAAAATAGCTGCTAGGAAACCACTGCTAAGGACAGGCAACAAGCAGAAGAGACTTGTTTAGGCTAAAGAACACAAGGAATGGACATTAGACCAGTGGAAATCTGTGCTTTGGTCTGATGAGTCCAAATTTGAGATCTTTGGTTCCAACCACCGTGTCTTTATGCGACGCAGAAAAGGTGAACTGATGGACTCTACATGCCTGGTTCCCACCATGAAGCATGGAGGAGGAGGTGTGATGATGTGGGGGTGCTTGCTTTGTTGGTGACACTGTTGGGGATTTATTCAAAATTGAAGGCATACTGAACCAGCATGGCTACCACAGCATCTTGCAGCGGCATGCTATTCCATCCGGTTTGCGTTTAGTTGGACCATCATTTTTTTTCAACAGGACAATGACCCCAAACACACCTCCAGGCTGTGTAAGGGCTACTTGGCCAAGAAGGAGAGTGATGGGGTGCTACGCCAGATGACCTGGCTTCCACAGTTACCAGACCTGAACCCAATCGAGACGGTTTGGGGTGAGCTGGACCGCAGAGTGACGGCAAATGGGCCAACAAGTGCTAAGCATCTCTGGGAACACCTTCAAGACTGTTGGAAGACCATTTCTGGTGACTACCTCTTGAAGTTCATCAAGAGAATGCCAAGAGTGTGCAAAGCAGTCATCAAAGCAAAAGGTAGCTACTTTGAAGAACCTAGAATATAAGACATAATTTCAGTTGTTACACACTTTTTTGTTAAGTATATAATTCCACATGTGTTAATTCATAGTTTTGATGCCTTCAGTGTGAATGTACAGTCATGAAAATACAGAAAAATCTTTAAATGAGAAGGTGTGTACAAACTTTTGGGCTGTACTGTATGTAAGGAAATGGATTTTTGTCAATAAAGACAACGGTCGCGCCATGTGAATAGTGTCATGCGGATTTACATGTAATAGTAATATGCGTCTTATGTATTATGGTAATTTACAGTATATGAGTCATGTAAAGTGTTAATGTATAAAATGGGTAGTGTATAGTGCAGAATAAGGATAGGATTAGCTTAGGATAGCATAAGTAATATTTATATAGTAAGTGGTTTAGCAACAGTATAGGACATAGGATAGGAACAATAGGTTTAGTCTGTAAGATAGGAAATAGTTAATAATAGAATTAGCCCAGTGGGTGGGAACTAGTGTTGATAAAAAGGGGGCACTTCCTTTTAGTGAGCAGTTAGAGAAGTGCAGGTAAAGTTTGGGTGCAGTGGGCTGCTAGGAATAGCATGGGCTAATCGTTCTAGGCAGTGAGAGGCCATATGGAGTACCCTGATGGACGTTACTGTAAGGCTGGGTTCACATTGCGCTAGTTGAGTCTGTCTAACGGACACGTTTTTAAGTACCCAAAACGCATCCATAGACTTGCATTAGTATGACGCATAGTAACGCATGTCAAAATTGGCATGCGTTTGCAACATTCTGTTTTTTTGTGATGCACCTTCCAACGCGGCCTGCAGCGTTTTCGGGTCCATTCAAGCTAACACAGGGATAACGGAAGCGTTAATTCTGCCATAGAAGTCTATTGCTAACGCATCCAGATGCAAATGTAGCAAAATGTACAAATGATACCATACGTTGGATGGCGTTAATGAGGCTTTTCCAGGTGTTCATGTGACAGGAAGTAGGATTTCAGCTATTTTGGAGCATGCAGTCTGCAGAAAACTCCAGCTACACACTGTGTTTATCGTGTGTTCAACCTAAGTCAATGTAAGTACAAATCTATATACAGTCATGGCCAAAAGTTTTGAGAATGACACAAATATTAATTTTTACAAAATCTACTGCTTCACTTTTTCTAATGGCAATTTGCATATACTCCAGAATGTTATAAAGAGTGATCAGCTTAACAGCAATTACTTGCAAAGTCAATATTTGGCTAGAAAATGAACTTTATCCCCCAAAACACATTTCAACATCATTGCAGCCCTGCCTTAAAAAGACCAGCTAACCTCTTTTTAGTGATTGCTCCATTAACACAGGTGTGGGTGTTGATGAGGACATGGCTGGAGATCAATCTGTCATGATTAAGTAAGAATGACACCACTGGACACTTTAAAAGGAGGCTGGTGCTTGGCATCATTGTTTCTCTTCTGTTAACCATGGTTATCTCTAAAGAAACACGTGCTGTCATCATTGCAATGCACAAAAATGGCCTAACAGGGAAGAGTATCGCAGCTAGAAAGATTGCACCTCAGTCAACAATCTATCGCATCATCAAGAACTTCAAGGAGAGAGGTTCCATTGTTGCCAAAAAGGCTCCAGGGCGCCCAAGAAAGACCAGCAAGCGCCAGGACCGTCTCTTAAAAGTGTTTCAGCTGTGGGATTGGGCTACCAGCAGTGCAGAGCTTGCTCAGGAATGGCAGCAGGCAGGTGTGAGTGCATCTGCACGCACTGTGAGGCGGAGACTCTTGGAGCAAGACCTGGTCTCAGGAGGGCAGCAAAGAAGCCACTTCTCTCCAGAAAAAACATCATGGACAGACTGATATTCTGCAAAAGGTACAGGCAGTGGACTGCTGAGGACTGGGGTAAAGTTATTTTCTCTGATGAATCCCCTTTTCGATTGTTTGGGACATCAGGAAAACGCCTCATTCGGAGAAGACAAGGTGAGCGCTACCACCAGTCTTGTCTCATGCCAACTGTTAAGCATCCTGAAACCATTCATGTGTGGGGTTGCTTCTCAGCCAAGGGAATTGGCTCTCTCACAGTCTTGCCTAAAAACACAGCCATGAATAAAGAATGGTACCAGAATGTCCTCCTAGAGCAACTTCTCCCAACCCTCCAAGAGCAGTTTGGCGATCAACAATGCCTTTTCCAGCATGATGGAGCACCTTGCCATAAAGCAAAGGTGATAACTAAATGGCTCAGGGAACAAAACATAGAGATTTTGGGTCCATGGCCTGGAAACTCCCCAGATCTTAATCCCATTGAGAACTTGTGGTCAATCATCAAGAGACGGGTGGACAAACAAAAACCTAAAAATTCTGACAAAATGAAAGCATTGATTGTGCAAGAATGGACTGCTATCAGTCAGGATTTGGTCCAGAACTTGATTGAGAGCATGCCAGGGAGAATTGCAGAGGTCCTGAAGAAGAAGGGTCAACACTGCAAATATTGACTTGCTGCATTAACTCATTCTAACTGTCAATATAAGCTTTTGTTACTCATATGTTTGCAATTATATTTCTGTCTGTGATAAAAACATCTGTCAAACACACATAAAAACCAGAGGGCAGCAGATCATGTGAAAATATAATATTTGTGTCATTCTCAAAACTTTTGGCCATGACTGTATATTCAATATGTCTATATACCTCCTTTGAGTGTGTAGTGGTGACTGTGTATGCATGTCTCATGTATTTATACTAAATGTATGTTTTTGTTTGTACACAGATGTCGGATAGTGAGGGATCGAGCAGCAGCGGTGTGTCAGCCGTGTTCTCTTCACAATCGGTAGGCTTGCCATTTAAAAACTCACAATGTGGTGTGGCACTCAATGTGTATGTAATGTAATCAGGTGTAATTATGTTTTTAATCCGGTGTAATGTTTTTATTGCAAATAGGAATCTTCTGATCCCAAACCTGCCATGCCCCCCCAAAAAAAAACTTTCCAAAGTGTCCAAAAAGGTACATTGCACCATTTTTTTTTTAAGTAATATAAATTGATACCTGAATTGTAAATTTTTTATTTTGTCCTACATTGTAGGTTGCTGAAAAAGGAAAAAAAAAAAACGTCTCGCCGTGTGTCATCGCCTCACCTAGAAGTGGTAAATATATCGCACGATATACATTTCAAAACAAAACAATTTTATTTTATATTTTTTTTATAAACAAAACATTAAGCATACACAAACATTAGTTAAGAAACAACACTATATCTGAACGTTTAAAAGTACATACATGTCATAACATTAAAAAGAACACGGACAAACAACAAAAAAAAATGTAATAAACATTGCAATATAATTTTTAAAAACCTGAAACTGTTAAAAATGTTAAAACTTTGTATTTACATAGCCCAAGCAGCACTCAAAAAAAAGAAAGCCAATTGAGTTAACGAGGAGCTGCTGGACATAGAAAACGAGACACTAATAACACTAGTGGTAGCGAATCCGTCAATATGGGATCAAAGTGACAGCTCCCACAATGACATAATTAAAAACCGAAAGTTGTGGGAAAAGATTATCTGCCAGTTTGACCCTTGATGTATGGAGAAGTCCGCCTCCTCTAAAAAAAAAATTGGTAATTAACACTCAACTTAAATTTGTAAAATATAAAAATTTTAATAGATATAACATTATTTGTTTGCTATTAATGTAGCTGATGCAGTTCATACCAGGTGGAGATCCATCAGAGATAGATTTGTACGGGACTTCCGCAACAGACAAAACACCCCAAGTTGTTCTGGTGGCAAACGAGTCACCCCATATGTCCATTATGAACAATTGATGTTTCTACAGAAAACGTTGTCACAGCGCTCGTAAGTACACTTTTTCGGATGTAAAAATGGGATAGAGCAACAAGTCTTTATTAAAATCTCTAAAATAATATTTTTCTTTTTTTTGGATAGAACGATATGCAGTACCGCTGTGCCTCAAGAGGCTGAGACATCGGAACCATGTAGACAGGAACCAAGTCAACAGACGGGCACTGAAAATGTGTCTGTCCTTAGTGAGCCACGATCAATGGACAGAGGGACTGTGGCTCCTGTTGTCAGTGCCCGACTGCAAGCACAGCACAGACGCAAGAGAACAGCAGCCAATAAAGAAGTTGATGCCATAATTGTCGAAGGACTGCAACACCTAGAGGATCTGTGTCGCAGTGAACACAGAGATATAAGGCGGGAAATTACGGAATTGCAATCACGAGAATCAGTATATGCAGCCAATCAGTGGAAGCTCCTGTTTTTGTTGTATGTGCCTGTAGCCCAAAAGATACTGTCGCACAGAAATTTACAGTTTAGGCAATGATTTCATGATCTATTCGAGGAATTTTTGGCCCCTCAGGAACCCACTTCCTTGAGACAAAGAACCATGGACATGCCGTCATACCAAGCACAATCTAGAGCCCATGGTGAAATGGGAATGGAAATGCAAAGGCAATGTAGCAGTCCAGGGTACAGTTGGGCAGACAACACGCCGCCGCAATATCACAGTCTGTAACTATCAGCATTTCAACTTTGTGTGTAAACATTTGGTTTACCAACTTAATGTTTTTTTGTTTTTTGTTGGTCATCCCTATGGGATCATATATGCAAAAAATGTATGTCAACAATAAGAGAGGAAGACCAATGTCTTAAAAACTTTTAAGTAAAATTTGATATTATTCAACATTTTATTGTATGTATTCTATTCTTCAAATGTATTTAACGTTATATACAGTTCAAAGTAACCTACAACTTAAGCAAAAAATTAAAACACACCGAGAACATAAATCAATTTAATAAACAGTCAATTTTCACACATGCATCTCTTGCCAGGAAACAACACCTTCTTGCATGAAATAATTTGCAAATTAATCACGAATCCTCATTATCTCAGCTGTAGAACGAACAGAAGTGGAATCTATGCTCATGAGGTTCGAATCATAGTCATCGGGGTCAACCAGTATGGGTTCATGTCTGCACACAAAATTATGAAGGCAGATGCATGCCTTCACTACACGGTCCACATTTTCAGGTTGTAGTTGCATGCAAGTTAGTAATATATGCCATTTAGAGGTTAAAATACCTAAATACCAAAAGTACATTGTACATAACATTGATACAGCAGAGTTGGTTCAGCTCTCCACAGGCAGAGCTATTCCCCAGGGCAGTGGAAATGTTAAATGATGATGATTGTTGTAGTGCTGGGCTGAGGTGACGCAGCAAATAAACTGGAGGACACAGCAATGTGCAGTCTTCATAGGTTTTACTCACAGTTCTGATGTTACAATCCCCAGCAGGGGTGCTGTGTCTTCGGGGTCTGTGATACAGTCAGCTCTCAGGTAGCTTGGTGTGCATATTGCCAGGACTCCCTTAGATGTTCCTTTCCTGGCCGTCTGACTACGCTGGCTACTGCCTCTCCTGCCATGCGTCTTCACACACAGTGTCCTGAGCCAGTAGACTCGGATATTGTCGGGCGACGTTGGTCAGACCCCTGGATCCTATATGTCTGCCTTTTCAGCTAATGTGTTGGATGTGGCTGCAGCACATGCAGATACTGCAGCCTCCGGTTTTCTAGCTGAGTCCTTAGTTTCTCCACTAGTTTTGGGGATGGTCCCCTAACTGCAACCTGGTCCATCCACCGACCATGCTGGTGAATACAGTCCCCACGGATAGATTCCTCACTCTCCGTGTCACTGGGACACCTTCTGTCCTCCCTGGAGCTTCCTTCGTTCTCTCCCTCTCAATTCTCTCTCTTGCTTTCTCTTTCACGCCTTCTCCTCCAGTCTCCTCAGACCAACTAACTTCTTCCAGCTTCTTAAGCTCCTCCCCCTTTCTCTACTTTCCCCACCCACTCCCCAACACCCTTTCCTACCCCGCCTGTGATGAGGCCATCCTCCCAAAGGGTACAACCAGATGCCCCGACTGAACTGTTGTGTGCTGGGTGTGAGTGTTAGAGTCCTGGGTAGTGCCCCCTACTTACCTCAGAGTGGGACACCACACCTCTGAATGAGGTGCAGTACCTCTGTGGTGACTGAACCCTCAGGGGTGCCACATACAAACACAGCACATCTGCGGGCTGGAACAAGGTAAAAACAGGTGTTACTAGAAAATATGCAAACAATTTTTGGACATGCATGTCAACAGGCAAACTCTTCTTCCTTTTATGGGAGGCACTTTTTCTTTAATGTTGCATAACAATAACAGCAATAGAATATAAAATGACTCTCTATAAAATATTAGCATTTGCTTTTAGTAAATAGTCTCTGTTAAGTGCTCTAAGACATCTTTATATTAAGTGCAATAAACCTTCTATTTCAAGTTCAACACGGTTCATCAAAATCCAGAACCCAGGTATCTTCTTCTTTTAGTGCAATATGGGGGGAACCTGTCTCAAACCCCCAACGTAAGCCTTGGGCGTGACTACAAGGCATAGCTGGTTTCCAAGTTGGACCACTTCTTCGGCCACGCCTGATGGTTTTAGTTCTTTGGTCAGCTGTGAAAAATAGAGTGACCCATTCACACTCTAAAAGGTATTTGTAAAACCAAGAAGGAGCACATAAAGTGCTAACTATATATAATAAAAGTTTTTGAATTACTCATTGTTCATAATCACATTGACTCTGTATTAACAGGAACTAAACCTTACCAGGTTAACTTAACTATTTACAGTCACATGCCATCTCTTACTCAATTTTGCTGGTTCCAGAACAGTACCTGGTGCTGGCTGTTCCCTGGCCTTTAGACTGGTCCCAGTTCAGAGAAGTACAAACCCGGCTGGGTTCACGGACTGGCAGTGCAGCTAGCGGGCTAAGGGCTCCTCGGCTACCGGGGCAGGGTCGGTAACAGTACCTTCCTGTGATGTTATTCCGGTGCTGGTTATCTCCTCCGCCGAGATCAGGGGTCGCCAGATTGAGCGCTGCTCACCAGCTTCACTTTCAGGGCAGCTTTCCACTTGGTCACTATGGATAACTGCATCTGCATGAGATGATTGCTGAACTCCTCTACTTCTGCTCCTAAGAACTCCAGGACCCCGCTGACTGCTGGCTGTGGTTTTCATCCTGTTGGCTGGGAGAGCCCCTTGCTTCCACCCCACGCTCCATGTTTCCACCACTCGCCATCTTGCCTGCCTGATCCTTTGCTGCACCCAAGTGCTATTTCCGCTCTTTCCTCCGTGGGTGGGGTTTCTTTTTCTTCCTTTTCCCGCCATCCAGGATCAGGATTTGGATCTTACTGGCCGACTGACAGGTTCTTAGGGCACAGAAATACTTAGAGTGGGCGGCCATGATTTTCGTGCCCTCATTCCGGTACCGCCCACGTCGACACGCCCTTCTTTTTCTATGCGTCTCGTGTTACCGCAATGGCAGTAATTTTACAGTTCAATTAACTCTTTGGCACACAGTACCCGGCTATGCTGGGCTCTGCAATCCTGTTCATGATGCCAAAATGGAGCGCCTGCCAGGGCCGTGGGGAGTACTCGGTACCAGGCCGGTTCTTAAGGGGATGTGTCACGGCAGCAGTGACTCGGTACATGGCCCTGGACGTCCAATGAAAAATGATGATAAGGGGGAAATAAAGTTTATGAAAAATAGCTTGTGTCGCCACCTGTGGTATTTGGCAAATAAGGTGTTAGCTGACGCTGCAGATTCAGTCCACTGGGGCAGTTGTTGATGCAGCAGAGTTGGTTCAGCTTTCCACAGGCAGAGCTATTCACCAGGGCAGTGGAAGTGTAAAATGATGATGATGATTGTTGTAGTGCAGGGCTGAGGTGACGCAGCAAATAAACAGGAGGATGCAGCAGTGTGCAGTCTTTACAGGTTTTACTCACAGTTCTGATGTTACAATCCCCAGCTGGGGTGCTGTGTCCTCAGTGTCTGTGGTCCAGTCAGCTCTCAGGTAGCGTGGTGTGCACGTTGCCAGGACTCCCTTAGATGTTCCTTTCCAGGCCTTCTCATTATGCTGGCTACCGCCTCTTCTGCCCTGCATCTTCACACATAGTGTCCTGAGCCAGTAGACTCGGATCTTGTTGTGCGACTTTGGTCAGACTCCTGGATTCTATATGTCTGCCTTTTCAGCGAATGTGTTGGATGTGGCTGCAGCACATGCAGCCTTCGGTTTTTAAGCTGAGTCCTTAGTTTCTCCACTAGTTTTGGTGACGGTCCCCTAACTGCAATCTGGTCCCTCCACCAAACACGCCAGATGGATTCTTCTCTATCCGTGCCCCTAGGACCCCTTCTGTCCTCCAGGGAGCTTCTTTCTGTCTCTCCCTCTCAATTCTCAATTCCTGGCATGCTCTCAATCAACTTCTGGACCAAATCCTGACTGATAGCAGTCCATTCTTGCACAATCAATGCTTTCATTTTGTCAGAATTTTTAGGTTTTTGTTTGTCCACCCGTCTCTTGATGATTGACCACAAGTTCTCAATGGGATTAAGATCTAGGGAGTTTCCAGGCCATGGACCTAAAATCTCTGTTTTGTTCCCTGAGCCATTTAGTTATAACCTTTGCTTTATGGCAAGGTGCTCCATCATGCTGGAAAAGGCATTGTTGATCGCCAAACTGCTCTTGGAGGGTTGGGAGAAGTTGCTCTTGGAGGACATTCTGGTACCATTCTTTATTCATGGCTGTGTTTTTAGGCAAGACTGTGAGAGAGCCGATTCCCTTGGCTGAGAAGCAACCCACACATGAATGGTTTCAGGATGCTTAACAGTTGGCATGAGACAAGACAGGTGGTAGCGCTCACCTTGTCTTCTCCGAATGAGGCGTTTTCCTGATGTCCCAAACAATCGAAAAGGGGATTCATCAGAGAAAATAACTTTACCCCAGTCCTCAGCAGTCCACTGCCTGTACCTTTTGCAGAATATCAGTCTGTCCATGATGTTTTTTCTGGAGAGAAGTGGCTTCTTTGCTGCCCTCCTTGAGACCAGGTCTTGCTCCAAGAGTCTCCGCCTCACAGTGCGTGTAGATGCACTCACACCTGCCTGCTGCCATTCCTAAGCAAGCTCTGCACTGCTGGTAGCCCGATCCCGCAGCTGAAACACTTTTAAGAGACGGTCCTGGTGCTTGCTGTACAGTCATGGCCAAAAGTTTTGAGAATGACACAAATATTAATTTTTACAAAGTCTACTGCTTCACTTTTTCTAATGGCAATTTGCATATACTCGAGAATGTTATAAAGAGTGATCAGCTTAACAGCAATTACTTGCAAAGTCAATATTTGGCTAGAAAATGAACTTTATCCCCCAAAACACATTTCAACATCATTGCAGCCCTGCCTTAAAAGGACCAGCTAACCTCTTTTCAGTGATTGCTCCATTAACACAGGTGTGGGTGTTGATGAGGACATGGCTGGAGATCAATCTGTCATGATTAAGTAAGAATGACACCACTGGACACTTTAAAAGGAGGCTGGTGCTTGGCATCATTGTTTCTCTTCTGTTAACCATGGTTAGCTCTAAAGAAACACGTGCAGTCATCATTGCAATGCACAAAAATGGACTAACAGGGAAGAGTATCGCAGCTAGAAAGATTGCACCTTAGTCAACAATCTATCGCATCATCAAGAACTTAAAGGAGAGAGGTTCCATTGTTGCCAAAAAGGCTCCAGGGCGCCCAAGAAAGAGCAGCAAGCGCCAGGACCGTCTCTTAAAAGTGTTTCAGCTGTGGGATCGAGCTACCAGCAGTGCAGAGCTTGCTCAGGAATGGCAGCAGGCAGGTGTGAGTGCATCTGCATGCACTGTGAGGCGGAGACTCTTGGAGCAAGGCCTGGTCTCAAGGAGGGCAGCAAAGAAGCCACTTCTCTCCAGAAAAAACATCATGGACAGACTGATATTCTGCAAAAGGTACAGGCAGTGGACTGCTGAGGACTGGGGTAAAGTTATTTTCTCTGATGAATCCCCTTTTCGATTGTTTGGGACATCAGGAAAACGCCTCATTCGGAGAAGACAAGGTGAGCGTTACCACCTGTCTTGTCTCATGCCAACTGTTAAGCATCCTGAAACCATTCATGTGTGGGGTTGCTTCTCAGCCAAGGGAATCGGCTCTCTCACAGTCTTGCCTAAAACACAGCCATGAATAAAGAATGGTACCAGAATGTCCTCCAAGAGCAACTTCTCCCAACCCTCCAAGAGCAGTTTGGCGATCAACAATGCCTTTTCCAGCATGATGGAGCACCTTGCCATAAAGCAAAGGTGATAACTAAATGGCTCAGGGAACAAAACATAGAGATTTTGGGTCCATGGCCTGGAAACTCCCCAGATCTTAATCCCATTGAGAACTTGTGGTCAATCATCAAGAGACGGGTGGACAAACAAAAACCTAAAAATTCTGACAAAATGAAAGCATTGATTGTGCAAGAATGGACTGCTATCAGTCAGGATTTGGTCCAGAAGTTGATTGAGAGCATGCCAGGGAGAATTGCAGAGGTCCTGAAGAAGAAAGGTACTGCCACACTAAGCTATCCCGCTAGCGATCTCGTTAGCGTTGCATACTAATGAGATCGCTAGCGGGATTGTTTCTATATCGCTAAATGCTGCTGCATTTAGCGATATAGTTAACGACGCTATCGCCGTTAGCGATCTTCTTAACGACTTTAGCGGTACAAAAGTACCGCTAAATCGCTAAGAAAAGGTGCCACACAGCGATAAGATACTTACCCAGCGGGAGCGCCGACGAGAAAATAGGGTCCGGAACGATTCCAGCGACGAGCGAGATCACAGCAGGAAGCTCGTCGCTGGAAGCTGCCGCACTGAACAATATCGCTAACGGGATCGCTAAATAGTGACGTTTTTTAGCGATCCCGTTAGCGATATTGTTTAGTGTGGCATACCCTGAAGAGTCAACACTGCAAATATTGACTTGCTGCATTAACTCATTCTAACTGTCAATATAAGCTTTTGTTACTCATATGTTTGCAATTATATTTCTGTCTGTGATAAAAACATCTGTCAAACACACATAAAAACCAGAGGGCAGCAGATCATGTGAAAATATAATATTTGTGTCATTCTCAAAACTTTTGGCCATGACTGTATTGTAGACAACAGGTATGCTTCACTGGCTAGAATCACAATAAAGACTATAAGGCCGGGGTCAGACTTAATGTATAAAAATACGGCCGTAATACGCAGAAATGTTCCCTGAACAGTGATCCGTATGTCATTCGATTGTAATGCGAGGCTGCGTTTTTTGCGCATGTAAGCATTCGATCCGTTTGACATCCATATAGCGCATATTTCTCGCAACCTTGCAAAATCTACATTTAACGGTTTTTATGCCTGAAAATAATTAAAATCATGATCAGCAACCCTATTTATTAGCTTAGCAACAGGTGGCAGCCTCCAATCTGGTCATATTGGATCCGTGCTAGTGTTGAGCATTCCAATACCACAAGTATCGGGTA
>JARQOD010000002.1:450783571-450913980 GCA_033576555.1 Oophaga sylvatica | reverse complement strand
GTGTCACTCCTGGCGTCTCTCCTGCCCGGTCCATGGGCGCCGCCATGGACCGGAGTGGCGGGCGCATGCGCAGTGCGACCGCCGAATCTGCCGGCCGGCAGATTCAATAAATTAATGAAAGTACATTTTGATCACTGTGATAGACCCTATCACAGTGATCAAAATAAAAAAAATAGTAAATACCCTCCCTTCATCACCCCCATAGGTAGTGAAAAATAATGAAGTAAAGAAAATATTTTTATTTTTCCATTAGGGTTAGAATTACAGTTAGGGTTAGGTTAGGGTTAGGGTTAGGTTAGGGTTAGGACAAGGGTTAGGGTTAGAGTTAAGACTAGGGTTAGGGTTAGGGGTAGCATTAGGGTTAGGCTGGGTTCATATTGCGTTATGGCAGTACGTTTGACGGACTGCGTTACACCACGGTATAACGCGGTGTAAGGCAGTCCGTTAACGCTGCCATTCACCCCCATTTGCGGGCGCATCGCGTCGCATGCCGTAAAGCGGTATGCGCTTGCGACGTGCCGACATTCAGTGACGGAGCCTCAGACACGGGCTGCAGCGTCTGGGCTCCGTCACTGCTAGCACAGATGAATCATCTGCTGATTCATTTGCGCTAGCTGGTATAGCATAACGCGATCTCGTTATGCTATACCGTTACCAGCCCCTAAATGCTATGTGTTGAACGGGCTGGTAAAACGTAATGTGAACCTAACCTTATCATTAGTGTTAGAATTAGGGTTATGGTTAGAATTAGGGTTAGGGTTGAAATTTTGGTTAGGGTTGGAATTTTGGTTAGGGTTGGAATTAGGGTTACGGTTAGAATTAGGGTTAGGGTTGGAATTAGGGTTAGGTTTGGGATTAGGGTTAGGCTTGTGGTTAGGGTTAGAGTTAGGATAAGTGCTAGGGTGTTTAGGGGTTAGGGTTGGGATTAGGGTTAGGCTTGTGGTTAGGGTTATGGTTAGGGTTGGGATTAGGGTTAGGGGTGTGTTGGGGTTAGGGTTATGGTTAGGGTTTGGATTAGGGTTAGGGGTGTGTACGGGTTAGGGTTGTAGTTAGGGGTGTGTTAGGGTTAGGGTTGGAGTTAGAATTGAGGGGTTTCCACTATTTAGGCACATCAGGGTGTCTCCAAACACAACATGGCGCCACCATTGATTCCTGCAAATTTTTCGTTCAAAATGTCAAACAGTGCTCCCTTTATTCCAAGCCCCGACGTGTGCCCAAACAGTGGTTTACCCCCACATATGGGGTATCAGCGTACTCAGGAAAAATTGCACAACAACTATGGGGGTCTAATTTCTCCTGTTACCATTGGGGAAAAAATGGGGACTAAAAGATCATGTTTGTGGAAAAAAAATGAATTTTCATTTTCACGGCTCTTGGTTATAAACTTCTGTGAAGCACTTGGGGTTCAAAGTGCTCACTACAAATCTAGATAAGTTCCTTGGGTGGTCTAGTTTCCAAAATGGGGTCACTTTGGGGGGTTTCTACAGTTTAGGCACATCAGGGGCTCTGCAAACGTAATATGACGCCCGCAGACCATTCCATCAAGTCGGCATTTGAAAACGTCACTACTTCCCTTCCGAGCCCTGACGTGTGCCCATACAGTAGTTTTCTCCCACATATGGGATATCAGCGTACTCAGGACAAATTGGACAACAATTTTTGGGGTCTAATTTCTCCTGTTACCCTTGGGAAAATAAAAAAAATTGGGGACTAAAAGATCATGTTTGTGGAAAAAATATGATTTTTTTATTTTCATGCCCGGGCATAATAAACTTCTGTGTAGCCCTTGGGGGTTCAAAGTGCTCACCACACATCTAGATAAGTTCCTTGCAGGGTCTAGTTTCCAAAATGGGGTCACTTGTGGAGAGTTTCTACTGTTTAGGCCCATCAGGGCTCTGCAAACCTAACATGACGCCTGCAGACCATTCCATCAAAGTCGGCATTTCAAAACGTCACTACTTCCCTTCCGAGCCCAAATGTGTGCCCGAACAGTGGTTCCCCCCCACATATGACAAACTGTACAACAACTTTTGGGGTCCGATTTCTCCTGTTACCCTTGTGAAAATAAAAAATTGCGGGTTAAAAAAATCAGTTTTTGAGAAAAAAAATGATTTTTTTTATTTTCATGGCTCTGCATTAAAAAACTTCTGTGAAGCACGTGGGGGTTCAATGTGCTCACCACACATCTAGATAAGTTCCTTGGGGGGTCTAGGTTCCAAAATGGGGTCACTTGTGGGAGGTTTCTACTGTTTAGGCACATCAGGGGCTCTGCAAACATAACAAGATGCCCGCAGACCATTCCATCAAGTCGGCATTTCAAAGCGTCACTACATCCCTTCCGAGCCCTGACGTTTGCCCAAACAGTGGTTCCCCCCCCATATGGGGTACCATCGTACTCAGGACAAACTGGACAACAACTTTTGGGGTCCAATTTCTCCTGTAACCATTGCGAAAATAAAAAATAGGGGGCTAAAAAAATCATTTTTTGAGAAAAAAAATTATTTTTTATTTTCACGGCTCTGTGTTATAAACTTCTGTGAAGCACCTGGGGGTTCAAAGTACTCACTGTGAATCTAGATAAGTTCCTTAGGGGGTCTAGTTTCCAAAATGGGGTCATTTGTGAGGGAGCTCCAAAGTTTAGCACACAGGGGCTCTCCAAACACGACATGGTGTCCGCTAACAATTGGAGCTAATTTTCCATTAAAAAAAAATCAAATTGCGCTCCTTCCCTTCTGAGCCCTGCCGTGCGCCCAAACAGTGGTTCCCCCCCATATATGGGGCACCAGCATACTCAGGAAAAACTGGACAACAACTTTTGGGGTCCAATTTATCCTGTTACCCTTTGGAAAATAAAAAATAGTGGGCTAAAAAATGATTTTTGAGGAACAAAATTGATTTTATTTTCACTACTCTGCGTTTATAAACTTCTGTGAAGCACTTGGGGGTTCAAAGTGCTCACTACACATCTAGATAAGCTCCTTGGGGGTATAGTTTCCAAAATCAGGTCATTTGTGAGGGTTTCTACTGTTTAGGCACATCATGGGCTCTGCAAATGCAACATGATGCCCGCAGAACATTCCATCAAGTCTGCATTCCAAAATGGCGCTCCTTCCCTTCTGAGTTTCTCCCATGCGCCAAAACAGTGGTTCCCCCCCACATATGGGGTATTGGTGTACTCAGGACAAATTGCACAACAACTTTTGTGGTCCAATTTCTCCTGTTACCCTTGTGAAAATAAAAAATAGCGGGCTAAAAAATCATTTTTAAAGAAAATAATGATTTTTTTATTTTCACTGCTCTGCATTATAAACTTCTGTGAAGCACTTGGGGGTTCAGAGTGCTCACAACACATCTTGATAAGTTCCATAAGGGGTCTAGTTTCCAAAATGGTGTCACATGTATTGTTTTTTCATTGTTTAGGCACACAGGGGCTCTCCAAACGCGTCATGGTGTCCGCTAACAATTGGAGCTAATTTTCCATTCAAAAAGTCAAATGACGCTCCTTCCCTTCTGGACCCTGCTGTGCACCCAAACAGTAGTTTATGACCACATATAAGGTATCTGTGTACTCAGGATAAATTGCCCAACAAATTTTAGGATCCATTTTATCCTGTTGCCCATGTGAAAATGAGAAAACTGAGGCTAAAAGAAAATTTTTGTGAAAAAAAGTACTTTCTTTTTTTTACGGATCAATTTGTGAAGCACCTGGGGGTTCAAAGTGCTCACTATGCATCTAGATAAGTTCCTTGGGGGGTCTAGTTTCCAAAATGGTTTCACTTGTGGGAGAGCTCCAATGTTTAGGCACACAGGGAATCTCCAAATGCGATATGGCAACCGCTAAATATTCCAGCATATTTTCCATTCAAAAAGTCAAATGGCGCTCCTTCCCTTCTGAGCCCTGCCGTGCACCCAAACAGTGGTTTATGACAACATATGAGGTATCTGTGTACTCAGGAGAAATTTCCCAATACATTTTAGGATCCATTTTATCCTGTTGCCCATGCAAAAATGAAAAAATTGATGCTGAAAGAAAATTTTTGTTGGAAAAATTAAAATGTCAATTTTTTCCTTCCACGTTGCTTTAGTTCCTGTGAAGCACCTGAAGGGTTAATAATCTTCTTGAATGTAGTTTTGAGTAGCTTGAGGGTGCAGTTTTTATAATGGTGTCACTTTTGGGTATTTTCTGCCATATACAACCCTCAAAGTGACTTCAAATGTGAGGTGCTCCGTAAAAAAATGGTTTTGTAAATTTTGTTGTAAAAATGAGAAATCGCTGGTCAAATTTTAAACCTTATAACTTCCTAACAAAAAAAAAATTGTTTCCAAAATTATGCTGATGTAAAGTAGACATGTGGGAAATGTTATTTATTAACTATTTTGTGTCAAATAACTCTCTGGTTTAACAGAATAAAAATTCAAAATTAGAAAATTGCGAAAAATTTTCGCCAAATTTCCATTTTTTTCACAAAAAACGCAAAAATTATCAACCTAATTTTACCACTTACATGAAGCCCAATATGTCACGAAAAAACAGTCTCAGAATCGCTAGGATCCGTTGAAGCGTTCCTGAGATATTACCTCATAAAGGGACACTGGTCAGAATTGCAAAAAATGGCCAGGTCTAGGCTGGGTCATGAAGAGGTTAAGTCTTTTCACAGGAGATTTCCGAATAAGGCTCAGCCAAGAGGATCCGGAGGATCCTCGTAAAAGGGGAGGTACTGTTAGTATCCATTCAGTTTGACCATTCGCCATCTTGTTGTAGTTTCTGGCTACTGGTCTGTTTTCCCCTGGTGCTGGGCTTGTCGTTGGTCAGGTGATTGTATCACCCTTTATTACCCTGCACATGCCTGCCAGTCCTTGCTGGACATCAGTGTTAATCCGCTTGAGTTCTGGCTAGGAATTTTGATAGCTTTGTGCTTTGCTTAGTGTAGTTTTGGGATCTCTAGTTCTGCTTGCTTAATCTTTTGTTTTTTCCTTTTGTTTTTGTAGCTTCCTCTATTTCCCTGCTAGAAGGTTACAAGTGTTTTGTTCCCAGTCCCTAAATCTTTCAGGGATCCCCTTCCCCCCTCCTGCAGGTCATCGCTTGAGTTTATACTAGGATCGTCGGTGGGTCTAATCGCAAGGAATAGGTCGCCCGCCCCATCTTAGGGAATGAGTCTAGTCCTAGAGCAGGGTCAGATTCTCCCCCTGCTCTATTCCTGAGTTGCAGACCCATAACACTTCCCTTCGCGTTCTCTTCATTGCCTTATACCCGAGCGTGTTTCCCAGCTCATGCCGTACACTGTCCTGTATTCTGTGTGCCCTCGTGCACACGCCTTGCACTGTCCTGTACTCTGCGTACCCTCATGCACACGCCTTGCACTGTCCTGTACTCTGCGTACCCTCGTGCACACGCCTTGCACTGTCCTATATTCTGTGTGCCTTCTTGCATACGCCGTGCTCTGCCCTGTACTCTGTGTGCCCTCGTGTACACGCCTTGCACCGTTTCGTATTCTGCGTGTTCCTGTGACCACGCTTTGCACACTTTCTCTTCCTGCATACTCCCGTCTTCTGTGAGCCGGCCACCTGGTTCCAGGAGTCATGGTACTGTACTCCCCTGGGTCTGCCCCTGATGCTCCCTCCCTGTTTACGGGGTGGTCCTCACTAGGTCAGCTCGCCCAGGGTGGGTTGGTATCACGACCCAGAGGGTCCACTCCAGGAATCGTCACAGTATAATCAGTCCATGGACCTCGCTGGTACCTCGGCCGTGACACAAAAGGAGTTGCTCTTTTTGCTGGAAAACCAGATACGGATTATGTCCTTGATGAAATCTATGGATACCCAGCTGTCCGCCTGGCAGTCCTCTGACCCTGGGAATGCTTTCCAGTTGACCAGCCTCCAGCAAGAGCTCACACAACAATGCGACACCCAGGCCCATATACTCAACTATATGGCGTCAGTAGATAACCGGCTCCTCTCCCTACAATCCGTGGCCTCTGTTTCTACCCAAGCCTCGGTCTCACACCCGCTGCCGCATTTATGCAACCCACTCCGATATAGTTGTGATCCCAAGCTGTGTCGGGTGTTTTTGAACCAATGCCTTTTACAATTTGAGCTCTTGCCGCAGCAATACCCCACCGATCGTGCTAAAATAGCCTTTATAGTTTCCCACTTAGAGGGGAGGCGTTAGCATGGGTGAATCCCCTCTGGGAACGGGATGATCCACTCGTCTCCCAACTTCCCACCTTTTTGGACACCTTCCGCAAGGTGTTAGACGAGCCGGGCAGTCTGGCTTCCACCACCGGGTCCCTCTTTAACCTCCATCAGGGTAATCTATCAGTAGGACAACATGCCATCCGTTTCAGCACCTTGTCCTCCGAGCTCGGTTGGAACAATAAGGCCCTCGTAGGGGCCTTTTGGCGTTGTCTGACCGGTCAGATCAAAGATGAACTGGCGGGTCGGGATACCCCTACCTCTTTAGAGGATCTAATCTCTCTTGCGACACGTATTGATTTGCGGTTCCAAGAGCGTGCTTGTGAGGCAGCCAGAGAGAGAAGGTCTCATCGTCTCTCCTCGACCACTCGCAACCCTCTCCACTTGCGTTCCGTGCCTTCTTCTGGGGGCTCCGCATCTGAGCCTATGCAGGTGGACCGTTTCAAGATGGGTGAACGGAGTCGCAAGGAGAGGCTTGCTCTAGGACTCTGTTTTTACTGTGGGAGTATTAGGGTTCGAGTTCCCACTGCTGCACAAGGGGAGTCTCAAACCAGTCCCGCTGCGGTCCCCATCCATCTCCGGCCGCAGTGGAGCCTGCTCAGCAAAGACGTCGGTCCCAGCGTCTCGCCCAGTCTAATACTGTGCATAAACTTGCTGCTGCCTCTTCAGGCTCTGCTATTGTGGCCAGTACTGGTCAGCGGCGAGCAGACGTCTTTAGGTCTAATTCCTTTGTTGCTTCATCTGAGCATGCCCAGGGCAAGATTTCCCATTGGAGATCAGGGGTCACATGCTCAGACACAGCTGCCACTCCTATTGGTCCTTCAGGAAGGTCCTCTGGCTGTTGATGTTCTGAAGCAGCTTCCCATTGGTCCTTCCTGGAAGGTCTTTTTCTCGTGGCTGCTATAAAAGGCTGTCCTTACCGCATGGCCGTGCGCTAGGATCAATTGCATTATGTGCTTTGCGCCAGTGTGATCATGTATGCATGTGGTTAGGGCTCGGCTGAGATAAGCCCCTAGAATACCAGCACCTCCGGTGAAGAGATTTGGGTGCACGTGGTTAGGGCTTGGCTGAAATAAGCCCCTAGAATACTGGCTTCTCCGGTGAGGAGATTGCTTGATTGCGTTGCTGTCTGCATGATCACGGACTGCTATCTGCACAGCAGTTATCTGTGTATCCCTGTGGGGCTAACAGGACACAGTACCTATCTCAGCGTCTTTACCTCAGCGACTCTGTGGTGTAACAGAGTTTGCTTATATCGCCATATAGCGCTGCGGCATTCCCGCTAGCGGCTCTGTGGATTAACAGAGTTCGCACTATCTGCCACAGCACGCTACGGCATTTATTTTAGCGACTCTGCGGGATAACAGAGTTCGCTACTTATGCCATCTTACTAGCAGCAGGCTCTGCCTGCATGGTGGACCTCGGGCTGCGAACGCACCTCTCTACATCTTATATTTGGTGCGTTCCGCAGACCCTAACATAATACTAGCGCCAGGGTCTGGCTAGTAAAATGGCGGATGAACAGCGTTTACAGCTGTACATCCAGCAGCTGGAGGGTAGGTTGGCAGCTCTTGAGCGCACAACCTCAGCTGTGGATGTTACCGCAGTCGCTGTTCAGGCTGCTAGCGAAGCTGCAGCCAGTTTGTCCTCTGCCACCTCTGCCCCTACATTGTCCCACCTCCCGCTTCCAGACAAGTTTGCGGGTGACAGCAAGCAATGTCGGGGATTCGTGAGTCAGTGCTCCATACACCTCGAGCTTCTGGCTGCACGTTTCCCCACGGATTGGGCACAAGTGGGCTTTGTGATAGCTCTTCTATCAGGCAGTGCGTTGGAGTGGGCCACGCCGCTGTGGGAGCGCGACGACCGTGTGGTGCAGAGCGCTTCTCGTTTTCTGGAGGCTCTAATAAGGTTTTTCTAGGACCTCAGGTCACCCACGATACGGCACTCCAACTGCTGGCAAGTACCCAGGGTTTGGCTTTGGTCAGCCATTTTGCTGTCCAATTTCGGACTCTGGCCTCGGAATTAGAGTGGACAGGTAAAGTCCTCATTCCCGTGTTCTGGAGAGGACTGGCGGGTCATGTGAAAGACGCCTTGGCTACCAGGGAGATTCCTGCCACACTGGAGAAGCTTATCACTATTTCCACCCGCGTCGACCTCCGTTTCCACGAGCGGAGGCTGGAACGTGCCCAGTGTAGGCAGAGGGTTCAGTTGGCTCCTACCTTCGCCACCCCTCTGGAGTCGCCCGTTCAGGAGCCCGACCTTCAGGAGGTTGCTCCTGCGGGATCTAAATCTCGGGTCACTCGTACATCCCCGATTTGTTATATTTGCCAGCAGCAGGGACATTTTGCCAACCGATGTCCACAGCGGCTGAATAAACGGTTCTATCACCCTACCCGTCAAGCTGTGTGTGGATTCTGGGGCAGAGGGGAATTTTATGTCATCTCCTTTGCTTCTTGCCACACCATGCCTTTTGTGTTGCTGGCTGAACCAGTGTCGGTACGGGTGTTGAACGGAGCAATTCTGCCCACACAAATCACCCATCAGTCTGTCCCACTCACCTTGTCTATGTCTCCTTCCCATCAGGAGAATATATCATTTTTTATCCTCCCTGAGGGTATAGATGAGGTTTTGTTGGGATTACCCTGGCTCCGCCACAACTCTCCCCATATTGAGTGGTCTTCAGGGAGAATTATGGGTTGGGGTAATTTATGTAAAGGCAGATGCATTAGGGACAGCGTGCAGGTCACCACCACTGAGATATCCATAGACCTCTCTCCTCTACCCAAGGTCTATTGGTCCTATGCTGACGTTTTCTCGAAGAAGGCTGTGGAGACTCTTCCGCCTCATCGCCCCTATGACTGTCCTATCGACCTCTTGCCTGGAGCTGATCCTCCTAGAGGAAGGGTTTATCCCCTCTCTCTTCCTGAGACAGAGGCCATGTCCCAATATATTCATGGGAACTTGGCAAGGGGATTCATTAGGAGGTCGGTGTCACCAGCGGGAGCGGGGTTCTTCTTTGTGCAGAAGAAGAACGGAGAATTACGTCCATGCATTGATTATAGGGGTCTCAACGCTATCACTGTGAAAAATAAGTATCCTTTGCCGCTAATCTCTGAGCTCTTTGACAGGCTTCGGGGAGCAAGGGTATTTACTAAGCTAGACCTGCGGGGTGCGTATAACTTGATTCGCATCCGTGAGGGGGACGAATGGAAGACGGCATTTATCACCAGGGATGGGCATTACGAATATCTGGTAATGCCCTTAGGGCTCTGTAATGCCCCAGCTGTCTTCCAAGACTTTGTGAATGACATCTTCCGGGATATGTTGACCACCTCGGTGGTAGTCTATCTGGATGACATTCTCATCTTTTCTCCAGATATAGCCTCCCACCGGAGAGATGTCTGCAAGGTCTTCGACCTCTTGTGAGCAAATTCCCTATATGTGAAGTTGGAGAAGTGCATGTTTGAGCAGGAGTCTCTACCTTTCCTGGGCTATATCATCTCCACCCAGGGATTGGCTATGGATCCTGCCAAACTACAGGCTGTAATGGATTGACAAGAACCCCACTCCCTTAAAGCGGTGCAGCGCTTTATGGGGTTCATCAACTACTATCGCCAATTTATTCCCCACTTCTCTACTTTGGTAGCTCCCTTGGTAGCCCTCACCAAGAAGGGAGCTAATCCCAAGTTATGGTCAGAGGAGGTCTCCAAGGCCTTTACTTCAGTTAAATCTCATTTTGCTAGCGCTCCCATCTTACATCGCCCCGATGTTGATAAGCCTTTTATATTGGAGGCAGATGCCTCATCTGTTGGTGCTGGTGCAGTCCTCTTCCAAAAGGATGCTCAAGGTCGGAAGCATCCTTGCTTCTTCTTTTCCAAGACCTTCACACCAGCAGAGAGGAATTATTCCATTGGGGACAGGGAGTTACTAGCCATGAAGTTGGCCTTTTCTGAGTGGAGACATCTCCTGGAGGGGGCTTGTTTTCCCTTTCAAGTTTTTACTGACCACAAAAACTTGGTTTATTTACAGACTGCCCAGCGGCTAAATTCTCGCCAGGCCAGATGGTCCTTGTTTTTCTCCCGGTTCCATTTCACCCTCCATTTCCTCTCCGGTGAGAAGAACATTCGTGCCGACAATCTGTCTCACTCCGTGGTGTCCTCTGAAGAGGTGGAGGAGGAGCCCACAGAGAGCCTAAGAACGGTGGCCCCGGTTTCGCTTGAGTCTGTGACTCCGTGCAAGACTTTTGTGCCCACCAATTTGTGAGGTACTCTCTTGGGCACATTCGTCCAGGGTGGGTGGACATTTTGGGACAAAGAGGACTTTTGAGTTGCTGGCAAGGACATACTGGTGGCCACATATGGTCCGTGATATCAAGGAATACGTTCAGGCGTGCGTCTCCTGCGCCAAGAATAAGTCCCCTCGACAATGGCCAGCGGTTAAAAAATAACAGATTCCTGTCAGATCCCTGGAGACTCCTCGGCGGTTAGTTTCGATCAACGGCAAACTCTTGCAGGAGACCGTTATTCAGGTCACCGAAGAAATTGAGCTGCAAATTGGAGCTCTGCACCGAGAGAAGAGCTCCTTCCACGTCTTGTCGACTATGTCTCACACGCTTCTTCTTGGTCTTCCTTGGTTACGGACTCATGAACTGACTTTGGACTTGCGATCCGGCAATGTAATCTGTTGGGGACCGTCCTGTAAGAAGAAGTGCCTACTGTTCGTCCATCCGATGAATTCAGCTTCTCCGTCCTCGTCACCTACAGGTCTGCTGTCGGCTTACTGGCCCTTCGCAGATGTCATCGACAAAAAGGAGGCCGAGACTCTGCCTCGTCACGTACCATACGACTGTCCGATTGACCTTGTCCCTGGCTCAACTCCACCTAGGTTTAGAATATATATATCCGCTTTCTACTGCCGAGACCCAAGTTATGTTGGAGTATATCCAGGAGAACCTTGCCAGAGGCTTCATCCGTAAGTCCTCACCCATAGGAGCGTGATTTTTCTTTATCAAAAAGAAGGACGGCTCCCTCTGTCCCTACATAGACTACCGAGGGCTGAACGATATCATGGTCAAGAACAAGTACCCACTGCCACTGATCCCTGAGCTATTTGATCGTCTTAGAGGAGCTCAAATTTTCACCAAACTGGATCTTTGTGGGGCCTACAACTTGATCCGTATTCGTTCCGGCGACGACTGGAAGACCGCCTTTAACACCCGAGATGGTCACTATGACTACTTGGTCATGCCCTTCGGCCTCGGTAATGCTCCTGTGGTATTCCAGGAGTTTGTGAACGACGTCGTCCGGGATATACTGTACTCCTGCGTGATTTTTCTCCAGATCTGTCTGCTCACAGGAAGAATGTGCGTCAAGTACTTTTGCGTTTGAGGGAAAACCGCCGCTACCCCAAGATCGACAAATGTGTCTTTGAGCAAACGACCTTGCCATTCCTGGGGTACATTATTTCAGACTCTGATCTATGCATGGATCCGGCAAAAGTATCTGCCGCTCTCGATTGGCCACGGCCCATGGGGTGAAGGCAATTCAACGCTTCCTTGGCTTTGCGAACTACTATCGGCAGTTTGTTCCCCATTTCTCCTCGTTGGTTCGCCCTATCACATCTCTTATCCGCAAAGGAGCCAACCCTAATGTTTGGTCCCCTGAGGCAGAGGACGCCTTTCAATCCTTGAAGCAAACCTTCGCCTCTGCTCCAGCGCTTCATCATCCTGAGGTTAGTAAACCTTTCACTCTCGAGGTGGAAAGCATCCTCTACTGGGGCTGGTGCAGTCCTTTTGCAGAAGTCTTCATCTGGACACTTGGTCACTTGTGGCTACTTTTCTAAAGCATTCTCCCCGACTGAGTGAAATTACTCCATACTCCATTGGCGACAAAGAGTTATTGGCCATTAAGTTGGCCTTGGAATAATTGAGATGCTTGCTAGAAGGTACCACCTAAGGGTGGTAGAAAATAATGACTGATGGCTGGTGTACTAATGTCAATTAACATTGTCTTATATACACATGAACTACACACTTTTATTTATTATGTAATGTTGGTATACCTGTGCAAGATTTGTGCCCTAATATTTTATGTACTGCTGTTTGTATTGCTGCTGTAATACTGTAATTTCCCCCCGGGATCAATAAAGTGTATCGTATCGTATCGTATACATCCGTTTAAGATCTTTACAGACCATAAAAACCATGGCGTACATCCAGTGTACACAAAGGCTCAACCCCCGGCAAGCCAGGTGGTCCTTGTTCTTCACCCGCTTTGACTTTGAACTTCATTTTTGGCCAGGCGATAAAAACATTAAAGCTGATGCGTTATCGAGATCCTTCCAGTCGACTGATACTGAAGAAGAACCTTCTCACATCATCGATCCGTCCAAAATAATTACCGTGGCTCCAGTCAATTTGACCATGTTACCTCCGTGAAGAACCTTCGTGGCTGAGAATAAGCGGAAATGAGTGTTAAGCTGGGGACATTCCTCTATGATTGCTGGCCACGTTGGTGTCAAGAAGATTATTTCCCTGATTTCCCGTTACTACTAGTGGCCATCTATTTCCAAAGATGTCAAAGACTATGTGGCCTCCTGTCCATCCTTCTCCCAGAACAAGGTTCCCAGACAACCACCTTCTGGCCATTTTCTTCCGCTTCCAATACCTTCAGCTCCATGGCAGCACATAGCCATGGATTTTATCACTGATCTGCCTCGTTCCTCCAGTTGTACTGTGATCCTGGTGGTTGCAGACCGAGTCTTGAAGATGGCTCATTTCATTTCTCGCCTTGGTCTACCCTTTGCTCCCGAATTGGTGAAGATTTTCATCTCTCACGGCTTCCCTCTACCCATTGTCTCGGACAGAGGGGTTCAATTCACCTCCTGGTTCTGGAGAGCCCTTTGTGGACTCATGAAAGTGACACTGGACTTTTCTTCCGCCTATCACCCCCAAACCAATGGGCAGATGGAAGGAACAAACCAAATTCTTACATCCTGTCTCCGTCACTTTCTAATGCACATCAGAGCGACTGGGTCAGTCTACTTCCTTGGGTGGAATTTGCCTACAATAACCACACCAGTGAATCGTCCACCAAGTCCCCCTTCCTCGTCTTTGGACAACATCCCAGTGTGCCTTTACCGGTTCTTCCTGTCTCGGGAGTGCCTGTGGCTGACTGGCTGTCCATGGAGTTCTCCAGGGTATGGCAGGAGACCCAAACCGCTCTTGAGAGAGCTTGTGACAGGAAGAAACAACACGCTGATAAAAGGCGTCTGGACGTTCCTCCTTATCTCCCTGGTGACAAAGTGTGGCTTTCTTCCAAATATATTCATCTTAAGGTACCATCCTACAAACTAGGTCCCCGATACATTGGTCCTTTTGAGGTCCTCAGGCGTATTAATGACGTGGTATGCAAATTGAAGTTACCGCCCTGTCTCCACATTCACAATTCCTTCCATGTGTCCCTCCTCAAGCCCGTGGTACTCAATCGGTTTCATCCTGCTCTGGGCCACACACCCCAGCTTGTTGGAGTAGGGGATGAATTTGAGGTGAATGACATCTTGGCCATGAAGAAAGTAAGAGGGAAGAACTTCTTAATTGATTGGAAGGGCATTGGCCCTAAAGAGATGTCTTGGGAGCCCCGGGAGAGTATTCACGCATCTCAGATTTTGTCTAAGTTTCTTTCCAGCCTTAGAAATAGGGGGCGTAAAGGGGGAGTACTGTTACGCCGCACTCATCTGGCGCTGGGGCTCAGCGCCCGATGTCATCATGTCGAGTGCGCACGCGCTACTCCCATGCTTGACCCTGTGGCTGTTTCTCTGACATCTCTATGGTTCTGGAGGATCTGACCCAGAAGTCCCAGCACACTTGCCCTATATCAGGCTGCCTCTTCCTGTAGGCGGCGCCTGATTATTGTTGTGCTTCCCTGCTAGACCTGCTCGGTCACTCCCTGTTCTCAGGTCCTCTGTACTGTGCTTTGCTCTGTGCTCTGTTGTGCTTCTTAGCACACGCTCTGCTCTGTCATGCTCCGTATCACACGCTCATTTCCTGCCTTGTCTCCTGTTGTGCATCTTAGCACATCTACTTCCTTTTCTTGTGCTCTTAATGTGCTTCCCTGCACGTTCTCTGCATTGCCTTACACCCAAGCGTGTTTCCCAGCGCACGCCTTGCACTGTCCTGTATTCTGTGTGCCCTCGTGCACATGTCTTACACTGTCCTGTACTCTGCGTACCCTCATGCACACGCCTTGCACTGTCCTGTACTCTGCGTACCCTCGTGCACACGCCTTGCATTGTCCTATACTCTGTGTGCCTTCTTGCACACGCCGTGCTCTGCCCTGTACTCTGCATGCCCTCGTGTACACACCTTGCACTGTTTCGTATTCTGCGTGTTCCCGTGACCACACTTTGCACACTTTCTCTTCCTGTGTACTCCCGTCTTCTGTAAGCCGGCCACCTGGTTCTAGCAGTCGTGATACTGTATTCCCCTGGGTCTGCACCTGACGCTCCCTGTATAGGGGGTGGTTCTCACTAGGTCCGCTCGCCCATGGTGGGTTGGTATCACGACCCAGAGGGTCCACTCCAGGAATTGTCACATCTTTCAATTGACCTGTCATGTAATGAGGCCCTATCCCCGTAGAAACCTGGACCACCGGCGCAGAATCTTTAACTTACCCCATATCACGCGCGGGGTGCGCCTTTGGCATTCTTTGTGCCAAATGGCGTGTCCTCCACTCAGCCATTCAGTTGAGTGAAGCTAACGTACATAACTTCACCCAAATACATGATTGCTCCTCATCTGATGGTGCTGAAGTTGTGTATGCCAATGTGGGTATACCTATTCCACATGTGATCCCTCCCCGTCGTCCGCTCTCTGGACTGAAAGTACATGATGTGTTCACTAATTATTTTCATACACCTCATGTTTTGCTTTATTTAAAAGCTTGTTTGTTCTTCAAGTTTGTGTGTGTTTTCATTTTCATTGTGGCAAATGTAGAATTATTTTGTTGTCCAAGTTAAGAATTAAATAACACATAAAACGCATAGATTTGTACCTTTTTATAAAGGCAAAAAATAGCTTAGGATAAAAAAAAATGCAGTCATATTGCTTTTGTGGCCATACAAAAGTGGTCAAAAATTTCTTAGCATATTTCGTAAAAACAAAATAAAAATAAAAACTGATATCTGCGTTATCATCATAACACACAATTAGAAGTTATACATTTTCGTATGTAGGTGGTGGGGATGGCGGGAGTCCAGCTTCACTTTGTTGCTGGGTTTGACGCCCAACTTGGACCTCACCCTGTGTGGGAACATATTCTGAGCAAGAATGGGTGATGTTTCTATGATCCTGGTGGTGACTAAAGAAGTGGCCGCTGGATATTGGAGATGATACTCCTGTGGATTTTGGTAGCCACGTGAATCATACCCCCCAAAATGGCCATGTCGATCAAAGCCAGGTTGGGACCAGCCTCCAACACTGGGTCTGATCAAGTGGCCATATTGGACAGGTGGATTATAGCCTGCCATTTGGCCCTGTGGAGGCCAATGTTGGGTTGGGGGTGGATTGGGATGTGGTGTAGGCACCCGTGGAGAAGGTGGCTGAGATCCTGATTGAGCCTGCACTTCTGGGTTTGAGGAAATTCTGAGCTGGTTACGGGCTGACAGCTGCCACCGCTCCAAAAACACAAAAACGTCATATGGGTTATTGGGGGGTGTGGCAGGCATCAATCAGGATCTGAATGGATTCTCGTACATGCAGTCTGACCTCCAGAGGTAGTGGACGGAAGTACTGGGCCAGGCTGTGGGCATAGGCCTCCTCACCTTCATGCTTGGCAGCCCTGGACAGATAATTTAACACCCCCGTATCGACATGCCTCCTTGTGTCAGAAGCATGGCTATCTCGTCTTTTTAGTCGGCCATGGCTTAGTCGATATTACGGCAGACTGGGGTGATGCCTCAAGAGGCACAGTAGGGCTGCTGCTGTTGCCCTGGTCTTCCTGTCACTCAACATCCAGGCTGCATGATGCCACTGGTGGTGCTTGGTCTGGTGCTGGTGCTGGTGGAGGTTGGGGGATGCAGCTGGAAGGGTCAGAAGATGAGCCAGCCACCTCTTCACCTCCTCTGACCGGATCAATAATGGCCTCCGAATCAGAACCTGTCTCCCTCTCAGTGAGGTTGGACTGAGTTCTGTTTGTAAATGTGAAAAAAAACCCATTGTAGATATGACCCTAAACAACATATGTGAAATGTTGTGTGATGTATGTACTTACGATCTGAGATCGAGAATGGGAGCCAGAAAGGATAGCCGGTCAAAATATATATATTTCCTTTCGGTCGGTGCTACATCCCCACTCCTGGCCCGCTGCTGACTTTCCCACCTATACTGGTCACGGATGCTGTGCCAGCGTCTCATTACATCTTCCACTGCAATGTGAAAGAATAATTTATTAGGACATTGCTCAATTTTCTCAACACTATTATTTTACAGTTTCATGTGGCCTAGTAAGGTGCAATTTAAACATCAGATATATTACACAGAATAACAAAAAGCTACACATATTATTATTTTAGGGTCTAATGGGAAAACATGTTATTTTACGCATTATTATGATTTTTAAAAAAGGATAGAACTTACTATTTTGTTGCTGGCTCTCACGTGGCCTCTCCTCATAATCTGGAAACATTTGTACACAGATCCTCCTCCATGCCGCCTCTTTTCGGGCGCTGTCGGAATAAAGTGCGTCCCTCTGGTCCCACAGTTCTGGCCTCTCTTGGACCAGAACGATAAGCATTTCCACGTTCATGTATGTGAACATGATGGTGAACTCCGTGGAGGCGTTGTTCCGGGATGTCTGGCGCGCTTTTGAAGCTAATTAGTATGTCAAAGCTTATTGATAATGGCTGAGTCCATTTCCTGTCACCTGCAGAAATCCTGCGTATTTCTCGCAAGTCACACGTCTGGACCATGTGTAATCCGTAGTTTTCTCGCCCCCCGTAATACACTGACAAACACAGCATGCTGCGATTTTCTCGGCCCGTATAATACGGGCGAGAAAAAAATCGGCTGATGGGAGCTGCCCCATAAATTAACATTGATCCAAGTGCTATGCGATTTTTTCTCTCATAGCACTCGTCCGTATTCCTCTCTAGTGTGACGCTGGCCTAGCTGCAAAAGTGTTAGAAAAGTAAGTAAAACAACAAAACGCTCAAATGTATGCCTTGTTCTGCTCCATCAGTGGTTTCTTTGCTTTTCATGTCTATTTTAACTGAATCTTTGATATTGATTTTACATGAGCTACATATACATATTACTGCTCACTGACTTATAAGGTAGCTTCTTTGAATAGTTTTCTTTTCTCCTGGAGACAGCAAACTTGCAGTCTGATTTTGAAAAGCTTCTGTTATCTTTATTAGAGTTGAGCAAATTTGATCGGGTCAGGGCTTATTAGGCAAGCTATAGCGCTTACCAAATAAGCTGCAGAGGGAACCCGGATGCCTGGACGCTCCCGATGATGAGTTGTTCGGCTTCGCAGCTGCATATGTTGTGGCTGTGTAAGGCTGTGGTTCCACGGTCCGGAACCACAACGCTTTGGACGGAGCGGAAATTCCGCACCGCCCAAAGCCCCGCCCCCTTTTTGACGCGCGCTCTTTCCGGATGTGTTCAGGACACCTCCGGAACACATCCGGAAAGAGCGCAGGGCTGCATAGCCCTGTGTAATTTCCGTTGCGGCGACGCAGGTTCGCCGCAAGACGCTAGGACATGCTGCGGTCTGAAAAGACGCGCCGCATGTCCGGAAACGCAGGTCTTCCGCCTGCGTATTTTTACGCATAGTGGAGACGGGATTTCTTGAAATCCTCTCCACTATGCTGTAACATCTGGACGCTGCGTGTTTGGCGCTGCGCCAACGCACAGCGCCAAACACGCAGCAAATCCAGAGTGTTTCCTTATCGTGGAAACATACCCTAACAATCACAACACATGCATGGATAGCCGCGACACATGCAGCTGCGGAGACGAACAGCTGACTATCAGGAGCGCTCCAGGTATCCGAGTTCCCTCAGCAGCTTATTCGTTAAGTGCTATAGCTTGCCGAATAAACCCTGACCCCATCAAATTTGCTCAACTCTAATCTTTATATAATTTATAATGATGAACTGATATGGTGTTTAAAATAGTATAATCAGTTTTCCAGCATGTTGTTATTTACCCTAACATGATGCCATTTGGCCTCATTGTTGCTCATTCATGTCATGCTACCATTAAAGTGATTATCTGGGACTTTTATTAGTTTTGCGTATTGGGCTAAGAACTAACAAGCAGTTAGTTGCTAACTACCTGCCTGTTCTGCCAGCCACTGATCTTGGCTCGCTTTTTGCAGTCTCAAACCACTACTGCAGATGATTCCCCTGTTTCATTGACGTCACATCGACATAGCAATGTCTTCTCTTCCACTCTGCTTTGTTGACAGAGTGTTTTTGCCAATGTCATGCTGGTTGACAGCCAACTGCCTGCTACCTAACTGTGAGGAGCCAGCTATCACTCAGCATGACGTCTGCATAACTAATGCACTACAAGATGCAGCAGTCCCATGATAAAGGCAGACGCAGCACAGGTGCAAAATACTAATGAAACAACCACTCACACATCGATCAATTCATGTATGGGATGGGTTGCCTAGTATTATACATGCACATAGAAATGGTGTGTAGAGGGCACCAGTCACACAGACATGTGTAGTTTAGTGTCTGGCTTGCAGCCTGTAAGTGATGCCCATACAATTAGATCAGGCCAGCACTACATACATGCACCCCACAGGGACAGACAACTCAATATCCCAGGCCAACACCAGAGAGCTGGTCGATACATATTTTGGGAATAGTAAGCTTGCAACTCACGTCAAAGGTATATTTGTCTTGATTGTACCTACATTAAATTTTAAAGCAAAAATGGGAGCCATAATTACCAACACCAGGTCATAAAACCTAGCAATAAAAATGCACACAGATAAGGTTTGTATAGAGACACACAGATATGTGTATGGTGCAATGTCTGGCTTACACTCTATTAGTGATGCCCATCCTATTAAATCAGGAGGGTATAAGTGCACGCCGCAGGGACAAACTCCCCAATTTCTCCAACCAACACTAAACGCACAACTCTTAATGAATTTGACGCATCTTACTGCAGCACACAATTTATCCATCAGACGTACTATTCCGTCCATGTGACCCTGGACCTAATTCCCATGGACGGAATAGTACGTCATGGGTAGAGTTGAGCGATACTTTCCGATATCCAAAAGCATCGGAATCGGAATGGTATCGCCGATACCCAAAAAATATCGGCGATACCCGATACCGATACCGGAAATCCAATGTAAGTCTATGGGAACAAAATATCGGAATTAAAAAAACCCCATTCTTGCCTTGTTGGTTAATTGTACATGAAGGAAAACAACAAAGAGTAATGTAGAATGTATTGGGGAAGGTTGAGGAGACATTAAAGGCATAGATGTTTAACCCAATCAAATGGAATAGCATAAATATTTTTTTTTTAAAGATGTTCGGATTGACGAAGAAATTGACAATGTTGTTAACGTTTTTTCTATTTTGGCAAATATGTATATTTCACAACTTCCATGCTCTTCACCTTTTTAACTTTTGACACACTTTCTCCTTCATAATCTTCAGCAGCATCATCTTTTTCATCAAATTATTCTTCATCTTCACCTTCTTTATCTTCTTCTTAAACTTCTTGCTATTCATCTTTTTGTTAACATTACTCATATTCTTCTTATTAAACTATTATTCTTATTCATAATGTACTTCATCTTCTTCATCATATTCTTATTTGTGACAGAGATTCCTGTACTTGTAATCTGTCAAAGTATGAATTTTTCATCCTTCCGTTCTTGCTGTCACAAAAGATTTAAATTACAACAGTATTTGTCCGTGTTCAGTTTAGCCTGCAGCAGCAGGCATTTTCCAGGGGCACCACGAAGAGGAACGGACTCACCCCCATACACTGCTTAGTCTTCTTCTGCTTATAATTTAGAGCATATATTTTGCTCTTCATTTTGGTCTTATACTTCATGTTCTTCTGCTTTTTGATCTTCTGCTTATTGTTCTTAAGTCTCTTGTTCTGTATCTTGTAGTTTGTCTTAACCTTCTTAGTCCTGTTTGGTAATCTTTTATTTCTTCTTTGTGATGGTGTTTAGGCTGGTTGGCTTGATGCTCGTCGTCCTTGTGGTCGTCATCTTCTTCGGGGTGGTCATCAGGGTCGTCATCTTCATTGTTGGAGATCCAGAGTGATTACCCAAAAAAGCATTGAAAAAATCTTCAATTTGTAAATGTAGCAGAAGGTACAAGAGCCAATGCAAGTAACGAGGACCAGCTGACTGCGCTGGAACCCGGAGGGGCAGCAGAAGGAAAAGAGCCAATGGCACAACCGAGGACCAGCTGACGTTACTGGGACACGGTTACTAAGCAGGAGGTACCTGTGCTCCAAAGCACTACCAAAGACCAGCAGACGTTGCTGGAACTCGGATACCGAGATGGAGGCACCTAGGCCAAAGGCACTGCGGAGAACCAGCTGACGGTACTGGAACCCGGACGGGTAGCAGAAGGTACAAGAGCCAATGCAAGTAACGAGGACCAGCTGACTGTGCTGGAACCCGGAGGGGCAGCAGAAGGAAAAGAGCCAATGGCACAACCGAGGACCAGCTGACGTTACTGGGACACGGTTACTAAGCAGGAGGTACCTGTGCTCCAAAGCACTACCAAGGACCAGCAGACGTTGCTGGAACTCGGATACCGAGATGGAGGCACCTAGGCCAAAGGCACTGCGGAGAACCAGCTGACGGTACTGGACCCCGGACGGGTAGCAGAAGGTACAAGAGCCAATGCAAGTAACGAGGACCAGCTGACTGTGCTGGAACCCGGAGGGGCAGCAGAAGGAAAAGAGCCAATGGCACAACCGAGGACCAGCTGACGTTACTGGGACACGGTTACTAAGCAGGAGGTACCTGTGCTCCAAAGCACTACCAAGGACCAGCAGACGTTGCTGGAACTCGGATACCGAGATGGAGGCACCTAGGCCAAAGGCACTGCGGAGAACCAGCTGACGGTACTGGAACCCGGACGGGTAGCAGAAGGTACAAGAGCCAATGCAAGTAACGAGGACCAGCTGACTGTGCTGGAACCCGGAGGGGCAGCAGAAGGAAAAGAGCCAATGGCACAACCGAGGACCAGCTGACGTTACTGGGACACGGTTACTAAGCAGGAGGTACCTGTGCTCCAAAGCACTACCAAGGACCAGCAGACGTTGCTGGAACTCGGATACCGAGATGGAGGCACCTAGGCCAAAGGCACTGCGGAGAACCAGCTGACGGTACTGGAACCCGGACGGGTAGCAGAAGGTACCCATGGAAATTTAAGTTGACAGGCTGCGAGCCAGCCGCAGTTACCGAATCCCACAGTACTACAGTGGGTGATTGTCCTATTGTCACAACGGAAACAGCCTTTATTTGCATATCCCGCAGCACACATAGGAAGCACCTAAACTCCAGGCACCATAGAGTCGGCTAACCCGACCGCAACACGACAGGACAACTTATTGGAGGCTAAGTGACGTTTACACTGACAGGAAACAGATGGCGTGCTGTAACCAGTCTGGGCAGGAGTGAGTACCCGTGCCAACGACACTTCCGAGCAACAACTGCGGTGTTGGAAGCCCAGGGATGAGAAGACAACAGGGTGGAGGCAGCAGGACTTTTTGCAGTTCACACAGCAGGGGAACAGCTGACATTACTGAACCCCAGTAACACAGGAGCAAGTGTTGACTGTGCTAACAGCACTTCCGAGCAACAACTGGCGGTGTTGGAGCCCAGGGATGAGAAGACAACAGGGTGGAGGCAGCAGGACTTTTTGCCGTACACACAGCAGGGGAACAGCTGACATTACTGAACCCCAGTAACACAGGAGCAAGTGTTGACTGTGCTAACAGCACTTCCCGAGCAACAACTGGCAGGTGTTGGAAGCCCAGGGATGAGAAGACAACAGGGTGGAGGCAGCAGGACTTTTTGCCGTTCACACAGCAGGGGAACAGCTGACATTACTGAACCCCAGTAACACAGGAGCAACTGTTGACTGTGCTAACAGCACTTCCGAGCAACAACTGGCGGTGTTGGAGCCCAGGGTCAAGGAGGATGTTTAAATACTATATCAAGTATTTTCCTTGTTACGTGTCAATTAAAAATGTCTATACTCCAAACAAGAGAAATATAACCTTTAGTACCATAAGATGATGATTTTATTTAAAAAAATATATGTAAATTAATAATTTACAAACATAAACGCATACATTAACATGTTGAAAAGCAATGCAAACCACAATTAAAATAGGTTAAATAATCTGCTATACGGTTTAAAATAAAAGCATACAAGTACATATCAGAATCCATTAATGATGGCTAAGTAACAGTATGTACACCATTTTTATTGTGTAGACAATGAATGGCTGACTTAAAAACATAATCAGCATTACAAGTTATCTTTGACATTCATAAAACTTTACATTTGGTGAATAATATCACTAAAATTTTTTTAAAAATATCTAAAATTTCCATCATGTAATACTGATAATATGTGCCAATCATTTATTAACAAACAAAAAATTTAAAAAGTGCATAGTGCCTAGTGAAAACAGATATTTATGCCTGACTGTGGACTTGCAAGCATGACAACGGATAGATAAGGTATATATAGATGAGACTGCATAGCCACAGATGGTGAATGGCGATGTAATACTGTACCTCAATAAAGTGTGCGTTACTACTAAATCCTTTTTTTTATATAGCTTTATAAAAGGTTACGTGCATGTATGGTTGCGCCTTTGTTTGGACGCACAGACTGGCTTCCTGCTGTGACGCGTTGGATATTGGAGCATCTGTACGTCTTATGACGCAGACTAACATTCACGTTGCGCATCGTTCATCATCGCAAGCGTACCGACAACACAAAGGCGTTGTCATGACTGCTTTACTCAGTAAACATGCACCTATGATGAAACATACACGCATGTGCCCTATTACATAACAAGCTACAAGAAAAACGAGTGTGAGGTGTGACACAGCTGTTTTGTTAAGGTACAGTATTATATCGACATTGTACAGGTGTCGCTATTCAGTCTGATAAATAGATATCATTCACCTATTCTATCAGTTGTCGTTCTTTCAGCACCACTTACAGGTATATATTTTGCTATTGTGACTATGCACTATTGACTTTAACAAGGTAATGCATGATTTTTGTTAGCGATTATCATGTTTACATGAAGGACCTTTATGATATGGGCTGTTAACTTTCTAATTAAATATGTATTTTTTAAAATGACACAAATATAAGTAATGTTGAAGAGGACTATTCCTACATGCATTGTTTGCACAATATTACAGGTGTACATCACGTCCCTTAATCAACATTGGATTATTATATTTACTTGTATGCTTTTATTTAAAAGGCAAGAACACTGAAGTATAACCTTCGCACTGCAGCAGTTGTCAAAGTTCAACCCACATTATGCACTTCCAACATTGCAGCATTTGAGTCATGATGTGAGTTGGATTTGTCTAAGCTATGGAGTGACAAGGTGTAATGTATGTGGTACAGTTCATATAGCGTCTTGTGCTTGGGTGCGATGAAAATACTTAAGACACAGGTTGATAAAGAAAGTCTTGTATTGCTTCATACAAATTGGCAAAAATAAACACACAGGTTGCAAACACAGAAGCAGGAGACACAGCAGGCCAGAGTAATCTAAGCTCAGCAATAACTCTCCACAACAGATTCAGATCTTCTTCTCTGTTACCGCAAGTCCATGCAAACGTGAGGCTCTCAAGAGCAGAGTTCAGAGTCCACAAGTGCTTCAGAGTTCCTCAGTAGGAATGGCTGGAGTACAAGGTCCAAGGCTTCAGGAGTCAGAACACAGGTTCACTGCAGGCTAGATTCTGAAGCACTGATTGCTCAGCTGTGGCTGTTTAAGAAGCAAACGGAGAGAATCAGGGCGGGAACATGCAAGCTGGAAAACTCCATTTTGACTGAGGGCAAGATAGCTGCAGCAAAACAGAAAGCAAAATGGCCGACGAACAAACTGAGTTTCAGAAACAGATACACAGAACCTTACATTACTCCCCCTTAGGGACAACCTCCGGATGACCTCAGACCAGGCTTGTGTGGGTACCTCTGATGAAACTGACGGAGCAAGCGAGGAGCATTAACGTTATTGACTGGCTCCCATGAGTTGTCCTCCACTGGGTAGCCCTGCCATTTAATCAGATATTGTAACTGATTTCTATACAACCTGGAATCTAAAATCCTTTCCACCACAAATTCCTCCTGACCATCGACTAGCACTGGGTCAGGGCAAGGAGAAGAACGTCCAGGAAACGTATTGGGTGTCGCAGCCTTTAGTAGGGATACATGAAAGACAGGGTGGATTCTCATAGTTCTGGGCAATTGAAGACGACAAGCAACGGCACTTATAATTTTACTGATTTTATAGGGTCCAATGTACTTATGTCCCAACTTAGACGATGGAATCCTTAACTTAAGATTTCTGGTTGACAGCCAGACCAGGTCTCCTACCTTAAAAGCTGGTGCAGGTTTACGAAATTTATCTGCTGCCTTCTTGTACCTTTCCTGAGCCGATTCCAGATTCTCCTTTAGAAGATCCATATTCTTCTGTAAAGTCGTGACTCTTTCAGCCACTGCTGGCAAAGGCGTCTCTATGGGAAATCGTGGTAGAATGTTAGGATGATAACCTAGATTAGAGTAAAAAGGAGACTGTTTAGTGGAGGCACTCTGAGAGTTGTTGTAAGAGAACTCAGCCAATGGAAGTAGATCCACCCAATCATCCTGTAGGTGGCAGATAAAGCAGCGGAGATACTGCTCCAGGGTTTGATTGGTTCGTTCGGTTTGTCCATTAGTCTGGGGATGAAAAGCAGAAGAAAGGTTTACTTTAATGTCCAATGCTGCGCAGAAATTTTGCCAAAACCTAGAAGTGAATTGCACCCCTCGATCCGAAATAACCTCATCCGGTACTCCATGTAAGCGAAACACATCTTTAATCATCAAATCTGATGTCTGTTTTGCAGTGGGTAAGCCGAGACAAGGGATAAAATGAGCTGCCTTTGTTAGACGGTCAACCACCACTAGAATAGTGTTCTTCCCTTGAGAGGTTGGTAATTCCACAATGAAGTCCATAGAAATGGATCCCCACGGGCGGGACGGGGTGGGAAGAGGCTGTAACAGACCAGTTGGTGAAGAGCGAGGTGTTTTGCATCTTGCACAAACCTCACACGAAGTGACATAGTCCAAAACATCCTTCCTACAAGTGGGCCACCAAAAGAAACGAGAAAGAAATTCCTGTGTCTTTAGAATTCCTCTATGCCCGCTATTTTGGAATCGTGAATGAGTTGCAATACTCTCAATCTGACTGTTTCAGGTATATACAGACGTTGTCCCAGAATCCACACACCATTCTTAAAGACAAGACTTACGTCCCTTGGGGGTTGAGCCAAAAAAGAATCCGCATGGTATGCTTCCTTGATGTCTTTAATTAGGTCTTGATGATGAATACTCCTAGGAATCTAGAGTCAGGAAGAATAGTCTTAGGAGGAGTAATTGGACGTGTCTCTGCTGAGTAAATCCTAGAGAGTGCATCAGCCTTTCCATTGCGCGATCCTGGTCTATAAGAAATAATAAAATTAAATTGGTTTAAGAAAAGATTCCAGCGAGCCTGGCGAGGAGTCAGGCACTTAGCCGACCTGATAAACTCAAGATTATGATGGTCTGTCAGAACGACTATTTGCTGTGCAGCTCCTTGAAGAAGGTGTCTCCATTCTTTGAAGGCGGCAATAATGGCCAACAACTCTCTATTGCCCACATCGTAGTTCTTCTCAGCCGAAGACAACTGCTGGGAAAAGAAGGCACAGGGATGCAAGACATTCTTCTCACCTGTTCTCTGAGAGAGTATAGCTCCCACGGCACAGTCTGAAGCATCCACCTCTATTATGAAGGCAAGCTCTGGGTTGGGATGTACTAGGATAGGTGCAGTGGTAAATTTATCTTTTAGACGGGAAAATGCTTCCTGGGCTTGGGGAGTCCAGGAGAACTTAGACTCTTTCCGGGTAAGTTGGGTGATAGGTGACACTACCTCAGAGAAATTTCTAATGAAACGTCTATAGAAGTTTGCAAACCCGATGAAGCGCTGTACCTCCTTCACATTTCTAGGACTTGGCCAATCATTGATGGCTTGGGTTTTACTTCCATCCATACTAATTCCTTGTGTAGACAGTACATACCCCAGAAATTGAATTTCGGTCTTATGGAATTCACACTTTTCAAGCTTGATGTAAAGATGATTTTGTCTTAGACGTTCCAAGACCATTCTCACATGTCCATGATGTTCCTCTGTGGAGTTAGAAAAAATTAAAATATCATCCAAATAAATTACCACGAATGTATCCAGGAGATCCCTGAAGATGTCATTCACCAAGTGTTGGAAAGTGGCTGGGGCGGTACTCAGACCAAAAGGCATAACTAGATATTAAAGTGTCCATAGCGTGACCTGAATGCAGTCTTCCATTCATCCCCAGGTCTAATACGGACTAAGTTATAGGCCCCACGAAGATCTAGTTTAGAAAAAATTTTGGCATGTCGCACTCTCTCCAATAACTCAGGGATTAAAGGCAATGGATAACGGTTTCTAATAGTAACCTTATTGAGTTCCCTATAGTCTACGCATGGTCTCAGGATCCATCTTTCTTCTTTACAAAAATATGGGTGCCCCTGCAGGAGATGAAGAGGGGCGTATGAAGCCCTTGGCTAGATTTTCGTCTATGTACTCTTTTAAAGCCTTCAGCTCGGGCCCCGCCAGGGGGTAGATCTTACCAAAAGGTATCTCTGCTCCAGGCAATAATTCAATTGGACAATCATATGGACGGTGAGGAGGAAGCTGGTCAGCGTTCTTCTTGTCACATAAATCCACATAGTCCTGGTATACAGCTGGTAGTTCAGGGACTGACATGGTTCCTTTAGGAACAGAGCAAGCTGAAATTTTGGACTCATCTGTTTCTCTGGAAAGTGTAATTCCTTGGTCTCCCAGTTAATGGTAGGATTCTGAGCCTGCAGCCATGGTAGCCCTAGAATAATGGGAAAGTGAGGAAAGAGATAAGCATAAAGGACAGTTTCTCTTGATGATCTTTACCCATAAGAACCTTTAAAGGCTCTGTTTCCTGATCCACTGGTCCAGAGGTCAGCAGGGAGCCATCCACAGTTTCCATCTGTACTGGAGTAGCCTTCTTCACTGAACGTATTCCCTGTTTCAGAGCAAAGGAGACATCCATAAAATTTCCACTTGCACCTGAGTCGATCATAGCAGAGCTAGACACCCAGGCTGAGTCAACCCAGAGTTTTATGGAAAGAAAACAGTGAGAATTGTTTTTTTACAACTCAGCTGGGACACCGCTGAGGAAACTTGAAAGATGGCAGCATTTACACAGTCAACGTCCTCAGAGGTAACGGAGTTTAAGTCCGAGAAATCAAGATCTGTTGCTGCAGATCTCTCTGGAGCCTGAGGCTCGGACCTGACAGATCCCCTCTCGCAACACTCACAATGAATGAGTGCTGCAGTAGTCTTGCGAGAACGGCTGGGGCAGTTAATAATAAAGTGCCCTGACTTACCACAATAAAACATAGATTCTCCTTAAAACGATGTTCCTTGCGTGCATCACTAACCCGTCGTAGTAAAGAGTCTACCTGCATGGGTTCAGGTTCAGGTTCCCGTGTAATCCTATTCAAAGGTTCCTTAGCTGGAGAGGAAGGTAGGAAAAGGTTAGTACGATTGCTTTCAACCATCTCTCTTGCCTGCGTTCAGTTAAACGAGTATCAATACGGATGCAGTAGTTAATAAAGTCACCTAACGCAGTGGGAGGGTCGGCACGAGCAAGTTCATCCTTAATCAGTGGGATAACCCCTTTCGAAAAATAGATTTTTTGGCGGAATTGTCCCAGGTGGTATCAAGGGCCCATCTCCTGAAATCCAAGGCATATTCAGCTACCGAGTGCTTACCTTGGCGCAAAGCTAACATGGCTGCTTCAGCTGTTGCACCTCGATTGGGGTCATCAAACACCTGCCCCATGGCTGAAATAAAATCATCAAGGTGATTCAAACAATCATCCTCAGTCTCAATCAGAGGGTTTGCCCACATCAAAGCCTTGTTGGTAAGCAACATAATTATAGTAAGCACCTTAGATCGTTCAGTAGGAAATTGTGAAGCATGTGCAGAAAAAAAAAGATTGCATTGATTAACAAATCCCCTGAATTTTCACGTTCACCACCAAAACGAAAAGGGGGCAACTTGGGAATCCCAGAACTCGGGGCCACGGCAGGAGCCTGGACTCGCCCCTCCAGAACCTCAATCCTGGCTCGCAAATCCTGGGTAGTCTGTCCAACCACTTGCAAATTGTGATTATTTAGGTCCTGAAGATTTGTAAAACGGGTCTTTATATTCTGCAAATCTGCAAGGATATTATCAGTCACTCCGCAAAGTTCCTTTATGCGGGCCTCCATTTTCCAGATCTTTTAAGACAGGATACTGGAAGAAGAGGAGAAAAAAAAAAAAAAAACAATAGTGTTCACCTGTGGCAACACTGAAGAAAGAAAAAACTTTAAGGGAACTGCTCACCTGGAATGGTTGTGAGAAGTCACAACCACTATCATCACAGAAAGCTTTCAACCAGACATCTGATATCCGGAGTTTCAGCAGACAAAAAGAGAAGAGAAAAAAAAACAAAAAAAAAACAATAGTGTTTACCTGTGATAACACTGCAGAAAAAAAAACTTAAGGGAATTGCTCACCTGGAATGGTTGTGAGAAGTCACAACCACTGTCATCACAGAAAGTACAACCGGACATCCGATATCCACAGTACAGCAGACAAGCCTTTCCAGACCCAGCAGACACTAACGTTTGGCTTCAGAATCTTGTAATGTATGTGGTACAGTTCATATAGCGTCTTGTGCTTGGGTGCGATGAAAATACTTAAGACACAGGTTGATAAAGAAAGTCTTGTATTGCTTCATACAAATTGGCAAAAATAAACACACAGGTTGCAAACACAGAAGCAGGAGACACAGCAGGCCAGAGTAATCTAAGCTCAGCAATAACTCTCCACAACAGATTCAGATCTTCTTCTCTGTTACCGCAAGTCCATGCAAACGTGAGGCTCTCAAGAGCAGAGTTCAGAGTCCACAAGTGCTTCAGAGTTCCTCAGTAGGAATGGCTGGAGTACAAGGTCCAAGGCTTCAGGAGTCAGAACACAGGTTCACTGCAGGCTAGATTCTGAAGCACTGATTGCTCAGCTGTGGCTGTTTAAGAAGCAAACGGAGAGAATCAGGGCGGGAACATGCAAGCTGGAAAACTCCATTTTGACTGAGGGCAAGATAGCTGCAGCAAAACAGAAAGCAAAATGGCCGACGAACAAACTGAGTTTCAGAAACAGATACACAGAACCTTACACAAGGTTGACCATCAGTATCCTATAGCATAAGTAGGCTTTTGTGTTTGCATTTGTTTTCGACATGTGCATATCTGTAATAATATGTCACAATTATTTTGTTACAGATTTGTGACAAAGACTAATCATTTTATGGTTTTAAAGCTGACGTTTCAAATGTTTACAGCTTAGAAATCAGGGTGTAGCCTCATATCTATGTGTAGCACTAGACACTTTGACATGTCATGTTTTTTTCACCATGATTAGGTAGCTAGCAGTAATTTTTGCCGGACACACAGCAGGGGAACAGCAGGCGTTACTGAATTCCACAAACACATCAGCGATTGTTTTCATCTGTGCATCTAACACTTCTGAGCAGCAACTGGTGGTGTTGAAGCCCAGGGTCAAGAAGGGTGTAGGCAGAGGCCTAGTATGAGATGTTTGAAGTTGAAGTTGTAGTTAGCAGCAGTAATTTTTGCCAGGCAGACAGCAGGGGAACAGCAGGCGTTACTGAACCCCACAAACACATCAGCGATTGTTTTCATCTGTGCATCTAACACTTCTGAGCAGCAACTGGCGGTGTTGAAGCCCAGGGTCAAGGAGGGTGTAGGCATAAAATATTGAGTTATTGCCTTGTTACGTGGCCATTGCAAATGTATGTACTTCAAACAAGAATAAATGAAGTTTTACTAGGACAATAAAATGATGAATTTCAATTCCAAGAATAGAAAAATATTTATACTTGAGAGTCCTCTGTGGTTGATACCGTTTAATGGCTAACTGAAAATATGGTAACAAATTCCAAGCTTTCGAGACTACTCAGGTCTCTTCATCAGGCTAAGACTAAAACAAAAAATGAAGAATCACATATTTCTACACACAACAGGACACAGGAATAGGTAAGACAAGTGAGGGAGGGACAAGTGAGGGAGACCGGCCAAAAAATGAGAACAAGGATGAATTATCAGCGCCACACAATAAGAGAAAAAATAATGGATTTACCTGTGGCAAAACACTTTTGTATGCCCGGTCATAGCATGATGGATATGGAATTACTGGTATTAAAATATAACTTCAAATATGAGAAAGATACAAAGGTTTCAGAATATAAGCTCATCATGACCTTTGACACTGTTAGTGATGGAATGAATAGATCACACGGATTTATGTCATTCTATATCAATTAAGAAATCTGTGTCTCTGCCCTTCCAGGGGCATGAAAACACAAAACCAGACCCCAATCAGAGGGCAATAAAACTTTCTATCCTTATCTAGGAACTGTTCCAATATTTATGTTCATCCCTCTGTGATAATGACAGTTCTGCTACACGTCACTTACTTGTCTTACCTATTGCACTATTCCTGTGTCCTGTTGTGTATAGAAATATGTGATGCTTCATTTATTGTTTTAGTCTTTGCCTGATGAAGAGACGTGAGTAGCCTCGAAAGCTTGCAATTTGTTACCATCTTTTCAGTTATCCATTAAAAGGTATCAACCACTGCGGACTCTCAAGTCTAAATATTTTTCTATCTACTGGCTAACACGGTACGAAGATACACATGTTTCCTAACTTCAAGAATAAAAATAAAGACCCTGGAAATATAAACGCATATATGCACATGCCAACAAGAAATGGAACAACACACCACCCAAAAAATTGGTTACAAAATATAGTGTTGTAAATTTAAGAATAAAAGTCCATTTTTGTATTTATGAATAATGCTTAAGGAACGCTATGTTAAACCATAACAGTGAAGACAATGGATTTTGGAATAGTCACTCATCATCATCATTGCAATTTATATGTGACAGTCACAGACATTTCAATTATTTAAGTTAATAAAATCGTTACTTTGTACAGCATGTATGACATGTCCAGCATGGACTCATCAATGTGATGACGCAATAATGTACGATAAATAATAACCATTTAAAAAAACATTATGCATTGTCACAATTTAAGTGTGTGCCTGCAAGTGTAGGTGAAACAAAGGCTACGGATAGCAAAGGTATATTCTATGTCTGTATCAGACAGTGGACAGCCTCTGACGGGTAATGGCGATGTTATACTGTACGTCAATAAAGTCTGCGGCTGCAATCATGCATTTTGCATGTCTGGTTGCACAAGGCTTTATCCGTCAACAACACTACCTTCCTACTGTCACTCGTAGGGTAGGGTAGCGTGTGTCTGTTAGGTGACTCTCTATAAAATGTGACGTTACGCAGCGTTATTGTGCCCTAGGGACGCCAAAAATACGACAGCAGTAATCATTTACTGTCTAATACTCCACCTATGACCAACAAAAAAAGCACGTTCCCTCTTTAACAATCTACAAGACTAACAAGCATAATGGTTGACGCTGACTTTATTGAGGTACAGTATTACATCGACATTGTCCATGACTAACTATGCACTGTGATACCTATATACCATTATTAATTTATATCTGTTGTAGTTGTTTCAACAGCACTTGCAGGTATAACTACCTATTGTCAGTATGCATGATGCACTTTCTAGATGTAATAATTTATTATTGCACATTATTACCATGTTTAGATGCTGGCCATTTCATATATGGTGTGTGAAGTTACAGTTGGCATCAGTATGTGTATTTTATAATGTCTGTCATAAATAAAACTCGTGATGATGATGATGATGATTTTATGATTCGTACATCCATTGACTGCATTATCTTACAGGTACAGATAAAGTTCCTTAAAAAGCATTAATTGATAATTAAGAAATGTACTTTTAATGCATTAATTTCAAAAAGTGAACACTATGTTTTAGTTTTTGTTACCATTTCTAATAGAAATTTGTGTAGATATGCGCTGTGATGACAAATTATTATTTGTCCATATTTGTTATAAAAATTTATGATTGTAGGCCTGGAAAACTTCACAATTTCCTGTTTTAAGCATAACAATCAGGGTGACGGCTCTTCCCTATTTGGAGCATGTTCCACATGGGTTTTTCTGTGCATGTGTAGGAAACAGGAGACTTCTTGCCGGACACACAGCAGGGGAACAGCTGGCGTTACTGAACCCCACTAACACTATAGCTTGTGTATTGGTCTGTGGACACGACACTTCTGAGCAGCAACTGGCAGTGTTGTAGCCCAGGGAGTAGAGTTCAGGTGGTAGAAAGATGAACATAACAGGAGACATGGATAACGTTGCGAACCAGTTATTTAATCTGAAAACGGACAGACAAATTCTGGCGAGATCCATGCCTTGTTCATTTTCAGAAAAGTAAGCCGGTCTACATTATCGGAGGATAGTCGCATGCGACGGTCTGTTAGTACACCACCTGCAGCACTAAAGACGCGCTCCGATAATACACTGGCAGCGGGGCAAGCCAGCACCTCCAATGCATACTGGCTAAGCTCTGGCCATGTATCCAGCTTAGAGACCCAAAACTTGAATGGGGAAGAGCCATCTGGGAGTACACTGAGAGGGAAAGACAAGTAGTCTGTCACCATCTTATGGAAACGTTGCCTCCTGCTGACTGGAGCCGTCTCGGATGGTGTAGACATTTGTGGCGCTGCCACAAAACTTCGCCACATTTGGAACATACTGGTCTTGCCCTGTGCAGAGGCGCTGCTTGTGCTCCCTCTTGTTGCAGAGCTGTCTCCACTGCCTCGACGCACAGAGCTGCTTTGTAAAGCAGTAGCAGCAGCAGTGCTCTCGGCTGGAATGGAGAACATTATGGATTGCACCAGTGTCTCTTTGTACTCCCGCATTTTACGCTCCCGGTTCAACGGTGTGATGAGGCTTTGTAAGTTGTCCCGGTAGCGAGGGTCTAGGAGGGTGTACACCCAATAATCAGACGTGGTGAGAATGTGGGCGATGCGGCGGTCGTTTCTCAGGCACTGCAGCATGAAATCAACCATGTGCTGCAGACTCCCAACTGGCCAACAAACGCTGTCCCCTGCAAGAGGCGTCATCTCTGCCTGCTCTGCATCACCCCACCCTCGCTCTACATACTGACTAGAGCGTTGTGTACCTCCCTCTGGAGCGATGTCTTCCTCCTCCATTGACTCCTCCTCATCCTCCTCACTAAGTGAGCCCTGCCCAGCCCTTTGTGAGGAACCAAGTTGCGCTGACTGTCCAGAAGGTGATGGAATTTGTGACTCCTCATCCTCCACCTCTTCCAAAACCTCATCCCTTAGTGCTTGCAGTGTTTTTTGAAGCAGGCAGATAAGGGGGACAGTCAGGCTGACTAGTGCATCATCTGCACTCACCATCCGCGTTGACTCATCAAACGCACGCAAAACATGGCAGATGTCCTTCATAGAGGCCCACTCAGTAGTGGTGAAGTGTGAACGGCGGAAATTGCGAGTTGATTGCGCCTGATGCAGCTGATACTCCATTACTGCTGGCTGCTGCTCACACAACCGCTCCAACATATGTAACGTGGAATTCCACCTGGTGGGTACGTCACATATGATGCGATGTTCAGGAAGGCGAAATCTGCGTTGCAGAGCTGCAAATGCGCGATCTGGCCATGCTGGAACGTCGCAAGTGAGCACACTCTAGGTGGACCTTGTGCAGCAGTGCATCAAGATCCGGATAGTCCCTCAAAAAACTCTGCACGACCAAGTTGAGCACATGTGCCAGACATGGTATGTGAGTGAGGTTGCCAAGGCCCAGAGCTGCCACCAGATTTCGGCCATTGTCACACACTACCAAGCCTGGCTGGAGATTCGCTGGCAAAAACCACACGTCGCTCTCCTGCTTGATGGCATTCCAGAGCTCCTGCGCTGTGTGGCTTCGATTCCCCATGGAAATTAATTTCAGGACGGCCTGTTGACGTTTGGCCACGACTGTGCTCATATCGGTCGCAACAGGTAAGCGTTCACGGGTCCATGTGGAGGTAGACCGTGACGGCTCCTGCAGCGATGATTCTGAGGAACTGGAGTAGGAGGAGGAGTCAATGTGGACAGACTTGATTCCTGCAATCCTTGGAGTTGGCAGAACACGTACAGCGCCACTCGCAAGATCTGTACCCGGCTCCACAACATTGACCCAATGGGCAGTGAGGGAAAGGTATCGTCCCTGGCCATGGGTACTGGTCCACGCATCGGTGGTCAGGTGGACCTTGCTACTGACGGCGTTTAGTAGCGCATGTTTAATTTTTCCCTCAACATGCTTTTGCAGACCAGGGACGGCTTGCCTGCTGAAATAAAATCGGCTGGGCACATTGTATTGTGGGACTGCCAATGCCATTAAGTTACGGAAACTGTCAGTCTCCACCAGCCTGAATGACAGCATTTCAAGGGACAGGAGTTTTGCAATGCCAGCATTCAGAGCCTGTGCTCGTGGATGGTTTGCCGAGTATGGCCGTCTTTTATCCCATGCCTGTGCTACCGATGGCTGTTTTGTGGCCTGGGAGTGTGAGGATGACAGGGAACTTGCAGCTGTGGGTGGAATAACACTGGGTCTCTGGACAAGAGTGACAGAGGTTCTTCCATGGCGATCCTGTGAGGAAGCCGAACCAGCTGTGTGTGAGCTGGAGGAAGAGGCTCCAACACGAGCTGAAGATGTAGGTGCTGCTGTAGGTTGGCCTACATCTCCAGTGTGTCTTTGTAACTCAACCACATGCTTTGACCGCACATGTTTCAACATATTTGTGGTATTAAGGTTACTGACACTTTTACCTCTTTTTACTTTTTGATTACACAGCTTGCATTTGACATAGCAAATATCATCTGCAAGTGTGTCAAAAAAGGACCACGCAGTGCAAGTCCTGGGAGCTCCCGTTTTGGCTGTTGGAAGAGAACTGCTACGAACGGGTGCCAAACTGGAGGCTACAGGCAACCGAGTCTGCAGCCTACCTCTCCCTACTGTTTGGACCGTTGGGGCAATTCTTCCTCAGAGCTGCTACCACCACCTTCCTGTTCCTCACGCCATGTTGGGTCTTGGACCTCATCATCTCCACTACCCTCTTCCAACACCTGCTGCTGTTGGGTGGTCTGGCCAGCACCATGCTCAACAGAAACTGGCACCTGAGTCTCATCATCATCAGATGCGTTCTGCGGTGTGCTGACCATCGGCACTGGCTCACCCGCCTCTTCAGATTCAGAGAGACACAGCTGTTGCGCATCACTGCATACTGCCTCTTCTTCACATTCCAGAATGCTGCTTGGCTGGGCCCCTGTTTGCAAGCCAACAGATTCTGAGAACAGAAGCAGAGACTCAGCTGGCTCCAGTTCAGAACTCTCTGACTGCCTGGACAATTTGGCAGGCGGTGAAGAGACAGATGGTTGTTCAACAGTGCTGTGGTCCTGAGAGGAGGTGGAAGCAATTGAAGTCGATGCATTGGCTGCCATCCAACCAACAACGGCTTCAATTTGTTCTTCCCGCAGCAGGGGGGTACGCTGAGCTCCTACAAAAGTGCGCATAAAGGAACGCTCACGGGGAAAACTGGTGGATGCTGTGTCATTGGGTGCGGCAGCAGCCACAGAATCCCCACGTCCTCTCCCTGCTGAAACTCCACGGCCACGACCACGTGCCTTACTCCCTGCCTTCTTCATCTTGGTAGATTGATAAAGAAAGTCAGAAAAGTTATAAGGCCTAAGTGTGGTTATTCCTCAGAGACTGCAGTGAACACTGCAGACAACTGTTCAGTAGCTGTGAAAGGCCCCTTTGTGTACTTCTATAGTGTTTGCAACCAATGTATTGTATACGGATGGAAGCGCGTCACACTAATAGATTAGATTTTTTTCAAATATAATGGAGCAGCACCAATTAGAGAAAAATATGAAGGATGAGGCAGTGACACACGCTCAGCAGACTACAACCAGCAGTGGTTGAAGAACTAACTGGAGAGTAATCTGCACTCAAAAAATGAAAAGCTCACAGACTACAGTGAACACTGCAGACAACTGTTCAGTAGCTGTGAAAGGCCCCTTTGTGTACTTCTATAGTGTTTGAAACCAATGTATTGTATACGGATGGAAGCGCGTCACACTAATAGATTAGATTTTTTTCATATATAATGGAGCAGCACCAATTAGAGAAAAATGTGAAGGATGAGGCAGTGACACACGCTCAGCAGACTACAACCAGCAGTGGTTGAAGAACTAACTGGAGCGTAATCTGCACTCAAAAAATGAAAAGCTCACAGACTACAGTGAACACTGCAGACAACTGTTCAGTAGCTGTGAAAGGCCCCTTTGTGTACTTCTATAGTGTTTGCAACCAATGTATTGTATACGGATGGAAGCGCGTCACACTAATAGATTAGATTTTTTTCAAATATAATGGAGCAGCACCAATTAGAGAAAAATGTGAAGGATGAGGCAGTGACACACGCTCAGCAGACTACAACCAGCAGTGGTTGAAGAACTAACGAGCGTAATCTGCACTCAAAAAATGAAAAGCTCACAGACTACAGTGAACACTGCAGACAACTGTTCAGTAGCTGTGAAAGGCCCCTTTGTGTACTTCTATAGTGTTTGCAACCAATGTATTGTATACGGATGGAAGCGCGTCACACTAATAGATTAGATTTTTTCAAATATAATGGAGCAGCACCAATTAGAGAAAAATGTGAAGGATGAGGCAGTGACACACGCTCAGCAGACTACAACCAGCAGTGGTTGAAGAACTAACTGGAGCTTGATCTGCACTCAAAAAATCAAAACCTCACAGACTGCAGTGAACACTGAAACACAACTGTTCACTATCTGTGAAAGGCTCCTTTCTGTACTTCTATAGTGTTTGCAACCAATGTATTGTATACGGATGGAAGCGCGTCACACTAATAGATTAGATTTTTTTTCAAATATAATGGAGCTGCACCAATTCCACAAAATAAAATAAAAAAAAGAGTCAGTGAGTGACACGTGCAGATGCTTACAAACAGCGGTGGATGCAGAGCAAACTGCAGCGTCACCTGCACTCTCACACACACCTTGCACAGAGCTGTTAAAACAACACTGGCAAAAGGAAGCTTTACACAGCGGTTGGTAAACTAGCCTGCATAAAGCACAGTACACAAAATCGCAATGTCTAACTGTCCTCAAAGTCAGCAGAACAGCGTTCTGTCCCTAACTGAGTTCACAGCACAGTGACGCTAAAATGGCGGCGGCGCCTTTTATAGTGCATTCTGACATCATTTCAGCAGCCAATCACAGCCATGCCATTAGTTAAGATGACCGCAGCATTACAGGATGTGCCCACACTTCATAAGATTCCTCATTGGCTGACTAAAATCACATTGCCTCTCAAAGAATTATGGGAACTTCCGATTCCGGTATACGATATTGGAAAAATATCGGAACTAAGTATCGGAATTCCGATACAGCGAATATCGGCCGATACCCGATACTTGCGGTATCGGAATGCTCAACACTAGTCATGGGCGATCAGCTGCGCTCCTGGGGGGAGCGCAGCTGATCGCCGCCTGGTGTCAGCTGATTATCACAGCTGACACCCGTGACTGTGTGTCAGGAGCGGTCACGGACCGCTCCCGGCACATTGACCCTTGGCACACCGCAATCAAACATGATCACGGTGTACCCGGGGCACAGGGGAGGATCGCGCAGGCTCCCTGCGCGCCCCCCTGAGACCCTCAGAGCAGCGCGATGTGTCGCGCTGTTCCGAGGGTCCGTCCTCCCTCCAGGTCCCCGGATCCAAGATGGCGCCGGGGTCCTGCAGGGAGGCGGCTTCCTCAGTGCCTGCTGAGAGCAGGCACTGAGAAGCCTGCAGCACTGCCAGAGCGATCGCTGGTGTGACAGAGTGCTGTGCACACTGTCACACCAGCGATCTGCTAAAATACTGTGATGTCCCACCCTGGGACAAAGTAAAAAAGTAAAAAAAATAAAAATAAAAAGTGGTAAAAAAAATCATAAAAAAAAAAAATATTCCCCAATAAATTCATTTTTTCCTGTAAATAAAAAAAACAAAACAATAAAAGTACACATATTTGGTATCACCGCGTCCGTAACGACCCACCCTATAAAACTGTCCCACTAGTTAACCCCTTTAGTGAACCCCTTAAAAAAAAAAAAAAACGAACCAAAAAATCAATGCTTTATCATCATACCGCCGAACAAAAAATGGAATAACACGCGATCAAAAAGACGGATATAAATAAACATGGTACCCTGAAAACGTTATCTTGTCCCGCAAAAAACGAGCCATCATACAGCATGATCAGTGAAAAAATAAAAAAGTTATAGCTCGCAGAATAAAGCAATGCAAAAATAATAATTTTTTATATAAAATTGTTTTCATTCTATAAAAGCGCCAAAACATAAAAAAAATGATATAAATGAGGTATCACCATAATCGTACTGACCCGAAGAATAAAACTGCTTTATCAATTTTACCACACGCCGAACGGTATAAACGCCTCACCCAAAAGAAATTCATGAATTGCTGATTTTTGTTCATTCTAACCTCCCAAAAATCGAAATAAAAAGCGATCAAAAAATGTCAGGTGCTCAAAAATGGTACCAATAAAAACGTCAACTCGTACCGCAAAAAATAAGACCTCACATGACTCTGTGGGCCAAAATATGCAAAAATTATAGCTCTCAAAATGTGGTGATGCAAAAAACTATTTTTTGCAATAAAAAGCGTATTTTAGCGTGACAGCTGCCAATCATAAAAACCCGCTATAAATAGTAAATCAGACCCACCTTTATCACCCCCTTAGTTAGGGAAAAATAATAAAATTAAAAAAATGTATTTATTTCCATTTTCCCATTAGGGTTAGGGTTGCGGCTAAAGTTAGGGTTAGGGTTGGCGCTAACGTTGTGATTAGGGTTAGGGTTGGGATTAGGGTTAGGGGTGTGTTAGGGTTAGGTTTGTGGTTAGGGTTGGGACTAGGGTTAGGGGTGTGTTGGGGTTAGGGTTGGAGTTAGAATTGGGGGGTTTCTGCTGTTTAGGCACATCAGGGGCTCTCCAAATGTGACATGGCGTCTGATCTCAATTCCAGCCAATTCTGCGTTGAAAAAGTCAAATGGTGCTCCTTCACTTCTGAGCTCTGCCATGCGCCCAAACAGTAGTTTACCCCCTCATATGGGGTATCAGCGTACTCTGGACCATAAGAGTTATTGTGCAATTTGGCCTATTTCTCCTGTTACCCTTGGGAAAATAAAAAACTGGGGGCGACAAAATCATTTTTGCAAAAAAAAAAAAAATGATTTTTTTCTTTTTACGGCTGTATGTTATAAAACTTCTGTGAAGTACTTGGGGCTTCATAGCGCTCACCACACTTCTAGATAAGTTCCTTGTGGGGTCTATTTTCCAAAATGGGGTCACTTGTGGTGGGTTTCCACTGTTTAGGCGCATCAGGGGCTCTCCAAATGCGACATGACGCCCCCAGACCATTCCATCAAAGTCTGCAATCCAAAACATCACTACTTCCCTTCCGAGCCCAGACATGCACCCATACAGTCGTTTTCTCCCACATATTGGGTATCAGCGTACTCAGGACAAATTGGACAACAAATTTTGGGGTCCAATTTCTCCTGTTACCCTTGTGAAAATAAAATATTGGGGGCGAAAAAATCATTTTTGTAAAAAAAAAAAGGATTTTTTATTTTTACGGCTGTACGTTATAAACTTCTGTGAAGCACTTCGGGGTTCAAAGTGCTCACCACACATCTAGATAAGTTCCTTGTGGGGTCTATTTTCCAAAATGGGGTCACTTGTGGGGGGTTTCCACTGTTTAGGCGCATCAGGGGCTCTCCAAATGCGACATGACTCCCCCAGACCCTTTCATCAAAGTCTGCAATCCAAAACATTACTACTTCCCTTCCGAGCCCCGACGTGCGCCCATACAGTAGTTTACTCCCACATATTGGGTATCAGCATACTCAAGACAAAATGGACAACAACTTTTGGGGTCCAATTTCTCCTGTTACCCTTGTGAAAATAAATTATTGGGGGCGAAAAAATCATTTTTGTAAAAAAAAAAGGATTTTTTATTTTTACGGCTGTACGTTATAAACTTCTGTGAAGCACTTCGGGGTTTAAAGTGCTCACCACACATCTAGATAAGTTCCTTGTGGGGTCTATTTTCCAAAATGGGGTCACTTGTGGGGGGTTTCCACTGTTTAGGCGCATCAGGGGCTCTCCAAATGCGACATGACTCCCCCAGACCCTTCCATCAAAGTCTGCAATCCAAAACGTCACTACTTCCCTTCCGAGCCCCGACGTGCGCCCATACAGTAGTTTACTCCCACATATTGGGTATCAGCATACTCAAGACAAAATGGACAACAACTTTTGGGGTCCAATTTCTCCTGTTACCCTTGTGAAAATAAAATATTGGGGGCGAAAAAAATCATTTTTGTAAAAAAAAAAAAGTATTTTTTATTTTTACGGCTGTACGTTATAAACTTCTGTGAAGCACTTTGGGGTTCAAAGTGCTCACCACACATCTAGATAAGTTCCTTGAGGGGTTTAGTTTCCAAAATGGTGTCATTTGTGGGGGGTTTCCACTGTTTAGGCAGATCAGGAGCTCTCCAAACACGACATGGCATCCAGCCAATTCTGCGTTGAAAAAGTCAAACGGCGCTCCTTCCCTTCCAAACTCTGCCATGCACCCAAACAGTGTGTTACCCCACATATGGGGTATCAGCGCACTCAGGACAAATTGCACAATAACTTTTGGAGTCTTGTTTCCCTTGGGAAAATAAAAATTGGGGTGAAAAGATCAATTTTGTGGAAAAAATATGATTTTTTAATTTTACGGCTCTACGTTATAAACTTGTGTGAAGCACTTGGGGGTTTAAATTGCTCACCAAAGATCTAGATAAGTTCCTTAGGGGGTCTAGTTTCCCAAATGGGGTCACTTGTGGGGGGTTTCCACTGTTTAGGCACATCAGGGGCTCTCCAAATGCAACATAGCGTCCAATCTCAATTCCAGCCAATTTTGGTTGGAAAAAGTCAAATGGTGCTCCTTCCATTCCGAGCTCTGCCATGCGCCCAAACAGTGGTTCCCCCTCACATATGGGGTATCAGCGTACTCAGGACAAATTGGACAACAAATTTTGTGGTCCAATTTCCCCTGTTACCTATGGGAAAATAAAAAATTAGTGACTAAGAGATAATTTTTGTGGGAAAAAAAATAGGATTTTTTATTTTCATGCCCGGGCATTATAAACTTGTGTGAAGCACTTGGGGGTTCAAAGTGCTCACTAAAGATCTAGATAAGTTCCTTAGGGGGTCTAGCTTCCAAAATGGGGTCACTTGTGGGGGGTTTCCACTGTTTAGGCTCATCTGGGGCACTACAAATGGAACATGACCCCCATCAATGTTTGCATTCCAAAACGTTACTGCTTCCTTTCCAAGCCCTGCCGTGCGCCCAAACAGTTTTCCCCCCACATATGGGGTATCAGCGTACTCAGGACAAATTTTACAACAAGTTTTGGGGTCCAATTTCCTTGGGAAAAATAAAAAATTTGGGACTAAAAAATCATTTTTGTGGAAATTTTTTTTTTTTTTTAACACCCAGGCATTATAAACTTTTGTGAAACACTTTGGGGTTCAAAGTGCTCACAACAGATCTAGATAAGTTCCTTAGGGGGTCTAATTTCCAAAATGGTGTCACTTGTTGGGGGTTTCCACTGTTTAGGCGTATCAGGGGCTCTCCAAACACGACATGGCGTCCAATCTCAACTCCAGCCAATTTTAGTTTGAAAAGTCAAACGGCGCTCCTTCCCTTACGAGCTCTGCCGTGTGCCCAAACAGTGGTTTTCCCCCACATATGGGGTATTGGCGTACTCAGGAGAAATTGCACAACAACTTTATCTGCCCATTTTCTCCTTTTACCATTGTGAAAATAAAAAAAAGTTTGTAAAAGATCATTTTTGTGGCTAAAAAGTTAAATATTAATTTTTTCCATCCACGTTGCTTCAGCTCCTGTGAAGCACCTGAAGGATTATTAAACTTCTTGAATGTAGTTTTGAGTAGCTTGAGGGGTGTAGTTTTTATAATGGTGTCACTTTTGGGTATTTTCTGCTATATAGACCCGTCAAAGTGACTTCAAATGTGAGGTGGTCCCTAAAAAAATGGCTTTGTAAATTTTGTTGTAAAAATGAGAAATCACTGGTCAACTTTTAACCCTTCTAATTTCCTAACAAAGAAACATTTTGGTTCCAAAATTGTGCTGATGTAAAGTAGACATGTGGGAAATGTTATTTCTTAACTATTTTGTGTGACATATTTCTCTGTTTTAAGGAAAAAAAATTCAAAGTTTGAAAATTGCAAAATTTTCGCCATATTTGCGTATTTTTCAAAAATAAATGCAAGGTATATCGAAGAAATTTTACCACTAACATGAAGTACAATATGTCACGAGAAAACAATCGCAGAATCGCGAAGATCCGTTGAAGCATTCCAGAGTTATAACCTCATAAAGAGACAGTGGTCAGAATTGTAAAAATTGGCCCGGTCATTAACGTGCAAACCACCCTTGGGGGTGAAGGGGTTAAATGCCAGTCTTGTTGAAATGAGCGCCAAAGTCGGTTTTCCCATAATGCTTGCAGGCGCATTTTCTCAGCCAATGAGCAAGGACGTACACTGTGGGCAACGAGATGACATGGGCAGCGCTACCAACATCTTAGAGAAGGGCATTGCAGTGATTGGCTTGCTTTGTGTGGCGTCACAGTGGCTATAAAAGCCCTGACCACCGACCGCCATTTTACTTCTACCGATCTTAGCGTAGGGAGAGGTTGCTGACGCAGTTTATTAGTAAGGAGAGAGATAGGCAGGAAAAAAAGTTATTCTGTGCGTGTGCTGATAGCAATTGTGCTGTACAGTTAGTGTGCAGTGACAGGGGAGGATTTTCTTGTGTGCAGCAGCGCTGGTTATTAGGCTGCCTGCCAGTGACAGGGGAGGATTTTCTTGTGTGCAGCAGCAGAGCTGGTTAATAGGCTGACTGCTAGCTGTATTGCTGTGTGTACACTGATGTGCAGACTGCTTTTTACACAGCACTAATACTTTTATTCTTTTTTTCTGCACAGTTATGGAGCGTTCATTTTTTCCCACACCGTACAGAGCTGTACGCTCCTCACACACTACCGTGCACCGGCTGGTATCACGGACAAATACATGCTGACTATATGTGTGTGACTCCGGAAATATATATGGAGATTTACAATTACCCTAGACTGTATACAGCTGTACTCTTGTGATACAGTATCCTTTTTCTGCGATTTGTATTCTGGTCTAATCCATACCGAGCCTGTGAGCGTCTGTGTCTGACTCCAGAAATATATAAGGAGATTTACAATTACCCCTAGACTGTATACAGCTGTACGCTTCTGATACATTACCCTTTTTCTGCTTTTTATATTCTGGTCTAATCCATACTGAGCCTGTGAGCATCTGTGTGTTACTCCGGAAATATATATGGAGATTTAAAATTACCCCAACACTGTATACAACTGTACGCTTCTGATACAGTACCCTTTTTCTGCTTTTTATATTCTGGTCTAATCCATACTGAGCCTGTGAGCGTCTGTGTGTTACTCCGGAAATATATACGGAGATTTAAAATTACCCCAACACTGTATACAGCTGTACGCCTTTGATATAGTACCCTTTTTCTGCTTTTTATATTCTGGTCTAATCCATACTGAGCCTGTGAGCGTCTGTGTGTTACTCAGGAAATATATACGGAGATTTACAATTACCCCTAGACTGTATACAGCTGTACGCTTCTGATACATTACCCTTTTTCTGCTTTTTATATTCTGGTGTAATCCATACTGAGCCTGTGAGAGTCTGTGTCTGACTCTGGAAATATATACGGAGATTTAAAATTACCCCAACACTGTATACAGCTGTACACTTCTGATACATTACCCTTTTTCTGCTTTTTATATTCTGGTGTAATCCATACTGAGCCTGTGAGTGTCTGTGTCTGACTCTGGAAATATATATGGAGATTTACAATTATCCCTAGATAAAGATAAACTCGGCACTCAACTTAACGAGAATAGTGAATTTTTAATGTAGTCACGGTAGCTATGAAACGTTTCGGTCTTAACAATCAGACCTTCATCAGTCACATAATGTACCGCAATGGGATGTTTACCCTAGAGACCAGAGACGGTAAGCACTGGTGAATTCAGGTATCCTATGAGCAGAGACTCAATAATGGGGTGGGTGAACCTGAGTAATGATATAGAATCTGGTCACAGACGGGAGCGGTGAATAGGACGCGGCATCCACCGCAAGTCCATGTGCGTCGTTTCATAGCTACCATGACTACATTAAAAATTCACTATTCTCGCTAAGTTGAGTGCCGAGTTTATCTTTATCTATTCACATGGTGTTGGAACCTACTCTGGCATCTACTACGGCTGTGCACACGCTCATATTTTCTTACAATTATCCCTAGACTGTATACAGCTGTCCGCTTCTGATACAGTACCATATATCTGCTGGTATTTTGGGTACATTTTCACAAACATGAGGAAGTATAGTGGAAGAGGCCGCGGACGTGGGCGTGGGGGGCCAGCTGGTACTGATGGTGGTGGTGCGTCTGCTGGTAGTGCCAAAAGCACAATAGCACCTAAAGCAGGGAGTGTTGAGCCTGCATCATCGTCTGGCTCCAGAAGGCCTGGAAGGCTCCCTTTTCTGGGAGTAGGTAAACCGCTTTTAAAGCCGGAGCATCAGGAACAGGTTTTGTCTTACATTGCCGAACCAGCCTCCATCTCTATCGCTTCCTCTTCTGAAGTTTCAAAAATTGCAAGCACTGAGTCGTCAGTGCAGGCTCCTGATCAGGAACAACACCTTTCCTTGTGTCCTTCACCCCCACAAAAGTGAAGGATGCAGCAGCCCACACTTTAGATTACTCCATGGAGCTCTTTTCACATACCATGCCTGGGTTATCAAGTCAAATCCTGAGTTCCCCAGTCCAAGATGAATCTGACATGGAGTGCACTGATGCACAGCCACTGCTAGATGATTCTGCTGGTACATTGACCCAGAGCATTACATTGCCCTAGCAGTCTACTGAGCTAGAATCTGACCCTGATGAAACTCAGGTGCCCCTCCCCGCATACTATACCACCTTACATTGTGACAGAGAGGAAGGTGCAGAGGAAATTGAAGAGGAGGTGATGGATGACCCAGGATCCACAGCAGGCATCGACATCCCAGCAGCGGTTATCTGGCAGGCCCATAGCTGTACGAAAACGTGTTGAAAAAACAAAAAGAGTTGCAGGACAGCTTGGCCAGACTGTCCAATTAGCACAGCGTGCAAGCCCTGAAAGTTTATACCATAGTAGGAAGAGTGCAGTGTGGCACTTTTTTTTACCAATATCCTATTGATGAGGCAAAGGTTATCTGTAAGAAGTGCGGAAGGATCTTTAGCCGAGGGAAAAATCTCCGAAATTTGAATACCAGTTGCATGCTTAGACATTTAATGACCATGCGCTTGCCAGCGTGGACGGACTACAAAACCTCAGGTAGCACATGTGCACCTGCTCCGACTGAAGGTAGCCAGCAATGCTTCATTGCTTCCTCCACTGTAAGCCCACCGGTTAGCACACCACCAGCAAGAAATGTTGAGGTGTCATCACAAGGCCAAAGCAGTCAGGGAATCACAATGTTTTTGCAACAAAAGACTGAATCTAGGCCATCACCCACCACCACCATCATCATCACCAACCCCCTCTCAGTCTGTCATGTCCACCGCCAATTTCCCCATATGCAGCTCTCAAGTCCAGCTCACCCTAGCAGACACTCTGAGTAGGACAAGAAAGAACTCATCCTCTCATCCGCGCACACTGGCTTTGAATGCCAAAATTGCTAAAACTGATCTCATTAGAGATGATGCTCTTCCGTTTGGTTGAAAGCGCAGCATTCCGAGAGCTCATGGCCTATGCTGTCCCACGCTATGACCTAACCAGTTGGCACGTCTTTTCTAGAAAAACCATCCCTGCCCTCCACCTGCATGTGAAAGACCGCATTGTCCATGCACTCAAACAATCAGTGAGTGGAAAGGTGCACCTGACAACAGATGCATGGGCAAGTAGGCATGGCCAGGGCCGTTATGTGTCCATCACTGCACACTGGGTTAATGTGGTGGATGCAGATAGATAAAGATAAACTCGGCACTAGAGTTGAGCGATACTTTCCGATATCCTAAAGTATCGGAATCGGAATGGTATCACTAAAAAATCGGCGATACCCGATACCGATACCGGAAGTCCCATGTAAGTCTATGGGAACAAAATATCGAAACTAAAAAAACCCATTCTTGCCTTGTTGGTTAATTGTACATGAAGGAAAACAAGAAAGAGTAATGTAGAATATATGGGGAAGGTTGAGGAGATATTAAAGGCATAGATGTTTAACCCAATCAAATGGAATAGCATAAATATTTTTTTTTTTAAAGATGTTCGGATTGACGAAGAAATTGACAATGTTGTTAACGTTTTTTCTATTTGGCAAATATGTATATTACACAACTTCCATGCTCTTCATCTTCACCTTTTTAACTTTTCACACACTTTCTCCTTCATAATCTTCTGCAGCATCATCTTTTTCATCAAATTATTCTTCATCTTCACCTTCTTTATCTTCTTCTTAAACTTCTTGCTATTCATCTTTGTTAACATTACTCATATTCTTCTTATTAAACTATTATTCTTATTCATATTCTGCTTCATCTTCTTCATCATATTCTTATTTGTGACTGAGAATCCTGTACTTGTAATCTGTCAAAGTATGATTTTTTCATCCTTCCGTTCTTGCTGTCACAAAAGATTTAAATTACAACAGTATTTGTCCGTGTTCAGTTTAGCCTGCAGCAGCAGGCATTTTCCAGGGGCACCACGAGGAGGAACGGACTCACCCCCATACACTGCTTAGTCTTCTTCTGCTTAGAATTTAGAGCATATATTTTGCTCTTCATTTTGGTCTTATACTTCATGTTCTTCTGCTTTTAGATCTTCTGCTTATTGTTCTTGTGTCTCTTGTTCCGTATCTTGTATTTGTAGCACAATCTTGTACCAGCTGATGTTACTGGGACACGGTTACTAAGCAGGAGGTACCTGTGCTCCAAAGCACTACCAAGGACCAGCAGACGTTGCTGGAACTCGGATACCGAGATGGAGGCACCTAGGCCAAAGGCACTGTGGAGAACCAGCTGACGGTACTGGAACCCGGAGGGGCAGCAGAAGGAAAAGAGCCAATGGCACAACCGAGGACCAGCTGACGTTACTGTGACACGGTTACTAAGCAGGAGGTACCTGTGCTCCAAAGCACTACCAAGGACCAGCAGACGTTGCTGGAACTCGGATACCGACATGGAGGCACCTAGGCCAAAGGCACTGCGGAGAACCAGCTGACGGTACTGGAACCCGGAGGGGCAGCAGAAGGAAAAGAGCCAATGGCACAACCGAGGACCAGCTGACGTTACTGAACCCCAGTAACACAGGAGCAAGTGTTGACTGTGCTAACAGCACTTCCGAGCAACAACTGGCGGTGTTGGAGCCCAGGGTCAAGGAGGATGTTTAAATACTAGATCAAGTAATTTCCTTGTTACCTGTCAATTTTAAATGTCTATACTTCAAACAAGAGAAAGATAACCTTTACTACCATAAGATGATGATTTCATTTAAACTAATATCTAGATAAATAAAGAATTGACAAACATAAACACATACATTAACATGTTGAACAGCAATGCAAACCACAAAATAAATTAGTTAAGGAATCTGCTATACGGTTGTACATAAAAGCATACAAGTACATATCTGAATCCATTAATGATGGATAAGTAACAGTATGTACACCATTTTTATTGTATAGACAATGAATGTCTGACTTCAAAACATCATCAGCATTACAAGTTATCTGTGATATTACTAAAATGTTCCATTTGCTGAATAATGTCACAAAATATTTTATACAAAATTATACAATTTCCATCATGTAATACTCATAATATGTGGCAATAATCATTTTTATTAACAAACATAACCTTTAAAAAGTGCATAGTGCATAGTGAAAATTGCTATTTATGGCTGACTGTCGACTTGGAAGCATGACAACAGATAGATAAGGTATATATAGATGAGACTGCATAGCCACAGATGGTGAATGGCGATGTAATACTGTACCTCAATAAAGTGTGCGTCACTACTACATAATTTTTTTTATATAGCTTTATAAACAGGGTACATGGATGTATGCTTGTGCCTTTGTTTTGACGCACAGACTGCCTTCCTGCTGAGACGCATTGGGTAGTGAACAGTTGTGTGCAGTGTTCACTGCAGTCTCTGCGGAATAACCACACTTAGACCTTATAACTTTTCAGACTTTCTTTATCAATCTACCAAGATGAAGAAGGCAGGGAGTAAGGCACGTGGTCGTGGAGTTTCTTCAGGGAGAGGACGTGGGGATTCTGTGGCTGCTGCGGCCCCCAGTGACACAGCATCCACCAGTTTTCCCCGTGAGCGTTCCTTTATGCGCACTTTTGTAGGAGCTCGGAGTACCCCCCTGCTGCGGGAAGAACAAATTGAAGCCGTTGTTGTTTGGATGTCAGCCAATGCATCGACTTCAATTGCTTCCACTCCTCTCAGGACCACAGCACTGTTGGGCAACCATCTGTCTCTTCACCGCCTGGCAAATTGCCCAGGCAGTCAGAGAGTTCTGTACAGGAGCCAGCTGAGTGTCTGCTTCTGTTCTCAGAATCTATTGGCTTGCAAACAGGGGCCCAGCCAAGCAGCATTCTGTAATGTGAAGAGGGAGTATGCAGTGATGCGCAACAGCTGTGTCTCTCTGAATCTGAAGAGGCGGGTGAGACAGTGCCGATGGTCAGCACACCGCAGAACGCATCTGATGATGATGAGACCCAGGTGCCAGTTTCTGTTGAGCATGGTGCTGGCCAGACCACCCAACAGCAGGTGTTTGAAGAGGGTAGTGGAGATGATGAGGTCCAAGACCCAACATGGCATGAGGAACAGGAAGGTGGTGGGAGCAGCTCAGAGGAATAATAATAATATTTATTTATATAGCGCCATCATATTCCGCAGCGCTTTACAGTTTAGCAGTTTCAGAACACAAGTCATAAGTAACAACGTTAACAATACAATAATTTAAGCTAAATAAGTCGCCCCTGCTCGTGACAGCTTACAATGTACAATGAGATGGGGGAGATACAAAGTATAGGTGTTTATATACAATGGTGCATTTACAATGATGTTCCAGCCATCTTAAGGGACTGAGGGATGGAGATAGTGAATGGGCTAGAGACACACACACACTTACACAGAATACATAGAATGACTTTGATTAGTGAATGTGATAGGCCGCTCTGAACAAATGTGTTTTGAGGGAGCGCCTGAAACCATGCAAATTGTGGATAGTCCTAATTTCTTGGGGTACAGCATTCCAGAGGATTGGCGTAGAGCAGGAGAAGTCTTGGAGTCGGAGTGGGAGGTACGTATTAGTGCAGAGGTTAGTCGAAAGTCGTTTGCAGAGCGCAGCAGTCGGTTAGGCCGATAGATAGAAATGAGGGAGGAGATGTAGGAGGGGTGCTGCACTGTGGATAGCTTTGTGGCTGAGAACCAGTACTTTGGTTGAAAGCTGGGAGAGGCCTAGAGAAATGGTTAGTGATAGAAGGAAGATAGAGGAAGACATTGCCCCAACGGTACAAACAGGAGGGAGAGTTAGGCTGCAGACTCGGTTGCCTGTAGCCTCCAGTTTGGCACCTGTTCGGAGCAGTTGTCTTCCAAAAGTCAAAACGTGCGCTCCCAGGACTTGCACTGCGTGGTCCTTTTTTCACACACTTGCACATGATATTTGCTATGTGAAATGCAAGCTGTGTAATCAAAAATTAAAAATAGCTAAAAGTGTCAGTCACCTCAATACCACAAATATGTGGAAACATGTGCGGACAAAGCACGTAGTTGAGTTACAAAGACACACTGGAGATGTAGGCCAACCTACAGCAGCACCTACATCTTCAGGTTGTGTTGAAGCCTCTTCATCGAGCTCACACACAGCTGGTTCTGCTTCCTCACAGGATCGCCATGGAAGAACCTCGGCCACTGTTGTCCAGAGACAAACTGTTATTCCACACACAGCAGCAAGTTCCCTGTCATCCTCACACTCCCAGGCCACAAAACAGCCATCGGTAGCACAGGCATGGGATAAAAGACGGCCATACTCCGCAAACCATGCACGAGCACAGGCTCTGAATGCTGGCATTGCAAAACTCCTGTCCCTTGAAATGCTGTGATTCAGGCTGGTGGAGACAGACAGTTTCCGTAACTGAATATCATTGTCAGTCCCACAATACAATGTGCCAAGCCGATTTCATTTCAGCAGGCAAGCCGTCCCTGGTCTGCAAAAGCATGTTGAGGGAAAAATTAAACATGCGCTACTAAAAGCCCTCAGTAGCAAGGTCCACCTGACCACCGATGCGTGGACCAGTACCCATTGTTATGATCTGCTACAACCAGTAAGGAAAGAAGGGAATTCTGTCCCTACAATACAACTAAGCTGAATCCCTACGATGTAACGGGGAACCTGATCCTGCGACCAGACCCGCTAAAGTCCTCATCTAGTGTGAACGAAGACCTATAGTTGCGAGGGAGTAATCCCTACAAGATCTAGGGACTGGGAGAAAAGGTGGACACCTCCTAACATAAATTGTAGCATGGATAATTAAACAGAAAAATAAATACTTTGTGATCCTAACATCAAGCAAAACTGACAGATTAAGGCACCTAAGCACCCGGCTAGCTTAACAGTAGATAATACAATGAAGTCAAGCAAAGCCAGAAGGCGGAGCCAGACTAAATAGGGAAAAAAGGTCATGTGACCAGCAAACTGAAACAAAACCTAACAAGAGGGTTCTAACACCCATGGCCAGGGACATTACCTTTCCCTCACTGCCCATTGGGTCAATGTTGTGCAGCCGGGTTACTGATCTTGGAGTGGCGCTGTACGTGTTCTGCCAACTCCAAGGATTGCAGGAATCAAGTCTGTACACATTGATTCCTCCTCCTACTCCAGTTCCTCAAAAATCATCGCTGCAGGAGCCGTCACGGTCTACCTCCACATGGCCCCGTGAACGTTTACCTATTGCGACCGATATGAGCACAGCCGTGTCCAAATGTCAACAGGCCTTCCTGAAATTAATTTCCATGGGGAATCTTAGCCACACAGCGCAGGAGCTCTGTAATGCCATAAAGCAGGAGAGCGAACGTGTGGTTTTTGGAAGAGAATCTACAGCAGGCTTGGTAGTGTTGACAATGGCCGAAATCTGGTGTCAGCTCTGGGCCTTGGCAACCTCACTCACATACCATGTCTGTCATATGTGCTCAACTTGGCGTGCAGAGTTTTTTGAGGGACTATCCGGATCTTGATGCACTGCTGCACAAGGTCCGCCTTAGAGTGCGCTCACTTGCAAACGTTCCAGCATGGCCGGATCGCTGATTGAAAGCTCTGCAACGCAGATTTCACCTTCATGAACATCGCATCATATGTGACGTACCCACCAGGTGGAATTCCTCGTTACATATGTTGGAGCGGTTGTGTGAGCAGCAGCCAACAGTAATGGGTACCCAGCTGCATCAGGGCGCAGTCAACTCGCAATTTGCGCTGTTCACACTTCACCACTACTGAGTGGGCCTCTATAATAAGAATAATAATATTATTTATTTATATAGCGCCATAATATTCCGAAAGTGCTTTACAGTTTAACAGTTTCAAAACACAAGTATAAGTAACAACGGTTAACAATACAATAATTAAAGCAAAATCAGCCGCCCCTGCTGGTGAAAGCTTACAATCTACAATGAGGTGGGGGAGATACAAAGTACAGGTGTTTATATACAATGGTTTTTACAATGATGGTCCAGCCATTTTAAGGGAGTGAGGGATGCATGGGATAGTGAATGGGCTACACACACAGAATTACACATAGAATGACTTTGATTATGAATGTAATAGGCCACTGTGAACAAAGGGTTTTTTGAGGGAGCGCCTGAAACCAACCAAATTGCGGATATCCTAATTTCTTGGGGTAGAGCCATTCCAGAGGTATTGGCGCAGCGCGGGAGAAGTCTTGGAGTTGGGAGTGGGAGGTACGGATTAGTGCAGAGGTTAGTCGAAGGTCGTTTGCAGAGTGCAGCAGTCGGTTAGGCCGATAAATATAAATAAGGGAGGAGATGTAGGGGGGTGCTGCGCTGTGGAGAGCTTTGTTGGTGAGAACCAGTAATTAGAATTGGATCCTATAAAGAATGGGCAGACACTGCCAGTGTAATGAGTGGCGAATAACTCTTGAAGGATATCTGCCACGTTTTGCGTGCGTTTGATGAGTCAACGCGGATGGCGAGTGGGAGAAAGATGCATAGTCAGCCTGACTGTCCCCCTTATCTGCCTGCTTCAAAAAACACTGCAAGCACTAAGGGCATGAGGTTTTGGAAGAGGTGGAGGATGAGGAGTCACAAATTCCATCACCTTCTGGACAGTCAGGCAACGTGGTTCCTCACAAAGGGCTGGAAGAACTTTCAAGTACCATGCTGTATCAAACAATTGGAACCTCCAGAGTCGCTGTCTATATTTTCATAACCATTACAAATTTTAATGTATTTACAAAGCACATAATGTACATTTTTTGTCTATCCTTTTGTAATGCTATTGTGTTTCCATAAACTGATGTTACAGAATTATGATACAAAGTTTTTAAATTTTGAGTTTTAAATTTTTGTAAATTTATATGTATTTGAAGGACTTTGTGAGGAGGATGAGGAGGAGTCATGGAGGAGAAGACATCGCTCCAGAGGGAGGTAGACAATGCTCTAGTCAGTATGTAGACCAGGGTGGGGTGATGCACAGCAGGCAGAATGACGCCTCTTGCAGGGGACAACGTTTCTTGGCCAGTTGGGAGTCTGCAGCACATGTTGATTTCATGCTTTCAGTGGCTGAGAAACGACCGCCGCATCGAAACACATTCACACCACGTCTGATTATTGGGTGTACACCCTCCTAGACCCTCGCTACCGGGACAACTTACAAAGCCTCATCACACCGTTGAACCGGGAGCGTAAAATGCGGAAGTACCAAGACACACTGGTGAATCCATAATGTTCTCCATTCCACCGAGAGCGCTGCTGCTATGCTTTACAAAGAAGCTCTGTGCGTCGAGGCAGTGGAGACACTCTGAAAAACAAGGGGAGCACAAGCAGGCCCCTGCACGGGCAAGAAAAGTAATGTTCCAAATGTGTCGAAGTTTTGTGGCACGCCACCAATGTCTACACCAATCCGAGACGGCTCCGTCAGCAGGAGGCAACCTTTTCCGTAAGAGAGACAGACTACATGTCTTGCCCTCTCAGGTACTCCCAGATGGCTTTCCCCCATTCAAGTTTTGGGTCTCTAAGTGGTACATGGCCAGAGCTTAGCCAGTATGCATTGGGGTGCTGGCTTGCCCCGCTGCCAGTGTATTATCGGAGCGCGTCTTTATGCTGCAGGTGGTTGTACTAACGGGACCGGCATGGCTTTTCCTCCGATAATGAAAAACCGGCTTATTTTTTTCCTGAAAATAAAAACTAGGAATGGATTTTGCCTAAAATTTGCCTGTCCGGTTTCAGATTTACTAACTGGTTGGCAACGTTTTCCATGTCTCCTTTTTATGTTCATTTTTTCTACACCTGAGCTATACTCCCTGGGCTAAAAACTGCCAGTTGCTGCTCAGAAGTGTCGTGCCCCACAGACCAATACACAAGCTATAGTGATGTGGGGTTAAAGTAACGCCTGCGTTCCCCTGCTGCTGTCTGACAAAAATTAATGCTGCTAACCTCCAAATTAAAGTTCAAATTAAAGTTCAAACATCTCATCTAGGCCTCGGCTACACCCTCTTGCCCGGGGCTTCGGGGAAGTTTTTTTTTGGGGATCCCACAGATCAAAACAACGTGATGTGTTTGTGGGGTTCAGTAACGCCTGCTGTTCCCTGCTGTGTGTCCGGCAAAAATTACTGTACCTAGCTACACATGTTGAAAAAAACATGAATTTTAAAAGTGGCTAGTGCTAAATAAAATTCGGCTCCCAACCCTTATTTCTAAGCTGTAAACAAGTGAAAACGTCAAATTTAAAACCATTCAATTGATTAGTGTTGGTAACAAATCTGTAACTAAATAATTGTGAATATTATGGCAGATATCCCCCTGTTAAACACAAATGTAACACAAAAGCATATTTATGCTATAGGGTACTGAGGGGTTGAACCTTCTCACTCCATAACTTTGACAAATCCAACTCAAAATCATGCCTCAAATTGCTGCAATGTTGGAAGGCATAAGGGTGGGTTTAAAACTTTTGAAACAGCGCAGGTGCGAAGGTTATCCTTCTGTTTTTCTTGGCTTTTAAATAAAAGCATACAAGTAAATATAATTAATACATTGTTGTTTAAAAGGGACATGATGTACCCTGTAATATTGTGCAAACAAGGGATGTAGGACTATTCCTCTTCAACATTACAATATATTTGTTTTCATTTGAAAAAATACCTATTTTAGTTAAAAATTAAAAAACCCTTTCAGTAGCTGTAAAGGCCCGTTTGTGTATTCTATATTGTTTGCAACAATGAAATTGTATACGGAATGGAAGCACTCACGTAATTAGATTTGAATTATTTTAAATAGAATAAAGCAGCCCCCAATTTTTAAAATGACAAGGATGAGCCAGTGGCGACACTCAGCAAGAGTACACGCAGGGTGGTTGAAGAAGTAAATTGGAGCGTGATCTGCATTTAAAAAAAAAAAAAAAAAAATTTACAGACTGCAGTGAACACTGAAACACAACTATTCACAATTCTGTGAAAGGTACCCTTTGTCTACTTCTATAGGTTTGCAACCAATGTATTGTATACGGATGGAAGCGCGTCACACTAATAGATTAGATTTTTTTTTAAATGGAATGTAGCAGAAACCAATTGGAATAAAATGAAAAGGATGACCACTGAGACACGCTCAGCAGAGTACAAGCACAGTGCTTGAACAAAGTAACTGGAGCGTGATTTTGACTCAAAAAAAAAAAAAACACAGACTGCAGTGAACCTGAAACCACTGTCCACAATCTGGGAAAGGGTTTCCTTTGTCTACTTCTATAGTTTTTTGCAAAATGTATTGTATACGGATGGAAGCGCGTCACACTAATAGATTGATTTATTTTAAATGGAATGTAGCAGAACCAAATTGGAGATAAATGAAAAGGATGAGCCACTGAGACACGCTCAGCAGAGGTACAAGCAGCAGTGCTTGAACAAGTAACTGGAGCTGATGTTGCACTCAAAAAAAAAAAAAACAAAAGACTGCAGTGAACCAAAACACAACTGTCCACAATCTGGGAAAGGGTACTCCTTTTGTTACTTCTATTGTGTTTGCAACCAATGTATTGTATACCCGGGTGGAAGCGCGTACACTAATAGATTTGTTTTATTTTTAAATGGAATGTAGAGAAAATTGGAGATAAATGAAAAGGGGTGAGCCACTGAGACACGTCACAAGTACAAGCAGCAGTGCTTGAACAAGTAACTGGAGCGTGATGTGCACTCAAAAAAAAAAAAAAACAGACTGAAGTGAACACTGAAACCAAACTGTCCACAATCTGGAAAGGCTACTCCTTTGTCTACTTCTTAGTGTTTTTTCAACCAATGTATTGTTTACGGATGGAAGGCATCACAATATAATTTCTATTGAATGGAGCAGCTAGAATTCACTAAAAAAAAAAAAAAAAGAGTCTGTGGAGTGACGGTCAGAGCCTACAACAGCGTTGGATGCAGAGCAACTGCAGCGTCACCTGCACTCCACACACCTTGCAGAGCTGTTAAAACAACACGCAGGCAAAAAGGAAGCTTTACACAGCGGTTGGTGTTTGCCTGCCTACGACAGTACACTAAATCGCAATCTCTAACTGTCCCTAGAGTCAGCACAGCGCGTTCTGTCCCTATCGATTCACAGCACAGTGACGCTAAAAGGCGGCGGCGCCTTTTATAGTGCATTTGACATCATTTCAGCAGCCCAAACAAGCCATCCATTTTTTAAGATGCCCCCCTTTTTAAAGGGGGCCCAAAATTCTTTTTGGTTCCCCCTTGGCCCCCAAAAAACACTTCCTCCCAAAAAATTAGGGAAAATTCCGTTTTTGGTAAAACGATAAGGAAAAATATGGAAAAAAAGGGGATGGAAATTCCCCAAAAACGCAATATCGGCCGATACCCGATACTTGGGGTATCGGTTTCCAAACTAGGGGAAAAAAACCATAAAGTGAAAAGGATTTTCCCCTTTCCCCGATTGGGACATTTGTTTCAGTGTTCCCCAAATCGGTTTTTTTTTTTTGAGCCCCTTTCACGTCCATTACTTTTCAAGCACTGCTGCGGACTCTGTGGGTGTCTCTGGCTCACCTTTTCATTTACCCAATTGGTTTCCCTACTTCCCCATTTAAAAAATCTAATTTTTTTAGTGTCCCCCTTCCATCCGTAAAAATACTTGGGGGTTGAAAAACTTTTAAAAAATTTGAAAAGGGTACCCTTTTCCCAAAAATTTGAATATTTGTTTATTTTCACTGCTTTCTGTGATTTTTTTTTTTTTTTTTTTTGCAGTCACCTCCTTTATTCTTCAACCACCCGGGGTTTACTCGGCTGAGTGCCCGTCATGGTCACCTTGTCTTTTTCAAAATTTGGGGTGCTGCTTTATTCTATTTAAAAAATTCAATTTTTTTACAGTGACGTGTTCCCCATCCTATAAATTTTAATTTGGGTTTGAAAACAATTAAATAAAAAAAGGGCCTTTAAAAATACGGAACAGGGTTTTTAATTTTTAACTAAAATAGGTATTTTTTAAATGACACAAATATATGTAATTTTAAAAGGGGGAATATCCCTACCCCCAATTGTTTAAATTTTTACAGGTGTAATCTGTCCCTTAATAACAATGATTATTATATTTACTTAAAATGCTTTTTTTTAAAAAGCCAAGAACAAAAAGGAAAAACCCTTTCCCCCACTGCAGCTTTTGTCAAGTTAAACCCCAAAAATTGCATTCCCAAAACTTGCACTTTGAGGATGAGTTGATTGGATTTTTCAAAGTTATGGGAAAGGGGTTCACCATCAAAACCCATGCAAATAGTTTTGTGTTAGCATTTGGTTAGACATGGGAACCCCCAAATATGTCAAATTATTTTTTTACGTTTGTTACCAACCTAATCATTAAAGGGGTTTTTAAATTTTTGACTTTTCACTTTTTAAAGCTTAGAAAAAGGGGGTAGCCTGAATCATGTTACCCACTAGCCAAAAACTTGTCTTTTTTTTTTCAACATGTTAGCTAGGTACAAATTTTTTTCCGGACACACAGCGGGGGAACAGCAGGCTTACAAAAACCCCAAAAAAACACACATCGATTTTTTTGGTTTTTGTGCATCCAACATTTTTGGCCCAGGGTCAAAAGGGTGTACCCCGAGGCCAGTATGAATTTTTGAACTTTAATTTGAATTTTTTTTGGAGTTAGCGCTTAATTTTTTTGTCAACAGCAGCAGGGGAACGCAGGCGTTCCCCGAACCCCCTATATTTGCTTTGTTTGGTCTGGGGGACACACATTCTGAGCACAACGGCCCCGGGTTTTAGCCCAGGGTATAGCCAGGTTAAAAAAAGAACATAACAGGGGACAGGAAAAATTTTCCCCAACCCTTTTGAATCTAAACCGGAAAGGGAAATTCAGGCAGATCCATCCAGTTCTTTTTAGAAAGTAACCGTTCTACATTACGGGGGATAGTCCAGCAACGGCGTTAGTACACCACCCCATAAAGACGCGCTCCGATAAAAAACGGGGAGCAGGGGAAGCCAGCCCTCCAATCATACGGGCCCCAAGCTTGGCCATGATCCACTTAGAGCCCCCAAAAATTGAAGGGGGGAAGGGGCCCTCTGGAGAAAACTGAAGGGCAAGACATGTGTCTGTCCCATTTTAAGGAAATGTTCCCCCCTGCTGACGGAGCCGCTGGATGGGTAGAAAATTGGGGGGGCTGCCACAAAAATTTTGAAATTTGGAAAATATTTTCTTTCCCTGTGCAGAGGCCGCTTGTGCCTCTTGTTGCAGACTTTTCCCCCCCCTCGAGCACAGAGCTGCTTTGAAAGCATGCAAGCGCTTGGGGGGAATGGAAACATTAGGGTTGCACCGTGGGCTTTGGGATTCCGAAATTTTTCGCTCCCGGTTAAAAAGGGGTGATGAGGCTTTGTAATTTCCGGTAGCGAGGGCTGGGGGGGGTGTACCCCCAAAATCAACGTGGTGGAATTTTCGATGGGCGGGGGTTTTCCCCGCCCTGCAGCAGAAATCAACCTGTGCTGCAGACTCCCATGGCCAAAAAAGTTGTCCCCCGCAAGGGCGTTTCTCTCCCCCTGTGCACCCCCCCCCCCTTGGGGCTACAGACTAGAGCTTTGTCTACCTCCCTCTGGAGCAAATGTTTCCCCCCCCAATTTAACTCCTCCTCACCCTCCTCACAAAGCCCTTTAAAAATACTTTAAATTTAAAAAATTTAAAACTAAAAATTTTAAAAAAACTTTGTATCATAATTCGGAAAACATCAGTTTAGGGAAACCCCAATGGGCATTAAAAAAAATGGAAGACAAAAAATGTACATTATGTGCTTTGTAAATACATTAAAAGTTTGTAATGGTTATAAAAAATAAGACAGGGGACTTGGGGGTTCAATTGTTGAACAGATGGTACTTTAAAAATCCTCCACCCCTTTTTGGGGAAACCCCTTGCGCGACTGTCCAGAAGGTGAGGGAAAATTTGTAAATCCCACCTCCCCCTTTCCCAAAAACCCCTCATGCCTTAGTGCTTGAGTTTTTTTAAAGCAGGCAGATAAGGGGGACAGTCAGGCTGACTAGTGCTTTAAACCGGGAATGCCACCCGAGTTGACTCATAAAACGAAACCGAAAAATTTGGGATACCTTCATAGATTTTTTTCGCCACTCTTTTACACTGGCAGTGGCTGCCCATTTCATTATGGGTTCCCAAATTCTAATTACTGGTTCTCCCAAAAAAAAAAAGCTCTCCACAGCGCGGCCCCCCCCCTACATCCCCTCCCTTATTTATTTTTTTTGGGCCCCCCTAACCGACTGCTGAAATTCCCAAACGACCTTGGGACTAACCCTGCACAAACCCCGAAACCTCCCACTCCCACCCAAGACTTCCCCCGCGCTGCCCAATTTCCTCTGGATGCTTACCCCAAAAATTGGGACTATCCGAAATTTGGAGGGGTTTCGGGCGCTCCCTCAAAACACATTTGTTACAGGGGCCCTTTTTACTTTCCCACTAACAAAGCTTTCTATGTGAAATTTCTGGGGTGTGTTTGCCCATTCCCCCGGGAATTTTTCCCTTTGCATTCCCCCCCCTAAAAATTTTTTTTCCCCCTAAATTTTGGCTTGGACAAATTTTAAAAAAATTTTGGGTAAAAAAAAACAAACCCATGTATTTTTAAAACACCGGGGTTAATTTGAAATTTTTTCCCCCACCCCCCCATTTGTAAGAAATTTGGGTTAAAAGGCCTTTAAAAACCCGGGGGCCAAAGGGGCCGGGCTAATTTTTGGCCACTTTTTAAAAATTATTTGGTTTTGGGGGGTTTAAGGGGGGGGTTGGCCTTTTCCCCTTAAAATTTAACTTTGTGTTTTGAAAAACCTTGGTTTTAAACCCGGGGGTTAAGGGCCCCCGGGGGGCCGGAAATTTATTAATGGGCCGGCCTATTAATAAATAAAAATAAAAAATTTTTAAATTTTTCCCCTTTTATTTAAAAAAGGAGGCCCCCAAAATTCCCAAGGGAAAAAATTGGGGGTTTAAAGTTTTTTTGAACAGCCAAATTCCCCGGGGAAATTTTTTTTTGAAACAGGGGGGGCCAAATTTTTTGCGGGGGCTAAAAAAAACCTCCTTTTTTTTCCCTTTTGTTGGGGTTTTTGGCCTGGCCTTTTTCACACAAACCCGGGGGGCCTCCCCAACAATTATTTTTTTAAAAACCCCCGGAGAAATTTCCAAACCTGGTGGGTTTACCGTCAAAAAATTTTTTTCCCCAAATTTCCAATAAAAGGTTAAAAAACTGCGTTCAAAAGGCTGCAATTTCGGGGGGGGGGGCGTTTTCTGGCCAAAAGGGGGCCCGGGGGGGAACGTCGAAAGGGGAGGGGGGGCCTTTTTCAAAAAGGGCGGGGAAACCTTGTGAAAAAGGGGCCCCCAAAAGGGTTGGGGAAAAAATTTCCAAAGATTCCCGGATGGGGGTTCCCTCACCAAAAAACTTTTTTGCCAACGACAAGTTTGGGGGCAACCAATTTTTGAAACATTGGTTTTTGTGAAGGGGGAAAAAGGGGTTTGGGGCCTTTTAAAGGCCCAAAAGGGAAAGGGCGGAACACCAGAATTTCCCCGGCCTTTTGTCCCCCCCACCAAACCAAGCCCCTTGGCCCCCTTGTAGATTTCCCCTTCAAAAAAAACCACCCCCGCCCCCCCCCGCCCCCTTCCCCTGCTTTTTTTTGGCCCAAATTTTACAAAAGTTTTCCTTTTTGCGGCCTTTTGTTTTTTTTGGGGGGTTTTTTTAAAATTCCCCCCAAGGGGGGAAATTTAATTTTTAAAAAAAAGCCCCCCGGGCCAGGGGGGGGGGGGGGGGGGGGGGGGGGGGGGGGGGGGGGGGGGGGGGGGGGGGGGGGGGGGGGGGGGGGGGGGGGGGTTTTTTTACATTTGGCCGGCCCCTTTTTGAAACCTTTATCGGTCGGCAAATAGGGTTTAAACCCCGTTAAACCGGGGTTTCCCAATGTGGGGGGGGGTAAAAACCGGTAAAAACCGGCCCCTTTTTTGCAGGGGGGATGATTCGGGGAAAGGAACCCCTGGGGAAAAGGTAGGGGGGGGGAGGAAAACCCCAAAATGACTGTTCCCCCCAAAAAAAAACTTTTGGGAATCCTTTTGCAAAAAAAAATCCCCTTAAAAGAGTTTTGGAAAAAATAAAAAAAAAAAAAAATAAAAAAAAAAAAAAAAAAAAAAAAAAGAAACTTGGGGGTTAAAAGGGGCGCCTTTGGCAAGGGAAATTCAAAAAAAACCCGGCCTGCCCCAAAAATTACCCCAATGTTAAAAAAATTTTTTGGGAAAAAGGAAAAATATTGGTTCCGGGGCCAAAAATGGGGGGGGGGGGGTTAAAAAAAACCCTTTTTTTTGTTAGGGGTTTTGGTTTTCAGGTTTGGGGGCCCTTTGTAAAACTTTTAACCTTTTTTCCCCCTTTAAATTTAAAAAGGTTTCCCCCGGGGCTCCCGCCCTTTTCCCTGGGGGCTTTGAAATGACTTTAAAAAAATTTTTGAAAAATTTTTTCCTCGGGGTTTTAAAAAGGAAAAAAAAAGGCCCCCGGGTTTGGGCCAAGGTGCCCCTTAAAAAATCTTAAAAAGGTTTTTGGCAAAAATGTTGGGAAAAAACAAAAAAAAATTTAAATTTTTTTGTTTAAATTAATCCTTTTGGAACAATTTTTTTGGGGTTATGAGGTTTTCCACCTTTCCTTCCCGGGGGTCCCTAGAAATCGTTGAAAAGGTTTAAAAAAATTTTTAAAACTCCCCTTAAAAAAAACAAAAAAAGGGGTCCCTTTTTAAAAAACCCCCCCCTAGATGGAGGACAATTTAAACGGTTTTTCCTTTTTCCGGCGGGGGTTTCCGGGGGTTCCCCTTTTAAAAAACCCCGGAAAAAAGGCCCCCCCAGCCTTTTGGGTTGAAAAATTGGGGGGTTGGGGGAAAAAAGGAAGGGCCCTTTCTTTCCTTACTTTGGTTGGGGGTAGGCAATCAAATAAACCCTTGGGGTTTACCTGGCCCCCACGAAACCCCCGGGGGAAAAGGTTGGACCTGGGGCTCCCCAAAAAGGGCTTTAAAAAGTTCGGAAAAATTGGGTTTAATTTTTCCCTTTTCCAAAACTTTTGGGCATTTCCGCCCCCCAGGACGGTTTTTGGCCGGGGGCGGAAAAAAATCCCCTTAAAAAATTGGGTATTGTGGGATGCAAAAAAATTCGGGGGAACCGAAACTTCTTTCCCCAAAAAAAAACCGGGGAAAACAAACCCCATTTCAAGGGAGGGGTTTTTCCAATGCCAGCATTTCAAGGACCCCGGGTTTGGCCCCCTGCAGGGTTTTTAAAAAGAATGGCCTCTTTACCCAGCCTTGGGGGAAAAGGGGGGGGCCGGGTTTTTTGGGCCGGGGATTTTGGGAAAAGGATTGAACAGGGAAATTTCCCCTGTGGGGAATACCAGGGTTTTGGGGCAACAGGGCCGAATTTCCCTTCCAGGCGATCCGGGGAAAACCAACCAGCCTTTTTGGTCAAAAGAAGGTTTAAACAAAAAAAAACCCAAAAAATTTATTTTGGCCCCTTTGGGTTTTGGTAGGTTGGCCCAAAAAAATCTCCAGGGTTTTTCCTTTTAAACTCAAAACCCGGGGCTTTGTCCGAAAAACTTTTGTTTCCCAAAAACATTTTGTTGGAATGGGGTTCGAACATTTTACTAATTTTTAATTTTTAAAATTTTCCAAAAATTAAAAATTTTCAAAAGGAATAAACAAGGGAAATTGTGAAAAAAAGGCCCAAACCCCCGGGGTGAAAGGCCCCCTTTTACCCCGTTTTAAAATTTTGGGAAGGGGAACCAATGTTTTTCCCGGGAACAGGTGCCCAAACCCGGGAGGTACCAGGAAAACCGAATCTCACCCTTAATTTTTTTTTTTTTTTTCCATTTTTTTCCCCGGGGTTGGGGAAAAGGGGGTCTTTTTTTTCCTTTTATCGTTCCTTTATAAAACAAAAAAACCCCAAATTTCTCCTGGCCCTTTTAAAAAACCCAAAAAGCCATTTTCAAACCAAAAAAAGAAAAAAACTGGTTCTCAGCCAAAAAAAACTTTTTTCCACAGGGGCACCCCCCCTTTAAAAAATTTCCCCCCCAAAAAATTTTATTAAACGGGAAACCCCAAAAGGTTTTGCGCTTTGCCAAAAAAAAACTTTGACAAACCCCTTTTTCCCCTAAAAAAATTTTACCTCCCAAAAACTCCCGAAAATCCAAAAAGGGGAAACCTTTCCCTTTTCCCAAACAAACCACGGTTAATCCCCGAATCCCCTAGAAAATTAGGACAAAAAATTTTTGAGGGTTTTGGGGCCTCCTCCAAAAACTTTTGTTTGGGGAGCGGCCTAATCACCACACTAAAAAAACCCCCATTCCTTTATTCTGGAAGGTGTGTGTTCCCCCCTCAGGCCCATTCACAAAACCCCATCCCCAAAGTCCCCTTTAAAAATGTTTAAAAAAAATCTTTGGGAAAAAGGGGGGCCCTCTTTTTAAATTATAAAACCCCAAAAAATTACCTTTTTTTCCCCCCCCCCCCCTTTTCCCCCGCCCCAAGTACTTGTACCTGCCCCCAAAACCCCCAGGGCGACTATTTTAAGTAAATTAATTTGTTTTGTTTAACGGCCCCCCCTTATACCTTGTTTCGAAACCCCTGCAAAAAACCTTGTTAAAAGGGCCGGCGGGGCGGGAAAATGTTGGCCCCCGGGGCTAAATTTAAAAAAAAATAATTATTTTAAATTTCCCTCTGAGCCTGCCCCTCCACCCCACCTTTTTTCCTGTTCCCTTCAAACCTTTTTGGTGTTGGGTCTTTTGGACCCCTTCCAAATTCCCCCCCCACTACCCTCTTAAAACCACCCGGCCCCCGTTGGGGCGCCCCACACCAGCTTCCAAAAAGGAAACCCCTGGAAAATTGGGTCTCAACCCTTTAAAGTTATCCCGGGCCGCGGTGTGTAAAACCCTTTGGAAAAAGGTTCTCCCCGCCCCCCAGATTCAGGGGGAAAAAAAAAAAAAACAAAAAAGCTTCGAAAATTTCCTTTTTAAAATTTTTTTCCCTTTCTTATCTTTACAAATGGGGGTTTGGTTGGGCCCCCGGGGGTTTGAAAAAAAGGCCAAAGATTTTTTGAGACAGAAAGCAACCCCCCTCAGCGGGGGCTTCCTTTTTCCAAAACGCTGACCCCCTGGGAAATTTCCCAAGGGGGAAAGAGGGACAAAAAAGGTTGGCCCCCAAACATGAATGGCCTTAAAAAGGAGGGAAAATTGAAAGGAAAAAATGTTTTGGCCCAAACTCCCAAAACCATAAATTTTTTTTGGACAGGGGGAAAAATTAAAAAATCCTAAAAAATTGCCAAAAGGAACGCCACACGGGAAAAACGGGGGAAAAAGGTTGCCGACGGGGGCCCGGAAACCCGGGGGAAAATTTCCCAATTCCCCCTAAGAAACCCCTTTCCCACCCTCCTTACCCCGGCCATTTATTTTGGGTAAAATTATTAAAATTCAAAATTAAAGGTCTAATTTGGGGGTTAATTCCGCGAGATGCAGTAAACATGAAACACAATTGTTCACTACCCAATGCTTTTCCAGCGGGAAAGGGCAGTCTGTGCGTCAAAACAAAGGCACAACCCAAAACATCCATGACCCTTTAAAAAATTTTTTTTTTAATTTTTTTTTTTTTAAAAAAAAATTATGTAGTAGTGACCACACTTTATTGAGTACAGTTTTTACATCCCCATTCCCATCTGTGGCTATGAAAGGTTATTTTATATTACCTTTTATCTGTTGTCATGCTTCCAATGGGACATTTCACCCATAAATAGCAATTTTCATATGCACATGATTTTAAAAGGGGTTATTTTGTTAAAAAAAATGATTTTTGCCAAATTTGAATTACTGAGGAAATTGAAAATTTGTTAAAAATTTTTGTGACATTATTCAAAAAAGGGGAACTTTTTTAGTAAACAAGAAACTTTTAAGATGATGTTTTAAAGTCAACATTCATTGTTTTTAAACAAAAAAAAAGGGTACATACTGTTTTTTTCCCTTTAAAGGGTTTCAATATGTATTGATGCTTTTAGAAATTTTATAGCGTTCCTTAACAATTTTTTTGTGGTTTGCATTGCTTTTAAAACATTTTAATGATTGTTTAGTTTGAAAATTTTTTTTTTTTTAGATATTTTTTAAATAAAACTCCTTAGGAAAAAAAGGGGTTATTTTCTCTTGTTTGAAAAAGGCTTAAAATTAAGGGGAAAAAGGAAATTCTTGTCTAGTTTTAAAAAACACCCCCTTCCCCGGGTTTTCCAACCCCGCCTTGTTGTCGGAAGGCTTTTGCACAGTCAACATTGTCCTGGTTAGGGGGTTCAAAAACGTCGCGGCCGGTTTGTCCTTGGCTTTTTCCCTTTCTCCCCTCCGGGTTCCAGTCCGTGGGTTCTCCCATCCTTTGGCCTAGGGCCCCATGTGGGACCGGGGTTCCGAAGTTGCGGCCTTTGGGGTTTGTTTTGGGCACGGGTATCCGTTAGAACCTTCCCAGTAACGTCGTGGCCGGGGTTGTGCCTTGGCCTTTTCCTTCGCTCCCCCCCGGGGGTTCCAGTACCGTCGCGGTTTTCCAAAAAGTTTTTTGGGCCTAGGTGCCCCTCTGGATCCGGTTCCAGAAACGTCGGGTCCTTGGTATGCTTTGGAGCACAGTCCTTCTTAAACCGTTCCCAGTAAATCACTGGAAAGATTGGAAAAATACAAGTTAGGAAAAAAGGAAAAGAACAAAAGCAAAACAAAAGCAGAAGAACAGAAGAAAAAGAAAAAAAAAAGAGAAAATATAGCCAAAATTTTAAGCGAAAAAGACTAAGCAGTTAGGGGGGGTGACCCGTTCCCCTCGTGGTGCCCCGAAAAGCCGCTGCTGAGGCTAAAAAAACAGGACAAATATGTTGTAATTTAAAATTTTTTTGGCAAAAAGGAAGGGAAAAAATAACTTTTAAGATTCAATCGGATTTCTCCCCAAAAAAGAAAGAGAAGAGATGAAGCAAAATGAATAAAAAAAAAGTTTAATAAGAAAATATGGTAATGTTAACAAAAAAAAAATACAAAAGTTTAAAAGGGAAAAAAAAAAGGGGGAAAATGAAGAAAAATTGGGAAAAAAATGAAATTCAAGATTATGAAGGGGAAAATGTGGAAAATTAAAAAAAAGGGAAGTGGGAGGAATTTGTAAAAAAACAATTTTCCCAAAAAGAAAAAACTTTAAAAATTTTTCCCCAAATTTTTTCGTCAAACCGAAAACTTTAAAAAAAAAAAAAATTTAGCTATTCCTTTGTTGGTTAAAAAATCTATCCTTTAATATCTCCCAACCCCTTCCCCCCAATCTTTACATTCTCTTTTTGTTTTCCTTCTGTACAATTAACCAAAAAAAGGGAAGAAAGGGTTTTTTTTTTTTTGATATTTGTTCCCAAGACTTACATTTGGGGTTTCCCCGGATCGGGATCGGGGGTCGCCATTTTTTTGGAACGGCATCCATTCCCCTTTCCCCTCTTTTTGGATATCGGGGAAATTCGCCAAATCTATTTGCAAACCAATTATTTTTCGGATGGAAAAGGTCACACTAATAATTGATTTTTTTAAAGGAATGTGAGAAACCAAATTTGGGATAAAAGAAAAAAGGTAGCCCCTAGCACCCAGCAAATACAACACATGCTTGAAAAAGTAATGGGGGGTAGTCACCAAAAAAAAAAAAAAAAAAGATAATAACACTGAAAACAACGCCACTTGGGAAAGGGACTCCTTTTTTACTTTAATGTTTCAACAATGTATTTTTTAGGTGGAACGCTCACACATAATTTTATTGAAGGGGCAAGAATTCATAAAAAAAAAAAAAAGATCTTGGTGACAGGTGCAGACCCCACAGCAGCGTTGGTCAACAAACTGCAGCGTCACCTGCCTCCCCCACCCCTTGCGAGTTTTTTAAAAAAACTGCGGGAAAGGGCTTTAACACGGTTGGGGAAGCCTGCCTAAGCACATAACTAAATCGCAACCTAACGTCCCCCCGGGTTCAGCACAGCCGTTCTGCCCTACTAAATTTTACAGCACATCGCTAAAGGGGGGGGGCCCCTTTTTATGTGCTTTCTGCTCATTTCGCACCCAATCACAGCCTCCCATTGTTGATGCCCCCAGCTTTCAGGATGTCCCCCAAATTCGTGGGATTTCCTCTTTGGCTGACTAAAATCACTTCCTTCAAAGATTTGGGGAATTCCATTCCGGTTAATTTAGGAAAAAAATCGGAAAAAGTACGGAATTCCATAACCGAATATGGGGGCCATACCCGTTTCTTGGGGGATCGGAATGCCAAACATACTCGGCACTCAACTTAACGAAAATTAAAATTTTTAATGGTTAGGTACTTTTTAAAATTTTTCGGCTTAACAATCGACTTGTCGTCATAATGCCCCGGAAGGGATTTTTACCCAAAAACCAAACGGTAAGTAAGGGAAATCAACCCCCGGGGCAGAACCCCCTTAAGGGGGGATGAGGTTTAAAACCTGGGTAAAGATTGGATTGGTCAAGAAAAGGGCGGGAATGGACGCGGGCCCCCGAATCCTGTGCTCGCTGAAGGCTATTTTTTAAAACCAAAAATTTTTAAAGTCCGGAATTTTCTTTAAAAATATTGCTATTTCTTAATTGAGTCCGAGTTTACTTATTATTTTCAGGTTTTTGGAAACCCCTTGGACCACAGGCTTGACCCTTATTTTTTTCAATGGGTGGTGAGGCCCCAGAGGACGTAGCCTAGACCCGGATGGGGAAAAGTTGGCTGTAGGATTCGCGCTCCCCCCTTTCCCCGAAGCGAAAGCTCATTGAAAGAGCACAGTCCCGAGCATCCATCCCCAGCCCCCAGTTTCCAGAGGTTCCCAAAAATAAAACAGCATGGAACTCACAGGCTGTTTTAAAGATGATATCTACACACCGCGGAGGTACTGGCCGACTACTTGCAGCGAGAAACTGAGTAATGGCTGGGCAGTCTACATCTTGAGCCAGGCTAGGTAGTCAGTGATAAATGGCCTTAATTTTGTGGCGTCCATAGCCCCTGGCAAAACTCAGACACATACCTTGCCTGGCTCACACCTTGAACCTGGTGGTGCAGTGCTTCAAAAAATAATTATTCCGTAGTTAACAGCCCTGCTCCATAAGGTTTGAAGACTGTGCTCGCACATCCCTCGCTCGCCCGTAGACTCTAGTCGTATGCAGAGACTGCAGCGATCGCTCCACCCCCCCGAGCACCGCCTAAACATAGAAGTTGCAACAAGGTGGAACTCCACCATGCACATGGTTGAGAGGCTGTGCGAACAGAGGATGGCTGTTTAATGCATTTGTGGGGATACAGGGGAGGCAGTTTGAGGGCAGACATGGAGTTGTCGGGTGTGGGAGTGGTCAAAGCTGAAAGACCCCCTGTAAAGTCCTTCAGTGTTTTGAGGAATGCCCCCAACTGTTAAGCGCAGACAACGCTTCTAAGCATGAGCAAAACCCCTTATGCGTCTGCTCATGCAAACTTTGACGCACATTTAAGGTTCAGGCGTCTGCAGCGGAGGCGGTGGAGGTGGAGGGGAGGAGGAGGGAACCTTGATGACAGTCAGGCATTTTTCTCAGGGAAAATGTCCTGGATGGGTGGAGGAAGAAGAGGAAGAGGAGGAGGAGGAGGGGATGATTATTTTGGGGGGAGGATGCTTCTCAGGGGCAAGAGAAAATATTTTGGGTTGCCACGGTCAGGTACAGGGTTTTGCGTGACTGGAGGGATGTGGATGGGGCAGTGCATCATTGACACCTGGAACTTTGGCCCACATGTGTGATTATATCTTGCGGATCCTAAAAAGGGCCCCCCCATTGCCAAAATTATGAAGGATGATGACTACTGGTTTGCCAGCATCCCCCAATCCACTCTATAAAGGCAAATTACAGAAACATCATTCCACAGGAGAACCTAGAGCTAATATTGGCGAGCAAACAAGCAACTCTTGTAAACCGTTTTTTTAAGGCATTCCCAGCACCAGCAGCGTTGCGGCTTACCACGAGCCGTAGTTTTGGGGCCCCAAAAGGAAGAGGTGTTTGTAGGCACACAGCTGAAATGGCGTTGGAGACAGGGGTTTCATGACCATCTTGTGGATTTATTTTTTCAAGTACGCTCACAAAAACTGTTAATACTGAATCGATTTAAACAGACAGGAGACAGCAGTTGTCAACAATGGTTTTAAAATTACACTCCTCCCCTATCAATGTTCTCCCTGACAGTTCATTCCCCTTTGACTACTGGGCCTGTAAACTGGACACCTGGCCTGAATTGCACAAACGCCTTACAGGGGGCTCGCTTGCCCTGCTGGTAGGTGGGCTATCAGAAAGAGTCTTCAGTGCAGCGGGATCAATCCTGACAGAAAGAAAACACCCGGTGTCGACCCAAAATGTTGGTGATCTCCCTTCTAAAAATAAACCCATGCCGGGGTTTCAAAGGATTTTGTCCCACCTTCCCCTGATGACACATAGGTTGCCAGCAAAAATGGCTTGCTTTGTCCTCCTCTTCCTCCAATTCTCCATTCCTCCATCTGCAGCTGCTGAAGTCCCTGTCAAAACCTCAACATATGCCAGTTTTCCACCTAACTGGGCTGCCCCCCTCAGGCCGGTTGTCAGCACAGGGCCCTCCCGTGCAAGTGCGGATTCCTGAGCAGGAGAGGGGGACACACTCGTGGGCGACGGAACTGGCACAGGGCCCCTCTAGTACGCAAAAGTATCTCTGACGGGGGGGGGCCCACTCACCGCAGACACACCGGGTTCTTGAGGGGCCCTGTGCCAGTGCCGTCGCCCACGAGTGGGGCCCCCGCTTGCTCGCACCCCAGCCCCTTACTTACCTCTCCCTGCTCCACCGCTTTTGACGTCTTCCGCGTTTCCCTGACAGTGACATTCAGGTCAAGAGCGTGATGACTTTTTATGTCTGTATTCCCTCTGCCAGAACAGTCCAAGTGCAGAGAGCTGGAAGATGGCGACGGGTGAGGAGACCAGATTTGAGCAGTGCCCAGGGAGGAAAAGGTATTTCATTTTTTGTAATGTTTGGGGAATATATGGGGAGCACTATACACTGGAGAATGATATATGGGCCCATCATGCACTGGAGCATCATCCATGGGGGCCATCACATACTTGAGCATTCAAATGGGGGCACAGACATTGGAGCAGCATCTATGGGGCCCATTATACACTGGAGCACTATAAATGGGGCCCCATTATTTTGGATCATTATATTGGCCCCATCATACACTGGAGCATCACCCAAATGGGGCCCATCATATATGGAGTTTTCTAAATGGGGGACATCAGACACTGAAGTAGCATTTCGGGGCCCCATTATACACTGGGCATTATAAAGGGGGGCCCATTTATATGGAGCATTATATTGGCCCATCATACACTGGAGCAACACCATGGGGCCCATCATATACTGGAGCATTCTAAATGGGGGATATCACACGGGAGCAGCATTTACGGGGCCCATTTACACTGGAGAATTATAAATGGGGCCCATTATATTGGCCCATCATACACTGGAGCATCATCCATGGGGCCCATCAAAACGGAGCATTCTAAATGGGGGACACAGACACTGGAAAAGCATTTAGGGGGGCCCATTATACACTGGAACATTAAAAAATGGGGCCCATTATATATGGGCATTATATTGACCCAACATACACTGGAGCATCATCCATGGGGCCCATATATACTGGAGCATTGAAAATGGGGGACATCAGACACTGGAGCGATTTACGGGGCCCATTATACATGGAGCTGTCACGACGTATAACAGATATATTCTATGATAGTAACATATATCTAATGGACAACACTCTATATTTCATATTATAGAAAATATCAACATGTATACGTAGAATCTGCCAGCAATGTTTACCTGACATAAATATCCAATGTATTGTGGGTCTATACGTGCACGTGAAACGCTGTCTGGGGTTAGAGGTGGACCGGGGTTATGCGACCCTGAACTGGGGTCCTGACTGTCCCTCTACCTGGAGGTATGTTAATGGTCAGAAGGTCCAGGCCGCCAGCGTAACCCGTCTCTGTAGATCCCTGACCACTGTAATCTAGTCCTGAGAAGGACCCTGATTACCACCACAGGGAATGGGCAGGCAAAAAGCTTACACACAGTCAAATACAACGAGACAGACAGGGGGTAAAAAAAACACTGCCTTGCATACAAAAACTTCCACTACAGAGGAACACAAAAGTTTTAAAAGATAAACAATAAGCGAGGAGAGGAAAAACCACAACAGGCACTCTTACTTAAGTCTTCTCAGGAAAAGATCCCTCTGCTGGTCTGAATAATGCTTTCACCGGCAACTTCCCCAGCAGGACCCGGTATAGAAGGAAGCTAATTAACAAAACATCAATCGCAGCTGGGCGAGGCTGGTCCTGTCCAGCATCGAGAGAGAAAGAATTTAACTCCCTCAGTGCTGAAAAACACCCAGCCCAAAACTCCTGTGCGAAGTCAGGGTGTGCAATCGCGACGATCTCCGCCGCGACACACCCGTGACAGTCCCCCCCTTCTACGAGGGGCCTGGACCCCAGGGCCTGGTCTATCTGGGTGAGCAGTGTGGAAGGCCCGAACCAATCGGTCTGCGTTAAAATCCGACGCAGAAACCCACATCCTCTCCCCCAGGACCATACCCCCCTCCAAAAGAACAAGGTACTGAGGGACCGGCGATTCAGACATGAGTCAAGGATCTTCATACCTGAAAAATGCAAATTACCATTGACCACCACTGGAGGAGGAGGTAGAGGTGACGGTATAACTGGGGCCAAGTTTCCTCTTAAGAACGATTTGTGGAACATTATTGGGGGATTTTTAAAAGTAGGAGGGAGGTTCAAGACGGAAAAACCACCGGATTAATTATTTAACTGATCCTGTTGGCCCGATGAACCTGGGACCCAGTTTCCAGGAGGGAACCTTAAGTTTTATATTCTGGTAGACAACCTACCGATCGTTCACACTTAGGTCCGGACCAGACACTCTCCTCCTATCAGCCTTACGTTTGTATCGGTTCCCCATAGTGCTCAGATTATTAAGCACTCCTCTCCACACTGAAGCAAGTGACGACCGAAAATCGTTCCTCCTCAGGGAACCCCAGAAGAGCCCCCCCCCATTGAAAGTACAAAACGGGGTGAAAACCCATATGCCCCAAAAAAACGGGGATTACCAGTGGACTCGCTCCGCCTATTGTTAAGAGCGAACTCTGCCAGAGGCAAGAAAGAAGACCAGTCCTCTTGGTTCTCTGAGACAAAACACCGGGGAAAATGTCTCTAAGCTCTGATTCAGACGCTCTGTCTGGACCATTTTTCTGCGGATGAAAAGCCGAAGAAAATGACAACTGATCCCCGACGACAACAAAATGCCCTCCAGAATTTGGACACAAACTGAGACCCCCGATCCGACACCACATCGGAAGGCAACCCCGTGAAGTCTCACAATCTCCCCAATGAACACCTGCCCCAGAGTTTTAGCATTAGGAAGGCAGGAAAGAGCAATAAAATGTGCCATCTTACTGAACCTGTCAACTACAACTAGTATGACAGTTTTACTGAAGACGGAGGGAGGTCCGTAATGAAGTCCATAGACAAAATGGGGTCCATGGCGCTCCGGGATTTTCAATGGTAAAAGGGCCCCAGACGGGGGGGGGTATGTGGGGGTCTTAGAGCGCGCACTTTACCCCACAGACGGGACAAAATTACCCCCTCTTTATTTAAGTTAGGCCACCAAAAACCGGCGAGGAAATGAGATCCCACAGTTGCTTTACTCCCTGGGTGTCCTGCCAAAGCAGAATTTGATGTCCTCGATAACCTTTTGTCTTAATGATCTGGAACAGTCCCCTGGAGGTCCTACAGGGGGGTCCCCCTGAGCCTCCAATATCCCCTCCTCAAGCTCAGAGCATACAGCCGACACCACAACTCCCTCCTGAAGAATAGGAACCGGGTTTTTCCGTCTTCCCGGCCCCCGGGAAACTACGAAAACAAGGCACAGCCTTTACATTTTTTGACCCAGGACGATATGTGACGACAAAATTTTAAACCTGGTAAAGAACAAGACCATCTAGCTTTTTCGGGAATTCAGACGTTTTGCAGACTCTAAATACAGCAGGTTCTTGTGATCAGTAATGCGGTGACCGGGTGGCTGCCCCCTCCAAAAAGTGACGCCACTCTTCAAAAGCCAACTTAATGGCAAGAGTTCCCTATTGGCCGACATCATAATTTCCTCTCGGCGGACGACAAATTTTTTAGGAAGAAAGCGCACGGATGCCATTTACCAGGGGATGGGCCTTGAGATAATACCGCACCTACTCCTACGTCAGATGCGTCTATCTCCCAATGAGGTTGTGATTAGTGTTGAGCGATACGATACTGCAAATATCGGGTATCGGCCGATATTAGCTGTATCGGGCTTTCGATTCCGAATACCGATATTTCGTATATCGAATACTGGAATCGGATTTGTCACTGTCACTGTCTGTGTCCGTCGGTCGGGTCTGTTCCCTGTCAGTGTCCGTCGGTCGGGTCTGTCAGGAGTCAGCGGCACTTACTGGCAGAAGATCTCCGGCGGTCACGGCCTGGGCTGTTCATGGCCGCCTCATCTTTCCCCGGGGGGTCACATGCAGTTTCTCGCGTAAAATGCAGTGACTGCTGGGTAATCCCGGGGTTTTAAAACAGTCAGTCCGATGACGTCACCGCCGGGGAAGCAGGTAATCAGCTGTGCTGCGTCGCGGGTGACAGGCTCTGCCTGTCATTGCGATGTAGCAGAGCTGAATCGTCGTGGGACAGTCGTTACTATGGACTGCGTGGACAGGTGGTATATGTTGGTTTGTTTTTTTTCTTTTTTTACAGGAGATCGATGGCGTCGGGAGGAATAAAGTTAAATAAAAGAAATGAAAACTGTGTTGTCTCTTTTATTTCATTTAAAATACTTTTTTCTTGCTTTTTCTTTTTTTTATGCATTTAATAACTTTGGGATTAAATAATGGATCGGTGTCTTATTGACGCCTCTCCTTTAATTAACCGGGCTTATTGTCACGTGCAATCAACGGGGGACATTAACCCCTTATTACCCCCCCTTGCCACCGCTACAGGGCAAGTGGGAAGAGCCGGGTAAAGTGCCCCAATGGCACATCTTTTGATGGCCCAAATGTGGGGCTGCTGTAGCCTGGTATTATCCCGGCTGTTTTAGGGCCAAATCCATGGGCCTTGACAGTCTTTTAATAACCAGGCCGCAGCATTCTGCATTTTTACTTGGGTGGTTAACAAAAAAAAGGGGGGGCCCTACGCCGTTTTTTTTTTTGAGGGGGTCCCCTATTTTTGTTTTAAACCCGCCAAGCTAAGCAGACTGCTGTGGCCTGGTATTATCAGGCTTGCAAGGTCCATGGATATTGGATCCTTACCGCCTGAAAAACCAGGCCTCAGCGGTCTGCTTCATCTGGCTGGTTAACAAAAATTTGGGGGGACCCCACGCCAATTTTTTTCGAGGGGATCCCCTATTTTGTTAATCAGCCAAGATATGCAGACTGCTGTGGCCTGGTATTATCAGGTGGCAAGGTCCATGGATCTTGGCTCCTTAACAGCCTGAAAATCCAGGCCTCAGCGGTCTGCTTCATCTGGTGGTTAACAAAAATAGGGGGACCCCACGCCAATTTTTTTCGAGGGGATTACCTATTTTTGTTAATCAGCCAAGATATGCAGACTGCTGTGGCCTGGTATTATCAGGTGGCAAGTCCATGGATCTTGGCTCCTTAAAGCCTGAAAATCCAGGCCTCAGCGGTCTGCTTCATCTGGCTGGTTAACAAAAATAGGGGGGACCCCACGCCAATTTTTTTTCGAGGGGATCCCCTATTTTTGTTAACCAGTTCCCTCTGACGTCACTGATTGTGTCCCTGGCTGACCTGAAGTGAAAGTGGAAAGCAATCAATTAAGCTTTCCACTTCCTCTCCTGTCAGCCAGGAGAGGAACTCATTCATTTGGGGGTTTACTGTGAGGCTGCAGCATTAGCTGCGGTCCCTGCAGTAAACATTAACCTTTCTGAAGGATTACACCGTGGGACCTGACTGTACATCGGATTGGTAAGAATAATTTTGCTTTATTATTTTATTTTTATTACAGGAAATGGTTTTAGCAGGAAAATAAAATATGGTCAAAAACTGTGTGATTATTTCATTAAACTTCTTTTTTATTAAAGTGTGTGTGTTTGATTTTTCTTTCATACAATAGGATTAATAATTGATAGTTGTCTAATTGACAGCTCTCAATTATTAACCTGGCTTAAAGTGACCTTTCAATTGCAAGGTCATTTTAACCCCTTATTAACCCATTCGCCACTGCTACAGGGCAATGGGAATAGACGGGCAAAGTGCCAGAAAGGGCAAATCTAATTAGAGATTTGCCCTTTCTGGGGTGTCTGGGGGCAGATGTTAGTAGCCGGGGGGGGCCAAAAATAATGGTCCCTCTCTGGGCTATTATTATCTGCCCCCACTCACTGGCTTTGTCTGTCTGGTTGCGAAAATAGGGCGGGAGCCCACGCATTTTTTTTCAGCAATTTTACACCTCATATATATATATATACATGTCATTAAATTTGTGACACATATATATATATAAAATTTATATTTATAGTTCATACACTTCTACATAGTATAATAGCCGCTAATTCAATTGCCGGCTTTTGTGAAAATGCAGAACCCGACATGAAATGACACTTGGTTTACATAGAGTTAACCATGTCTTTTCATGTAGTTTGATATCTGATTTGCACAAACAATTACATGAGTGTAAGTGTGCAAAATTTCACACCTGTAGGGGTTAATTAAAGGTGTAAATTCGTAGCAAAAAAGTCCTTTTTTTTTACAACGAATTTACACCTTTAATTAACCCCTACAGGTGTGAAATTTTGCACACATAGACTGATGTAATTGTTTGTGCAAATCAGATTGCAAACGACATGAAAAGACATGGTTAACCCTATGTACACCAAGTGTCATTTCATGTCGGGTGCTTCTGTCTTTTCACAGAAGCCGGCTTTACCCGGCAATTGAATCAGAGGATATTTTACTATGTAGAAGTGTATAAACTATACATATATGTATATATATATGTCACAATGACATGTATATATATATATATATGTATTCTATGTGTGTATATTTAGTGTTTACAAGGAAATAAAGGTTTTTTTTAGTTGCGATATTTTGTTCCCATAGACTTACATGGGACTTCCGGTATCGGAATCGGATATCGGCGATATTTAGTGATATCGGCGATACCATTCCGATCCGATATTTTTAGATATCGAGCAGTATCGCTCAACACTAGTTGTGATGCATCAGGTTGGATGAGTATGGGTGCTGAAGCAAAACATTTTTTCAAGGAGGAAAATGCTTGACAAGCTTTGTCAGACCACCTAGAAAAATCCGTCCCTTTTTTTGTCATGTCAGTGAGAGGTTTGACAACGGATGAGAAATTACGAATAAATTTCCGGTAGTAGTTAGCAAACCCCAGGAAACGCTGCAGTGCCTTAAGATCCTCTGGCCGATCCCATTCAAGCACTGCCTTCACTTTCCCAGGGTCCATACGGAAACCAGAAGCTGACACCAGGAATCCTAAAAAACTGAAGTTCCTGTACGGCGAATACACACTTCTCCCATTTGGCGTACAGTTTATTGTCTCGCAAGATCTGCAACACCTGTCTCACATGCTCCTGATGAGACACAAGATCCGGCGAGTAAATTAAGATGTCATCTAGATAAATGACAACAAACTGTCCCACTAGGTGGCGAAAGATGTCATTAACAAAATGTTGAAACACCGCCGGGGCAGTAGTCAGACCGAAAGGCATGACAAGGTTCTCATAATGTCCCTCCGGAGTGTTAAACGCCGTCTTTCACTCATCCCCCTCCTTTATCCTAATCAGATTATACGCCCCCCTGAGATCCAACTTAGAGAACCATTTGGCGCCCACAATCTGATTGAAGAGATCAGGAATAAGTGGGAGCGGATACGGATCTCGGACCGTAATCGATTAAGCTCACGGAAATCCAAGCAAGGCGTAGGCCTCCATCTTTTTTCTTCACAAAGAAGAACCCCGCGGCCACTGGGGAAGATGAAGGTCTAATATGCCCCTTGGCTAGACTTTCCGAAATATAATCCTTCATAGCTTGCCTCTCAGGACCAGAAAGGTTATATAACCTAGATTTAGGTAACTTAGCATCACAAAGCAATTTTTATAGCACAGTCATACGGCGATGAGGAGGTAATTCTTGACACCCCTCTTCTGAAAACACATCCTCAAAGTCCTCCAGAAAAGGAGGTAAGGTTCTAAGCACGACCGCACCGATGACCGTGTTCATGCAGTTACTATGGCAAAATTCACCCCACTGGCTTATCTCTCTGGATTGCCAATTAATAACTGGGTTATGTTTAGTTAACCAAGGAAGTCCCAACACAATAGGAGTGGGAAGGCCCTCCAACACATAACAAGACAATAGTTCTTTATGTATTGTCCCCACTCGAAGGTCTATGTTATGCACGGCTTGCACAAAGCTACCTTGACCGAGAGGCCTGGCGTCAATAGAGAATATAGGGATAGGTTTGGCAAATACACTCAGTTGCATACCTTGCACCTGGGCAAACCGAGCGTCCACCAGATTAGCCGCGGCCCCACTATCCAGAAGAACAGAAATCCTCTCAGTTCCTGTACCTACCACCACCTCCGCTGGTACGAGAAACTGAGAGGACTTGGGGACGAAATACATACTCCCAGATTGTCATCCACCACACAACCTGGGATCAACAGTTTTCCGGCGACTCCTTGCTCAGCAAAGTACGGATGGACACCCCCCAACAAAATGTCCCTTTCTCCCGCAGAAGTAACACTTTCCTGTCTTGCGGCGCACCGCCGATCCCCTCCCTCGAAATGATGTCCCTCCTAACTGCATAGGCTCCTCAGAACAAACCAGGGGAACCTCAATATGAGGGACTATAGTAGAAGGTGGAGTCATCACAGGGGGCGGAGTTACCTCGCACCTCTCTCGAAGCCGTCTATCAATGCGAATCGCAAGGGCCATAGCGACCTCCAGTGACGGGTGAGAATCATACTGAGCCAACACATCTTTTAATTTGTCAGATAATCCTTGACAAAACTGGCTCCTAAGAGCTGGGTCATTCCACTGAGTATCTGTGGCCCATCTACGGAACTCAGAAGAAAATTCCTCCGCCGGACGATCTCCCTGCTGTATCTTACGTAACCTCATTTCAGCAAGGGAGACCCGATCCGGGTCATCATATACCAGACCCAGGGCTGTAAAAAATCGATCAACTGACTGGAGAGCCGGGGAGTCTGGAGGAAGAGAGAACGCCCAGGATTGAGGGTCCCCTTGTAAGAGCGAGATGACAATTCCCACCCTCTGGTCTTCACTCCCGCAAGACCGAGGCCGTAGCCGAAAATATAATTTACAAGCCTCCCGGAAGGTAAAAAATTTGTCCCGCCCACCAGTGAACCTGTCCGGGAGAGCCACTTTAGGTTCAGATCTGGTTTGCTCCAGGGGGTACAAAACCTTGGACTTAACGTCCGTCAGCTCCATGGACAAACTCTGCAACTGCTGAGCTAACTGGGCTACTGGATCCATGGTAGCTGGGGAGAATCTTTTAGAAACGGCCGGTGAAAATGTCACGACGTATAACAGATATATTCTATGATAGTAACATATATCTAATGAGACAACACTCTATATTTCATATTATAGAAAATATCAACATGTATACGTAGAATCTGCCAGCAATGTCTTACCTGACATAATATCCAATGTATTGTGGGTCTATACTGTGCACGTGAAACGCTGTCTCAGGATAGAGGTGGACCGGGGTCTATGCTGACCCTGAACTGGGGTCCTGACTAGTCCCTTTACCTGGAGGTACTGTTAATGGTACAGAGGTCCAGGCCGCCAGCGTAACCCTGTCTCCTGTAGATCCCTGACCACTGTAATCTAGTCCTGAGAAGGACCCTGATTACCACCACAGGGAATGGGCAGGCAACAGCTTACACACAGTCAAATACAAACGAGACAGACAGGGGGTAAAGAAAACACTGCCTTGCATACAAAACTTCCACTACAGAGGAACACAAAAGGTTAAGAAGATAAACAATAAGCGAGGAGAGGAAAAACCACAACAGGCACTCTTAGCTTAAGTCTTCTCAGAAACGATCCGCTCTGCTGGTCTGAATGAATGCTTTCACCGGCAACTTCCGCAGCAGACCAGCAGGTATATGAAGGAAGCTAATTAACAAAACATCAATCGCAGCTGGGCGAGGCTGGTCTGTCCAGCATCGAGAGAGAAAGAATTAACTCCCTCAGTGCTGAAAAACACCCAGCACCAGAAACTCAGCTGTGCGAAGTCAGGGTGTGCAATTGCGACGATCTCCGCCGCGACACACCCGTGACAGGAGCGTTATAAATGGGGCCCATTATATATGGAGCATTATATTATATCACAGTGTGGGGTGCACGCAGTCATCCCAGAAGCAAAGCATCACAGAAGATAAGTATCGTGTAAACGGCAGTTATCCATGGCAAGTAATTAACATTCATCTTCTCTCTTCACACAGGTATGCACTGCATTCATTGAAAGCAAACAGCTGAATGGTACAATCCCCACCTCTGCTATCTGTCTTGTATGCTGCAATATATACTAATGGTATGCACTGCATTCATTGAAAGCAAACAGCTGAATGGCACAATTCCCACCTCTGCTATCTGTCTTGTATGCTGCAATATATACTAATGGTATGCACTGCATTCTTTGAAAGCAAACAGCTGAATGGTACAATCCCCACCTCTTCTATCTGTCTTGTATGCCTGGTAAAACTTTGGTATAATTCATTTTTTGCACTGTATTTAATACTTACTGCTTTATATCCGTGTGACTGGGGCCTCTCTAGATCTTATCAGGTGGAAGGTGCTAAAGCATATAGATGTAGCCAGGTCTAGTGTCTTTGATGATCTAACCACCCCCTGGTGTGCTGGCCCCAGCTGCCAAATTATCCAAACCAGCTCCCACAATCCCTCTGTCCTGACCCTGTAGTGTGGGCTATATATTTAGGAGTAGTCTAAGGGGAGCACGCAGTGTGGGGTGCACGCAGTCATCCCATAAGCAAAGCATCACAGAAGATAAGCATTGTGTAAACGGCAGTTATCCATGGCAGTTAATCAGGGCTGGAATCAGGTACCCCACACTTTGCTTTCTTTTTAATCATGTACTTTATCTCTATCCTTCTGTGTTCCCTTGCCATCCACATTCACCGCCCCATCCCCCCTCCATACACATCAGCCCCTCTATACTTCCCTCTCCCATGTACAGCTTCCATGCACTCCTCACCTTCCTGAAAAACCTCAGCCAATCTTGCCCAAACACATCACAGAAAAAACCTACTTACAACTCCAACAACTACCTGCTCTTTATCTTCCTACTCCTACTGATTTCAGGGGACATCTCCCCCAACCCTGGTCCACCATCCCCCAACCTCAATCCCTACCCTACCTCATATCGAAACCATAATAATCTTATTAATATTACTTGCACTCCCTCATCTCCTTCTTTTAATTGTGCCCTCTGGAATCCACGGTCTGCATGCAACAAGCTATCCTTCCTGCACAACTACTTTCTGAGCAACTCTCTTTATCTGTTGGCCCTCACCGATTCTGACACGGTCTCCCCTGCTGCCATTTCCTATGGTGGCTTACAGTTCTCCCATTCCCCGAGACCCACAAACAGACATGGTGGTGGAGTCGGCATACTCCTTTCCCCACAATGCACTTTCCAGGTCATCCCCCCAATTCCATCACTCTCATTCCCTTCTTTTGAGGTCCACACCATCAGGCTCTTCCGTCCCCTCTCCCTCAGAGTAGCGGTCATATATATCGGCCCCCAGGCTCGCCCACCCAGTTCCTTGACCACTTCTCAGCCTGGCTGCCGCACTTCATGTCCACAAAACTACCAACCCTTATCCTTGGAGACTTCAACATCCCCATTAACAACCCCACTTCCACATCTGCATCCCAGCTTCTTTCACTAACCACTTCTCTAGGCCTCTCACAGCTTTCAACCTCTGAGACACACAAGGACGGTAACACCCTTGACCTGGTCTTTGTCCGGCTCTGTTCAGTCTCCCACCTAAATAGCTCACCGCTTCCACTCTCTGACCACAACATTCTTTCCTTCACGCTCACAAATCCTCGACCACCCCAACACACTCCTACCTACCACACATTCAGAAATCTACAAGCCATTAATCCTCAGACACTTTCTGACTCCCTACACTCATCACTGTCCCCAATCTCTCTTTTTCCTGTCCTGATCTGGCTGTTCATCACTACAATGACACTCTTAGAAGCACCCATGACCAAGTAGCGCCGCTCATCCTCAGAACTTCCAAACACACAGTAAAACAGCCCTGGCTCACATTGCAAACTCAACTTCTTCAGCGATGCTCTAGGAGTGCTGAACGCCTTTGGAGAAAAACCCGCACACCAGAAGACTTCATCCACTTTAAATTCATGTTATGAACTTATAACGCTGCCCTTCACCTCGCCAAACAGACCTACTTCACCAACCTGATCTCCTCACTAGTCAAGAAACTTTTTGACACTTTTCACTCCCTCCTCAGGCCAAAAGCACAAGCCCCTATCACAGACATTTGTGCTGACGACCTGGCCTCCCACTTTATAGAAAAAATAGATACTATCCGTCAGTAAATCTGCTCTCAACCACCAAGTGCTGTGACTCCCTGCATTTCCCCTGGCTCACTTTCCACATTTGATCCCATCACAGAAGAAGAAGTCTCTAGACTCCTCTCTTCCTCTCGTCCGACTACATGCATGACCGACCTCATTCCCTCACATCTCCTCCAGTCTCTCTCTCCAGTTATCACAACTCACCTAACTACAATCTTTAATCTCTCACTCTCCTCAGGCATTTTCCCATCTTCCTTCAAACACTCCATCGTTACTCCATTACTAAAGAAACCCACTCTCGACCCTTCCTGCACAAACAACTACAGACCGATCTCCAATCTCCCCTTCATCTCTAAACTTTTGGAGCGCCTAGTCTACTCCTGCCTTAACCGTTACCTCTCCACTCACTCCCTTTTCGACCCTTCACAGTCCGGCTTCCGCCCCCTACATTCGACTGAAACTGCACTCATCAAAGTGATCAATGACCTTCTGACAGCAAAACGTAACGGTGACCACTCTCTGCTCATTCTTCTCAACCTTTCTGCAGCTTTCGACACAGTTGACCACCGTCTCCTACTGTCTAGGCTCCAGTCACTAGGTATTAAGGACACTGTTCTCTCCTGGTTCTCTTTCTACCTTTCTGACCGCTCCTTCAGTGTTTTGTTCTCTGGCTCCACGTCATCTCCTTTTCCTCTTGCTGTCGGGGTACCCCAGGGCTCAGTCCTTGGCCCCCTTCTCTTCTCTCTCTACACAGCCCCAATTGGACAGACCATCAGCAGATTTGGCTTTCAGTACCATCTTTATGCTAATGACACACAACTATACACGTCATCCCCCGACCTTACCCCCGCTGTACTACAGAACGCCATCGACTGTCTGTCCGCAGTCTCCAACATCATGTCCGCTCTCTATCTGAAACTCAACCTCTCCAAAACAAAGCTTTCTGGGTGTTATGTTTGACACCAATCTTTCCTTCGCCTCCCATATACAATCTCTTGCCGCTTTTGCCGCCTACACCTAAAGAACATCTCTAGAATCCACCCTTTTCTCACCATGGAAACAAAAAAATACCTCACTGTAGCATTGATCCACTCCCGCCTGGACTACTGCAACGCTCTATTACTTGGCCTCCTCATTACTCGACTATCCCCTCTCCAGTCCATTCTTAATGCAGCAGCCAGGGCCATCCATCTGGCTAATCGGTACTTGGATTCATCCGCTCTTCGCCAGTCTTTACAATGGCTGCCCATTCATTATAGGATCCAATTCAAAGTACTTGTTTTCACCCACAAAGCTCTCCACAGTGCAGCACCCCCCTACATCTCCTCCCTCATTTCTATCGGCCTAACCGACTGCTACGCTCTGCAAACGACTTTCGACTAACCTCTGCACTAATCCGTACCTCTCACTCCCGACTCCAAGACTTCTCACGCACTGTGCCAATCCTCTGGAATGCTCTACCCCAAGAAATTAGGACTATCCACAATTTGCATTGTTTCAGGCGCTCCCACAAAACACATTTGTTCAGAGCGGCCCATCACGTTCACTAATCAAAGTCATTCTATGTGTAAGTGTGTGCGTGTAGCCCATTCACTACTCCATCCATCCCTCACTCCCTCAAATGGCTGGACCATCATTGTAAATACACCATTGAATATACACACCTGTACTTTGTATCTCCCCCACCTTATTGTAGATTGTAAGCTCTCACGAGCAGGGTTGTCTTATTTTGCTTTAATTATTGTATTGTTAAGGTTGTTACTTATGACTTGTGTTTTGAAACTGTTAAACTGTAAAGCGCTGCGGAATATGTTGGCGCTATATAAATAAAGATTATTATTATTATTATATTGGCCCATCATACACTGGAGCATCATCCATGGGGCCCATCATATACTGGAGCATTCTAAATTGGGGACATCAGACACTGGAGCAGCATTTACTGGCCCATTATACACTGGAGCATTATCCATGGGGCCCATCAAATACTGGAGCATCATCTGGGGTTCATTATTTATCGGGCATCATATAGGGTATGGAGCATCATATGGAGCACATATGGGGCCTATTCTGTATGGAGCATTATATGAAGCCAATTCTGTATGGAGCAATATATGGGGCCCATCATAAACTGTATGGAGCTTTATATGCGACTCATTATACTGTATGGAGCAATATGTGGGGCTCATTCTACTCTATTGGGACCGTCCTATACTGTATGGCACATTATATGGGGACCATCATATACTGGAGCATTATGTGGAGCTCATCATATACTGTATGGAACATTATATGGGACCAATTATTCTGTATGGAGCAATATATTGGGCTCATTTTTCTGTATGGCTCACTATGTGTAAGGAGTGAAGTATTTGTCATTGTACTATACCTATATTTCTGTGCCGTATCGGAGCATCATGGATTGTGGTATGTGTTATAGGGGCCCACTGACACTCTTTCGCCCGGGGAACACGAAAACCTGGAGCCAGCCCTACCACCCCAACAACTTTAGCCGAATAACCCCCAGGTTTCAATGCGTAACTATTATTATAAAGTAAATTAAAGTTGCCAAGCTTAAGTAATACGAATTGATGTCGTTGGCATTGAAATGGGCACTGTAGGTGTGTTTACTGTCCTTCCCCTCCCTGCCGACTTTGCTTCCCCATTGACTTTCATTGTGTTTCGTGTTTCAGTCGGACCTCCGACTTTTTCCGATAGTCGGCCGATTTAGTTCGACTCGACTTTTAAGAAAGTCGGGTTTCATGAAACCCGACTCGACCCTAAAAAAGGCAAAGTCGCTCATCTCTAGTTACTACATATTGTCACCCCTTGGTTCTGAACTTTGTGATCACAGATTCAGTAGCTATAGAGCTCAGGACACAGATTTAGAAGGTAGTGTTGAACTAGTGGCTATAGAGCTCAGGACACAGATTTAGAAGGTAATGTTGAACTAGTGGCTATAGAGCTCAGTGTTACGGAAATTTAATTAGGATAAATCTATCCTGCAGTGTTTGCTGTTGCTATTCCCAATCTTATATTAAATGTCTTTCTTTGAGCGCTCAGATGAAATGAGGACTGTCCACAACGGAAGTGTCAGTATAACAGTTCGTCAAGACCAACAGTTTATTATTCATTGAAGGTTTTATACGTTTACAAAAAGGGGCTGGCTAGTCAATTAGCATACAATTAAAAGCTGCTAGGTTATTGGCTGTTTTAGTATAAGTATGATAATTATGATAATTATGATAAAAGGGCTGAAGTGGCAGATTTATTGTTCTTTGCCCAAGTTTTCCTACTTGGCTAGTGAAGAAAATAATAGATATCTTCTGTCCTTGTTTCTGTGTCCTTGGTAAAAAGTCCCTATGAGCTATAGCCAGGGTCGTCTTAAACAACTGATTATAGCTAGCATCAGCTTTTGCATAGATATGCTGAGCACAGGATTTTTAGCAAGTGAGATCTATCTAACTGTAAATGCATATATATGAATATACATTGAATACGTGGAATACATATATATTTCCATGACAGTCCCCCCTTAGATACCACTTTCCCTAAAAACCTGCTCCTGTCCCAAAGCGCTGCAACACTTTTGTGCTGCCGATGGGCTGGCACATGCCTAACACATGCACCCCTCATCGATGCAGGCTTTTCGCAAATGGGCGGTCATGAGATCTGTCCCTAGCAGGGGTTCATGTGTTTGTTTATTTAACTGCATGTTCAGAAAAACGTGTGTATTCTTCGTCAGGTAGGTCACCTGTCTGGTCAGTCAGAGCATCCACAACATCCTTCATGGCTTAGGTGTCTCTTCTAGTACGGGAGCTTCCTTGCAATGCGATACGTGGATCCAAGCAGGCTTTCCCTCTAGTTTCACAGAGGTTGGTGTCATCTGGGGCTCTTGGACAGGACCATCAAATCTGGGATCGAGTGTTCTCATTTTCAACTTTTTTTTTTCACCAACACCCTGTCTCCTGGCTTTCAAGGAGTGCGTACCGGACACTGAGTCTGGATCTGGCAGTGAAGAGAAAAACTCGAGAATGGACATTAGTTTTTGACCAATTCAATTACATAAGCAAACAAGATATCATTTTGCATATTCTGCTGCTGAGGGAAGAATGCACCTAACTTGGGACTAGACCCAAACAAAATTTCGCATGGTGACAGCTTTTCTGGGTCTCTGGGAGTGTGCCTTACGCTAAACAATGCAATTGGGAGTGTGTCATGCCATGGTTTGCGTGTCTCTTGGGCAATTTTCAGCATCCTATTCTTAAGTGTTCCGTTCAGTCTTTCTACCTTCCCGCTGCTCTGGGGGTGGTAAGGAGTATGTAGGCCTAAATCTGACCCTACTGCTAACCGGATCTCTTGTGTCAGATTTGCTGTGAATGCGGGTCCCTGATCACTTTCTATAACTTCTAGAACCCCGTATCTGCACACTATTTTCCGAAAGTAGCTACTTTGCAGTAGTCTTTGCTGACTTGGAAGGCTTCTGTCCATCTTGAAAACACTTCTTTGACCACTATGGCGTATTTGAATCCTTCACTTGGCGATATCTGGATGTGGTCTATCTGGATCCTCTGAAGCTGGTAGAGTGGTCTTGCCAGATGAGGTGAGGGGGACTTTCTTCCACACGTCCAGGCTTGCATTTGCCGCAGGTCAGACAGCTGCTGGTGAATTTGGCTGTTAGGGTGGAGATCCCTGAAGCTAACCAGTAAGCACCAATCAGATCATTTATCTGTGTCTTTGATATGTGGGTGTGGGTCCATGTGCCCATTGGACCACCATAGGGTGCATACTTTGTGGTAGGCAGGGTTTGCAGTCCATTGTTGATAGCCTTCCTTCTTCACGTGTTGCTTTTTTCGCATTCAGCTCTTCTTCTCCTTTTGGAGCTTGGTCTTGCAACTTGGTCTTTTGGGGTGCATGTAACTTTGGGGCTAGTATGTGTGATACAGCAGGCTTTTTCACATTTAGCTACTGAAATAATATTATTTAGAATGCTATACTTGTGCAAGGAGCACAACAGAAGCAGTGTACAACACACTTGTAGGACATATGCCCTGCTGACTTTGTCTGTGAACCTCAGTAATGCCCCAAAAAAAAAATTCCGGAAGGTACATTTTACAGCCACACTGGACACTATCTAGCTACACTATCTGACTGATATACAACCGCCTAACTAACTAGCTGAAATCTTGCTGTTAACAGTGGCAGTGTCAAGTTGTCTGCTATTTATATGGAGAGGGACATGTAATTGCAGCAGCCAAGGACACAAGCCATCGTGTCAGGAAATTGTGGGTGTTTCCTGCACCCTGACTGGCTAGCTGCAATGTGCTCTCATATACTTAGAAAAAAAATTACTGCTGTGCTGTGCTTACAACAAGAACGCCGCCCCTCTGGGCTCTGAGAACCCCCTCTCCATATCAAACACGTGCCAAATGCTTATGATACACCACCATTATCATTGCTAAAGTGCTGAAAATATTTTTGTGGCAACGCAAATATTTTCCCGCTCTTTTACTGAATGTTACCGATTTTTTCCGATTTTATAAAATTTTGCTCGGGTTTCCGATCTTGAATCCAAATGTGCCATATTCGTGCCTAATTTATGTTTGGTGATCGTTTTCCGAACAAATTCGCTCATCACTACTCATAATGCATGGAGGTCTCCAACCTATACCATCAGAAAGGAGGGTGGTCGAGGCTTGATAAACTTCCAAGCCACGATCACTGATGAAACAAGGAGTATCCAGGAATAAATCAGAAAAATGATGGCACCAAAAGATGAGATGCTGAGAGAAAGCGTAAGGCAACAACAACAACAGATCTGGAAGGAAGAACAGGAACATGAAGTGCCATGCCATGACAAGACAAGCCGCTGCATGGGATGTACCATCGACAGATAATGGAGGTGGCTGACATGGAGAAATTCTACCAATGGCTGGAGAAAGCTGGACTCCGAGATATCACAGAGGCACTAATCATAGTGGCACATGAGCAAGCACTAAGTACCAGATCCATAGAAGCAAAAATGTACCACACAAGACAAGATCCAAGGTCCAGACTATGCAAAGAAACTTCAGAAACAGTCCAACACATATTTGCAGGGTGCAAAATGCAAGCAGTAACAGTGAATACCGAACGCCACAACCCCAAGTAGCGGGAATTGTAAATACTGGAACATTTGCACAGCATATGGGCTAAGTCCCTCTAAGTCAAAGGTGGGAGACCCCAGAGAAAGTGGTGGAGCATGAAAGTGCTAAAATCCTGTGGGACTTGAAGATCCTGATGGATAAGCAGGTGTTGTCAAGCCAACCAGACATTGTGATAGTAGACAAGGATCAGAAGACAGCAATGATATAGATGTGGCAGTGTCAAGTGACAGCAACATCAGAAAGAAGGAATATGAGAAGTTGGAGAAACACCAGGGCTTCAAAGGAGAACTGGAGAAGATGTGGAAGGTGAAGGCAACAGTGATTCCAGTGGTGATAGGAGCACTTGGAGCAGTGACCCCTAAGTTGGGAAAATGGCTACAACAGATCCCAGGAGCAACATCTGAACTCTCTGCCCAGAAAAGCACAATACTGGGAACAACTTATATACTGCGCAAAACCCTCAAACTTCCAGGACTCTGGTAGAGGACCAGATAATGAGAAAGGACAAAAAGACCACCCCCATTTGGGGGTAAGAAAGAAGTTTTTATATATCCCCAACAGTGTCACCAGCAAAGCACCCCCACACCATCACACCACCTCCTCTATGCTTCACGGTGGGAACTGGGCATGTAGAGTCCAGCCATTCACCTTTTCTGCATGCAAAGCAGTAATCAAAGCAAAAGGTGGCTACTTTGAAGAACCTAGAATATAAGACATATTTTCAGTTGTTTCACACTTTTTTGTAAAGTGTAATGTATAATTCCACATGTGTTAATTCATAGTTTTGATGCCTTCAGTGTGATTCTACAATTTTCATAGTCATGAAATTACAGAAAAATCTTTGAATGAGAAGGTGTGTCCAAACTTTTGGTCTGTACTGTACTGTATGTATGTATGTATGTATGTATATTTCAATAACTCTCATTTCCCCAAATAAAATAAGATTAATAATAATTAATAATACAAAACATACTGTATATTGGTATTGCTGAAAAAGTGTGGTCTTACAAAGTATAAATTTATATAGTAAAAGCTGTAACGAGAAAAATAATTCATTATGCATTTCGATCACATCTCTCTAAAAATATACAATGAATAGCTATCAAGATGTATGTACTCCAAATAAGTATCAATAAAACTGTTATCTTGCCATGCAAAAAGCAAGCCCTTGCACAACTCAATTAACTAAATAAATATGTCTGGGTTTATGAAAACTTTTTATTACCATTTAAATAAAAAATGATCTATTATTATTATTATTTATTTATATAGCGCCATTAATTCCATGGTGCTGTACATGAGAAGGGGTTACAAAGTTATAGATATCGTTTACAGTAAACAAATTTACAATGACAGACTGGTACAGAGGGGAGAGGACCCTGACCTTGCGGACTTACATTCTATGGGATAGTGGGGAAGAAACAGAAGGTCGGGGGTGCGGCAGCTCTGGTGGTGGTGGCGGCGAGGCGGCAGCTCTGGTGGTGGTGGCGGTGAGGCGGCATCTCGGATGGTGGCGGCGAGGCGGAAGCTCGGGTGGTGGCGGCGAGGCGGAATGGTTATTGCAGGCCTTTAGGCTTTCCTGAAGAGATGGGTTTTCAGGTTCTGTCTGAAGAATCCAAGGGTGGTGGATAATCGTACATGTTGAGGCGTGGAATTCCAGAGGATGGGGGATATTCGGGAGAAATCTTGGAGGCGGTTGTGTGAGGAACGAATAAGTGTGGAGGATAGTAGGAGGTCTTGGGAGGATCGAAGATTACGTGAAGGAAGATATTGGGAGATTAGTTCAGAGATATAGGGAAGGGACAGGTTGTGGACGGCTTTGTAGGTCAGTGTTAGTAGTTTGAACTGGATTCGTTGGGGAATTGGGAGCCAGTGGAGGGATTTGCAGAGGGAGAGAAGCAGGGGAGTAGCGAGGCGAGAGGTGGATTAGTCGGGCAGCAGAGTTGAGGACAGACTGGAGTGGTGCAAGAGAGTTGACGGGGAGGCCACAGAGGAGGGTGTTGCAGTAATCGAGGCATTTCTGTAATCATAATGACATGGATAATCATGTGTCTAGGTCATTATTACAATAGAATAAAGACCATGAAATCAATACCCTAAAAACCATGGCAGATTTGCATTTTGCGGCTTTTACATTTTCACCGGTTTTCCAGTACATTGTATAGTAAAATAAATGGAGTCATTTAAGACTAGAATTCATCCCACAAATAAACCTACAGCTATATTGTAGAAAAAAGAAAAAAGGTACTTTTATGTCTGTTGGAAGAAGGGAAGAGATAAATGCAAACAGTAAATTGAAAATTGACTGCATTCTTAAAGGAAATTGTTTTTCCACCTAATTTAAGAGCTGCATAATGTAGAGACAGAGACACTGATTCCAGTGATGTGGCACTTACTGGTCACAGTTTTATAATCAAAAGATTTTCACTAGACGACTAGTAAACCTGCTGCCATATGGTGCTCTATATTTAAGATCTATATAAATCCCACCCCCAACACTAATTGGCAGCTTTCTGCCTATGCATAGTTTACACTAAAATCTATCAATCAGATGTATTGGTAGGATTAAACAGAGCTCAGCATTCAGAGTATTGAAAACTGAACTGCAGCATAAAAAATAGTGACCTTTTAAAATATTTAGCAAGTAGCCCTGTAAATGATATATCATTCATAAATTAGTATATCTGACCCTACATTATGCTGCTCTCAGAAGGGGTAGCAAAAACCTTGTCAGTGCCAAGATGCGACCGTCCACCCTGAGAACCACTGGTGAATGAGCTGCTGTGATCGCAGCTTTAGTGACAAGCGGTGACTTTATCAAGGTTACTGCTGGTCACTGAAGCTGAGTTCCAAAGGAGCAAATGAACTGTGGTGACCTCTGCACCATGAGAAAAAGTCTCACGGTGCAGAGGCGAGTTCACATCAGTTCAAATTCACTGCAGTGAAATTCCCACTGTGAACTGCGGTTAACTCGCCTCTGCATGGTGAGACTAAAAATTGTTAAAATACATTTTACCTAAATTTATAGCCAATTTCCTTTGCTATAGGGAAGTTTTCTTAGAGCATATCCATATGCTAATCCTTACCTCCCACTTCCGGCTTCAAAACTTCTCCCGAGTTGCATCAATGCTCTGGAATGCTCTACCCCAAGAAATTAGGACTAACTACAACTTACCTAGTTTTTTTCACTCCCTAAAAACACATTTGTTTAGGGTGGCCTATCACGTTCTCTAATCTAACTCCTTTTATATATATAGCCCATTCTATACTTCTCTGAACATAACTCTTCATCAAACACCACCGCACCCAAAAGCACTACAAATACTGTCTGTTGACTAGCTCATGCAACCTTTATCTATTTCCCATTTCCTCAAGATGGCTGGACCATTATTATTATTAGTCACCCCTTAATGTAGATTGTAAGCTCTTATGAACAGGGTTGTCGTTATCTTTGCTTTAATTATTGTATCACCTTTAACTTTGCTACCTAAGACTGTGGTGTATGAACTGTTGAATTGTAAAGCGCTGCGGAATATGTTGGCGCTATATAAATAAAGATCATTAGTATATATGTATTATTAAGATTAATCTATTTCATCCATTGTTTATGGCCATTTCTAAACAACTGCTAAACATATTTGAGTGATGGCAAGAAAATATCCTGTACAAATAAATTATTCATTAGGGAAGTCTAAAGGACTCACTAATGAATAATTACAGTGGTCAATCCAATTTAAGGTCAATCCACTGAGACAATAGTTTTTGTTTTGTTTGCGGACATTAATGAAATACCAATAAAATGTTTACCTACATAATCTCATTTATTCCTTTCTATGATGATTAATTATTATGGGATGGCAGAGGATTATCAGAAGACTGTGAGTTGTTTGGTACAGTGATTTTAAATAATTTTAGTAGGACATGATAGTACCTTTATTTTGTAAAAGTGATACAATTATTGCACAGTGCAGATTAAGATGAGGTTTTTTCCGGTGGTCAAGAATATCCATTCTACAAGTAGAAGGTGCTGCAGGAATTGCTCTTTGTCTCGGGTATTTCCATGGCAATTTTTATTCTAAAGCATTTTGTTAACATTTACTGAAGATATCTGTTAACAGTTTTTGTATCAGCATTTTTTTGTATTTTTTTTCTTTGCTTGCTTTTAATGTTTTCGATTTTTTTCCTTTTTTTTGGGGGGGAGCTATTTTCTGGACGATTTTGACATCCTAAAGCAAAGAATTAAACACTAGTGTTATGAAGTTAAAAAAGCTTACAAATGTTCAAATAGATGCTCAATTGTCTTCTGTGCATTTTTTAGCCTGTACTGACTTCTATTTTAAAATATGAAATGTATTCCTAGTTTAAAATGCCTGAAGAATGAACCTGTCACTTTTATTAAATGTTTTGCGCATTTGAAAGCCTTAAGTGTTTAATAGACATGCAAAATCACTTATGAACAAATCGTTTTTCCATAAGAAATATTAGAAATATACGTTTGAGTGTTTTGTGAGCATTCTGTCTGATGTTTTTCAGAGTAGAAAGTAAGGTGCAGCAGCGTCAAGAAAAAGCTGACAGTCGTCTTCCTGAAGCGGCTTCATTGGTGTCTTTTCAGCATCTTTTGCTTTATATTTTCAAGAATAATGGACTGGTCATTTCTTTAAAGGCTTGAAGGTTTCCGAAACCCAGAAACAGTTAAAATAATGTGAAATAGGACAGAACATAGGCACTTCATTGTCGTTTTGATGTTGCAGTGCATTATGTTCTTTTTATGGGGCACTTTTTCGACCTTTCTTTATGCAGATTACTGGTGGACTCTGCCAATAAGACCATGTGCAAATATTGAGTATTTGGTGAGTTTTTTACTCAGTATTTGTAAGCTAAAGCTAGGAGTGGGTGATAAATTCAGATGTGGTGACGTGCCTCTTTTATACTTTTTCTCTGATTGTTCCACTCCTGGTTTTGGTTTAAAAATACTGAGGTTGAAAAGTCACATAATACTCAATGTGTGCACATGGCCTAAGGCTACATTTCCACAGTGAGTTTTTAATGCTGCAACTTTTTTAAACCCAAAAAAAAATAAATAAATAAATAAAAAAAAGTACACATATATGTTATTGCCACATCTGGATTTATCAAACTGTACACATGTGATGCAATTATGCACTAGTTAACACCTTCAGTGAACATGGTAAAAAAAACGATGCTTTTACATCATACTGCAAAACTAAAAGTGGAAGAAACAAGATGAAAAGGACAAATGTAAATAAAAATGATATAGCTAAAAATGTCCTCTTTTCCTGCAAAAAACAAGTCATAATACAGCTCCATCAGTGGAGAAATTAATATGTTATACATCTCAGAATAAAGCGAAGCAAAACATTTCTTTTTTCTATAAAATTTTTCTATTGTGTAAAAGCAGCAAATACAAAATATATAAATGTGGTTTCCCTATAATCATACTGACCCAAAAAGAATGAAGCTGCCTTATCAATTTTATCACATCATGAATGGCATTAAAAAAAACCTCAAAAATAAATCCTGAATTGCTGGTTTTTGCTCATTCTGCCTCCGAAAAATCTGAATAGAAAGCAATCAAAAAATATATTGTTCTCGAACATGGTACGAATAAAAGCGTCAACTTGTCCAGCAAAAACCCTCACATGATTCTGTCAGCAGAAATATAGAAAAATTATAGCTCTCATAATATTGTTTTTGCGTAAAAAGCGTCTTTTAGTGTATGACAGCAGCCAAGCATAAAAAGCAATATAAATTTGTTATCTCTGTAATCTCACCGACCCTAAGAATAAAGCTATCTAATCAATTATACTGCATGAGAAATTGTGTAAAAAATAAATACAACCAATTTTTAACCTGCTGTTGATATGTTCATTCTGCCTTCCATAGATCTCAGCTTGATTTACACTTATTCTCTGCTATACGATGAACGCTTACTCTGGGATTTCCGTTTAAATCTTTGAAATACATGATTCAGATGGAATCCCCAGTGTAAGATTCGCTATAATGAGGCAGATGGAGGCACTGTTGACGACATCTGGCCCAAAATCTTTTGGTGTCATTTGAAGTGTGCATGACCGCGTAGTTGATCACAGTTTTGTTAACCTCTGAAAAAAAGGACACCGCTGAACAGAAGCCAAATGGAGTCCGGAGTAACTCTGTTGCCACATTATAGTGAATGGATCTGTCTGGGGATTTCATCTGAATCATGTCATTTGGAGATTTAGATGGAAATGCAAGTGCTCAGAGTAGAGCCCAGGATAAATGTGATCCAAAATGTTATGAAAAATATTCCTAATAAAACTTCCAACTCCCACAAAAAATACAAGTCCCCACTCAGGTCCAGCATCTGTTAAAGGAAACATAGGTGGCTTCCACACTACCGTTGGCAAAAAAAGTTTTGGAAAAAGCATTATGCCCACTCTCCCCCCAAAAGAATCCATCAAATCCTATTCCAAATGTTTCCCTCCCTTTTTAGCCCCACAGTGTGTCTAAGCCGCGTTTAGAGTCCACCTGTTTGGCAATTCTGTAGCAATGAGAGCCCGCTTAATTTACAGGGTATGTCTACAGAAGCAGAAGCAAGTACTGGGCACTGCAATGTATGGTCACTACAATGACATACAGGTCCTTCTCAAAAAATTAGCATATAGTGCAAAATTTCATTATTTTCCATAATGTAATGATTACAATTAAACTTTCATATATTTTAGAATCATTACACACCAACTGAAATTTGTCAGGTCTTTTATTGTTTTAATACTGATGATTTTGGCATACAACTCCTGATAACCCAAAAAACCTGTCTCAAAAAATTAACATATTTCAACCGTCCAATAAAATAAAAGTGTTTTTTAAAAACAAACAAAAAAACCATCAAATAATAAAGTTCAGTTATGCACTCAATACTTGGTCGGGAATCCTTTTGCAGAAATGACTGCTTCAATGCGGCGTGGCATGGAGGCAATCAGCCTGTGACACTGCTGAGGTGTTATGGAGGCCCAGGATGCTTCGATAGTGGCCTTAAGCTCATCCAGAGTGTTGGGTCTTGCGTCTCTCAACTTTCTCTTCACAATATCCCACAGATTCTCTATGGGGTTCAGATCAGGAGAGTTGGCAGGCCAATTGAGCACAGTAATACCATGGTCAGTAAACCATTTACCAGTGGTTTTGGCACTGTGAGCAGGTGCCAGGTCGTGCTGAAAAATGAAATCTTCATCTCCATAAAGCATTTCAGCCGATGGAAGCATGAAGTGCTCCAAAATCTCCTGATAGCTAGCTGCATTGACCCTGCCCTTGATGAAACACAGTGGACCAACACCAGCAGCTGACATGGCACCCCATACCATCACTGACTGTGGGTACTTGACACTGGACTTCAGGCATTTTGGCATTTCCTTCTCCCCAGCCTTCCTCCAGACTCTGGCACCTTGATTTCCGAATGACATGCAAAATTTGCTTTCATCAGAAAAAAGTACTTGGGACCACTTAGCAACAGTCCAGTGCTGCTTCTCTGTAGCCCAGGCCAGGCACTTCTGCCGCTGTTTATGGTTCAAAAGTGGCTTTACCTGGGGAATGCGGCACCTGTAGCCCATTTCCTGCACACGCCTGTGCACGGTGGCTCTGGATGTTTCTACACCAGACTCAGTCCACTGCTTCCTCAGGTCCCCCAAGGTCTGGAATCGGTCCTTCTCCACAATCTTCCTCAGGGTCCGGTCACCTCTTCTCGTTGTACAGCGTTTTCTGCCACACTGTTTCCTTCCAACAGACTTCCCATTGAGGTGCCTTGATACAGCACTCTGGGAACAGCCTATTTGTTGAGAAATTTCTTTCTGGGTCTTACCCTCTTGCTTGAGGGTGTCAATGATGGCCTTCTTGACATCAGTCAGGTCGCTAGTCTTACCCATGATGGGGGTTTTGAGTAATGAACCAGGCAGGGAGTTTTTAAAAGCCTCAGGAAGCTTTTGCATGTGTTTAGAGTTAATTAGTTGATTCAGAAGATTAGGGTAATAGGTCGTTTAGAGAACCTTTTCTTGATATGCTAATTTTTTGAGACAGGTTTTTTGGGTTATCAGGAGTTGTATGCCAAAATCATCAGTATTAAAACAATAAAAGACCTGACAAATTTCAGTTGGTGTGTAATGAATCTAAAATATATGAAAGTTTAATTGTAATCATTACATTATGGAAAATAATGAAATTTTGCACTATATGCTAATTTTTTGAGAAGGACCTGTATTTGCAATTTTCACTAAGCAATATTCATTACTGATTGTTTCTGGAAAATACCCATGGAGTCAAAATCATTGCTACACTTGTAGATAAATTTCCATAGTGCAATTTCCCAAATGGGTTCACTTGAGGGGGAATTCTGCTCTTCTGGCACTTAGAGGCTCTGAGTCAAATAAAGCTCATTTCCCTCCTGAGTCGCGCCGTGAGGCTGAGCAGTACTTTACAGCCACATATACTGTAGGATACTGCCATTTTTAGCTGAAATTCTGTGACAAATTTTGGTGCCATTTTACATATTTCCCACTGTTAAAATGTAAAATCTGAGACAAACTATTTTTTTGTTGTAAAAATGTATTTATTTTTTCTTCATTGCCCAATGGTTAGAGATAAAAACAAAAATACAATTCACCCTCTGTGACCAGAGGCTGACTAGGAATAACAAAACAAACAAAAAACTCAAAGTCTTAACAATAAAGATATGGTGAGGTGGCCATTCACATTAACCCACAAAAACTAACGTCTTTTTTTTTGGTCACAGAGGGTGAATTATATTTTTGTAATTTAATAAAGATTGTGTTTTTATCTCTAATCAGTGCTACTCTTATTGGAGGGATAATAGTAATTTTATTAGTGAGTTTCACTGCCCAATGTGATAAAGTTCTGTGACACACCTGTGGTGTCAATATGATCACTCACGCCTAGATGAATTAATTGAGAGGTGTATCTTGTAAAATGGTGTCCAATGGTACTGTTAATTTTAACCTATTACTCACTTTGAAAATTACAAACTTGAGGGAAAAACTTTAGTGGGAAAAATGGTAATATTTCAGTTACTCAGCTCAATGTAATACAAATCTGTGAACCGCCTGAGGGTTAAAAATACATACTACTACCATAAATGAATTCCTTGAGAAGTGTAGTTTCCAAAATGGTGTCATTTGTTTGGATTTCCACTGTTTTGGTATGTCGAGCGCTCTTCAATTGTGGTTAATTTTTATCTGTTACCCTTGTGAAAATGCAAAAGCCAGTCAGTGAGACCATGTGCACACATTGAGTATTATTTTACCTCAGTATTTGTTAGCCAAAAATAGGAGTGTAACACTCAGAGGAAACGAGAAACATGTTTACCATTTCTGCTTTTTTTACTCACTCCTGGTTTTGGCTCTCAAATACTGAGGTAAATTGGATATTGCAGCAATATTCCATAAGGTTACATTCCCACGATGAGCTTTTATAGAGTTTTTGATGTTGCAAAATTTCTGCACCTATTTGTACATTAGTTTTACTTGTGCTTTCTCAGTGCGTTTTTTCGTGAATTTTTTACATGCGGTTTTATCACATTTATGACACTGCATTTTTAGTCATCATGTTCAACCCCCTACTCAATGTAGGATTCACTAAACCATCTCAGAGAGATGTCTCTCCAGCCTCTATATGAAAACTTACATTGAAGGAGAACTCACCACCTCTTGTGGCAGCCTGTTCCACCCATTGATCACCCTCACCTTTCCTCGTAGGACATACTTTGCAGTCTGGTCAACATCCTGGTAGCTCTTCTCTGAACTTGCTCCAATTTTTCATTGTCTTTTCTAAAATGTGGTACCCAGATTTGGACACCATATTCAATATGAGGCCTGACCAAGGAGGTGTAGAGAGGGATAATTACTTCACATAATCTAGACTCTATGCTTCTCTTAAATCCTAGAACTGTGTTTGCCTTTTTTGCTGCTGCATCATACTGTTGACTCATGTGCAGTCTGTGATCTATTTGTATACCCATCTTGTTCACACATGCTGTTGATTAGTTCTATGCCTCTCATTCTATAGAAGTAATTTTTGTTGTTCTTGCTCAGATGTAGAATCTAGCACTTCTTCCTGTTAAATACCATTCTATTAGTCGCTGCCCATTGTTCAAGCTTATCTAGATCCTTCTGAATCCTTTCTCTGTCTTGTCTAATGTTAACTATCCCTCCTAACTTTGCATTGTCTGCAAATTTGATTAGTTTACCAACACTGGAGCAAGGACAGAGCCTTGTAGTCCCCACTTGAAACACTTTTCAAATTTGATGTGCAACCATTTATTACCATTCTATGAGTATGATCACTGAGCCAGTTATGAATCCACCTAACCAATTAGAGATCAGTGAACCAGAACCACAAAGTTCGGTGTCCATACTGAACACCTACTGTTCAGATTCTGCACACAGAACTCCATGTGCTCTACTGCTGCCATCTGCATGCCAGCAGAAGAAACAACGGCAGCTCTGATCAGCGGTAAGATTAATATCACCAGTTAAACACTGCGGCTCCCATGCTTTCAAATGACAGCGTGGGCCCACAGCTGTGACTGGAGGTAAAAAGTTTACTTCCAGTCACAGACGATGGCTGATTGGACTACTACTTCCATCAATCTATGCTTGCTGCTGCTAATAACAGCAAGAGCAGGCGATAGCTGATGGGAGTATTCATCAGCTGGCACCTGGGCTATACAAAAACAAATAAAAAAAGATGTTTGTTGGTTCCACTTTATTTTTGAGAACCAGTTGGGAAAAACTTACAGCTGAGGGTAATATCCCTCAGCTGTCAGCTTTATCATGATTGGTTATCAAGAATAGAAGGATCCCCATGCCATATTTTTTTTCTATTTAAATAAACAATTTTAAAAAATGGTGTGGGGTCACTGAGGCTACGTTATCAGCTGGGCCCTTGATCTGCTGTGACCTCAGTGAGATCACATCTTGGACCATGAGAAAAAGTTTGACGGAGCAGCGCTGAGCTCAGTGACTTCACCGTGAGAAATTTCTCACGATGAACTGCGGTCAATCCTGTGAGCTCAGTGTTGCCCCATGAGAAAAAGTCACCAAAGTCACCGTAGTTCGGGGTCCAGCTGGAAATGCAGTTTTAGTGACAAGCGGTAAACTTGATGACATCACCGCTTATCACTGAGGCTGAGCTTGCAGCAGCTCATTCTTCCATGGGTTTCAGATTTGACGGTCGCATCTTGGCACCTTCCATGTTGAAAACTATTCCAGATATGGATTAAGGCATGATACAGAATGTTAGACAAGTGAGGGATATGGTTGCTTTTTATTTTTGTTATTTTACAAAAGTTGATAGCTTCAATGGAATGGGCATTAGGTGCGTATAATTGTGTTTGTTATTTTTAAATAAAAAAAGTAAAAGTGTGTTTTTTAATTTGAAATAAAGGTTTAATTCTGACTGTGTGATAATTTACAATATAACTATAGGATTACTAATGGATAGGTAAAATCCATGGCCTCTTACCAGCCTGAGAATACTAGCCCCCAGCTGCCTGCTTTAGCTCTGGTTGTCAAAAATGGGGGGGACCTCAAAACGTGTTTTTCAATTATTTTTTTTTTTTTTTTTTAAATGGCGTGGGGACCCCTCTATTCTTGATAACCAGTCTTGCTAAAGCAGACAGCTGAGTGTTACAGCCCGCAGCTGTCAGTTTTGCCTGCCTGGAAATCAAAAACACAGGGGAACCGATGCCATTTTTTTTTAGATATTTATTTATAGTGCATGTGCCGGCTGATTAATACGCCCATCTTCCGCCACCTGTTCTCGCTGTTATTACCGGCAGCAGGCACAGGCTGATGAAAGTAGTAGTCCCATCAGCTGATGCTTAGTCCCTGACAGCGTGGGAGCCTCGGCTCTCTGACCAGAGGTTATAATGTTACCGCCGATCAGAGGCAATGTTTGCTGCGCTGTCATGCACATGACAGTGTGGTAAACACCGGATGTTTGAGCCCCCCATTCATGTGAATAGGGTCCAGGTTTGGGTTTGAGTACTGTACTGGTACCCGAACCAAACTGTTTTTAAGTGTTCGGCCAATACTGCTGAACCGGAACATTTATGCGTTCGCCCATCACTAGTCATCATTTAAATAAAGCTGCTTTGTCTTTGATACTTCCTTTTATTTGGCTTTGACAAAGCTTTATTGATACAGCTATGTGAGATTTACATGCATTTTTGATGCATTTCCACCGGGGAAATGTGTTTTTTACCTGCGGATTTTCCGCATCTAATGCAAGTCTATGGCGGAATTCTGCACATGAAACTCAGTATATTTGCAAGAGAAATTAACATGCTGTGGATTTGAAACGTGCACAACAGCTCAGTTTACGTGCAGTGGGCATTAGATTTCTCAACTTTATTGGAACTGTAAGATGATGTGTTTTTGAAGCATGTAAATATCGAGCATCAAAAATTCACCAATATCTCATCATGGGCACACAGCCTTAAAGTGAATAGGACAACATGGCAAAATCTAACACCAGCTACTATAAGGCCATGTGCAGTAATTAAGAAATTAGGCTGAGTTTGTCGCCAAGTGTTGCGCTTTCAAACAGCTATTTGGCATGGGCGACGTGAGTCACACCACCACACATTTGATATTGTTGACCTATGTTCATGACAGGTCATCAATATTCTGAACCTGGACAACCTCTTTAATGATGACAATCACTGTACAAAACTGTGGAATATGCTGGCACGATATGAGTGACAGGAAGTATATTATATCATGTATACTGTGTCTTGCATCTTATTTTTGTATTTTACTGCTATGACTATGCTTCACCAAATACTTCAAAGAAAAAAGGAGAATATCTCTCATTCATCTCTACCAATCTGACTTAAATCTGATTATACCTATAATGTATGAGAATTCAGCCATTGTGTTTACAGCTGAATGCTCAGTTGCAGAAGTGTTAATTATTACAATTTACATTATAAATTAGTTGTCATTTTCGTCTTGTCATTGCTTTTAGTTGTACTGCCCATAGAGTTTCAGATGAAGCCTGCTGTGCTAATACTTGGGCTATGAAAACTGTTAAATTACATCAGATACTAAAACAAGTAATAATAACATAGAATATCTCACCCTGTGCAAGATCTTCTGATTAATATGCTCAGTCAATCAGTGGAAGTCTTCTTTGGTAAAAACTGGTCATCTGCCATCCAGTAAGTCGATGCAAGTACTGGGTGACAGAGACATATTGGGATAGTTTTTATTATGAAGAGGAGGAGGGGAAGAGGGAAAAAACTGAAGCATAAATCATTATTGGCGAACATCTCAGCCGAGAGCAGCAGTGTCGCTTGCTGCTGCTTGTAGTGCAGCCCAGACATAAATCATAATTCCCATACAATAGATCCCTCGTAGCCGCCATCAGGAAAAGAGTTTGGTTTTATTGATTTTTTGACACCAGGGCCCTGGTAAGGGCTGCTGTGAATCATTATGAAATGAAACTGATTAGGAATTCATGGAATACTAAATAAATTTTACGAGCATGTTGTAAGTTTTTGATGCATGGGGAGCAGAAAATGAAGACTAATGATATAAAAATTATAAAGCATGCTGAGTATTATTATACTACTATTGATTTGGTTCAGACTGTACCTTAGAATCGAAGCCTGTCTTATTCAAAGTTATATACACAAAGGCTTTTTTTTTATTCAGTGCTGGTCTCTGCATCTTTCCCTTTATAAGCAGGGCCACCAAAGGTAAATAATTAAAAGAGCGATTTGAGCTCCGTTCCCTCTTTAATACTGTGTAGTCACTGAAAGGCAAAATGAATAATTAGACTGTGAGCTGAATAATTTAGAGCAGATATGAGGGTAACCTTGTAGTAGGATTTTCTTATCTGCTTTTTTAGTTTTTAAATCAATCTAATAATTCTAATGGTAGTTACTATAATTGTAGTAATTATCTCCTTATCACTATTATTGCAATCTTATTTGCGAGAAAAAAATACATTATATATGATATTAGACATCAAGGGGAAGTTTATGTATGGTATACTAATACAGTACACTGCTCAAAAAAATAAAGGGAACTGTTGTGAATGGGCTTGAGATGAGTTCTGAGCAGAGGCTCCCTCTGGTGGTTACAAGCGGTGCTGGTCTGTCCAGTGAAGATTGTGAGGATTGGGAATCAGGTGTTACTGACTGGTCTTATATAAGGGAGTCACCTTCCCATCAGGGTTGCCGGTGATCAATTGTTCTGGTCTCAATCCTTGAATCCTGTTTCCCTTGTAGCCTGCTGTGTCGTGTCTGCATCTCCTGCTATCAGATAAGACATTTTCTTCTTTTTGTTTTTGTGCTAGATTTTTGCATTTTGTCCTGCACTTCTGTGGGGGCCTTCGGGGTCCCCTCCGGGGGCTTTTGCCCTCTCAGTTAGTTCAGCCACTGATGTTTGTACTTTTGCTTTTTGCAGTTTTTTCAGTGGCTGCTGTTTTGATTTTGTTGCACCAGAGAACTAATTTAGGTGGTAGAGGTCGTGTGATCTCAGGTGTTTTTGAAATTAGTAGAGTTGGTGCTTTTCAGGGTTTTCTGGGATTGCAGTAAGTACCCTTCCTATCCTTTTCTATTTAGTTAGTTTGGGCCCCAGCGTTTGCTCATACTATTTTCTGTCTGTGTCTGTATTTCTTCTTGTCTAACTGCCATTACATGTTTGGGGGCTTTCTATTATCTTTGGGGTTCTGCTCCGGGGCAGATAGCTTTCCTATTTCTATCTTTAGGTGTAATTAGTTTCTCAGGCTGTGACGAGGCGTCTAGGACCAACGTAGGAACGCTCCACGGCTGCCTCTAGTTGTGGTAGTTAATCAGGGTACTGCAATCTCATAGATTCCAACTGCTCTGGTGTATTGCCTTTTTACCTGCACTCCTCAGCTACCAAATCATAACAGTATCACCGGCCTAAAATTTAATATTGTATGGTACTCACAGAAGGGAAAAATATTGTGAAAGAAAAAAAAAAAAAAAAAAAAGGTTGTCAGAGTTGTCAGAGATATTTTTCTGTTTGTTGCATTTTTTTTTTCCCTCTGTATCTCTGGGTGCTGGGGAGGATCTTTTCTCTCAATGGAGTTTGCACAGTTGTCTGGCCATGTGGATCAGCTTGCCACTGAGGTTCAGAGTATTGCTGCATATCTTGCTAGGTTGCCTGTTGTGGAACCTAGGATCCCCATGCCAGATTTGTTTTTAGGGGATCGAGCTAAGTTTCAGAATTTCAAAAATAATTGTAAATTGTTTTTTGCCTTAAAATCTAAGTCCTCAGGGAACGCAGCGCAGCAGGTTCAAATTGTCATCTCTCTCCTGCGCGGCGATCCTCAGGATTGGGCTTTTTCCCTGACACCTGGGGATACTGTTTTGAGTGATGTTGATGCATTTTTTCAGGCTTTGGGGTTATTGTACGATGAGCCTAATGTCACTGATCAAGCTGAAAAAGCCTTGTTGGCATTAAATCAGGGGCTTGATGACGCTGAGTTATACTGTCAGAGATTCCGTAGGTGGGCAGTCCTGACCAAGTGGAATGACGACGCTTTGGCGGCCCTTTTCCGGAAGGGTCTGTCAGATAATGTAAAGGATGTTATGGTGGGATTCCCTGTCCCCTCTGGTCTCAATGATTCTATGTCATTAGCGATTCAAATTGACAGACGTTTGCGTGAGCGGAGAAGTATGCGTGGAATAGTGTTGCCTTGTGAACCTGCTTCTGAATCCATGCAGTGTGATAGAGTGGTGTCTGGGGCACAGCGTCATGAGTTTCGAAAGCGCAATGGGTTATGTTTCTACTGTGGTGATGCCTCTCATGCTATTTCAGTCTGCCCAAGCGGGGAAGACGTTTTGCACGCTCAGTTGTCTTGGGTAATGTTCAGACTTAGTTTTTATTAACTGTCACTCTGATATGCTCTCTGTCCTCATTTTCTGCTCAGGCTTTCGTTGATTCTGGAGCAGCTATTAACCTGATGGATTATGATTTTGCTAAACGTTGTGGGTTTCCCTTGATACCCCTACAGAAGTCTATTCCCCTACTGGGGATCGATTCTACCCCTTTGGCTGAGAATAAACCTCAGTTCTCTACCCAGGTGATAATGAGGGTTGAACCTGATCACCAGGAGTGCTGCAAATTTTTGGTTCTCTATAATCTGCATGATATTATCGTACTGGGTTTCCCTTGGTTACAGTCTCATAATCCTGTTTTGGATTGGAAATCTGTGTATGTAACCAGTTGGGGCTGCCAATGTGTTAATACCAACACTCCTGTTTTTTCTGCCTCCCCCCAGGCTCAGGATGTTCCTGACTTTTTGATTGATTTTTCTGATGTGTTTAGCGAAAGTAAATCTGCATTCTTGCCTCCCCATAGGAGCTATGACTGCGCTATTGAATTAGTGCCGGGTAGTAAATTCCCTAAAGGTCGCCTTTTTAATTGTCTGTACCTGAACATGACGCTATGCGGTCTTATATCAAGGAATCATTGGAGAAGGGTCATATCAGACCATCCTCTTCACCCTTAGGTGCTGGTTTTTTCTTTGTGGCCAAAAAGGATGGTTCATTAAGGCCGTGTATTGATTATCGTCTTTTGAACAATATTACTGTGAAATATCAATATCCGTTACCCTTGATTTCTGACCTGTTTTCCAGGGTGAAAAACGCTACTTGGTTTACCAAGCTTGACCTCAGGGGGGCGTATAACCTTATTCGCATTAAGCACGGGGATGAATGGAAGACGGCATTCAATACCCCTGAAGGGCATTTTGAGTACCTAGTGATGCCCTTTGGGCTCACTAATGCTCCTTCCGTCTTCCAGTCCTTCATGAATGACATTTTCAGGGATTTTGTGGACAAATTTCTGATTGTTTATTTGGATGATATCTTGATTTTTTCTAATGACTGGGACTCTCATGTGAAACATGTTCGAACTGTATTCCAGATTTTGAGAGAGAATGCTCTGTATGTGAAGGGATCAAAGTGTCTTTTTGGCGTACAGAGGATCTCATTTCTGGGATTCATTTTGTCCCCATCTGTTATTGAAATGGACCCGGTCAAGGTTCAGGCCATCTGTGATTGGGTCCAACCTACTTCATTAAAGGCTCTTCAAGATTTTTGGGTTTTGCCAATTTTTATCGTAAATTTATTGGTAATTTCTCGGTTATTGTTAAACCATTAACTGATTTGACCAAAAAGGGTTCTGATGTGGTGAATTGGCCTCCTGAGGCAGTCTCTGCATTTCAGGAACTTAAGCAAAGATTCACTTCTGCTCCTGTTCTACGGCAGCCTGATGTTTCTCTGCCATTTCAGGTGGAGGTTGATGCCTCTGAAATTGGGGCAGGTGCCGTTTTGTCCAAAAAAGATCCAGAGACCTCTAAAAGTAACCCTTGTGCCTTTTTCTCTCGAAAATTTTCTCCTACTGAACGTAATTATGACGTGGGTAATCGGGAGTTATTGGCCATGAAGTGGGCTTTTGAAGAGTGGAGACATTGGCTGGAGGGAGCCAAACATCAGGTGGTGGTCCTTACGGACCATAAGAATCTGGTCTATCTGGAATCTGCCAAGCGACTCAATCCTAGACAGGCCAGGTGGGCCTTGTTTTTCACACGTTTTAATTTTGTGGTTTCCTTTCTTCCTGGCACTAAGAATGTTAAGGCGGATGCCCTCTCGAGGAGTTTCCTTGCGGACTCTCCTGAGTTATCTGATCCTTCTGTTATTTTGAAAGAGGGTGTAGTTCTTTCCGCCATCTCGCCCTATTTGAGACTTGCTCTGGAGGGGTGTCAGGAGGATAGGCCCGAGTGCTGCCCTGTTGGAAAATTGTTTGTCCCGGACCAGTGGAAAAAGAGTGTGATGTCTGAGATTCATTGTTCCGCATTGGCTGGGCATCCCGGTATTTTTGGTACTAGAGACTTGGTTAGTCGGTCCTTTTGGTGGCCTACCTTGTCTCGTGATGTCAGGGAATTTGTGCAGTCCTGCGGGACTTGCTCTCGCTCCAAGCCTTGCTCTCGCTCTAGTGGTTTGTTGATGCCATTGCCTGTGCCCAAGAGACCATGGACCCATATCTCTATGGATTTCATTTCCGACCTTCCTGTTTCTCAGAGAATGACCGCCATCTGGGTAATTTGTGATAGGTTTTCCAAAATGATAAATCTTGTGCCATTATCTAAGTTGCCTTCCTCCTCTGAATTGGTGCCGTTGTTCCTTCAGCACGTGGTTCGTTTACACGGCATTCCTGAGAACATTGTGTCTGACAGAGGAGTCCAGTTTGTTTCCAGATTTTGGAGGACTTTTTGTTCTAAACTGGGTGTTCAATTGTCTTTCTCCTCGGCATTTCATCCTCAGACCAATGGTCAAACTGAGAGAACAAACCAGACATTGGAGACTTATCTAAGATGCTTTGTGTCTGCTGATCAGGATGACTGGGTCTCTTTTTTGCCTTTGGCTGAGTTTGCTCTTAATAATAGGGCTAGTGGGACCAGGTAGTGGAGAGGTTGTCCCTCTCTCAGGAGAAGGCCCAGCGGTTTGCTAACCGGCATAGGACTGATGGTCCTCGGTTTAAAGTAGGGGACTTGGTCTGGTTGTCCTCAAAAAATATTCCTATGAGAGTAGCATCTCCTAAATTTAAGCCTAGGTTCATTGGACCTTATAAGATCATGGAGATTATTAATCCTGTTTCTTTTCGTTTGCTTCTTCCAGGGACATTTAAGATCCATAACGTGTTCCACAAGTCCTTGTTGAAGAGGTTTGTTGAGCCAGTGGTTCCTGCTGCTGTGCCTCCTGACCCTGTTTTGGTTGAGGGCAATCTGGAGTATGTGGTTGAGAAAATATTAGATTCTCGTTTTTCTAGACGGAAACTCCAGTATTTGGTTAAATGGAGAGGTTATGGTCAGGAAGACAATTCTTGGGTGTTTGCTTCGGACATCCATGCTAGGAGACTTATCCGTGCGTATCATAGAACTCATCCTGACCGACCTGGTTGCTCAAATGAGGGTTCGGTGACCCCTCTCAAGGGGGGGGTACTGTTGTGAATGGGCTTGAGATGAGTTCTGAGCAGAGGCTCCCTCTGGTGGTTACAAGCGGTGCTGGTCTGTCCAGTGAAGATTGTGAGGATTGGGAATCAGGTGTTACTGACTGGTCTTATATAAGGGAGTCACCTTCCCATCAGGGCTGCCGGTGATCAATTGTTCTGGTCTCAATCCTTGAATCCTGTTTCCCTTGTAGCCTGCTGTGTCGTGTCTGCATCTCCTGCTATCAGATAAGACATTTTCTTCTTTTTGTTTTTGTGCTAGATTTTTGCATTTTGTCCTGCACTTCTGTGGGGGCCTTCGGGGTCCCCTCCGGGGGCTTTTGCCCTCTCAGTTAGTTCAGCCACTGATGTTTGTACTTTTGCTTTTTGCAGTTTTTTCAGTGGCTGCTGTTTTGATTTTGTTGCACCAGAGAACTAATTTAGGTGGTAGAGGTCGTGTGATCTCAGGTGTTTTTGAAATTAGTAGAGTTGGTGCTTTTCAGGGTTTTCTGGGATTGCAGTAAGTACCCTTCCTATCCTTTTCTATTTAGTTAGTTTGGGCCCCAGCGTTTGCTCATACTATTTTCTGTCTGTGTCTGTATTTCTTCTTGTCTAACTGCCATTACATGTTTGGGGGCTTTCTATTATCTTTGGGGTTCTGCTCCGGGGCAGATAGCTTTCCTATTTCTATCTTTAGGTGTAATTAGTTTCTCAGGCTGTGACGAGGCGTCTAGGACCAACGTAGGAACGCTCCACGGCTGCCTCTAGTTGTGGTGGTTAGTCAGGGTACTGCAATCTCATAGATTCCAACTGCTCTGGTGTATTGCCTTTTTACCTGCACTCCTCAGCTACCAAATCATAACAGGGAACACTCAAATAACACATCCTAGATCTGAATGAATGAAATATTGTCATTGAATACTTTGTTCTGCACAAAGTTGAATGTGTTGACAAAGTCACACAAAAATCATCAATGGAAATTAAATTTATTAACCAGTGGAGACCTGGAGTTGGAGTCACATACAAAATTAAAGTGGAATGTAATATCCTTAAAACAAGTCAAAATGATGCTCAGTAGTGTGTATGTTGCCTCCACGTGCCTTTATGACCTCCCTGTGTCTGTATGACCTCCATACAACGCCTGGGCATGCTCCTGATGAGGCGGCAGATGGTCTCCTGAGAGATCTCCTCCCTGACCTGGACTAAAGCATTCGCCAACTCCTGGACAGTCTGTGGTGCAACGTGACGTTGGTGGATGGAGCGAGACATGATGTCCCAGATGTGCGCAATCGGATTCAGGTCTGGGGAATGGGCAGGCCAGTCCATAGCGTCAATGCCTTCATCTTGCAGGAACTGCTGACACACTTCAGCCACATGAGGTCTGGCATTGTCTGTTAGAATCTATATAGTTTGACCATCCGCCATCTTGTTGTGTTTTCGGGACTGCTGGTCTTTTTTTCCCTGGTGCTGAGCTTGTCATTGGTCAGGTGATTGCATCACCCTTTATTACCCTGCACCTGCCTCTCAGTCCTTGCTGGACATCTGTCTTAATCTGCTTGAGTTCTGGCTAGCAGCCTTGATAGCTTTGTGCTATACTTTGTGCAGTTCTGGGAACTCTAGTTCTGCTTACTTAGTCTTTTTGTTTTTTCCTTTTGTTTCTGTAGCTTCCTTTATTTCCCTGCTAGGATGTTACCAGTGTTTTGTTCCCAGTCCCTAGATCTTTTCGTTTCATGGTTCAACCATTTCCTTAGGTTGTTTATTATATGTATCATCATTTCATGCTTTATATTGTATACCGTAATCTTGTCTGCACTTTAGCAGGTACCCTTGAATGGGGTTTTCCCTTACATTTTAATTATGTTTTATCCTGCACTGTTTGTTAGTGTGTGCCAATAAAGCTTTTTTCATATTTCTCTATACTATATGGTGTAGTGTGCATACTTACGGTAGTGCTTTCCCTTTTCTTTGTTCACTGTATCCATTACTACTGGTTTTGCACCTCCCTTCATTGACTGTATATATGGTGCGATCAACTTTCTATATATTATGCACTAGAGTATGGCATCCGATGCGATATGATCATGACACTCGGCTCCTGTGTGCTGCGAGCGGGAGACAACTGTCAGTTCTCTATGCTCTGATGCTCTCGTATGACAGGACGCTGCAGAATTGCGGAGGAGAAGGAGAAGTTAATTTCTCCATCTCCTCTGCTGCTGGAGTTGGCGGGCATTGCACTGCACTCAGGTGAGATCCGAGTACAGTGCGATGTTTCACACAATCCCACAAACTTTTATGGGTGTGTTCGATCTGAATTTGGCATGCAATCGCAGCATGCTGCGATTCTTTTTTCCTGTCCGATCACGTTCTGATCGTAGCAGGGAAAAAATATCACTAAGAACACAAGCATAGGATTTAATTGGTATGAATGCAATCCAGTTTTTAATCGGATTGCATTCGTCCAATTTAATCACAAGTGGTAGCGAGCACTAAGAATGGCCCGCCTCTCTTCTGACTTTGTAAATCTACTAGTCTGTGAAATATTGCAGTGTAGAATATGAGAAATCAGACTTATCTAACAGCATCGGCATGACCAATTGGATACGTTTCCATGATGGGCATTGGTGTGATTTTGATGTTGTGTATTTTCACAGCATGTTATAGTTCCAGCAAAGTGTATGGGATACATAGATATCTCATGCTCACTGTGTTTTTTTATGCTACAGAATTTGACCTGTGGTGCAATTTTGAAATCTGCAACGTCAATGCCCTTAACGCAACAGAAACATATTGGTCTTTACTATTGCTCTAAGCCAATATGGAGGTTATTTGAAATTTTAACATGTACCAATAAAGAATATTTTTATATCCGTGGAGCTGGATATCTCTTCCTTGCTTACAACACGTCAATTCCTATTGGGTAAATTTGCGAATTGTTTGTGGATTTCACCTACAGGCTATGTGCACGTGTAGTCTTTTATTGAGTATTTTTTAGAGGAAACACACAGAAATTCACAGTTTTTAAGGAGTTTTGGAGTTTTGAGAAGGATTTGGAGCATTTCTACTAAGTTTCTGCACCAAACCGTCCACACAAAATTTGTTTGCACATAGTTCCAGCACATAGTCGGAAACTTGAATGAGAAGAGGAAAATCCACAAGTAAAAAATGCATCAGAAACACACTAAAAGCACAGTAATTTGCACATGACTTTATTCAATAAAGTTTTGTCAAATCTAAGTAACAGGAAGTTTCCAAATTAAAGCAGTTTTATTTAACCCCTGTGACGTTCCACACTGTGTGTGGACGGGGATCACTCGCTTTGCTGGTCTTAGAGGTAAACACTGACACGCTCAGGGTTAAAACAATAGTCCATTTACTTTATTACAGCAAACTTGACACAAAATACAGTCTTTCTCTCAATAATACTTCTCACTGATCCCGATCAGCATAACACGGTTTTCAAGACCGTTACCTGTTGGCATCGGTCACACAGGTTCCCGGAGACCTCTTTGCCTCAGAGGTATCCAGCAAACATCAAACAGTCTCTTTCTTATCTCACGACTTGAACACAGTCTTCATGACCCCGGTCATCTCACCACAGACTCCTGTCTGTCACCTGTTGGCCACGCAGGTTCCCGGATCCCTCAATCTCAGAGGTATCCAATCCACACTTCTCACTTCACTCTGACCCCGGTCAGTGTCACCACAGTTTTCAAGACTGTACATTCCGCTGGCTCAAGCTCATCAACCTTGCTTCCTCAGTCTGTGCGACATCCAGCCTGGATGTTAGGGAGCTTTGTCCATGCTGACAGACTCCCAGCACACTCACAGACTCTTCAGTCTCAAGGTACTGCCACACTTAGCGATCTCATTAGCGATCACGATAACGACGCAAGCTAACGAGATCGTTGGTGTGATCTCTTTTAGGTCGCTAGTAGCTGCCAAACAGGAGATCTCATAAACGACACATCAGCGGTCAGCGATCTCTTTAACGACTTTGGCGGTCGTTAGGATGTCATTAGCATGTACTGAGCGCTTCTGATTCATAGGAATTTCCAGCATCGCTCCTGCTCTGTGCGTCCTGCTAGCCTGCTTTGCAACTTCTGCGATCCTCTCTGTGACGCAAAAGAGAACTTACAGATATTGCGATCCACTCCGTGACACTAAAAACCCTAGTCCCGCCTGCGCCGCTGTCATATGCGTCACAAACGAGGTCGCTCGTCGTTTGCAAAAGATGCCAAACACAGCGATATAGGCTCACCAGTGGGACGCCAACGATCAAAAAACGGTCCAGAACGCTAGTGAACAATCAGCGACATCACAGCAGGGGCCACATCGTTGCTACATGCCACACACAACGAGGTCGCTAACGAGATCGCTAAATAGTGACGTTTTAGCGATCTAGTTAGTGATCTCGTTAGCGATCTCGTTTAGTGTGGCATACCTTTCAGACTACACACCATCTCACCATGTGCCAAACACTTCCTTACATACCTGTAGCCACTCCCACAGCTAAGGTATGGAGCACATGGTCTGGTCACATGCACATGACCTCATCACAGGTCCTCAAAAAACTCACAACCACCAGTGGGCAGTGTATGTGTGGTTATCCAGTCCCACCCAGCTCACCAGCTAACCCTGTAAGCCACCCTAGAAAATAAACACAACTCTTATGGGACTAAAAGTCCCAGAACAACATTACTTTGGCTTACAGTGCAGAGGAGCTCTGTGACACATACCTGCCATTCACAACCATCCCAGGGACTGTTTTACCATCCAAATCATGCCTCCATGCATATCTTGAGGAGCATATACAGCGCCCCCTAGCTGCAGCATGGGTCACTTCACAACATACCTCCCCCTCTGTTCAAACTTGTGAGGTTGAACACTTATTCTAAACCGAGGGCCTCGAGACAGGGCACCCATGTCACCTTGCTATTCAAGTCGAGGGGACTGTCTCAGTCATTTTTGGGAATCAATCAACATCACCCCTTTGTTAGGCCTCCCCTGCCATCAGCGGTCAGTATGTCGGCCTTGTCTTTCTGTCTGTGTCACCAGACCCTTTTTAATCAGCCCACTTTCCACGTGTGCCCCTTCACACGACCTTTCTTTCTATGGCTGCCTCCTACGGTTCTTGCGGTCATGAGTCCATTGTTCAGTCGAGCCTACTGGTTGATCTAAGTCTAACCCGCTGTCCTTTCTTCCTCTACAGGGTCTCCCACTTAGGTCACTCAGCCCTGAACCAACAGAGGAGTCATCTTCTCTAACCCTCATTGTTTCAGATCGCCTACTGCCAGTCGCCAGAGAAGCCTCTTGTCTCTCCATATCTCGGGCTGGAAGCAGTCGCCATTTTCGTTCCAACTCCTGTAGCTGTTCCTTAATCTGCTTTCTTTCCCAGATCAGCTGCTCTACCTCTCGTAGGTACATCACTCGATATTCCAGGAGCATTCGGATGTTCTTAAGGCTCTCCACTGAGCCAACAACAGCAAATGGAACCATCCCTTCTTCACCAACCACCTTGATCTCGCCATCAGCTGGAATCCTCACTCTCTTCACCCCGGATCTATTCACCATCTCCTGCATCACTTTACCAAGTCTTCAATTGACTTTCCCCACCAGATTTCTGGGTACCGGAATTATGTCTTCTACAAAGCCCAGCCGACTTTGAGCTTCCCTCGCCAGCTCCAGGCGTCGAGTGGCTATTCATGATCATCTGTTTCGTGCGGAGACATTGAAGATGCATATCCTTTCTGACAGCCACCCACTTCTCTGTGAGTTCCCTATCCACCAGTATTACCAACTGGTTCGTCTCTGGTGCCCAGTTCACACTATAGGCTTTTACTGCCTTTTTAAAGGCCTCAAGCACACCCTCGCTGGCACAGGCTTCTCGCATGTCTTCGGGTACCTCCATCACACACTTAACGAGCGAAGCCTCATTCTCTTCCTGGTTCATCTCGGACACTTCCCTCAAGACATCTGCCAAGATGGGCACTGGCAGCTTCGTCTTGTTATCACTCGGGCACAGCCGCTGTAAGTCGTCGACCACCAACTTCTCCTCCTGCAGAAGACCTCTTACTGCTTCTCTGAGCGCTTCTACGTCTTCTCTTAAGGACTTATTCACACTTTGCCACATTGACAGGTGACCTCTGAGCTCAGAGACTTCCTTCTCCAGCTTATCCACTCTATGCTCAGCAGTTTGTCTCAGGGCCTTTTCTTGTTCGATATCCTCTTTCCTTATCTTTAATACGGCCTGTAAATCTGCCACCTTGTGCTTCCGTCGAGACAACTTTTTAGCAAGGTCTTGGAACTCCTCAGGTACCTCTCGACTCTTTGTACCTTCAGAGAGCTCCACACTCTCCAGCTCTTCAGCAACAGGTTCTTTGGAGCCTTCCTTACTGTACTCCCTTTCTAACTTAGAATCACAGTCACCCCTTGGGTCTGAGTCACATCCCACAGTATGGTGAACCATCCAGTTACCCTCTAACTGGGTGTCAGCTCCAAACATCTTATCTACCACATCACCATCAGTCATTCAGTGGTACACGTCAGGAGACATCAGGTTCGTAAGTTGGGCAGATGCACCCTTTGCCCTTGCGTCACCCTCTGAATGGGAGTCACCACGACTCGGTCGGTCATCCTCTGCTAAGTCACCGAGTCGGTCAGACCCGTCCACTTTGGGAGGCGTCACTGTACCAATATCTGCCACCCCAACAGTAGAGAGACCTCCATCCTCCTGCTGTAGAGGAACTCCCCTCTCCCACAAGTCAGAGAACAGTTTAGAGTCCCGACTAGTGTTGAGCATTCCGATACTGCAAATATCGGGTATCGGCCGATATTGGCTGTATCGGAATTCCGATTCCGAGTACCGATATTTTCGTCATATCGGATACCGGAATCGGAATGTCACTGTCACTGTCAGTGTCCGTCGGTCGGGTCTGTCAGGAGTCAGCGGCACTTACCGGCAGAAGATCTCCGGCGGTCACATCCCGGACTGCTTAATGGCCGCCATCCTCTTCTCCCTGGCGGTCACATGCAGTTTCTCGCGATAACTGCAGTGACTGCTGGGTAATCGCGGCCGTAAAGCAGTCCGATGACGTCACCGCCGGGGAAGCTGGTAAGCAGCTGTGCTGCGCCGGGATGTCAGGCTCTGCCTGTCATTCCGATGTAGCAGAGCTGGATCGTCGTGGGACAGTCATTACTATGGACTGCGTGGACAGGTGGTATACTGTTGGTTTGTTTTTTTTATTTTTTTACAGGAGATGGATGGCGTCGCAGGAATGAGAGAGTAATAAAAGAAATGAAAACTGTGTTGTCTCTTTTATTTCATTAAAATACTTTTTTCTTGCTGTGTCTTTTTTTTAAACATTTAAAAACTTTGGGATTAATAATGGATCGGTGTCTTATTGACGCCTCTCCATTATTAACCGGGCTTATTGTCACCGTGCAATCAACGGTGACATTAACCCCTTATTACCCCGCTTGCCACCGCTACAGGGCAAGTGGGAAGAGTCGGGTAAAGTGCCACAATTGGCACATCTTTTGATGAGCCAAATGTGGGGCTGCTGTAGCCTGGTATTATCAGGCTGTTGAGGGCCAAAATCCATGGGCCTTGACAGTCTTTTAATACCAGGCCGCAGCAGTCTGCATTTTACTTGGCTGGTTAACAAAAATAGGGGGACCCCTACGCCGTTTTTTTTTCGAGGGGATCCCCTATTTTTGTTAACCAGCCAAGCTAAGCAGACTGCTGTGGCCTGGTATTATCAGGCTGGCAAGGTCCATGGATATTGGATCCTTACCAGCCTGAAAAACCAGGCCTCAGCGGTCTGCTTCATCTGGCTGGTTAACAAAAATAGGGGGGACCCCACGCCAATTTTTTTCGAAGGGAACCCCTATTTTTGTTAATCAGTTCCCTCTGACGTCACTGATTGTGTCCCTGGCTGACCTGAAGTGAAAGTGGAAAGCAATCAATTAAGCTTTCCACTTAAGGGCCCGTCTCACATAGCGATATCGCTACCGAGATCGCTGCTGAGTCACTAGTTTTGTGACGCAGCAGCGAGCTCACCAGCGATATCGCTGTGTGTGACATTCATCGACGATCAGCCCCCCTGCCGGGTATCGCTGATCGTCGCTGAAATGTCAGGACCTTTTTTTGATCGCTGGTTTCCCGCTGACAGGCACGCATCGCTGCATGTGACAGGCGGAGACCAGCTATCCGCTGGTAACCAAGGTACACAGCGGGTTTCCAGGCGCAGGGCTGTGCCTAGAAACCCGCTGTGTACCTTGGATACCAGCGCCCTGATGCAGGGAGCTGGTATCCAAGGTACACAGCGGGTTTCCAGGCACCGCGCAGCGCTTGGAAACCCGCTGTGTACCTTGGTTACCAGCTCCCTGCATCAGGGCGCTGGTATCCAACGTACACTGCGGGTAACTAAAGGCTGGGTCTCACATAACGATACACCAGCGATCCCGACAACGATATGCACTTGTCAGGATCGCTGGTGTATCGCTACATGATCGCTGCTGAGCTGCCAAACAGGCAGCTCAGGCAGCGATCTGGGACAGCGACACTGCGGGTAACATCGCTTAGTTACCCGCAGTGTACCTTGGATACCAGCGCCCTGATGCAGGGAGCTGGTATCCAAGGTACACAGCGGGTTTCCAAGCGCTGCGCGGTGCCTGGAAACCCGCTGTGTACCTTGGATACCAGCTCCCCTGCATCAGGGCGCTGGTATCCAAGGTACACAGTGGGTTTCTAGGCACAGCCCCGCGCCTGGAAACCCACTGTGTACCTTGGTTACCAGCGGATCGCTGGTCTCCCGCCTGTCACACGCAGCGATGCGTGCCTGTCAGCGGGAAACCAGCGATCAAAAAAAGGTCCTGACATTTCAGCGACGATCAGCGATACCCGGCAGGGGGGCTGATCGTCGCTGAATGTCACACACAGCGATATCGCTGGTGAGCTCGCTGCTGCGTCACAAAACTAGTGACTCAGCAGCGATCTCGGTAGCGATATGCTATGTGAGACGGGCCCTTAAGTGATGTTACCCGCAGTGTCGCTGTCCCAGATCGCTGCCTGAGCTGCCTGTTTGGCAGCTCAGCAGCGATCATGTAGCGATACACCAGCGATCCTGACAAGTGCATATCGTTGTCGGGATCGCTGGTGTATCGTTATGTGAGACCCAGCCTTTACTCTCCTGTCAGCCAGGAGAGGAACTCATTCATTTGGGGGTTTACTGTGAGGCTGCAGCATTAGCTGCGGTCCCTGCAGTAAACATTAACCCTTTCTGAAGGATTACACCGTGGGACCTGACTGTGCATGGGTGTCATGTGTGCATCGCCACGAAGATCGTCGCGGTTGCACATTCTGACTTCTCACAGCTGAGTTGCTGTTTCTTTGTGTTTGGCAGTTAGGGAGTTAATTCTGTCTGTGCTCAGTTCTGGGACTGGGTGCAGTTTTCTCCCGGCTGCAATTAATTATTTGTTGATTGGTTTCCTTTAAATCTCTGGTTGTCTGTGTTGGGAGTTGCCAGTGAAATTCTTCATGCAGACCACAGATAGGATTGTATCTGTATAGACTTAAGTTAAAGAGCTCCTTAGTTGTTTTAAGCTCACCTTGCTTAGAGTTTAATATCCCAGATCATTTATGTTCCTTCTGTGTTTGAGTGTGCATGCAAGTCTGTGTTTTCTCCAGTCTGTCTTATATGTCTAATCTGTGTATTTAGCAGAGATTAGCCCATATCCCTTTGGTGGTAATCAGAATCCTTCTTAGGACTGATTACAGGGTTCAGGGACTGATAGGAGACAGGGTTAGGCTGGAGACTTGGACCTCTGAACCATTATCAGTACCTCCAAGGTGAGGGATTAGTTAGGACCCAGTTTAGGGTCAGGTTAGACCCCGGTCCTCCTCTTTCCTGTGACAGTGTATCAAGTCCTCAAGATTAACCCTGAGTTCAACGGATATCGTGTCAGGTAAATCTATTCTATATTTACATGCTGATGTTGCTAATCTATATGTTGTATAGAGTGTTGTTCTTTTAAGAATAGTTTACTGACATCTTACACATATCATAAGACCGCGTGACATTTTCACTGGCCAATAAAATTATTCCCAGTTGCCATGGATCCAGTAGCCCAGCTGGCTCTGCAGTTGCAGGGATTATCCATGGAGCTGACGGACATTAAGTCCAAAGTTTTGTCTCCCTCGGAGAAAACCAGATTTGAACCTAAAGTAGCTCTCCCGGACAGGTTCACTGGTGGGCGAGACAAATTTTTTACCTTCAGGGAAGCATGTAAATTGTATTTTCGGCTTCGGCCTCGATCATCAGGGAGTGAAGAGCAGAGAGTGGGAATTGTTATCTCGCTCCTACAAGGGGAACCTCAATCCTGGGCCTTCTCCCTTCCTCCGGGATCCCCGGCTCTACAGTCAGTAGATCGATTTTTTACTGCCCTGGGTTTGGTATATGATGACCCAGATCGGGTCTCTCTTGCTGAGACAAAATTACGTAAGATACAGCAGGGAGATCGTCCGGCGGAGGAATTTGCTTCTGAGTTCCGTAGATGGGCCACAGATACTCAGTGGAATGACCCAGCTCTTAGGAGTCAGTTTTGTCATGGGCTTTCTGACAAATTAAAGGACGTTTTGGCTCAGTATGATTCTCCTCCATCACTGGAGGCTGCTATGGCCCTAGCTATCCGTACTGATAGACGGCTCCGGGAGAGGTGCGAGGTAACTCCGCCCCTGTTGTTACTCCACCTACTACTAAAGTCCCTTATGTTGAGGTTCCCCTTGTCTGTTCGGAGGAGCCTATGCAGTTGGGAGGGACATCATTTCGTAGGAGGGGATTGGCGGTACGCCGCAGGACTAGAAGGTGTTTCTTCTGCGGGAAAGAGGGACATTTTGTTGGGGGATGTCCATCCCGTGCCTTGTTGAGCAAAAAGTCGCCGGAAAACTGTTAATCCCAGGTTGTGTGGTGGACGACAACCTGGGAGTATGTATTTCGTCCGCTAGTTCTTCTCAGTTCCTTGTACCAGTGGAGGTGGTGGTTGGTACGAGAGTGGAGAGATTTTCTGTTCTTCTTGATAGTGGGTCCGGGGCTAATCTGGTTGACGCTCAGTTTGCTCAGGCTCAAGGTATGCATCTGAGTGTATTGGTCAAACCGATCCCTATATTCTCCATTGACGCCAGGCCTCTCGGCCAAGGTAGCTTTGTTCATGAGGTTCATAACATTGACCTTCGGGTAGGGGCAATACATAGGGAACTATTATCTTGTTATGTGTTGGAGGGTCTACCTACTCCTATTGTATTGGGACTTCCTTGGTTGGTTAAACATAACCCTGTGACTAATTGGCAGTCCAGAGATATAAGCCAATGGTGGGAGTTTTGCAAAAGTAACTGCATGAACACAGTCATCAGTGCGGTCGTGCCTAGTACTTTGCCTCCTTTTTTGGAGGACTTTGGGGATGTGTTCTCTGAGGAGGGGTGTCAGGAGTTGCCTCCTCATCGCGTGTATGACTGCTCTATTAATTTACTTCCTGATTCTAAGTTACCTAAAGCTAGGTTATATAACCTTTCTGGTCCTGAGAGGCAGGCTATGAAAGATTATATTTCGGAAAGTCTGGCCAAAGGGCATATTAGACCTTCATCTTCCCCAGTGGCCGCGGGGTTCTTCTTTGTGAAGAAAAAAGATGGAGGCCTACGCCCTTGCTTGGATTTCCGCAAACTTAATCGGATTACTGTTCGAGATCCGTATCCACTCCCTCTGATTCCTGATCTCTTCAATCAAATTGTTGGCGCCAAATGGTTCTCTAAATTGGATCTCAGGGGGGCGTATAATCTGATTAGGATAAAAGAGGGGGATGAGTGGAAAACGGTGTTTAACACGCCGGAGGGACATTATGAGAACCTTGTCATGCCTTTTGGTCTGACTACTGCACCAGCAGTATTCCAACATTTTGTTAATGACATTTTTCGTCATCTGGTGGGGCTGTTTGTGGTCTATATTTGGATGACATTTTAATTTACTCACCAGATCTTGTGTCTCACCAGGAGCATGTGAGACAGGTGTTGCAGATCTTGCGAGACAATAAACTATACGCCAAACTGGAGAAGTGTGTAATCGCCGTACAGGAACTTCAGTTTTTGGGTTTCTTGGTGTCAGCCTCCGGTTTCCGTATGGACCCTGAAAAGGTGAGAGCAGTGCTTGAATGGGATCAGCCAGAGGATCTTAAGGCTCTGCAGCGTTTTCTGGGGTTTGCTAACTACTACCGGAAATTTATTTGTAATTTCTCATCTGTTGTCAAACCTCTCACTGACATGACAAGAAAAGGGACGGATTTTTCTAAATGGTCGGACAAAGCTTGCCAAGCTTTTTCCTCTTTGAAAAAATGTTTTGCTTCGGCACCCGTTCTCATCCAACCAGATGCATCACAGCCGTTCGTTGTGGAGGTGGACGCGTCTGACGTAGGGGTGGGTGCAATATTGTCCCAGGGTCCGTCCCCTGGTAAATGGATCCGTGCGCTTTCTTTTCTAAAAAATTGTCGTCCGCCGAAAGGAATTATGATATCGGCAATAGGGAACTTTTGGCCATTAAGTTGGCTTTTGAAGAATGGCGTCACTTTTTGGAGGGGGCAGTCCACCCGGTCACCGTCATTACTGATCACAAGAACCTGCTGTATTTGGAATCTGCTAAGCGTCTGAATTCCAGACAAGCTCGATGGTCGTTGTTTTTTACCAGGTTTAATTTTGTTGTCACTTATCGCCCTGGATCTAAGAATGTTAAGGCGGATGCCTTGTCTCGCAGTTTCCCAGGGGCCGGGAAAATGGATGACCCGATTCCTATCCTTCAGGAGGGGGTGGTAGTGTCGGCTGTATGTTCTGAGCTTGAGGAGGAGGTGTTAGAGGCTCAGGGTGACGCCCCTGCAGGACCTCCAGGGAGACTGTTTGTCCCAAATCAGTTGAGACAAAAGGTTATTGAGGCACATCATAATTCTGCTTTAGCAGGACATCCAGGGAGTAAGGCTACTTTAGATCTCCTTTCTCGCCGGTTTTGGTGGCCTAACGTTAATAGAGATGTTTTAACTTTTGTCGCGTCCTGTGGGGTTTGTGCTCGCTCTAAGACCCCTCATACCCGTCCGTCTGGGACCCTCTTACCCTTGAAACTTCCGGAGCGTCCATGGACTCATTTGTCTATGGACTTCATCACGGACCTTCCTCAGTCGTCAGGGAAGACTGTCATACTGGTGGTTGTTGACAGGTTCAGTAAGATGGCACATTTCATTGCTCTTCCTGCCCTCCCTAATGCTAAAACTCTGGCGCAGGTGTTCATTGGGGAGATTGTGAGACTTCATGGGTTGCCTTCTGATGTGGTGTCAGATAGGGGGTCTCAGTTTGTGTCCAAGTTTTGGAGGGCATTTTGTTTACGTCGGGGGATGCAATTGTCATTTTCCTCGGCTTTTCATCCGCAGACCAATGGTCAGACAGAGCGTCTGAATCAAAGCCTAGAGACTTATCTTCGGTGTTTTGTCTCAGAGAACCAGGAGGACTGGTCTTCTTTCTTGTCTCTGGCAGAGTTCGCTCTTAACAACAGGGGGAGCGAGTCCACTGGTAAGTCCCCGTTTTTTGGGGCATATGGTTTTCATCCCCAGTTTTGTACATTCAATGGGGGGGGCCCTTCTGGGGTTCCTGAGGAGGAGCGTTTCTCGTCGTCACTTGCTTCAGTGTGGAGAGGTGTATTGAATAATCTGAGTGCTATGGGGAACCGTTATAAACGTATGGCTGATAGGAGGAGAGTTTCTGGTCCAGATCTTAATGTGAACGATCTGGTATGGTTGTCTACCAGGAATATAAAACTTAAAGTTCCCTCCTGGAAGCTGGGCCCCAGATTCATCGGGCCGTACAGGATCAGTTCCATAATTAATCCTGTGGCATTTCGTCTGGACCTCCCTCCTACGTTTAAAATTCATAATGTGTTCCACAAGTCATTACTTAAGAGGTACGTGGCACCAGTCATACCATCACCTCTACCTCCTCCTCCAGTGGTGGTCAATGGTAACTTGGAGTTTCAAGTGTCAAATATCATTGACTCACGTCTGAATCGCCGGTCCCTTCAGTACTTGGTGCATTGGAAGGGGTATGGTCCAGAGGAGCGGACGTGGGTTCCTGCGTCTGACATTAACGCAGATCGTTTGGTGCGGACCTTCCACAGAACTCACCCGGGCAAACCTGGCCCTGAGGGTCCGGAGGCCCCTCGTAGAAGGGGGGGTACTGTCATGTGTGCATCGCCACGAAGATCGTCGCGGTTGCACATTCTGACTTCTCACAGCTGAGTTGCTGTTTCTTTGTGTTTGGCAGTTAGGGAGTTAATTCTGTCTGTGCTCAGTTCTGGGACTGGGTGCAGTTTTCTCCCGGCTGCAATTAATTATTTGTTGATTGGTTTCCTTTAAATCTCTGGTTGTCTGTGTTGGGAGTTGCCAGTGAAATTCTTCATGCAGACCACAGATAGGATTGTATCTGTATAGACTTAAGTTAAAGAGCTCCTTAGTTGTTTTAAGCTCACCTTGCTTAGAGTTTAATATCCCAGATCATTTATGTTCCTTCTGTGTTTGAGTGTGCATGCAAGTCTTTGTTTTCTCCAGTCTGTCTTATATGTCTAATCTGTGTATTTAGCAGAGATTAGCCCATATCCCTTTGGTGGTAATCAGAATCCTTCTTAGGACTGATTACAGGGTTCAGGGACTGATAGGAGACAGGGTTAGGCTGGAGACTTGGACCTCTGAACCATTATCAATACCTCCAAGGTGAGGGATTAGTTAGGACCCCAGTTTAGGGTCAGGTTAGACCCCCGGTCCTCCTCTTTCCTGTGACAGTGTATCAAGTCCTCAAGATTAACCCTGAGTTCAACGGATATCGTGTCAGGTAAATCTATTCTATATTTACATGCTGATGTTGCTAATCTATATGTTGTATAGAGTGTTGTTCTTTTAAGAATAGTTTACTGACATCTTACACATATCATAAGACCGCGTGACATTGGGATAGGTAAGAATAATTTTGCTTTTTTATTTTATTTTTATTACAGGAAATGGTTTTTGCAGTAAAATAAAAGATGGTCAAAAACATGTGTCTTTATTTCATTAAAATGATTTTTAATTAAAGTGTGTGTGTTTTATTTTTATTTCATGCAATAGGATTAATAATTGATAGTTGTCTAATTGACAGCTCTCAATTATTAACCTGGCTTAAGGTCACCTTTCAATAGCAAGGTGGCTTTAACCCCATATTAACCCATTCGCCACCGCTACAGGGCAATGGGAATAGACGGGCAAAGTGCCAGAAAGGGCGAATCTAATTATAGATTTGTCTTTCCTGGGGTGTCTGGGGGCAGATGTTAGTAGCCAGGGGGGGGGGCCAAAAATAATGGTCCCTCTCTGGGCTATTATTATCTGCCCCCACTCACTGGCTTTGTCTGTTGGTTGCGAAAATAGGGCAGGAGCCCACGCATTTTTTTTCAGCAATTTTACACCTCATATATATATATATACATGTCATTGAATTTGTGACACATATATATATATATATATATATTTATAGTTCATACACTTCTACATAGTATAATAGCCGCTAATTCAATTGCCGGCTTTTGTGAAAATGCAGAACCCGACATGAATTGACACTTGGTTTACATAGAGGTAACCATGTCTTTTCATGTAGTTTGATATCTGATTTGCACAAACAATTACATGAGTGTATGTGTGCAAAATTTCACACCTGTAGGGGTTAATTAAAGGTGTAAATTCGTAGCAAAAAAGTCCGGTTTTTTTACAACGAATTTACACCTTTAATTAACCCCTACAGGTGTGAAATTTTGCACACAGCCACTCATGTAATTGTTTGTGCAAATCAGATATCAAACTACATGAAAAGACATGGTTAACTCTATGTAAACCAAGTGTCATTTCATGTCGGGTGCTTCTGTCTTTTCACAAAAGCCGGCTTTACCCGGCAATTGAATCAGAGGCTATTTTACTATGTAGAAGTGTATAAACTATAAATATATGTATATATATATATATGTCACAATGACATGTATATATATATATATGTATTCTATGTGTGTATATTTAGTGTTTACAAGGAAGAATGGGGTTTTTTTAGTTACGATATTTTGTTCCCATAGACTTACATTGGATTTCCGGTATCGGTATCGGGTATCGCCGATATTTTAATGGTATCGGCGATACCATTCCGATTCCGATACTTTTGGATATCGGAAAGTATCGCTCAACTCTAGTCCCGACCTATAACCACTAGACAGGCATAGTACATTTGCCCCTGGCAACAGTTCATCTGCACCACCCCTTTAACGTTGGGATGCTCCACCCCCTTTTGGCAACCATCCCTGCTTATGTTACCACCCCTTTTAGGCCATCACCCCTTTTAGGGACACCACCCCACTCTGGGATACACCCTGTGGACTCAGCCACGACTTTCTTAGGCCCCAGTCCCACAGTACAGTTTATGTCTTTTCGGGCCTGTACTGGCCCTTTAAGAGTATGTGTGACCTGGTTCACACTGTCCTCCTATGATACCTTACCAGCTCCTGCTGGCACTGCCACCACTTCTGTTGCAGCCACAAACCACCAGCACCTCCAGATGCCGCTCACAAGCCGCTGTGGCTGTTAGGCTGGAGTCACACACAACCACAAAAAATCGGTCCGTTTTAGACGGTCGATTGTCGGATCAAAATGCAAACATCACTCATCCTTCTGGCATCCGATTTTCTTTCAAAGATGCGATTTAATCGCATGTGTGTGTACCTTGTAACATCCGATTTTCATCCGACTTGCGAGATTTTCTCGCAGGCTTGCAAAACTGACATATAATGGATCCAAAAGAATAGTATTTAAATGCCAAAAGAAAGAATAGATATATACACATAGAGCACATATATATATATATATATATGTCATTGTGACATATATATATACATATATTTATAATTCTTACACTTCTACATACTGTTATAGCCGCTAATTCACAGAAGCCGACATGAAATGATACATTGTTTCCACACATTTAACCATGCAATTTCATGTATTTTTATATATGTTTGAAACATACAATTACATGAGTATATGTGTGTTAAATTTCAGACATGTAGGGGTTAATTAAAGGTGTAAATTCGTTGAAAAAAAATGCGTGGGCTCCCGCTGTATTTTCTCCACCAGACAGACAAAGCAAAGCGAGTGGGGGCAGATAATAATAGCCTAGGGAGGGTAATTTTTTTTGTGCCCCCCTGGCTACTAACATCTGCCCCCAGACACCCAGAAAGGGCAAATCTATAATTAGATTCGCCCTTTCTGGCACTTTGCCCGTCTATTCCCATTGCCCTGTAGCGGTGGCGAATGGGTTAATCTCACCTTACTGTCACCTTAGTATTGAAAGGTGACCTTAAGGCAGGTTAATAATTGATAGCTGTCAATTAGACAACTATCAATTATTAATCCTATTGTATGAAAGAAAAATCAAACACACACAGTTTAATAAAAAATAAGTTTAATTAAATAATCACACAGTTTTTGACCATATTTTATTTTCCTGCTAAAACCATTTCCTGTAATAAAAATAAAATAAAAAAGCAAAATTATACTTACCAATCCGATGTACAGTCAGGTCCCACGGTGTAATCCGTCAGAAAGGGTTAACAGGTTACAGGTCGCAGAGAGCTAATAATGCTGTCTCAGACCTGTATTCCCCTGAATGAATAAGTTCCTCTCCCAGCGAAAGTAGAGGAATAGATTCATGAATGGAGCTTAATTGATTTATTGCCAATTTAACTGTAGTGACCTGACCTAAAGGGAAAGTGGACACAATCAATTAAGCTTCATTCATGAAACACATCCTCTCCTGTCGCCAGGAGAGGAACTTATTCATTCATGAGCTTTGAGCTGAGCATGCAGGATTACTTGCACTGCTTGGCTCAAAGCTAGTTAACCCTTTGTGAAGGATTACAGCGTGGGACGTGACAGATCGGCGGAATAGGTAAGAATAATGTTGTTTTATTTTTTTTTCTTTATTTTAGGAGATCAATGGCTTCGCACGGATTAAGTGTAAAATAAAATATGGTCAAAAAAATGTGTTTTTATTTCATTAAAATTATTTATTCTTAAAGTGTGTGTGTTTTTTATTTACTTCAATAGGATTAATAATTGATAGATGTCTAATTGACAGCTCTCAATTATTAACCTGGCTTAAGGTCACCTTTCAATAGCAAGGTGGCTTTAACCCCATATTAACCCATTCGCCACCGCTACAGGGCAATGGGAATAGACGGGCAAAGTGCCAGAAAGGGCGAATCTAATTATAGATTTGTCTTTCCTGGGGTGTCTGGGGGCAGATGTTAGTAGCCAGGGGGGGGGGGCAAAAATAATGGTCCCTCTCTGGGCTATTATTATCTGCCCCCACTCACTGGCTTTGTCTGTCTGGTTGCGAAAATAGGGCAGGAGCCCACGCATTTTTTTCAGCAATTTTACACCTCATATATATATATATACATGTCATTGAATTTGTGACCAATATATATATATAATATATATTTATAGTTCATACACTTCTACATAGTATAATAGCCGCTAATTCAATTGCCGGCTTTTGTGAAAATGCAGAACCCGACATGAAATGACACTTGGTTTACATAGAGTTAACCATGTCTTTTCATGTAGTTTGATATCTGATTTGCACAAACAATTACATGAGTGTATGTGTGCAAAATTTCACACCTGTAGGGGTTAATTAAAGGTGTAAATTCGTAGCAAAAAAGTCTGTTTTTTTTACAACGAATTTACACCTTTAATTAACCCCTACAGGTGTGAAATTTTGCACACAGCCACTCATGTAATTGTTTGTGCAAATCAGATATCAAACTACATGAAAAGACATGGTTAACTCTATGTAAACAAGTGTCATTTCATGTCGGGTGCTTCTGTCTTTTCACAAAAGCCGGCTTTACCCGGCAATTGAATCAGAGGCTATTTTACTATGTAGAAGTGTATAAACTATAAATATATGTATATATTTATATGTCACAATGACATGTATATATATATATATGTATTCTATGTGTGTATATTTAGTGTTTACAAGGAAAGAATGGGGTTTTTTTTAGTTACGATATTTTGTTCCCATAGACTTACATTGGATTTCCGGTATCGGTATCGGGTATCGCCGATATTTTAATGGTATCGGCGATACCATTCCGATTCCGATACTTTTGGATATCGGAAAGTATCGCTCAACTCTAGTCCCGACCTATAACCACTAGACAGGCATAGTACATTTGCCCCTGGCAACAGTTCATCTGCACCACCCTTTAACGTTGGGATGCTCCACCCCTTTTGGCAACCATCCCTGCTTATGTTACCACCCCTTTTAGGCCATCACCCCTTTTAGGGACACCACCCCACTCTGGGATACACCCTGTGGACTCAGCCACGACTTTCTTAGGCCCCAGTCCCACAGTACAGTTTATGTCTTTTCGGGCCTGTACTGGCCCTTTAAGAGTATGTGTGACCTGGTTCACACTGTCCTCCTATGATACCTTACCAGCTCCTGCTGGCACTGCCACCACTTCTTTTGCAGCCACAAACCACCAGCACCTCCAGATGCCGCTCACAAGCCGCTGTGGCTGTTAGGCTGGAGTCACACACAACCACAAAAAATCGGTCCGTTTTAGACGGTCGGTTGTCGGATCAAAATGCAAACATCACTCATCCTTCTGGCATCCGATTTTCTTTCAAAGATGCGATTTAATCGCATGTGTGTGTACCTTGTAACATCCGATTTTCATCCGACTTGCGAGATTTTCTCGCAGGCTTGCAAAACTGACATATAATGGATCCAAAAGAATAGTATTTAAATGCCAAAAGAAAGAATAGATATATACACATAGAGCACATATATATATATATATATATGTCATTGTGACATATATATATATACATATATTTATAATTCTTACACTTCTACATACTGTTATAGCAGCTAATACAATTGCCGGCTTCAGTGAAATCACAGAAGCCGACATGAAATGATACATTGTTTCCACACATTTAACCATGTAATTTCATGTATTTTTATATATGTTTGAAACATACAATTACATGAGTATATGTGTGCTAAATTTCAGACATGTAGGGGTTAATTAAAGGTGTAAATTCGTTTGAAAAAAAATGCGTGGGCTCCCGCTGTATTTTCTCCACCAGACAGACAAAGCAAAGCGAGTGGGGGCAGATAATAATAGCCTAGGGAGGGTACATTTTTTTTGTGCCCCCCTGGCTACTAACATCTGCCCCAGACACCCCAGAAAGGGCAAATCTATAATTAGATTCGCCCTTTCTGGCACTTTGCCCGTCTATTCCCATTGCCCTGTAGCGGTGGCGAATGGGTTAATCTCACCTTACTGTCACCTTAGTATTGAAAGGTGACCTAAGGCAGGTTAATAATTGATAGCTGTCAATTAGACAACTATCAATTATTAATCCTATTGTATGAAAGAAAAATCAAACACACACAGTTTAATAAAAAATAAGTTTAATTAAATAATCACACAGTTTTTGACCATATTTTATTTTCCTGCTAAAACCATTTCCTGTAATAAAAATAAAATAAAAAAGCAAAATTATACTTACCAATCCGATGTACAGTCAGGTCCCACGGTGTAATCCGTCAGAAAGGGTTAACAGGTTACAGGTCGCAGAGAGCTAATAATGCTGTCTCAGACCTGTATTCCCCTGAATGAATAAGTTCCTCTCCCAGCGAAAGGAGAGGAATAGATTCATGAATGGAGCTTAATTGATTTATTGCCAATTTAACTGTAGTGACCTGACCTAAAGGGAAAGTGGACACAATCAATTAAGCTTCATTCATGAAACACATCCTCTCCTGTCGCCAGGAGAGGAACTTATTCATTCATGAGCTTTGAGCTGAGCATGCAGGATTACTTGCACTGCTTGGCTCAAAGCTAGTTAACCCTTTGTGAAGGATTACAGCGTGGGACGTGACAGATCGGCGGAATAGGTAAGAATAATGTTGTTTTATTTTTTTTTCTTTATTTTAGGAGATCAATGGGTTCGCACGGATTAAGTGTAAAATAAAATATGGTCAAAAAAAATGTGTTTTTATTTCATTAAAATTATTTATTCTTAAAGTGTGTGTGTTTTTTTATTTACTTCAATAGGATTAATAATTGATAGTTGTCTAATTGACAGCTATCAATTATTAACCTGCCTTAAGGTCAACTTTCAATACTAAGGTGACAGTAAGGTGAGATTAACCCATTCGCCACCGCTACAGGGCAATGGGAATAGATGGGCAAAGTGCCAGAAAGGGCGAATCTAATTATAGATTTGCCCTTTCTGGGGTGTCTGGGGGCAGATGTTAGTAGCCAGGGGGGGCACAAAAAAAATTTACCCTCCCTAGGCTATTATTATCTGCCCCCACTCGCTTTGCTTTGTCTGTCTGGTGGAGAAAATACAGCGGGAGCCCACGCATTTTTTTTCAACGAAATTACACCTTTAATTAACCCCTACATGTCTGAAATTTTGCACAAATACACTCATGTAATTGTATGTTTCAAACATATATAAAAATACATGAAATGACATGGTTAAATGTGTGGAAACAATGTATCATTTCATGTCGGCTTCTGTGATTTCACAAAACCCGGCAATTGAATTAGCGGCTATTACAGTATGTAGAAGTCTAGGAACTATAAATATATGTATATGTACATGTCACAATGACATGTATAATATATATATATTATATATATATATATATATGTGTTCTATGTGTATATATCTATTCTTTCTAGTCTTATTAAAGCTGTCAGTGTGATTTTACAGTATAGCCGGGGATGAATTGCCGGCTTTTCTAAAGGACACCGATGCGATTTCATCGCAAGTCACACAGTGTGGTCCGTTTGTAATCCGATTTTGATCGGTCCCATAGACTTGCATTGGCGATTGTCGACCGACAATCGGTGACAATCGCAGCATGCTGCGATTGTACACGGACGTTTAAAACGGACCACAAAAAATCTGATACTGGGAGCTGCTCCATAGATTAACATAGGTCCGACTGCAATGCGATATTTCATCGCATTGCAGTCGTCCGATTTTGTCGCCAGTGTGACTCCGGCCTTACTGCAGCTCCTGCTGCTGCAGAACCTCTTGCTGCAACCGTAGCTCCAGCTACCACAAGTCCCTGCACCGCCGACTTCGTGGACCCGCCGACCCACAGCAAATTCTTCGGAACCCCGCCGGGTTACAGCCAGACGCCTTCAGTCTTCGTAGCCCCGCCGAGCCACAGCAAGTTGAAAAAGAAAAAAAAAAATTCATGGCCTTGCCGATCCACAGAAATCAAAACCTGCACACTTGCTTCTTGGGCCGCTGCCAGCATTCTAACACCAATTGTGACGTTCCACACTGTGTGTGGACGGGGATCACTCGCTTTGCTGGTCTTAGAGGTAAACACTGGCATGTTCAGGGTTAAAACAATAGTCCATTTACTTTATTACAGAAACCTTGACACAATATATAGTCTTTCTCTCAATAATACTTCTTACTGATCCCGATCAGCATAACATGGTTTTCAAGACCGTTACCTGTTGGCATCAGCCACACAGGTTCCTGTAGACCTCTTGTTCAGCAAGTGAGCATGTCAGCTCTATGTGAGTGCTGACACCCTGCAGAGATTCCCATATTGGCGATAGCACCAATCTAGTGCTTTTAACCTCTGTGATGCCACTGTCAATAGCAACATTGTGGTATGCCAATGGTCTAAATGGTGACCCTGGGCCGAAAGGATGGCTTACAGCATGACCCGAC